>OX578135.1:141538115-142175615 GCA_951213105.1 Amaurobius ferox | reverse complement strand
TACAGGTTCCAAGCATCTTTGATCAGATGCCTTTGCTGCCGAACACTCCCTCACCTGATGAAGGCCCCGGTCTAATTTCGGCGAGTAGGGGGGCCGCTGAGAAAACCCCCGCGTGTCCCCCCGAAATGTAGTTGAGGGGCTGAATTGGTCGGGAGGCGTGTCGCCTCGGGCGTGACGGTCAGTCGTGGTCAACCAGGAAGGGAGTGTCAAGGCTTCTGACTCCATGTGGTGCTGCCATCTCGTGTTGAGAGGTGAGATCGTTGAAGAGGAAGGCTGCGTGTTTCAAACGTCCAGTCATCATTGTGGAGGTAAGGGAGTCGCCGGGCCCCGAACCAGGGACCCTTTGCTTCGTAGACCGACATTATAATCACTGAGCAAAAGCTAGCTTCTCCTCTGTTCTTATAATTCGGGTACAGGTTCCAAGCATCTTTGATCAGATGTCTTTGCCGAACACCTTTGGATATGTCGGACAGTCTGGATCAAAAGAAAGAATGATCCTGTGTAGAAAAGTGACGTAAAACTCCTACCCAATGTCAAAACGTGAATCTGTGTAGCTTGAGGCGAAAGAGAAGCTTAAATATTTTAATACTCTTCAAAGATATAGCTTAAACTCTTCATTATAAGTACTAGCAAAAAGCCGAGCTTCGAAGGGACTGGTGCATATGAAGTATACCAGCTCTAATATATTTCAAATTAAAACTTAATTAACAAATAATCATCAAATTAGAAGTATAAAAAATCAATTTCTATATTTGAGAATTCTGATACAAAAGTAGATACAAGTTTTTAGAGTTAGAATATTAAATTAAACAAATCAAAGTAACACATTTAAATCGAAATACAAGAAATCAAAGTAACAAGAAATCAAAGTAATTACAAGAAATCAAAGTAGCACATTTAAATCGCAAGAACCTATTTTATATACAGGAGCACGTTTAAATCTCGAGGCATGCAAGTGCACACGCTTTGATTAACTGTTTAAAAGTTGTTTTTTGCTTGTTATTTATTTGTACGAAGCGTAGTGAGCATGCGCGGTTTACAAATGGGTGTTTCACCCTATTACTGTTCAGTTTTAACACTTTGCAACATAGTTGAAAAGTGTTTATGGCTTTGTTCATTCTGTCTGCCTGCCTATGGATTGGTTGAAACGGTCTGTGGGATATATAGGAATGTAAAAGAATAGTATCATACAATTAGTTTTGGATTGAACTCGGGTTGGAAAAATGAAATACATTGAACGCTATGGGACCTAATTTTTCAAGCATTTTTTAAGCGAATTTAAAATTCACAAATTGCTTCGAAAATTTTAGGAAATATTCAAATTTCTCCATAAAATATATAAAGAAAATCTGATGTGGGCAACACATGACTTTCCTTATATAAAGTAATACATTTACTACTTTTACAGTAAGAAAATAGATTTTTCTTATAGTAGATACTAATATTCTTTCCAAGATATTGAACTTTCGACAATTAGTCTTTATTTTCATTGATTTAGCGTCATTTTTATCCATTTGGCGAAATTTTCGTTAATTTGGCAACATTTCAAAAAGTCGCCAAGTTGGCGACATTCCGCCAAATTCGTCGCCAAAATCTCGCCAAGCGTTATGGACGAAGAAATAAGTTGTTCTTACAGCAGATAAATGAATATTGGCGTTCAAATACAAAAGTATTACTCAAAGTATCTTTTTTCATGAATGGAACGAGCTAGATCCACGAAAATGATGTCACCCAATTTATCGCATGGTATTACATATGAAAAGTGAACATGTTTCTCAATAGGAAATATATTTTTTTTATTTTATATGACTTTTTGATAATTTTTTTGAAAAATGTGCAATATCTCGAGAACAGTTCATGTTAGTGTTCTAAAATTTATGTTAATCGTTTTCTAATGAAAAATTACATAAAAAATGTCAATTTGCGTAATTTTATTAGCGGTTTTGATTTTTTGACGATTTTTCAAAATTTCACTCGAAAATTTAGGAGGGTTCTGAACATTCGATTACGTTTAAAAACAATAGGCTTCCAGTGTTTACGGATTGTGATTTTTCTACCAAATTTCGTTCGAATAGGTCCATTCGTTCGTCAGTTATCGTCTCCACAGACTCACTGACACACACACACACACACACACACAGAGTCACACTTCAAAAATGCTTGATTCGTGATCAGGGATGCTTGAAACGTGCTCTCCCGTCGAAAACTCGAATTCGAATTTTTGACCCCGTCACAATACTTTCCTTATACATTATGTATATAAGGAAAGTAACAAATAGTTTAAATTTAAATATAAAACTTATTCCTCAGTTTTATTAGTTAATTTAATGTTATTTTTTCATTAAAATTCCCGAAGAGTTCCAAGAAAGTTTTCTAAATTGCAATTTGCGAGGTGTGCGAATAGTTAATTTATAGACCAAAAATAATTTGATTATTTGTACTTTACTCTTACACAAGTATAGACTCTGCACAGTTACTTATTTTTCAAAGCAAGAAGATGATTTTCTCGTCGGTCTTCGCATATACCCGTGCGCCCACATTAACTGCCCATCTATCATTGATTTCAAAGACTTGCAGCATTTTATCAGGTTGTTGCCAAAAGCTCCTGTTCCGTCTAGATAAAAATATCGGCAAATCGAATCTCGTTGAAAAATAGGACTTAACTTACGTTGCAAGCAAGTCTTAAATCGACAAAAAAGAATGTATATGTGTGTGTATGGAAAATCTTTAATTCAGTTGTGCATTTTCTACGACAGGCTATATTCCGTGATACTTCCCTGATCACATATTTTGCTTATCTGCTGATATTAGCTGTCGGATCAAAGACAATATTTAGTTTAAATTATTACTTGCCTTTAGTAATCATCGAACGAAAAGGTTTATTTTTGCAAAATGAAGTTTCGGTGTATACCTACATGTTATAAGTGATGTATACTTATCCATAAATTTGGTGTTTTTACTTTCCTTATATACATAATGTATAAGGAAAGTATTGTGACGGGGGTCGAAAATTCGAATTCGAGTTTTCGACGGGAGAGCACGTTTCAAGCATCCCTGATCACGAATCGAACATTTTTGAAGTGATGTCTGTGTGTGTGTGTGTGTGTGTGTGTGTGTGTGTGTGTGTGAAAGTATGTGTGTGTGTGTGTGTCAGTGAGTCTGTGGAGACGATAACTGACGAACGAATGGAACGATTCGAATCAAATTTGGTACAAAAATCACAATCCGTAAACACTGGAAGCCTATTGTTTTTATACGTAATCGAATGTTCAGAACCCCCCTAAATTTTCGAATGAAATTTTGAAAAAATCGTCAAAAAATCAAAACCGCTAATAAAGTTACGCAATTAGACATTTCTTATGTAATTTTTCATTAGAAAACGATTGGCATAAATTTTAGAACGCTAACATCAACCGTTCTCGAGATATTGTACATTTTTCAAAAAAATTATGAAAAAGTCACATAAAAAAAAATATTTCCTATTGAGAAACATGTTCACTTTTCATATGTAATACCATGCGATAAATTGAGTGACATCATTCTCGTGGATCTAGCTCGTTCCATTCATGAAAAAATATACTTTGAATAATACTTTTGTATTTGAACGCTAATAGTCATTTATCTGCTGTAAGAATAACTTTTTTCTTAGTGCATAACGCTTGACGAGATTTTGGTGACGAATTTGGCGGAATGTCGCCAACTTGGCGACTTTTTTGAAATGTTGCCAAATTAATGAAAATCTCGCCAAATGGATAAAAATGATGCTAAATCAATGAAAATGGGGACTAATTGTCGAAAATTCAATATCTTGGAAAGAATATTAGTATCTACTATAAGAAAAACCTATTTTTTTACTGTAAAAGTAGTAAATTCATTACATTATATAAGGAAAGTCATGTGTTGCCCACATGAGATTTTTATATTATTATAAACAGGCGACATAATGAGTGTATAAATAAGTGAATGAGTATATAAACAGGCTACATAACGAGTGTATGTACTCCAGCTAAAAATTATTCGATGGAATTTCATGACATTTGGTAGCTAAGTCAATTATGTATTACCCTGCTGCTGATTGCATTTATGTACGAGTGGAAAAAGTAGAACCGGGCCGCAAAAATTCACAAAACCTGAAATAATTGAAAACTAAATATTGTTAAATGTATTTATTAAATGCTTGCTTTATACGCCATTCTTTGCTGACTAAGCGAATAGAATAAACTACACTACCTTAAGAGAAACCGTTCGCTGCGATATTTATTCTATTTATTTATTTTTTTTTTTTAAACTTGGCGTCATTTTAAAAGTCGCCAAATCGCCAAATGGAAACAGAAATTATATTATAACTTCAAATTGGTGAACTGGTTGTAATTTTACATAAGTATCCATTTTATTAACACTTTCCAACTTAGTTGAAAATTTTTTGACTTTGGTCATTGTGTCTGTCTGTCTGTCCGTTTGCACGATTATCTTCCGTAAAAAATGATTTTATTGAAAGGTCATTTTAGTTTGTTATTGAGACGCTCTATGGGATGTATGGGAACGAAAATGAATGATATCACCTAATTAGTTTCGGATTTCCCGGGTTGAAAAAATGAAATACATTGAGCCCTATAGGACTTAATTTTTCATACATTTTTTAAGCAAAGTTACAATTTACAATTTACTTTGTAAATTAAAAAAAATATTGAAATTGTCACATAAAATGCGAAAAAAAAATTTCAGCAAAATATGTTAGTTTTTTTTTAAATAAAAATTAAATAATAATTGCCAACAGCGTAGCGTGAGATTTTTGACTCGGGAGGCTGAAAATTTGGCAAAAAATTTGGCATCAGAAGTGAAATTTATATTGGAATTCGCATTTACATAAGTTTTATTTATTGGTGAATAATGTAAAACAATTTTACATACAGATGCAAAGAGTGGATGCAATGCATAAGATTTTAAAATGTTACCTATGTAAGATGAATAGATACAAGTAGAAGTGTGGGTCGGAAAAATTTCCGGAAATGGAAAAATTTTCGGGAAATTTTTCCGGAAATGGGAAAATTTTCGGGAAATTTTTCTGCTATGATCTTCCGGAAAATTTTCCACTCTTTATTTTTAAATTAATTAAAAAGGAAACATAATGTAATAATCTTTTCAAACTGCTTTCTTGAAAAGCATGTAGCTTTACCAGAAGTTTTGATCATTGAGTTTTTTAATTTTGAAAAAGGAAAATGAAGGAGAGCGGAGGGACATGTATGTATGTCCTCTTTATATTTTAAAGAGAATCGATGACAGCCAAAAGGGTACAAGTGACATTTTACTCGTTCCGAGAAGAAAGCAAATAAAGTTTTAAAGAGCCTATTCTTTCAGTATTAAGTTCTCCAAAATTCATATTAAAAAGAAAAAAAAAATTAAAATGTTTTCGCAAGTTCTTAAGGGAGAATGCTTTAGTAGCACTAAATACATGCTTAACTCATCTTGTATATTGTATCTTCTTTTGCATGACACTCACTCATTCCATCACAAGCAGGTATTTTGAAAATAATTTTTAATAGTATATAAAATAATTTATTTTCTAAAGTACTTAATTACAAGGATTTTTTAATTTTTTCGTTGTATAATATGTTTATATGTTTAATAATTTATTTTTACACATATAATAAATTAGTAATCACTTTCCTTATATACATAATGAATAAGGAAAGTATTGTGACGGAGTTGACAGTTCGAATTCGAGTTTTCGACGGGAGAGCACGTTTCAAGCATCCTTGGTCACGAATCGAACATTTTTGAAGTGATGTCTGCGTGTGTTTCGGCGGAGACGATATCGCACGAACAAATGGAGCGATCCGAATGTAATTTGGTACAAAAATCAGAATCCGTAAATACTGGAAACCTATTGTTTTTAAACGCAATCCAGTGTTCAGAACCCCTCAATTTTCGAGTGAAATTTTGAATAAATTACCAAAAATCAAAACCTTTAATAAAGTTGCGCAAATAGACATTCCCTATATAATTTTTCCTTAGAAAACGATTTGCATAAACTTTAGAACGCTAGCATGAAACGTTCTCGAGATATTGCACATTTTTCAAATAAATTTATCAAAAATTCCTATAAATTAAAAAAATATATTAACTGTTGAAACAGGTTCGCTTTTCATACCTAATATCATGCGATAAATTGGGTGACATCATTCTCGTGGATCTAGCTCGTTCCATTCATGAGAAAAGATACTTTGAGTAATACTTTTGTATTTGAATGCCATAGAAATTTATCTGCTATAAGAATAACTTATTTCTCCGTCCATAATGCTTGGCGAGATTTTTGCGACGAATTTGACGGAATGTCGCCAACTTGGTGACTTTTTTAAATGTTACCAAATTAACGAAAATCTCACCAAATGGATAAAAATGACGCTAAATCAATGAAAATGACGACTAATTGACGAAAATTCAATATCTTGGAAAGAATATAAGTATCTACTATAAGAATAACCTATTTTTTACTGTAAAAGTAGTAAATTTATTGCATTATATAAGGAAAGTCATGTGCTTCCACATCAGATTTTTACTTTCCTTATATACATAATGTATAAGGAAAGTATTGTGACGGGGTCGAAAATTCGAATTCGAGTTTTCGACGGGAGAGCACGTTTCAAGCATCCCTGATCACGAATCAAACATTTTTGAAGTGATGTCTGTGTGTGTGTGTGTGTGTGTGTGTGTGTGTGTGTGTGTGTGTGTGTGTGTGTGTGTGTTGTGAAAGTATGTGTGTGTGTGTGTGTGTCAGTGTGTCTGTGGAGACGATAACTGACGAACGAATGGACCGATACGAACCAAATTTGGTACAAAAATCACAATCCGTAAACACTGGAAGCCTATTGTTTTTATACGCAATCGAATGTTCAGAACCCCCCTAAATTTTCGAATGAAATTTTTAAAAAATCGTCAAAAAATCAAAACCACTAAAAAAGTTACGCAAATAGATATTTCTTATGTAATTTTTCATTAGAAAACGATTGGCATAAATTTTAAACCGCTAATATGAACCGTTCTTGAGATATTGCACTTTTTAAAAAAAAATTATCAAAAAGTCATAAAATAAAAAAAAATATTTCCTGTTGAGAAACATGTTCACTTTTCATATGTAATACCATACGATAAATTGGGTGACATCATTCTCGTGGATCTAGCTCGTTCCATTCATGAAAAAAGATACTTTGAGTAATACGTTTGTATTTGAACGCCAATAGTCATTTGTCTGTTGTAAGAATAACTTATTTCTTCGTCCATAATTCTTGGCGAGATTTTGGCGACGAATTTGGCGGTTTGTCGCCAACTTGGCGACTTTTTGAAATGTTGCCAAATTAACGAAAATCTCTCCAAATGAATGAAAATGACGCTAAATTAATGGAAATGACGACTAATACTCGAAAATTCAATATCTTGGAAAGAATATAAATATCTACTATAAGAAAAACCTATTTTTTGTACTGTAAAAGTAGTAAATTCAGTACATTATATAAGGAAAGTCATGTGTTGCCCACATCAGATTTTACTTTCCTTATATACATAATGTATAAGGAAAGTATTGTGACGGGGTCGAAAATTCGAATTCGAGTTTTCGACGGGAGAGCACGTTTCAAGCATCCCTGATCACGAATCAAACATTTTTGAAGTGATGTCTGTGTGTGTGTGTGTGTGTGTGTGTGTGTGAAAGTATGTGCGTGTGTGTGTGTGTGTCAGTGAGTCTGTGGAGACGATAACTGACGAACGAATGGACCGATTCGAACCAAATTTGGTACAAAAATCACAATCCGTAAACACTGGAAGCCTATTGTATACGTAATCGAATGTTCAGAACCTCCCTGAATTTTCGAATGAAATTTTGAAAAAATCGTCAAAAAATCAAAACCGCTAATAAAGTTACGCAAATAGACATTTGTTATGTAATTTTTCATTAGAAAACGATTGGCATAAATTTTAGAACGCTAACATGAACCATTCTCGAGATATTGTACATTTTTAAAAAAAATCATGAAAAAGTCCCATAAAAAAAAATTCCTATTGAGAAACATGTTCACTTTTCATATGAAATACTATGCGATAAATTGAGTGACATCATTCTCGTGGATCTAGCTCGTTCCATTCATGAAAAATATACTTTGAATAATACTTTTGTATTTGAACGCCAATAGTCATTTATCTGCTGTAAGAATAACCTTTTTCTTAGTGCATAACGCTTGGCGAGATTTTGGCGACGAATTTGGCGGAATGTCGCCAACTTGGCGACTTTTTTGAAATGTTGCCAAATTAATGTAAATCTCGCCAAATGGATAAAAATGATGCTAAATCAATGAAAATGACGACTAATTGTCGAAAATTCAATATCTTGGAAAGAATATTAGTATCTACTATAAGAAAAACCTATTTTTTTACTGTAAAAGTAGTAAATTCATTACATTATATAAGGAAAGTCATGTGTTGCCCACATCAGATTTTTTAGTTTTTATATTTGTTATTTTTTTAAAAAAAGATGGTAAAATATTTGCCTTTGAATTATAAGTTGATATTGAAGGAAATGCAATGTAATATTTTATGTATTTTTTAATTATAATCAGTTTTTAATATTTTTTAGAAAAATATATTGTATAATCTATTTTTTATACCTATAATAAACAGTAAATTTTGCATGATGCTGATAAGGTCTAGCAGTTTTAAATTCATTCTCATGCTATTCTTTTTGTTCAATGTTTTAAAATTGGAATTTTGAAGATAAAAAAACATTATTATGGAAGAAATAAAATTTTTATTATAAGTATTTAAAAGCAAGCGTATTTAAGGAAATTAATAAATTGTAGCTGCTATCTGCAGTAAACGGATATAAGAAATTTTTAAGCATAGACTGTTTTATATATTTCTAGATTTAGTCCCTTTTTTAAGCCTTGTTATGTAATATATGTTTGACTTAGCTGTGATACAAGAATAAATACTTTTAAAAGTCACTAATCTTATTATTCCAGTTGAAATGTAATACGGAGAATAATTTCAAAATTCTCTACATACAAGATATAACATTTTAAATGTTTTCCTATTTCTAAATTAGATGAACTTTTAACAATCATTTTATTAAATAAGAAGTCATGGTCGCCCAAAGGGGAGGTACGGGGGGGGGGGGGGGGGTGCACGCCCGCTTGGACATTCAATAAGGTAAAGGCGAGCATCAAGACAGTCGATGTTGTACATTACGTGATTGAGTTTGTCCCCACCCCCCTGTAAAAAGTTTTACAGGGGCTTATATATGAAATAGAAATATATTAGAATATTGTTATCAAGTGATAGAAAAATATATCAATTCTGTATATGTAAACAGCTAGAACTAACGAAATAAAGCAATTCAAAGGAGTGCACTGAAAATGGATGAGAAATACATCGGGAACATAAGCTTAGTTGAAAATCACTGTAGTCAACAGTACCCTTAAAGAATTTTCTATATTAATTATTTACAAATACTATGAAAACTTTTAAAATATCTCAATCACAATATGCTAAAAAATCCGCTAGAAAATTATCAATGGTTTTTGTTTAACTGAGATTCTCGTGTAACGTAAGTTTTTAAGGGAAATCAGATTTATTCTTTCTAAAACTGCTAAATACGCAAACGGATGGTTCGACATATTGTTGCTGTGACTAAGCCTACTTCGCAAACTACTTAAGTTTAATGGTAGTCATTATTAGTGTGTTTCTTCGTCTTGATATTGTTTAAATTTGGGTGAAAGTTATGTTATTCGTGGAAAATGCCTAATATTTTTTAGTATTACATACGACATTTTTCTTCAAAGATTAATTAATAGAACCATGTTTGACCCAAAATGGCGGATCCAAATTTTCATTCATGAAATGTCTTATATCACGTCGCATATCCAATCATCGTCTTAATTTACGCTGTTTATAAAGGGTTGAAAAGGGGGAAGATAGCCACACCTTTCTGGAAGCTAGCTTATCAGCCAGGGCGAAGATTAACAGGTGGGCGGCCCAATACCATGCTTCTTTTAATGCACTGTAAAGGCTAGATGATTTCATCTTCAAGATATGCGTTTTAATGGGAAAGATACATTTAAACGTCTCATTTTATTCAAGTGTAACAGTTTTCTAAGAAAAGACATAGATATTCGCAAAGTTATTTTAAAAAATATAATAAATAAAATTATCTGTAAATTAGATTTTAAACACGGGAGAGTCAGCTTCTGAGCCTCAAGGGATGCTACGCCACTGATAATTACAGCCATGATATACGAAGAGATCACGTAACTAATTGCAAAACCAAATGTGGCTTTCATTTACCGCTGTTACCGTAGATGTTTTGATACATTTATATTTATTGTTGCATACGACATTAAACCGATTTATTTTTGCGTATTATCCGTGTATCTAAGTTCTGCTCCGACGCAATTACAATTTTTTTTTTATTTTAAATGACCACTAAACTTTGATTATTCCTGCAACGGAGCCTGATGTTAACGCATACAGAATGTAAACAAATCAAGTGATTGTAAGGTGGGTTATGTAAGAAATGCTGAATTTTTTTCACGCAAAATTATTTAGCTATAGAGTGATATGAGTGAAATATTCATTGATTTTACATAGAAAAGCAGACGATTTATATTCTAATGACGTCATTTGAATAAAGATCATTTTGTGTAACTAGGTATAACTCATTTGTATAACTCATTTATATAACTTTTGTATAACTCATTTGTATAACTTTTGCATAACTCATTTTGTGTAACTTTTTCAATGACGTTTGAAGTTTCCAAGTATAATAAATTACTGTGGTACTGTGATAATTTAAAAAATATCAGCACTGAATGTATCGCATGTAAAGAACCTTTGCTGCCCCAACCGGGAATCGAACTCTGGATCTCCAAACTGGCCCGCCGACGCTCTACCGTTGAGCTACTGCCACGAAATTGCTAGCTCTTATCGCCAAAGTGGACTCTGTATTCTCCTCCCTCTAATGTCAGATTATCGGACAAATAACAATCTGGCTGACCACACCCCTGCTGATTTTACCTCAGGTTAGGCTCCTCCTCCTCCTACTACTACTATTTTTACCCAGGTAAGCATCCTGTGTGGTCGTTATCCTCTCCTTTTGAAATCCTCTCCTTTTGAAATCCTCTCCATTTGAAATCCTCTCCATTTGAAATCTTCTCAATTTGAAATCCTCTCCATTTGAAATCTTCTCAATTTGAAATCCTCTCCATTTGAAATCTTCTCAATTTGAAATCCTCTCCATTTGAAATCTTCTCAATTTGAAATCCTCTCCATTTGAAATCTTCTCAGTTTGAAATCCTCTCCATTTGAAATCTTCTCAATTTGAAATCTTCTCAATTTGAAATCTTCTCAATTTGAAATCCTCTCCATTTAAAATCTTCTCAATTTGAAATCCTCTCAATTCGAAAACGGCATTCAATGTTCCAGAATCCACTGAATCCGTACTAGTCATACTAGGGTCAATTTCAGACCTCTGATATCTTTGCACTAAAGTACAGGGTTGATTTGTTCGGGCCTCATTGTGAAGAGCATTTCCGTGCCAACCGGGAATTGAACCCTGGATCTCCGATCTGACTACCGACTCTCTACCGTTGAGCTACTGGGACGAAATTCCAAACTCTTATCGTCGAAGTGGACGCTCTGCACACATTATAGAGACATTTAGAGAAATTGATGCATTGGGGGAATATATGAAGAAAGATAAAGGAATATATAAGGACGTAATCTATATATGCCAGCCACATAACTTTTTTCTTAATTTAATGTCGTGTTCAACAATAATTCGGAAGTTGACAGTTAGATATCTGATATCAAACCCTTATCAGTCAGGTCATTTAACACACATTCGCATTAAAATACTAAACTCTGAAAAAAAAAAGATAAAATTAAAATGCAAGCATTAGAATGTAACTTCCGATATTTCGTGTACGCCAAGCTAGTTAGTTCAATTTGCGATTTAATCTAAAATATTTCCTTCCTATTTTACATCGAGACCATTTGCTGTTTTTACCCATCATTTTTTAGTGATTTCATCTAAAAATTCCTAAACTTTTCGGGCATTAAAAAAAGCATTTTTTTTTTACTAGTTTCAGATAAAATATCGGTAAATCGAACGGAGCAGATAAAGGAGCCCGTTAAAAGAGTTTGAAAACTTAAAGTGGGGGTAAAAAAGAATCTTTAATGTTGGAACATTTGCAGTATCCAGGTAAACTGATTATTTCCGCATATTTTACCTTTCTTTTCACGCCATCAGGTAGATAGACGTTTGGCCTGATGAAACTTTAGCCTAATTATTAAAATTTGAGTAAAATATTTTTAGGCAACAATCATGTGTTGGGATAAGTTGTTAGCAATGAAAAATGATAACATTGGTCTTTCTACTTTCACATACATAGTTTTGAGACAGTATTGTTTTCACAAAAATTTTCGATTTCGAGATTATGATGCCAATATATATATTTGAGACCTCTTGAACACGTTTTGATTATTTTTTGAGCGATGTCCGCCTGTCTGTATGTCTGTGGTCGATTTCTTATGTGCACAATAGCGGCCCCAAATGTTAATGGATTTTCACGAAACTTTATATCCGGCACTGTTGAGATATTTTAATTTAAAAATTTTGTAACAGCTAACCATTTGCATCCATGCTTTGCTCAAATAACATGGCTAGTGATCAGTAAATGTAACGCCTACACACTTAATTAACATTCTAAAAATCAAAATCTATTTTCAATTTTAATCATATAAGTGGCGCATATTTTGTAGTATACTGTTAATATGGAAATTGCAGTATGTGAAACAATATTTTATCTCCGATCCCTGCATGTTGCCTCTTTTCCAAAGTTTTCAGACATTTTAATAAAAAAATTAAATAAATACATTATTTTTCAATAGTTTAACTACAAAAATATTCACCATACGATTTTGGTATTTGAAGCGTAACTCTGTTAATATAATTATAAATGGAATAAAAAAAAATGTGTAAAATTTATATTATAAACTGCAATAAAAAATCGTCTCCTATAACTATAAATCTAAAAATCTGATGTGGGCAGCACATGACTTTCCCTGCAGACTTATATACACATTCTCTTTATTTTAATTAAATTTAATTCACTATTAATTCAATTTTCGTTCTCATTTGGTAACTGGACTCATTTTCAAAGGTGGCGTAGAGAAAAAACGAAAAAACAAAAATATCTCGAGAACGGCTATTTCTAGTGTAATGGGGTTGGTCTTATTCTTTTCTTCGTTAAAAATTGCGTATTAAACGAGCATTTAATGGATATATTTGAGCATACGTAGTTCTTTATTTTAAATTTTGGCGATTTTTGCGGGCCATTTTGCAAAAAAAGGCAGGTTATTTTTTTTCGAATCGTACCAAAATCTAATCAGCATCAGAGTGACCCACAGCCGACTTATTTACCAAATTTCGTGAAATTCAGTCTATTAGATTTTTAGCTAGAGTGGATAAAAGCTTTTGCGGGCCATATCCCGAATCATTCCCAAAACTAATCAGCACCAGATTCGCCCACAAGTGACATACCTACCAAATTTTATGAAATTCGGTCAATTACTTTTTTAGTTAGAGTGGATACAAAATCTGCACACACAGACACTCAGACACAGACAGACAGACAGACAGACACACACACAGACGTCACGCTAAAAATAGTTTTTTCGTATTTTAGAGGTCTCGAAACGTGTAGATCCGTCGAAAGCTCGAGTTGCGATTTTCGACATGATTCCAATACTTTCCCTATACATCACCATGTATTGTAGGGAAGGTAAAAATCTGATGTGGGCAGCACATGACTTTCCCTGCAGACTTATATTAACGTTCTCTTTATTTTAATTAAATTTATTTCACTTTAAATTCAATTTTCGTTTTCATTCGGTAACCGGACTTATTTTCAAAGGTGGCGTAGAGAAAATACGGAAAACTAAAATATATCGAGAACGACTAGTCCGAGTGTAATGGGGTTGGTCTTATTATTTTCATCTTTAAAAATTACGTATTAAACGAACATTTAATGGATATATTTGAGTATACCTAGTTCTTTAGTTCAGATTTTGACGATTTTTGCGGGCCATTTTGCAAAAAAAGGCAAGTTATTTTTTTCCGAATCGTACCAAAATCTAATCAGCACCAGGGTAACCTTCAAGTGACTCATCAACTAAATTTTGTGAAATTTGGTCCAGTAGTTTTTCAGTTAGAGTGGATACAAGCTTTTGCGGGCCATTTCGCAAAAAAAGGCGGGTTCTTTTATTCCAAATCGTACCCAAAACTAATCAGTACCAGACTCGCTCACAAGTGACTTACCTACCAAATTTTGTGAAATTCGGTCCATTAGTTTTTTAGTTAGAGTGGATACAAAATCTGCACAGACAGACAGACAGACACACACACACACACACACACACAGACAGACAGACACACAGACAGACACACACACAGACGTCACGCTAAAAATGGTTTTTTCGTATTCTAGAGGTCTCGAAACGTGTAGATCCGTCAAAAACTCGAGTTGTGATTTTCGACACGATTCCAATACTTTCCCTATACATTACCATGTATTGCAGGGAAAGTAGAAATCACTAGAACGGTGGATGTACACCATTAGAGTTAATTAAGAAAATTTTGGATATGTTGTTTCTGCGCAGGACGGTGTAAAAACAACTGCTACGTGTCTAGTTGTTCTTGAGTTGAATTATAGCTGGAAGAATGTTAGAACGAGAAAAAGAAATCGAGACTTATAAATTTTTCGAATTGTATAAGGCTTTTTCTGGTGTAGAGGTTAGGAACACTCACTCACCATTTAAGACTTCACAAAACATCACAACATTTAATAATACCTAAAAATTACAAATATTTTGCAAAGCATAGCTAGCATTAGCCATAGCTTACAGCACGTTAGCTGCGTGCTTCGAACACCATTTCGACTAATTTGTAAACAAAATGAATATTCTTAAATCTAGTTAAGTGCTGCCATCCAGTGTCCGTTTGGAAAAATAAGAATGTCTCCTACAATTGGATATTTTTCACTACTTATAGGTCTATTCTCACATCCATGTAAAGTTTCAAGTTTCTGCCCTCCGCAGTTTCGGCTGCAAATTAATCGCTTAGTCAATCTGCCTCGCTCAGCTATGTGGTAATACCAATTATTTTGTCAAGCAGTAGGTAGATTATCAGTTGGTTCTAGGGTTGATACAATTAAATTCAGACAAATATATCTTATTGTAAGGAATGTTAGGTTTTCTCGAGGTTGCAGAAAATGTTTTTTAGATGCTTAAATTATTCAAATAGAGCCAGCGGTACTGTAAGAATTATTTTTAGTTCCATCTCTATCGCATAACGTGGCACTTTGTTCACACTCACGGGACTCCCCTGTAAGGTTTATTCCTCAAATTATGATCGCGCTCCCATTACAAATAACATCTCTAATAATCCGAAAATTGAATTAAAAGTGAATTAAATCTAATTTAAATAAATAGAACGAGAATATAAGTCTGCAGGGAAAGTCATGTGCTGCCCACATCAGATTTTTACTTTCCCTGCAATACATGGTAATGTATAGGGAAAGTATTGGAATCATACCGAAAATCACAACTTGAGTTTTCGACGGATCTACACGTTTCGAGACTTCTAGAATACGAAAAAACTATTTTTAGCGTGACGTCTGTGTGTGCCTTTCTGAGTGTCTGTCTGTCTGTATGTCTGTCTGTGTGTCTGTCTGTATGTCTGTATGTGTGTCTGTCTGTCTGTGCAGCTTTTGTATCCATTATAACTGAAAGACTAATGGACAAAATTTCATAAAATTGGTAGGTAAGTCACTTGTGGGCGAATTTGCTGCTGATAAGTTTTGGGTACGATTCGGGATAAAAGAAACAGTCTCTTTTTTTTTTTGCGAAATGGCCCACAAAAGACTGTATCCACTCTAGCTAAAAAACTAATGAACCGAATTTCACAAAATTCGGCAGATAAGTATTTTGTGGGTTACCCTGGTGCTGATTTGATTTTGGTACGATTCGGAAAAAAATAACCTGCCTTTTTTTCAAAATGGCCCGCAGAAATCGTCGAAATCTAAAATAAAAAACTACGTATGCTCAAATATATTCATTAAATGCTTGTTTTATACGTAATTTCTAACAATAAAAAGAATAAGACCAACCCTATTACACTAGGACTAGCCGTTCTCGAGATATTTTAGTTTTTTCGTATTTTTTTTACGCCACCTTCGAAAATGAGTCCAGTTACCCAATGAGAACGAAAGTTGAATTAAAAGTTAAATAAATTTAATTAAAATAAAGAGAACGCGGATATAAGTCTGCAGGGAAAGTCATGTGCGGCCCACATCAGATTTTTACTGCCCCTGCAATACATGGCAATGTATAGGGAGAGTATTTTAATCGTGCCGAAAATTTCAACTCGAGTTTTCGACGGACCTACACGTTTAGGGACCTCTATAACTCGAAAACACTATTTTTAGCGTGACGTCTGTGTGTGTGCGTATGCAGATTTTGTATCCATTCCAACTAAAATCCCAATTGCCCGAATTTCATAGAATTTGGTAGGTAAGTTCCTTGTGGAATACCCTAGTGTTAATTAGATTTTGGTTACAATCTAGGATAAAAGAGCCCGCCTGTTTTTCCGAAATGGCCCGCAAAATTTGCAGGTATCCACTCTAGCTGAAAAACTAATAGACCACATTTCACAAAATTTGGTTGATAAATCAATGTAACCTTGTAAGCTAACCTGATGCTGATTAGATTTTGATACGATTCGGAGAAAAAGAACCTACCTCTTTTGTGGCATGGCCCGTAAAAATATTTAAATCTGTAAATGAAAGACTACATATGCTCAAGTATATCAATTAAATGTTTATTTTATACGTTTTAAGAGAATAAGATCAACACCATTACTTCAGGACCAGCCGTTCTGGAGATACATAATTTTTTTTCGCATTTTCGTTACGTCACCTTTGGCAATAAGTTCAGTTATCAAATGAAAACGAAAATGGAATTAATTCACACCGAATTTGCTTTTTTAAGATAATTATGGCTGTTATTTAGTGCCATTAAACTCAATTTAATGAGTTATTGAAAAAAATAAAGGGAACGTGAATATGAGTCCGCAGAGATAGTCATGTGCTACCCACACCAGAGTTTTTATTTGCTCGTCAGCATGGAATAGCCGTAAACCTGCAATGGCATAAGATAATTTGCTATGTGCCAAATTTTTGTGGACCTTATTGAGATCGTCAAATTCAGTCATGCCGCCTCATCCTGTTTAAATGTCTTACATAGAAAGATTGAGCAACGGTTAATTTCATACTCACAGAATCCACCTATATGAGGTGTTTCTAAAGTAAGAATCGAACCCCGTGCAGATAACAGCATTCACGCACCTGTTTCGTGGCATACATTTGACAGCATGGACTATCTTATGAATACAATGACAGTAAGAAAATGTGCCATAGGCCATAATTTTACGAACATCTATGCACACTGGCATATGCAATCCTATTACGCAGCCGACTTCAAATTTCTTTCAAAATTGAGCTTAGATATTTGATGAAATTAAAAACCGGCAGTGTGGGAAGACTGACTTTGTCAGTCTCCGTTGAGATTCGTAAATTTGGAGCATATTGTGAATATTCATTTGCTGTCATCGCAGACATTGGTTTTCCCATGTCTAAGAGTGCATAATAAGCTTGAAATCGGTTCGTCAATACTGATATCTGCAGTGAGAGTTCTGTCCCAATTCTGCACAGTTTCGTTTGTAGATAACTCAGATTTTTCTATTCTATCCGAGACTAAAATTGGACATCCTTTCATATAACCGTGCAATTAACGTTTCACTTAAGAACATTTAACAAGGGTTTACGCAGCTGAAAATTGAAATTTACTATTTTGCTTCGTGCGATATTTTCAAATAACTACTTAAGCAAGTACGTGATTAAAAGATTTTGACGGCTGATAAACCTTATTTCTCGATGGTTTGGAGAGCAGACAAATTCTGTAGGAACTTTACCCTTTTATCTTTAAACTGTGACTCTACTAATGAGAACATATCAGCTTTTGGCAAATTGGGATTGTTTTAAAACAACTTGTTGGATTTCCAATATCTATCAAATCCCCAATTTTGTCTATCGTTTTTGTTGGAAAATTTTTAGCTATTGTTTGATACAGAAGGGGGAACTCTGGAAAAATGTATTGATGAAATAAGTTTGTTTACATTTTAATATAAGTTAATAGCAGCGATTACCCGGCGTTGCTCGGGATTTACGATGCAAAACTCTGATAAAAATTACACCGGCACATATAGGGCCGTGAATCTTATACATTGTTTTTTCACTTTGAAAGAAGTAAATTCATTGCATTATGTAACAAATAATAATCATTGCATTATATACGTCATAGTTGCTTCCTGCGTGCTACAGCACGCCCTTCGCAGCTAAGCCCTCCGGGCGGGTGACCTTGGCGAGCAACGTCTCGGAATGTGATTATTAGGTGTCTACAATTGATGTACAGTTAATATGTACAGTTTGAAATATGTTGATTATGAAAGGAAAACTAAAATTACTCTTAAACGCTAGGCAACAAAGCAAATGTTAGCAAATTAAATAACATTATCCTCATTTGTTAGGTTTTACCGCAATGCTTGCTTGTAAACCACATTTTTTTCCCCTCCCGGATCTGAAACAGACAAATTTTGTGAATTTCCTACTCTTGAGCATGCCACATACAATTGGCCATGAGAGAAGCAAGAACTTTCTAAATTCACGCCTGCAAACTTAAGGGTTTGTTCTTGAGCTTTGTTGATTGCCATGGCAAATGCCAGTCTAACTGGGAACTGAACGCGTTTGAAGCTGAACGGTAGGTCAGTTGGTATCAACGGTATGAGAGATATGAATACGTCCTCTCCTTTTGCCTTTCGCGTTAAAACCGTGGCTTCGGTGACATTTGGTAAAATATTTTTGACACAGAGTCGTGTTTCATTGCATAGTTTTGGTGGGTCCAGATTCTGTAGAAGCATTATTGGTGATCCTTTCTTTCACTTCAAGATATGCCATTCCAGGTGGCTCAAGGTAGTTCAGAAATTCCAGCGGGTATTTAACGGCATCATCAGTGTCCACTGCAGAGTCAAATGACTTGTTATGATATAAGAAGGAATCTTCGTCATAAAATGATAATTAAATAACCATTTGTTAATACATACCATAATGTTTGATTTGTTAATACTTTCGTTGTTGAGAAAGCCTGTGAAAAATAAACCATGGTGATAGAGTTTCCATCTAAATTCATATTTCAAACCTGCGATTTTCAAAAGTGATTTACACGTTCAATGAACTCCCACAAAACTCAGAGATTTAATTGACTTCCACGTTTTAAACCAACGATTTCCAATATTTTTCGTTGAGAATCATGGAGTTAGGGAGTAGAACTCCAAGGAAAAAGTTTCGTTTTCCATTAATATCTCGACAGCCCCCCCTTAGAAACGCGAAACTTGGACTAAATTTATGGTGGCTATTTCAAAATTACCCGCAAAATGTCATTAAATTCGGTGCAGCTGTTCTCCCATGACGATGAGATAAACGAAAGTTTCGTTTTTCATTAATATCGCGATAACCCCTGGAGTTAGAAACTCGAAACATAGATTAAATTTTAAGTGGGGCTATTTCAAGACGACACACGAAATTTCATCAAATTCGGTTCAGCCGTTCTCCCGTGATGTTTGATCATACATACATACATACTTTTCATATTTATATATATAGATTGTATAAACAATACTGATTTAGAGATTTACATGATGATTTTGAAATATGCAAAATTTAGGAACAGCAATACATATTTATGCGAATACATTTCTGCATTTATATTCAATAGATACAAAAATCAACTATATTTACTGATTAAATTTCGTATATTTTGTGTATTTATTATACGTTAGGATTTTCTACATTTGCGTTTAAGATATAATTTCCCTGTGTTAATAAAGAACGAGAAGTTAGAGCAGTATTTTCACTAGTACCTGAATGTATTTCTGTGTTTTTCGATATATTGTCCTACATACAAATAGTATGTTTCAGTTTGTTTATTCAGGCAAGAGCCGTTGTAGGTATTTGAATGAAAGTGATATTTACTTTTTACCCTATGTTGTGTACAAATCATTGACTTGGCGAGAAGAATATCAGTGATGTTTCGAAATAATTTCGTGTTAAAACATAAGTTCTATCAATATTTTGGAAACATAACATTTGAAACATAATTAGCTTTTTATGACAAATGTATTTCGATTTATTTACCTTTTTAGCTTATGTTTACATAGTTACTGTAATATGGTAAGATTTCCATTTGGCGACAATTGTATTCAACAATTTTGAGATCCATTTCAATATAAAATATAATAAATTTATAAAATTTGAAGGATATTGGTGTAGCATGGATACATTTATATATATATATATATATATATATATATATGTGTGTGTGTGTGTGTGTGTATATATATATATATATATATATATATATATTAGTGAAAAATTCCTGATTTTTTACTTTCCAAACCCCTATTAACCACCAGAGCCAGATGAAAAGAACTTCCTCATAACAGTTATCTTCCCAAGCTCCCCCCCCCATGCCCCCTCATACAGCAATCTGGGGAATAAAAATGACCTTGGTATGTTTCCAGTCGGTATGTGGCTAAAAGCGATACAGGCCATGTAGATCCTACAGAGAATTTGAAGAAGTACCTAAATTCCCTCCTTAAGGAATACCGGAAGAATGCTATCAATCCCCGGGGTTTTATAGGGCCTAAAAGAATTAATAGCCTAAATAACACTGTCAAGAGCGACAAATTTCTTGGCAAGACTTACTACTATCACAAATAGAAGTGGAAGTATTAAAGAGCCATTTTCTGTCTTCTCTCTTCGTTTCTAGGAAGGTAGAACAGTCTAAAACTTTTCCTAAAATGATTAGAACAGTCCGGGGCAGAGCACCCTCCCATAATTATTTTAACAATGTACTTCCAAAAGTGAAAATACAAACAGGGCTAATGCTAATAGTTTACTATTCCAGCTTCAGTGGACTTCAATATGCCTGACGAGTCAGCTCGTATATACACTGTAAAATATTCTACAACCTTTGCTCATTTTTTTTAGCTACTTTGTCGATAATTTAGGCAAACTGTCAGAAAAGCCGCAATTACAGACGTTCCTGGAAATCCCAGATTCATTTTTGAACTATTTAGCTAATATCGTCTGCCGAACCGTTATTTTTGTATTTGTATATATATATATATATATATATATATATACTATCGTAACTACTATCGAGAACCTTGCTCTTTATTATGAACTGCTGATTCCCCTGAAACTCAGTAGCATGCTTGCAAATGTTTTACAGTGTATAGGATTCTTACATAAACCAGTGATGTAATGAATAATCCATATACTATTCTAACGTGCTGTATTATTTAAAATGCCCCCAGAAGCCTAACAGTGACATAGAAATCCGAATCTTTCCATACTTACAGTATCGACCACGGAACAGAAACTAACAGAGGCAAATATTCGATCCTTCTGCCCCTCGGATTGGAGAAAATGAGGAATTTTTAAAGGTCTTTCCAGACCCCCCTATAAACCCCCTTGGTGACATACAAGGCTGAATAATTAAAAACTTATTGTATAAGTAGCAAGATAGTCACTAAAGAAGTCTTATTACTGTTTTCTTTCTCACTGGACGGATTAGATAAGTCAAAGTATTTTCTGACCCTCCAGAAGTCGCTCGGCGACCAAGAAGGCTGAAACGTTTTACACTCATTCTGGCCGCGGGACAGAACCTAACTGAGCCAAATATCGATTAATACGACTATTTCCGACTCTAAGCGCCATAAATTTTAGAACAAAATAAAATTTAAAAAATAAAGTTGCAATTTTTAACACTTTACAACAAAGTTGAAAAGTGTTTATGACTTTTTAACACTTTACAACAAAGTTGAAAAGTGTTTATGACTTTGTTCATTCTGTCTGCCTGTCTGTCTGTCTGTCCGTTAGCACGATAACTGCCGTAAAAATGAGTTTATCAAAATGAAATTTTAGTATGTTGTTCAGACGGTCTGTAGGACCTATGGGAATATAAATAAATAATATCACCCAATTAGTTTTTTATTGAACCCGGGTTGAAAAAATGAAATACATTGAACCCTATGGGACCTAATTTTTCAAACATTTTTTAAGTAAATTTAAAATTCACGAATTACTTCGAAATTTTTAGGAAATATTCACATTATCCCATAGAATATATAAAAAAAAATTCAGTAAAATATGTTAAGTAGTTTTTTAATTAAAAAAATTATTTAATATAGGGAAAAAAACAAATTCAATTAAATTCTGACTTTGGGATATCTTCCAGAAAGAAAAGAGAGAGATATTATATAATAAATATATCTCCATTTGTTTAAACGTTTTGCATATGGGAGTGGCTTCATATTTTAAGATAAATTTGGTAGATAACAATTTTTCATTTTTTTTAAATTTTATATAACTCTTCATGATAAATTTAATTGATGGCATTTTAAATGCACTTTCCTACGTCCTAGAGAGTTAAAATTTGGTACACAGCTTAAATTTGTTGAACATTTTATTCGACAAAAATTTGATGGATCTTTAAATATAGATTATACATTTTTTTTTAAATGGCCTGAAAATAATCCCCGTTCACTTCTATAAATCATTGGCGTAATATTGTTAAAAATTCTGATGTGGACAGCACATGTCTTTCTCTGCAGACTCATATTCGTTCTCTTTATTTATTCAATGATAATTTGAGTTTATCTGCACAACATAAGTATTTTAAATGACATTGAATTTACACGTTAAACTTAAATTTGGTTCTCATTTGATAGCTGGACTTATTGTCAAAGGTGGCGTAGCGAAAACGCGAAAAAACTAGAATATCTCAAGAACGGCTAGTCCTAGAGTAATGGGGTTAGTCTTATTCTTTTTGTTGTCAAAAATCACATATAAAATAGGAATTTAATTGATATAATTGAGCGCACGTAGTCTTTTATTTTTATATATAACGATTTTTGCTGGCCATTTCGCAAAAATAGCCCGTTCCTTTTTCCCGAATCGTAGTAGAATAACCTACAAATGATTTATATACAAAATTTTGTTAAATTTGGTATATAAATCACTTGTAGGTTATTGAAATATTATACTCCAAATTTTGTTAAATTTGGTTCATTAGTTTTTAGCTAGAGTGGATAAAGGCAATTTCTGCGGCCATTTCGCAAAGAAGGCAGATTCTTTTATTACGAATCGTACTATAATCTAATGAACATCAGGATTTCCCACAAAAAACATACCTACCAAATTGTATGAAATTCGGTCCATTAGTTTTTCAATTAGAGAGGATGTAATATCCACACAGACACACAGAAACATACACAGATACACCCTTACACACACAGACGTCTTCCTAAAAGTAGTTTTTTCGTGTTCTAGAAGTCCCAAAACGTGTAGATACTTTGAAAATTCGAGTTCCGATCTTCGGCACGATTCCAATACTTTGAGTACATACACATACACATATATATTATCTGTGTATTATCTGTGTATCTAAATTCCGTGCCTATGCAATTACAATAGCTGTGATTTTAAATGATCCCTAAACTTTTATTATTTCTTCAAGGAAACCTAATTTTAACATATGCAGAATGCAAATATCTCAAGCGATTGTAAGATGAATTACATAAGAATTGCTGAATTTTTTTCACACAAAATTATTTAGCTCTGCAGTCTGGAATACAAGTTATATGAATGAAATATTCATTGATTTTGCATAAAGAATCAGATGATTTATATTTCGATACAGTTTTAAATATTTAAGTATAATAAATTACTGTAGTACTGTGATAATGTAAAAGATATTACCACTGAATGAATCACATTTTAGAAATTTTTAAATGAAATTACATTTCAGTTGGAAAGTGTTTCATAATCAATGCTTATGCATGATTGATCTTTCTTGTTTTTTAATAAGCTTGTTAGTTTCCACGGTTGAAGGTTTAAATACTAGTAATATTATAGATTAATAAAGTTATATATTTTTAACTAAAATCTTCTGTTCTATGTAAAGTTACAATATGCATACAGACACAAAACGTATACACAGAGTCGTGTACACAATACACAGACGTATAATGCACATGTGTATTAAACACGTTAGTGGATGAATGCCTTATAATGTAAACGCTAATCTTTCAAAAAGTGCAGTTATGTCGTCTGTTAAAATGTATCAACCGTCGCCAACGTGGCAATTTCTTGCAAAATAAGTTAAAGGTGCATATTACAAAGGTTACCACAAAGGTATTTAGCCCTAGAGTAACGTATCTGTTGAAAACAATGCTCTAATTTTTAACACTTTACAACAAAGTTGAAAAGTGTTTATGACTTTGTTCATTCTGTCTGTCTGTCTGTCCGTTAGCACGATAACTGCCGTAAAACTGACTTAATCAAAATGAAATTTTAGTATGTTATTCAGACGGTCTGTAGGACCTATGGGAATATAAATGAATAATATCACCCAATTAGTTTTGGATTGAATCCGGGTTGAAAAAATGAAATACATTGAGCCCTATGAGACCTAATTTTTCAAACATTATTAAGCGGATTTAAAATTCACAAATTGCTTCGAAAATTTTAGGTAGTATTCAAATTGTTCCATAAAATATATAAGAAAAAATTCAGCGAAATATATTCAGTAGTTTTTTAAATAAAAATTAAAATAATAATAACACCCCTTATATGAAGCGATCACGTGACCATTATATGAGAAGATCACGTAACCCACTTCAAAATTATATATGACATCCATCTTGTCTCAAAATCGTGATTTTTAAAGTTCTTTTTAATTCATATTGAGTGTTGTATCCGTCCTAAAACTATTTTATTTTTGCTTAAATTCTGTGCATCTACATACTGAAACAACGCAATTACAATATATTTGAGTTTAAATGCTCATCCAAATTTGATTATTTCTACAACGAAGCCTATTTTTCACCTATGTAAAATGTAAACAGCAAAATATGTAGGATGAGTTATATAAGAAATGCTGTATTTTCTTTAACACAAAATCATTTAGTTCATGGAGTCTGCATAGCTGATATGAATGAAATATTCGTTGATTTTACAAAGAGAAGGACGATTTTTTTCAATGAAGTTTTACGCATAGAGTTTAATTACTTGTAGCTCCATGGTCTTAATTTTTAAATAAAATAAATTATTATAGTATTGTGGTGAATGACATGAATGGGAAATTATTTATGAATGAAATGCTGCTTTTATAGAGAGAGCCAGGCGTGTTATTTTTTCTATGACGTCATTTAAATGAATTTCAGTTGTTTTCGATGACGTTTTCAAATATAATAAATTATCGTAGTATCATGATAATTCTAAAATTATTACCGATGAATGAATGTATCGCATTTTAGAGATGTTTAAACCAGGCAATTTATATTTCAATGCCGTCATTTGAATGAAGTTCATTTTTTTCGATGAAGGTTTAAGTTTTCAAATATAATAAATTAATGTAGTATTGTGATAAATTTTAAAATATTACCGAGGAATGTATTGCCTTTTAAACATGTTTAAATAAAATTGCATTGAAGTTGGAAAGTGTTTCATAATCAATGCTTAAAGCATGATTGATCTTTCTTGTTTTTAAATTGTATTTAGCCCAAATTCAATATTCTTATGCCCAAAAGACATCCTATATATCGACGATTGGCGACAAATTTTTCACTGAAATTTAAGGCTGTTTTCATAATATCAGCGTTTGTAACATAGCATTTTCATTCATTTACCTTTGAATCTTTACTTCGAGCAAAACGAACTTGAAAGACTGGTATAGGAACAGCTGGCCTATATTTAGTTGTGCAATGTAGTTCATTTATTGAAAGCACTTAATAATTATTTTTTACTATGTAAAAATAGTGATTTTAGCTATACCCAGTGCCTGTGCTTTATGCATGAGCCAACAAGGCTCAACCCCTGGACACCAAATGAACTAAAGAATATTAGATTTTTTCTGTACTTTAATTAAAACACACACATTTTTAACGATTTTCTTGGAATTTCTACCGTACTCCTACCCAGAGACAACCATAAGACCTTGGTGAAGACTTTTATGGCTGTAGTGGTGGTCTATCATGCTAAGTTGTACACTTGACGACTTTGAAATAAGCCTTGGTAATACATATCTTCATGGAGATTATTGTTACAGAAGCACCATATGAACGTTTAGCCTTTGGACATCATGATAGTTTTAGACAATATATAGATGTTTTGCTTTTAGACATCAGGCCCGTGTTCCAAACACTTGAGATTTAGAATTCATATCCTACTCGTATTTTGCCATATTTTAGTAAATATTTTCATAATTGGTATTTGAAAATGAATTGAAATTTAATATATTAATAGAAGCTGAAAACTTGGGATAATGTATAATTTGGTAAGACAGAACACTTTAAAACAATAGCAAACTACGTGCACGATTACTCATAACTTTCCCAATGGCTTATAAAGGTTGGTATGGACGATTCTGGGAATAAAACATGAGAAAAAAAAATCGTTATATCACTGACGTTTCTATTATTTCTCCTCGTAACATCTTTGTTTCAGTTATCCACGGTTGCCCTCACACGGAATATCGTATGAACAATACCCATCAAGTTAATGACAACCTATCCTCGCTGGACAGATTTCTTTTTGTGGAATATGGTGCGGAAGAATTCTATCCGCCTTTTTCTCCTTCCCCTCTGTCTGGACGTGCAAGTTGGTTTCGCTTGATGTTCGCTGAGTTTTGGACTTTGTGATAGAGAACTATTGAGGTAGAAAGAATGCAATTTTGCAAATAGGACGTGGTTTGTACTCTTGGCGTCTAGTACGTTTTGCACAAAGAATGGAATATCCTCTTATATGAGTATATCCTTCAATAGAAGTTTCTGTCAGTGTAGTATAGTAAATCTCTTTGTATTTACCTGAAACAATTCTAGGAGGAAAAAGAAAGCTGGACAGAATGCTTTAGAAAAATAATTTCTTGACAACACAATTAATAATAAAATCTAACAATTATATGATTCGTTATTAACAGTATAATACTGTTGAATTAATACATCATTGTGCCAATTTAAACAAGTATCCTGTTATTAACGGAGTATTTATTATATTACGTAAGAAATAAGTGTGAGCAAATTCTTATATTTTTATTAAGACTTCTATTGCCAATCGTTACAACCATCGCTGCGATTTATTGTACGAAACAAAAGAAATTTCTTCGAAACTATTTATCCTCAGGGAACAGTCTACATTCTAAACCAATAGCCTGCCTCCTGATGTAGTACCGTACCATAGTACACATACCATACCGTACCATAGTACACGTACCATAGTATACCGTGCTGTAGTACCATAGTGATCGCCTTGGTTAACTTGAAGCTCACCTTAAAGTCATGAAATAGTGGTTACTACTATTTTATGTGAGTAATCAGTTTAAAAAAGAAAATTTATTCATTAAAATAATACTATAGAGATAAATTAAAACTTTTTAATTGATTGATGCCTTTTAAAAAATTAATTTTTTACGATAAAACGTTTATCATGCAATTCTCTCAATGATTAATGATTGTAAAAAATTCGTCTTTTAATGCTAATAATTATGTAAGAAGAATGATTTCTATAAAAACAAATTAGGACATTTTACACATTATTTTAATGATCTGTCGCGGCAATCTATAACATTTTGAAACGAACATTCTATATATGTTAAGGGTTAGGCCCGAACTTTAATAAACCTAAGTTTATCCGGGTAAAGCCTACATTATTCAAAAGAGCTGGATAGGCCTAGATTTATCCAACACTACTTGGGTAAACCTAGGTTTATCCAACACTGCTTAGATAAACCTAGGTTTATCCAACACTGCTTGGGCAAACCTAGGTTTAACCAGGGGTGCTCGGAAAAACAATTCGGATTCCTATGTGGTATACCAAGCAGTGCATCCGATTTACATGAATCAATAGCGGCCATCAACTGACCTTTCCTACAATATTTGAAAAAGTGAGATAATGGATCATTTGTGAATTGTATAGCAAAGTTCCTGAGTTGTATTAGTTGATGCCAACCATATACCGACTTTATTTACACTTTGTGAAAACATAGTTTTGGATCCTACGAATGGAATGTATAGCATTTTAAGTACACTCAATAAATATCATCATTCAACCTTCCCTACACTATGCAAAATAATGTGGTATTGGGCAGTTTGTGTAGTGTATATTAGTGTCTAGAGGTAGTATAAGTTGATTGTGGCCATTAACAAACTTTTCCTACACTTTTAAAAACATGGACTGCCTTCCTGCTTATTGGGTTCATGGCGATGACCTCAGAGAGTTTTAATTAGATAGAGGCCATTAACCGACTTTCACTTTTAGAAAAAATGACATACTGGACCATTTGGGGAGTATATATTAATGTTTTGGAGTAGTCTACTTAAATAGTGGCTTTAAACCAACTAAAGTAAAATTTAAAACAATTATTACACACATATTTTGCCACCGGCCGTCCAAATGGTTGCTCAAGTCTTCGGATGAGTCAGACGGTCTGGGTCTTCAACACATATTTTGTCAGGTTAAGCACAAATTTTGCCAGGTTATTATCAAATGTGTTTTACTGAGAACTTTCAAAACGTGGAATTCAAATTGAATGTAAAATAGGACAAAACATGAAGAATATATGTATTATGAATAAGTATTAAGACCGCCAAAATGCGAGAATGGCAAATCTAATTTTTTTAATAATTTTTATGAAATTATTTTATTTTTAATTAATTTATCAACGGCTGGTCAAAAGAGAATATTTAAACATCTGTTTTTACCAGGTGTTCTGTAAGATGCATTTTTGAAAGACAAAAAAGTGGTAAGAACATTTTTGAAATTCTACTATTGGGAATTTTTTTCTTTTTGAAAATTTTATAACACTATAATTTTACAATGTGGAGCAATTGATGATAAATTCAAATGGGTGTTTGTCTCAAAATTTTTTTGAATACATCTTTTTTTTTATTTATTTTGTGCCCATTGTATGCTCTTATGAAAGAGTTTTTGGGATATATTTTTGCTCGAAAACGTTAATCTTGGTATCTCTCGTTAACTGGGAGCTGCCGTTGTAGCGAGCGGGTAGCCCGAGCAAAATTTTTCTCTACTTTGTTATTTTAGTTTCTATCATTAACGGTGCCCTGCCCACATAGTTAATGAGACCCGGGAGTGTGAAAGGAATTTTTAATCAACTATTTTTGTATAACCAGCAATGAGTTGTGTGTACAGCAGCTAGTTTTACTTTAAATTTTTAACTTTATTCAGATAGACAAAAGCAAGAACAAAACGTTTTTAAAAAACGAAAGATCTTTTATTTAACATCCTAAAAGACGTACAAAAATTGTTAAAACGTCGTACGTCTTTTAGGATGTTAAATAAAAGACCTTTCGTTTTTTAAAAACGTTTTGTTATTAGTTTTGTCTATTGTATGCAGGCGTGGTGCCAATCTTGATTATTTATTCAGATAATTCTATCAAATTTTGTATGAATTAAACTAATTTTACAGCAACTAAGAATATTATATATTTTATTTAGTAATTATGTAAAATATTAAAAGTGATAAAAAAATTTACAGTAATCGTAAAATACTAAAATGTTAAAAATTACGAAGTTTGAGGTGGTTACCGGGACTGTACACACTCCTGGTATATATATATATATTTCATCACTTATATATAAAAGCTGTTGGAGTCTATTGAAACTAACTCGCTAAGAGCTTTATTAAAACGCTTTTTAATTGACACACGTGATTTTTGACATCCGCAGTCATTGTTAACAATTAATCAGTTTCGAAGAGAACGGCCATTTTTTATGAATATGCCCAATAAACACACTAAGAACCATAAAAACGCACAGCGCATGCTCAGAACATTTTGGGTGAAGTAATACACAGCTTTATTCATAATCGTCTGACTAATTCGCACATTACCCGGATAAAGCCGGAAATGAATACAATTTCATTTCCGGTTTTTACCCAGAGCGTCTGTGTAAAGCTAGCTTTACCCGTAACATATATATGAAAACAATTGTTTTTTCATATCTCAGCAATGTGATATCTGAAAATATATTTGAAATACTTTGCAAGAAATAGTTGAAAATATTTGAATATTTTTTCAGTATACCGCTGGAATTTTATTTTAAAATCTAATACAACATGTCAAGTCAATTCTGTGAATAAATTTTAAAAAAATGATTAAAATATTATGGAGAATAATTTTATCTTATGTAAAAAACGATGTATATATATATATTATATCCTGTGAAATCGTGGGTGTATTTTAAGGATATGAGACGAATTCGAATTTCCGGATAGCTTGAACTTTTTTAAAAGTAGCAGACAGCGTAAATAAGAACAGCATACAGCTATTTTACAAGGTGATAAAGCAACTATCAGGTGCAGCAAAATAGCAACTAAATGTTCAATAACTAATTCACAAAATAACCGATATTATTTTCAAAACACTAATGTAATTATAATTCATTTTTTACTGGCATCACTCTAACAACCTCTAATCGAACAATGACCAGCTTACATGTCTTCTGTGGGAAGTATTGGATAAAATCACGCGTAATTCGTGAAGTTAGTTCTCAACCAATCTACAGAATTCAAGAAATTTCCGGAAATTTCCAAACGTCGAAAATTTGGCGATATTTCACAAAAATATATCTATTAATTTGTCGCCAAGGCAAGCGACCCCGGTCGTCAAATAATAACAATGGTTGACTGTAAATATCGTTTTTCCTCGAAGATAGACATTACGCCGTGAAAATATTTTATTTCGCAACAATATTTATGTCTATAAAAATTGTCCATAATTGTTTCTTTGAAGAAATCAGTGGTATGTTGGTACTTCCTAGAAAAAATGTCGCATGTTGGTTGGTCTCAGATGATAAAAATTTGCAGACACCTGTCAAAAATATGCCGTGGTGAAGGAACTAGACGAATTGGCAAAACCGGTATGCGCCAATGCGTTATTCATGGCCTGGGTTTTCAAAAAACGGTGAAATTATAGTATAGAATATTTCAGTTCTGCTTTGTTTAAAAGTTCGTTTAGATTGTATTCTACATAATTATCACTATAAAGTAAGGCAATCTTAATATTTTATGAATAGTCAATTAATAAATGTTCAAAAGAAAAGAAACATTTTTATCAATCACCGAAATCTAACCAACCCATTACAGTAAATGCAACGTAATTACTTGGACGAGGCCGATAAGAAAAATTAGTTGATGTACCAGAAAGAACGTGATCTTCTAGAGTCGAATATTTGAAGCAGCGAACAAATATTGCCACAGCCCTCTGGTGGGGTGTGGCATTTGATTCAAAATAATGGAGAGAAATTTTATGACATTTCTGTGATAATCGAAATATTTCCCTAATCTAATGTGCAGATGGTGTGTTGTATTCTTCTGATGGTGTATATATTATTTACATGATGTACTAACCGACCAAGGCCTACTCTAAATTATATACTAAACGTTAGGCATTTGATGTAATTCTTTGTTTTTCTATGTATTTATCCAAAATGTTAATCCTTCCAAGTGTTAGCAAAAAAAAATCGGCGGGAATAACGAGATCAAATCGAAGAGCCAGTGTTTGTAACATAGTTCCGCCCACAAAGTCCCATCTTCTGAAATGGGTAACTGAAAATCCAATATTCTGTTGCTCTTTCTTACTAAATTTTCATACAAGTAAAAATTTAAATTAATCATGAAATGGGTTATAATTTCGTACATTATGAAATAAGCTATTTGCTTATTACATAGATATTTTCACATCACTTTCTAAACCACTTTTAAAGAATGCTTGTTTTAGGCTTTTCTAAGAATTAAATAAGAGAAAAGGCTATCCCGGTCATTTCTATTATTTTTATTCAGAGCGTCTTTATTTCAGTTATCCATGTGTGCAATCACCCAGAATCTTGTTTATGTATATCAAGTTAATGACAACCTATCCTCACTGGACAGATTTCTGTTTCAGCAAAATGGTGCGGAAGAATTCTATCCGTGTTTTTTTTTTCTTTCTATCTGGACGTGCAACTTTTTTTTGCCTGATATTCTAGTTTCGAACGTTCTGATAGAGAACTACTGAGATTAAAGGATGGAATTTTGCAAAAATATGTGTATTGAGCTTCTGAAATCTAACACTTCCTGCAACATGAATCTCATATTCAATTATATATTCTTCAAGAAAAGTTTTTTTTTTTGCGTGTACCTTAGAAAATTCTTTAAAAATTTGCCTGAAATGATTATTTGTGAAAAGCAAATTTAAGTAGAATTGAATTTCTTATAATTAATTTCAGAACAATAGAATTAATGAAAATATATTATCAATCGTGGCCAACGCGGCGATATCCTGAAAAGAATATTATTGGTATTACTCAAAATACTTAATATGGGGATAAATAATTTATGTTCTAATCCATTCTTTAGTATATGTTCTAAACTAAAGATTTAAACTAAATTCTGTTCAACTATATGTATTTATTTTAAAAATACCAAGCACTGCGACTTGGCGAAATGTTTTTCTGGATAATGACTGGCTCTATTCAAAAAGTCATATAGTTTTTTAACATCACTGCTTTATAATCTTACCTTTTAAATGGATTCAGTTGCTGAAAATTCAATATTCTGTTGCTTTTTAGTTTAAACCCAGTAAGCAAGTAAGAATTAATAATATCTTGGAGCAATTTTTTGATTTAAGGGATCTCAGGAGTCTTATCAGGATACTCAGGAGTTATGCTGTAGTAATACAGCATAAGTAATAAGATGATAACATAGACGTTTTCTCGTTACTTACTGTGGCGCACGATATTAAAAAGAAACTTGAAGTTGAACTTTTAGCTTAATTATCATTATTCTATCATATCTTAACATGACCGTAAAATCTCCTATTCGTACATAATTGACTTATTTATTGAAATTGTACATTGCTTGATGTGCCGCTATTAAACCCTCCAATTATTTAACCTCTGCATGAGTCCTGTAAAGGAATTATTAATTAATATTACCAAAAGGATTGCACCAATTTAGCTTTAACAAAAACATTTATTAAAAACATAAAATACTTATTACATTCAGTTACATTAACTACTCTGCTTATTAATTATTTATTAAGATAGCATGTGAGAGGAGATAGCATGTGAGACCATTAACCATATACCTAACGTATTTAATAACCTGTGGATATTTGAGGAACACATACCTTCAATTTGGGCCTTGTTAGCAGCACGTGGTTAATCTCGTATATAGTTACTCGCACTAACTCGTAGTGTAATGCATCCACTCGTAACTTCGTCGACCACTGCTGACTTAAACACTCCACTTATTTCATGCTCTTAGGCTGTTCTCTCCACAAGTCATAATTAAGTATCTGCACAAGTCACATCATGTCGCACCAATATTCACCAGTCTCCAACTAGTCGTTATTAAGTCATATGTGTATCTCTCCTCGTTCTTAAGTCATCAGCAGTATCTTTTTTCCACTAGTCGTTCTTTTTCAGTCACAGCTTTTGGCTGTATTTTTCCCTCGGGGTGTCACTCCCCCTTGCTTTCATTCGAAGCATCCAATGTGACGTAATAAGTACTTTCTCCATTGGTTAATCCTTTAACCAATGAAACCATTCCACATCCTCGTAAGGGCCAGCTCGTCCTCCTCTGTCATGGCACCCCTAAATTTATCGTTTTCTGACCTTTAGGTTCACGGTTTGTAAAACTCGTCGCCATCCAGACTGTCAGTATTGTTTGCCGTTTTGACCATAATAAATAAATGTCATAAAGCTGTCTCACCACAGTGTGAGATCAATTTCTGGTCTCACACTTACTCAACCACTTACGAAAAATGCAAAATGCTTTCTCGGAAATAAAACACGAAAAACTGGTATTCTAACTCTGGCGTTTCCGTTTTTTTGGTTCAGAAAGTCTTTATTTCAGTTATTCATGTTTGCCTTTATACAGAATCTTGTCTTAACAATATACATCAGGTTAATGGCAACCAATCCTCACAGGTTAAGTTCATTTTTGAGCAGAATGCTGCGGAAGAAATCTGTTGGTGTTTCCTGCTTTCATACTGTCTGAACGTGCAAAAACTTTATTATATAAAATTAAATAAAGCAGTTTGTTATTGTCTCTTATCTTTGGAGCTGTGCAGATAATAAATGCTTTACATCAGTGTTTTTCTAACGTTTTTGGTCGCGAAACCCTTTTTAAATTCAATTTCATGACGGAATCCCAAAATGAGAAAAAATCCATTGTATTATACATTATGAATTCAAAGTTTTACGCGTCTTTTTTTAATTTTTGAGAAAATTTACAGGGAACTAGTTGTGGAACCCCTGTAATACTGTATTGGAACCCCCAGAGTTCCGCGGAACACAATTTGAAAAACGCGGCCCTACTTGATATTTTTTGAGTTTTTACTCTTCTGTCGGGATTCTATCGAAGAATAAATAATGCAATTTTGCAAAAAAAATTTGGTTGTTGAGCTTTTGAAATCAGATGTTTCGTAGATATGAAACTGGAATACTTAGTTACACAATATCTTTTAAAAGCAATGTTTCAAAGGCAAAATTATTTTACCCAAAACAAAATTATTTTACCTCTCAAAAGCAATTTTTTTCCCCTAAAACTATTGTTAAAGGGATAAAAACTACAGAGGAGTAGAATATCCGAGAATAATATGCTATTTTATGACAAAAACTAGGCAAATGAAAAACAAATCCACCACTGATTTATCACCGTATTTCCTCAGCAGATGAGAATATGAACTTTTAAAGGAATACTCTTCATATGCCATATAAAAGTACTAAGAACAGCTATTTCCTTAACACTTTTATGAATGTAAGAACGAGTGGAATGGCAGAAAGACTTAATCTGTGCATCTACATAATTTAGAAAACTGAAATCTTACAGAAAAAGTTCCTTATAGAGAATAGGTTAATATTATAAAGGAATACTATTGTAAATTTGAGGAAATGAGAATTAGTTGGAGAAAATAACCAATCGAAATTATCACCGTATCGCCCTTGTTAGGAATCTTAAATGTTACAAAGATAACTCTCAGAGGTCAATAAATACCATTGAAGTATCATATATCGGATACTAGTATCTGCAATGAGAACGCTATCCCAGTCTTACGAAAGCGTCTCTTATATGATATATGCTGCTTTTCACAATTGATTTTAGTATACTCATATTTCATAAAAATCTTGTTCATTGATGAATGAATTAGATTAAACTTTCATGCCTTCCAGCTATTGATCTTTGCCATATATTTTAATTGGAATGTTAACATATTCGTTCAGCTTAGTGACTTGTGCTACTGGCAGGTTAATTTTCTGATCGTGTCTCGAAGAAATAAATTATCGATTTCTGTGTAAAAAGGAAAGCCTCGGCTGCGTAATTTAAATATAGAATTTTAAGATTGCCGATTCATCTTCTAAATTACCTTTGAGTATTTTTCTAGACAAATTAAAAATCCGTTTATATCGCTTTTGTAATAAATAGACTCTATTGGGTATATATAACTATTAATGCATCGCGAACTGGGATTGAATTCGATATCGTTCTTATAGACCAACGGTTTCCAAACATGTTTCATCCGATAACCCCTTTAATATTATTTTTTTTCCATTGTACACCATGGATATAATTTTTTTTTACATTGTACATATTTTTTAGTTTCTTTCAATTGTATCCCTTGATGGATCTGAGGGGGGGGGGGCATTGCTTCACTCCTCGCTACGAAAGACTCGCCGTCTATTCCCTCGGCCCATGAGGATCCTTTTGGGCCAGATGGCATAGTACGGAGTCGGTAATCGAAAGGTTCCGAGTTCGAACCTATCTCCCACCATCGGGGATCTGCAGCCGCCACCCCAATGGTGAGCCGGCACGAGATGGCACCACTACAATTGCCGCACACTTTCTCCTCTCATTTCCTGCTTGACTCTTTTCCTGGTTGACGTCACGACGTCACACGATGAGGTACGGCACGCCTCCCGGCTATTTCAGCTCACCGACTGAGTTTCAACTTGGGAACGCATCGGGGGTTTTCTGGCTGACCCCATCCTCACTGAAATTCGATCGAACTCTCGCCAGGAAGGGGAGTGTGAGAGGACAGCATTGCGTCACTCCTCACTACGAAAGACTCGCCGGCTATTCCCTCGGCCAGTGAGGTTCCTTTTGGACCAGATTCCATACTACGGAGTCAGTAATCGAAAGGTTTCGAGTTCAAACCTATCCCCCTCCAACGGGAATCTGCGCCCGCCCCACAGATCTGTCCATATTTTAACTGTACCCGCTAATTCAATATCTTTCACTTGAACCCGTTTACCAAGTTTTACATTTTGTAAATACTGTAATTGTTATAAATTCGATGTGCTATAAATAAAAATGCAGTTTATGCAGACCGTAATGTAAAGAACAACCACTTTTTACAGGAAAATTTAATGGACACCAGAGTACAAAGTCAACTCTAAATTTCAATATAAAGGAGGGGGAGTAAAGATTTAAGCAGATGGTGTCATTTCAAATCACTATTTCCACAGGTGCTAAAATAACTGAGAAAATTGCGGAAATTGGAAAACATGTCGTTGTGGATTTATCGGTACTAACTTTGACATTTCAAGTCTAAATTTTACTTTATTTATAGCCGGAGGTAAATTTTTTTGACTGTAGTCACTTGGACAGACCTTAGTTACACCCAAAACGAATAAAATCTTCTGGCTTCCCACAAATTACGAGATTGTGATTTAAAGGGGAAATAAATATATGTTTTGCGTACTGTTTAAAAGTACCGCTAATTTTCTGAAAAAACATTTTATATAAAAATTTCGTTTAATTGAAGGATTCATGTAATTCTTGAAAAGCTACAAAATCTAGATAGCTACGCCAAACGAGGCTGTAGCCGATCCTATAACCTCAGCTCATTTACACCAGCCAACTCTCGCTGGCTATAAGAAAACATGTTGGTCTGTATCAAAATCCACTGTGTAGGGTCGCCAATGTTAATTTTGCGTAATTGATCGCTACTTTGATTTTTCTTTTATAAAAACCGAGTATACAAAAGCAGCCATACCTTTGAGAGGAGTTTAATCGTATTCTATAACATCTGCAAAATGTGTAAATCTATCAAAATCGCTATTTCAAATACTCTACTCCGTAGCATTTGCCTATTTATCCTATGGTAAAAACTGCCCTCGAAACGAGGCGGTACCCGATTCTATAACCGCCGCCCATTCACAACAGCCAACTCTGGCTGGCTATAAGAAAACGTGTTGTTCTGTATCAAAATCCACTGTGTAGGGTCGCCAATGTTAATTCTGCATAATTGATCGCTACTTTGTTTTTTATAAAAACCTAGTATACAAATAGAGTCATACCTTTGAAAGAAGTTTAATCGTGTTCTATAACATCTACAAAATGTATAAATCTATCAAAATCTCTATTTCAAATACTCTAATCCGTAGCATTTGCCTATTTAGCCTATGGTAAAATATTGCCCTATTAAGAACATGATCATTTTCTTTGTGTGTGTGTGAATTAAACGCACATTTATTGTTCGCATTGCGTCCACGTAGCGGGTTCTATCGTTTGATGCAAATAGACACAAAAGTGCATGCTTAAAATATCACCCATAAACACAAACAGCTAAAAATTACCCGCTAGCACTGGACACTGCAGCTAATAAATATTAAAATGTCTTAAATATAGATTGGAAGAAAAATTAAATAAAAATGTCAAAGTTTGAATAAATATTTACGAATATTTTAGAAATATGAATTAGAGTTAAAAACATGCCAACAAGCACCTATCGAAATTCACTCTTAAATGTCATTTATTTATGCGAGAATTTCATTTAAAGATTGTAGGAATTTCAAATAATTAGTTGTGTTTGAAATCCTTTATTTAGCGTGCTGGGTTTATGAGTTACAAAATTATTTCACAGTCGACATACAGCCCAAATGTATATGACGCAGCTGGAGATCTCTGCAGAAGTACAAACCTAATATTTGTTGTATATGTAATTTTAAAAGATTTTACAAAACATAGCGGTCAATTACTCAGAATTAGCATTGGCAACACTACACAGTGGGTTTTGATACAGCTAGCCATGTTTTCTCATAGGGGTATTCCATGTCAAATCAACCCAACGCTCAACCCGACAGACAACAATTTTTTAAAACTTGCCCATTTTGTTGTCCACTCATATATAAGACTATACAAAATATTAGCCTCCAATATTCATTTTTTTTTTAATTTAAAAATTTGGAAATTTGAAAAATCTGGTAATTTTTAATGACTCATGACATATTCAAACATCTGTATATTTTGACCTAATCAACATATTGCACTGGAATAAAGCGTATTTTGTAGCTTAATGTACCATCTTTCTTGTGATATGTCACATGACTTTTCAAATGATATTTTTCATTTCAAGGTCACTTGATTTGTCCTTTAATCCTGAACTGCAAAAAATATGTATCTATGTAAATAAAATTGAAAATTTGTCTGTCTATCTATCTGTTTGTTCGTCTCATCATCAAGGGAGAAGGGCTGAACCGAATTTGATGAAATTTTGTGGTTAACCTTGAAATAGCCTCACTTAAATTTATTCGAAGTTTCGAGTTTCTAAGATCAGGGGTTGTCGAGATATTAATGGAAAACGAAACTTTCCAAAGGAGTTCTACTCTCTAACTTCCTAGTTCCTCCAAACGGAAAAGATTGGAAATCGTTGATTTAAAATGTGAAATTCAATTAAAACTCTATCTCTGAGTTTTGTGGGAATTTATTGTGCTTACTAGTCACTTTTGAAAATCGCAGGTTTGAAACTTGAATTTAAATGGAAACGCTATCGTCATGGTTTATTTTTCACAGGTTTACTCAATAATGAAAAGTATTAAGAAATCAAAATGGTTATTTAATTATCAGCATTTTATGAGGAACATTCTTTCTTATATCATGATATATAATTTTTATTATTATTTTTGATTTGAATAATAAATAAATGGACATAAAAATATATCTTATAAATGAACAGTTTGATTTTTCTTTTAATTATATTAATTGCGGACTGCGTACATCACTTTCATTTATTTTGGCAAAGAGTTTTCAAACTTATATATTGCGTTTAGTCAATAAACTCATATATTGTGTTTAGCCAATAAACTCATATATTGTGTTTAACCAATAAACTCCTTTAGCCGATTGTTGAAAGAGAATAAGAGTGGAACGGGTATATCTTCTAATACAATTTTAGTCTTTTCATTTAGTATATGCAAACGGGATCAGGGTGTTTTATTCTTCAAATCTGAAAATTCAGATCTACGAATTTGGCGTTATATCTCTAACTTGGCAACTTTTCTTAAACGTTGCTAAATGGACGGAAATGTCGCCAATTGATAAAAACGAAGCTATATCAATTAAATTAATTTTTTGTTAGGAGAGAGTACTGAAATGTTTCGTTAGCATTTGTCTGTCAGTCCAACCGTCCTACTTAGTAACATATTTAGCGAATTTTTAAAATGTCGCCAAATTGATAAAAATGTTTGTAAATCCATAAAAATATCTTGACATTGATAAAATTGCGCTAAATAAGTGAAATTAATTGTGTCTTGTTAGGGAATAGTATTGTGATGATGTTCCGTCAATTTGTCGCCAAGTGAGACTGTCAGTTCTATAGTCCTACGAAACATTTGGCGATTTATGAAATGTCGCTAAATTGATAAAATGTCGCCAAATTGATTAAATAACGCTAAATTTATCAAAATAACATCGAATCGATGAAAGTTCAATATTTTGCATAATTAAGTACGATTTTCTAGATAATCTCTGCCGTTTTGTGAGAATTAAAATATATTTTTTCTAAATTTGTTTATAAACTGGACCTGGATGCTTTATTCTTCGCATCTTCCTGTGAATATAAGTTTGTATATCGGGCCCAGAGATTCTTATACATCTTTTTAGAAGAATAAAATTAAACATTTTAATAGAATATTTTGAATAACAAAGACATTTAGAATACTATAGGAATTTACACATAATTGTGAATGTTAAGTTTCTTTAGATTATATTTTCCGTACAAAGAACAGGTATACTGCTAATAATCTATATAAATAAATTTGAAAATCTCTGTGTGTTTATTTCTGGATATATTTGTGTGTTTATTTGTGTCATCACCACGGGGAACGACTGCACCGAATTCGATGAAATTTTCGGAATAGACTTGGAATATCCCCACTTAAAATTTAGTCCATGTTTCCAGCTTTTAAGACCAGAGGCTATCGAGATATTAATGAAAAACGCACTAGTAAACCTTCCATTGAGATAGCATTATGCAAACTATATTTGTTCCGCAAAATTATTTGAAAAAAGAATTATAATGTTGCTAAGCGACGGAATTAAACCCAGTGAGTTTATATGTGAAATATATATATATATAAATCAATCTCCAAAAGGAATATGTAAGAAGGAAGTGAGCCATAAAAAAGTACCACAAATTATCCGGGGAGGGTGGACCCCCCCCCCCCCCCCCCACTCCCCGGTTAAATCATACTTTGAGCCGCGGCAACACTCTCGGAGGCCGGCGCTAATTTGAGAAGGTCATATACCAAAACTATATAAAACACTACAAAAAAATACTAACAAGACAGGATTAAACGATCATTATACTAACAGACGACAAATGAACATTATAAGAACTGAACTCAAAATACCAAATCAATCATATACATCAACTAATTCAGACTTATTTATTGCTAGATACTCGTAGAACATCATTACCTGTACAATCAACACCTACTTTCATATTTATCTATACCTCCATACAAGCCTCCTCCAACATCATATAAATCACCATACTAAACCGCAGTGACTCGCAATTCTCTGCCAATAACCCAATTTCCGCACCTTATATTCCCTATACCATGAATCATACAAAAACCTTTCATAGCATTCGGTTACAGTTATATTGTAAAATCCAGTAATAATGTCACTTAAGAATTTTCTTCGATAACCCTGCCGAAGTGCTTCACTCATGAAAATCACTACGCATTTATCCTGATCTTCAATTCTGTTATTCAATCTTTTACTTCTCATGACATGATTTACGACTATATTTCGAAATACATTTTTATGTAAATGTCTTATAAAGGTTGGTATGGACGATTCTGGGAATAAAACATGAGAAAAAAAAATCGTTATATCACTGACGTTTCTATTATTTCTCCTCGTAACATCTTTGTTTCAGTTATCCACGGTTGCCCTCACACGGAATATCGTATGAACAATACCCATCAAGTTAATGACAACCTATCCTCGCTGGACAGATTTCTTTTTGTGGAATATGGTGCGGAAGAATTCTATCCGCCTTTTTCTCCTTCCCCTCTGTCTGGACGTGCAAGTTGGTTTCGCTTGATGTTCGCTGAGTTTTGGACTTTGTGATAGAGAACTATTGAGGTAGAAAGAATGCAATTTTGCAAATAGGACGTGGTTTGTACTCTTGGCGTCTAGTACGTTTTGCACAAAGAATGGAATATCCTCTTATATGAGTATATCCTTCAATAGAAGTTTCTGTCAGTGTAGTATAGTAAATCTCTTTGTATTTACCTGAAACAATTCTAGGAGGAAAAAGAAAGCTGGACAGAATGCTTTAGAAAAATAATTTCTTGACAACACAATTAATAATAAAATCTAACAATTATATGATTCGTTATTAACAGTATAATACTGTTGAATTAATACATCATTGTGCCAATTTAAACAAGTATCCTGTTATTAACGGAGTATTTATTATATTACGTAAGAAATAAGTGTGAGCAAATTCTTATATTTTTATTAAGACTTCTATTGCCAATCGTTACAACCATCGCTGCGATTTATTGTACGAAACAAAAGAAATTTCTTCGAAACTATTTATCCTCAGGGAACAGTCTACATTCTAAACCAATAGCCTGCCTCCTGATGTAGTACCGTACCATAGTACACATACCATACCGTACCATAGTACACGTACCATAGTATACCGTGCTGTAGTACCATAGTGATCGCCTTGGTTAACTTGAAGCTCACCTTAAAGTCATGAAATAGTGGTTACTACTATTTTATGTGAGTAATCAGTTTAAAAAAGAAAATTTATTCATTAAAATAATACTATAGAGATAAATTAAAACTTTTTTATTGATTGATGCCTTTTAAAAAATTAATTTTTTACGATAAAACGTTTATCATGCAATTCTCTCAATGATTAATGATTGTAAAAAATTCGTCTTTTAATGCTAATAATTATGTAAGAAGAATGATTTCTATAAAAACAAATTAGGACATTTTACACATTATTTTAATGATCTGTCGCGGCAATCTATAACATTTTGAAACGAACATTCTATATATGTTAAGGGTTAGGCCCGAACTTTAATAAACCTAAGTTTATCCGGGTAAAGCCTACATTATTCAAAAGAGCTGGATAGGCCTAGATTTATCCAACACTACTTGGGTAAACCTAGGTTTATCCAACACTGCTTAGATAAACCTAGGTTTATCCAACACTGCTTGGGCAAACCTAGGTTTAACCAGGGGTGCTCGGAAAAACAATTCGGATTCCTATGTGGTATACCAAGCAGTGCATCCGATTTACATGAATCAATAGCGGCCATCAACTGACCTTTCCTACAATATTTGAAAAAGTGAGATAATGGATCATTTGTGAATTGTATAGCAAAGTTCCTGAGTTGTATTAGTTGATGCCAACCATATACCGACTTTATTTACACTTTGTGAAAACATAGTTTTGGATCCTACGAATGGAATGTATAGCATTTTAAGTACACTCAATAAATATCATCATTCAACCTTCCCTACACTATGCAAAATAATGTGGTATTGGGCAGTTTGTGTAGTGTATATTAGTGTCTAGAGGTAGTATAAGTTGATTGTGGCCATTAACAAACTTTTCCTACACTTTTAAAAACATGGACTGCCTTCCTGCTTATTGGGTTCATGGCGATGACCTCAGAGAGTTTTAATTAGATAGAGGCCATTAACCGACTTTCACTTTTAGAAAAAATGACATACTGGACCATTTGGGGAGTATATATTAATGTTTTGGAGTAGTCTACTTAAATAGTGGCTTTAAACCAACTAAAGTAAAATTTAAAACAATTATTACACACATATTTTGCCACCGGCCGTCCAAATGGTTGCTCAAGTCTTCGGATGAGTCAGACGGTCTGGGTCTTCAACACATATTTTGTCAGGTTAAGCACAAATTTTGCCAGGTTATTATCAAATGTGTTTTACTGAGAACTTTCAAAACGTGGAATTCAAATTGAATGTAAAATAGGACAAAACATGAAGAATATATGTATTATGAATAAGTATTAAGACCGCCAAAATGCGAGAATGGCAAATCTAATTTTTTTAATAATTTTTATGAAATTATTTTATTTTTAATTAATTTATCAACGGCTGGTCAAAAGAGAATATTTAAACATCTGTTTTTACCAGGTGTTCTGTAAGATGCATTTTTGAAAGACAAAAAAGTGGTAAGAACATTTTTGAAATTCTACTATTGGGAATTTTTTTCTTTTTGAAAATTTTATAACACTATAATTTTACAATGTGGAGCAATTGATGATAAATTCAAATGGGTGTTTGTCTCAAAATTTTTTTGAATACATCTTTTTTTTTATTTATTTTGTGCCCATTGTATGCTCTTATGAAAGAGTTTTTGGGATATATTTTTGCTCGAAAACGTTAATCTTGGTATCTCTCGTTAACTGGGAGCTGCCGTTGTAGCGAGCGGGTAGCCCGAGCAAAATTTTTCTCTACTTTGTTATTTTAGTTTCTATCATTAACGGTGCCCTGCCCACATAGTTAATGAGACCCGGGAGTGTGAAAGGAATTTTTAATCAACTATTTTTGTATAACCAGCAATGAGTTGTGTGTACAGCAGCTAGTTTTACTTTAAATTTTTAACTTTATTCAGATAGACAAAAGCAAGAACAAAACGTTTTTAAAAAACGAAAGATCTTTTATTTAACATCCTAAAAGACGTACAAAAATTGTTAAAACGTCGTACGTCTTTTAGGATGTTAAATAAAAGACCTTTCGTTTTTTAAAAACGTTTTGTTATTAGTTTTGTCTATTGTATGCAGGCGTGGTGCCAATCTTGATTATTTATTCAGATAATTCTATCAAATTTTGTATGAATTAAACTAATTTTACAGCAACTAAGAATATTATATATTTTATTTAGTAATTATGTAAAATATTAAAAGTGATAAAAAAATTTACAGTAATCGTAAAATACTAAAATGTTAAAAATTACGAAGTTTGAGGTGGTTACCGGGACTGTACACACTCCTGGTATATATATATATATTTCATCACTTATATATAAAAGCTGTTGGAGTCTATTGAAACTAACTCGCTAAGAGCTTTATTAAAACGCTTTTTAATTGACACACGTGATTTTTGACATCCGCAGTCATTGTTAACAATTAATCAGTTTCGAAGAGAACGGCCATTTTTTATGAATATGCCCAATAAACACACTAAGAACCATAAAAACGCACAGCGCATGCTCAGAACATTTTGGGTGAAGTAATACACAGCTTTATTCATAATCGTCTGACTAATTCGCACATTACCCGGATAAAGCCGGAAATGAATACAATTTCATTTCCGGTTTTTACCCAGAGCGTCTGTGTAAAGCTAGCTTTACCCGTAACATATATATGAAAACAATTGTTTTTTCATATCTCAGCAATGTGATATCTGAAAATATATTTGAAATACTTTGCAAGAAATAGTTGAAAATATTTGAATATTTTTTCAGTATACCGCTGGAATTTTATTTTAAAATCTAATACAACATGTCAAGTCAATTCTGTGAATAAATTTTAAAAAAATGATTAAAATATTATGGAGAATAATTTTATCTTATGTAAAAAACGATGTATATATATATATTATATCCTGTGAAATCGTGGGTGTATTTTAAGGATATGAGACGAATTCGAATTTCCGGATAGCTTGAACTTTTTTAAAAGTAGCAGACAGCGTAAATAAGAACAGCATACAGCTATTTTACAAGGTGATAAAGCAACTATCAGGTGCAGCAAAATAGCAACTAAATGTTCAATAACTAATTCACAAAATAACCGATATTATTTTCAAAACACTAATGTAATTATAATTCATTTTTTACTGGCATCACTCTAACAACCTCTAATCGAACAATGACCAGCTTACATGTCTTCTGTGGGAAGTATTGGATAAAATCACGCGTAATTCGTGAAGTTAGTTCTCAACCAATCTACAGAATTCAAGAAATTTCCGGAAATTTCCAAACGTCGAAAATTTGGCGATATTTCACAAAAATATATCTATTAATTTGTCGCCAAGGCAAGCGACCCCGGTCGTCAAATAATAACAATGGTTGACTGTAAATATCGTTTTTCCTCGAAGATAGACATTACGCCGTGAAAATATTTTATTTCGCAACAATATTTATGTCTATAAAAATTGTCCATAATTGTTTCTTTGAAGAAATCAGTGGTATGTTGGTACTTCCTAGAAAAAATGTCGCATGTTGGTTGGTCTCAGATGATAAAAATTTGCAGACACCTGTCAAAAATATGCCGTGGTGAAGGAACTAGACGAATTGGCAAAACCGGTATGCGCCAATGCGTTATTCATGGCCTGGGTTTTCAAAAAACGGTGAAATTATAGTATAGAATATTTCAGTTCTGCTTTGTTTAAAAGTTCGTTTAGATTGTATTCTACATAATTATCACTATAAAGTAAGGCAATCTTAATATTTTATGAATAGTCAATTAATAAATGTTCAAAAGAAAAGAAACATTTTTATCAATCACCGAAATCTAACCAACCCATTACAGTAAATGCAACGTAATTACTTGGACGAGGCCGATAAGAAAAATTAGTTGATGTACCAGAAAGAACGTGATCTTCTAGAGTCGAATATTTGAAGCAGCGAACAAATATTGCCACAGCCCTCTGGTGGGGTGTGGCATTTGATTCAAAATAATGGAGAGAAATTTTATGACATTTCTGTGATAATCGAAATATTTCCCTAATCTAATGTGCAGATGGTGTGTTGTATTCTTCTGATGGTGTATATATTATTTACATGATGTACTAACCGACCAAGGCCTACTCTAAATTATATACTAAACGTTAGGCATTTGATGTAATTCTTTGTTTTTCTATGTATTTATCCAAAATGTTAATCCTTCCAAGTGTTAGCAAAAAAAAATCGGCGGGAATAACGAGATCAAATCGAAGAGCCAGTGTTTGTAACATAGTTCCGCCCACAAAGTCCCATCTTCTGAAATGGGTAACTGAAAATCCAATATTCTGTTGCTCTTTCTTACTAAATTTTCATACAAGTAAAAATTTAAATTAATCATGAAATGGGTTATAATTTCGTACATTATGAAATAAGCTATTTGCTTATTACATAGATATTTTCACATCACTTTCTAAACCACTTTTAAAGAATGCTTGTTTTAGGCTTTTCTAAGAATTAAATAAGAGAAAAGGCTATCCCGGTCATTTCTATTATTTTTATTCAGAGCGTCTTTATTTCAGTTATCCATGTGTGCAATCACCCAGAATCTTGTTTATGTATATCAAGTTAATGACAACCTATCCTCACTGGACAGATTTCTGTTTCAGCAAAATGGTGCGGAAGAATTCTATCCGTGTTTTTTTTTTCTTTCTATCTGGACGTGCAACTTTTTTTTGCCTGATATTCTAGTTTCGAACGTTCTGATAGAGAACTACTGAGATTAAAGGATGGAATTTTGCAAAAATATGTGTATTGAGCTTCTGAAATCTAACACTTCCTGCAACATGAATCTCATATTCAATTATATATTCTTCAAGAAAAGTTTTTTTTTTTGCGTGTACCTTAGAAAATTCTTTAAAAATTTGCCTGAAATGATTATTTGTGAAAAGCAAATTTAAGTAGAATTGAATTTCTTATAATTAATTTCAGAACAATAGAATTAATGAAAATATATTATCAATCGTGGCCAACGCGGCGATATCCTGAAAAGAATATTATTGGTATTACTCAAAATACTTAATATGGGGATAAATAATTTATGTTCTAATCCATTCTTTAGTATATGTTCTAAACTAAAGATTTAAACTAAATTCTGTTCAACTATATGTATTTATTTTAAAAATACCAAGCACTGCGACTTGGCGAAATGTTTTTCTGGATAATGACTGGCTCTATTCAAAAAGTCATATAGTTTTTTAACATCACTGCTTTATAATCTTACCTTTTAAATGGATTCAGTTGCTGAAAATTCAATATTCTGTTGCTTTTTAGTTTAAACCCAGTAAGCAAGTAAGAATTAATAATATCTTGGAGCAATTTTTTGATTTAAGGGATCTCAGGAGTCTTATCAGGATACTCAGGAGTTATGCTGTAGTAATACAGCATAAGTAATAAGATGATAACATAGACGTTTTCTCGTTACTTACTGTGGCGCACGATATTAAAAAGAAACTTGAAGTTGAACTTTTAGCTTAATTATCATTATTCTATCATATCTTAACATGACCGTAAAATCTCCTATTCGTACATAATTGACTTATTTATTGAAATTGTACATTGCTTGATGTGCCGCTATTAAACCCTCCAATTATTTAACCTCTGCATGAGTCCTGTAAAGGAATTATTAATTAATATTACCAAAAGGATTGCACCAATTTAGCTTTAACAAAAACATTTATTAAAAACATAAAATACTTATTACATTCAGTTACATTAACTACTCTGCTTATTAATTATTTATTAAGATAGCATGTGAGAGGAGATAGCATGTGAGACCATTAACCATATACCTAACGTATTTAATAACCTGTGGATATTTGAGGAACACATACCTTCAATTTGGGCCTTGTTAGCAGCACGTGGTTAATCTCGTATATAGTTACTCGCACTAACTCGTAGTGTAATGCATCCACTCGTAACTTCGTCGACCACTGCTGACTTAAACACTCCACTTATTTCATGCTCTTAGGCTGTTCTCTCCACAAGTCATAATTAAGTATCTGCACAAGTCACATCATGTCGCACCAATATTCACCAGTCTCCAACTAGTCGTTATTAAGTCATATGTGTATCTCTCCTCGTTCTTAAGTCATCAGCAGTATCTTTTTTCCACTAGTCGTTCTTTTTCAGTCACAGCTTTTGGCTGTATTTTTCCCTCGGGGTGTCACTCCCCCTTGCTTTCATTCGAAGCATCCAATGTGACGTAATAAGTACTTTCTCCATTGGTTAATCCTTTAACCAATGAAACCATTCCACATCCTCGTAAGGGCCAGCTCGTCCTCCTCTGTCATGGCACCCCTAAATTTATCGTTTTCTGACCTTTAGGTTCACGGTTTGTAAAACTCGTCGCCATCCAGACTGTCAGTATTGTTTGCCGTTTTGACCATAATAAATAAATGTCATAAAGCTGTCTCACCACAGTGTGAGATCAATTTCTGGTCTCACACTTACTCAACCACTTACGAAAAATGCAAAATGCTTTCTCGGAAATAAAACACGAAAAACTGGTATTCTAACTCTGGCGTTTCCGTTTTTTTGGTTCAGAAAGTCTTTATTTCAGTTATTCATGTTTGCCTTTATACAGAATCTTGTCTTAACAATATACATCAGGTTAATGGCAACCAATCCTCACAGGTTAAGTTCATTTTTGAGCAGAATGCTGCGGAAGAAATCTGTTGGTGTTTCCTGCTTTCATACTGTCTGAACGTGCAAAAACTTTATTATATAAAATTAAATAAAGCAGTTTGTTATTGTCTCTTATCTTTGGAGCTGTGCAGATAATAAATGCTTTACATCAGTGTTTTTCTAACGTTTTTGGTCGCGAAACCCTTTTTAAATTCAATTTCATGACGGAATCCCAAAATGAGAAAAAATCCATTGTATTATACATTATGAATTCAAAGTTTTACGCGTCTTTTTTTAATTTTTGAGAAAATTTACAGGGAACTAGTTGTGGAACCCCTGTAATACTGTATTGGAACCCCCAGAGTTCCGCGGAACACAATTTGAAAAACGCGGCCCTACTTGATATTTTTTGAGTTTTTACTCTTCTGTCGGGATTCTATCGAAGAATAAATAATGCAATTTTGCAAAAAAAATTTGGTTGTTGAGCTTTTGAAATCAGATGTTTCGTAGATATGAAACTGGAATACTTAGTTACACAATATCTTTTAAAAGCAATGTTTCAAAGGCAAAATTATTTTACCCAAAACAAAATTATTTTACCTCTCAAAAGCAATTTTTTTCCCCTAAAACTATTGTTAAAGGGATAAAAACTACAGAGGAGTAGAATATCCGAGAATAATATGCTATTTTATGACAAAAACTAGGCAAATGAAAAACAAATCCACCACTGATTTATCACCGTATTTCCTCAGCAGATGAGAATATGAACTTTTAAAGGAATACTCTTCATATGCCATATAAAAGTACTAAGAACAGCTATTTCCTTAACACTTTTATGAATGTAAGAACGAGTGGAATGGCAGAAAGACTTAATCTGTGCATCTACATAATTTAGAAAACTGAAATCTTACAGAAAAAGTTCCTTATAGAGAATAGGTTAATATTATAAAGGAATACTATTGTAAATTTGAGGAAATGAGAATTAGTTGGAGAAAATAACCAATCGAAATTATCACCGTATCGCCCTTGTTAGGAATCTTAAATGTTACAAAGATAACTCTCAGAGGTCAATAAATACCATTGAAGTATCATATATCGGATACTAGTATCTGCAATGAGAACGCTATCCCAGTCTTACGAAAGCGTCTCTTATATGATATATGCTGCTTTTCACAATTGATTTTAGTATACTCATATTTCATAAAAATCTTGTTCATTGATGAATGAATTAGATTAAACTTTCATGCCTTCCAGCTATTGATCTTTGCCATATATTTTAATTGGAATGTTAACATATTCGTTCAGCTTAGTGACTTGTGCTACTGGCAGGTTAATTTTCTGATCGTGTCTCGAAGAAATAAATTATCGATTTCTGTGTAAAAAGGAAAGCCTCGGCTGCGTAATTTAAATATAGAATTTTAAGATTGCCGATTCATCTTCTAAATTACCTTTGAGTATTTTTCTAGACAAATTAAAAATCCGTTTATATCGCTTTTGTAATAAATAGACTCTATTGGGTATATATAACTATTAATGCATCGCGAACTGGGATTGAATTCGATATCGTTCTTATAGACCAACGGTTTCCAAACATGTTTCATCCGATAACCCCTTTAATATTATTTTTTTTCCATTGTACACCATGGATATAATTTTTTTTTACATTGTACATATTTTTTAGTTTCTTTCAATTGTATCCCTTGATGGATCTGAGGGGGGGGGGGGCATTGCTTCACTCCTCGCTACGAAAGACTCGCCGTCTATTCCCTCGGCCCATGAGGATCCTTTTGGGCCAGATGGCATAGTACGGAGTCGGTAATCGAAAGGTTCCGAGTTCGAACCTATCTCCCACCATCGGGGATCTGCAGCCGCCACCCCAATGGTGAGCCGGCACGAGATGGCACCACTACAATTGCCGCACACTTTCTCCTCTCATTTCCTGCTTGACTCTTTTCCTGGTTGACGTCACGACGTCACACGATGAGGTACGGCACGCCTCCCGGCTATTTCAGCTCACCGACTGAGTTTCAACTTGGGAACGCATCGGGGGTTTTCTGGCTGACCCCATCCTCACTGAAATTCGATCGAACTCTCGCCAGGAAGGGGAGTGTGAGAGGACAGCATTGCGTCACTCCTCACTACGAAAGACTCGCCGGCTATTCCCTCGGCCAGTGAGGTTCCTTTTGGACCAGATTCCATACTACGGAGTCAGTAATCGAAAGGTTTCGAGTTCAAACCTATCCCCCTCCAACGGGAATCTGCGCCCGCCCCACAGATCTGTCCATATTTTAACTGTACCCGCTAATTCAATATCTTTCACTTGAACCCGTTTACCAAGTTTTACATTTTGTAAATACTGTAATTGTTATAAATTCGATGTGCTATAAATAAAAATGCAGTTTATGCAGACCGTAATGTAAAGAACAACCACTTTTTACAGGAAAATTTAATGGACACCAGAGTACAAAGTCAACTCTAAATTTCAATATAAAGGAGGGGGAGTAAAGATTTAAGCAGATGGTGTCATTTCAAATCACTATTTCCACAGGTGCTAAAATAACTGAGAAAATTGCGGAAATTGGAAAACATGTCGTTGTGGATTTATCGGTACTAACTTTGACATTTCAAGTCTAAATTTTACTTTATTTATAGCCGGAGGTAAATTTTTTTGACTGTAGTCACTTGGACAGACCTTAGTTACACCCAAAACGAATAAAATCTTCTGGCTTCCCACAAATTACGAGATTGTGATTTAAAGGGGAAATAAATATATGTTTTGCGTACTGTTTAAAAGTACCGCTAATTTTCTGAAAAAACATTTTATATAAAAATTTCGTTTAATTGAAGGATTCATGTAATTCTTGAAAAGCTACAAAATCTAGATAGCTACGCCAAACGAGGCTGTAGCCGATCCTATAACCTCAGCTCATTTACACCAGCCAACTCTCGCTGGCTATAAGAAAACATGTTGGTCTGTATCAAAATCCACTGTGTAGGGTCGCCAATGTTAATTTTGCGTAATTGATCGCTACTTTGATTTTTCTTTTATAAAAACCGAGTATACAAAAGCAGCCATACCTTTGAGAGGAGTTTAATCGTATTCTATAACATCTGCAAAATGTGTAAATCTATCAAAATCGCTATTTCAAATACTCTACTCCGTAGCATTTGCCTATTTATCCTATGGTAAAAACTGCCCTCGAAACGAGGCGGTACCCGATTCTATAACCGCCGCCCATTCACAACAGCCAACTCTGGCTGGCTATAAGAAAACGTGTTGTTCTGTATCAAAATCCACTGTGTAGGGTCGCCAATGTTAATTCTGCATAATTGATCGCTACTTTGTTTTTTATAAAAACCTAGTATACAAATAGAGTCATACCTTTGAAAGAAGTTTAATCGTGTTCTATAACATCTACAAAATGTATAAATCTATCAAAATCTCTATTTCAAATACTCTAATCCGTAGCATTTGCCTATTTAGCCTATGGTAAAATATTGCCCTATTAAGAACATGATCATTTTCTTTGTGTGTGTGTGAATTAAACGCACATTTATTGTTCGCATTGCGTCCACGTAGCGGGTTCTATCGTTTGATGCAAATAGACACAAAAGTGCATGCTTAAAATATCACCCATAAACACAAACAGCTAAAAATTACCCGCTAGCACTGGACACTGCAGCTAATAAATATTAAAATGTCTTAAATATAGATTGGAAGAAAAATTAAATAAAAATGTCAAAGTTTGAATAAATATTTACGAATATTTTAGAAATATGAATTAGAGTTAAAAACATGCCAACAAGCACCTATCGAAATTCACTCTTAAATGTCATTTATTTATGCGAGAATTTCATTTAAAGATTGTAGGAATTTCAAATAATTAGTTGTGTTTGAAATCCTTTATTTAGCGTGCTGGGTTTATGAGTTACAAAATTATTTCACAGTCGACATACAGCCCAAATGTATATGACGCAGCTGGAGATCTCTGCAGAAGTACAAACCTAATATTTGTTGTATATGTAATTTTAAAAGATTTTACAAAACATAGCGGTCAATTACTCAGAATTAGCATTGGCAACACTACACAGTGGGTTTTGATACAGCTAGCCATGTTTTCTCATAGGGGTATTCCATGTCAAATCAACCCAACGCTCAACCCGACAGACAACAATTTTTTAAAACTTGCCCATTTTGTTGTCCACTCATATATAAGACTATACAAAATATTAGCCTCCAATATTCATTTTTTTTTTAATTTAAAAATTTGGAAATTTGAAAAATCTGGTAATTTTTAATGACTCATGACATATTCAAACATCTGTATATTTTGACCTAATCAACATATTGCACTGGAATAAAGCGTATTTTGTAGCTTAATGTACCATCTTTCTTGTGATATGTCACATGACTTTTCAAATGATATTTTTCATTTCAAGGTCACTTGATTTGTCCTTTAATCCTGAACTGCAAAAAATATGTATCTATGTAAATAAAATTGAAAATTTGTCTGTCTATCTATCTGTTTGTTCGTCTCATCATCAAGGGAGAAGGGCTGAACCGAATTTGATGAAATTTTGTGGTTAACCTTGAAATAGCCTCACTTAAATTTATTCGAAGTTTCGAGTTTCTAAGATCAGGGGTTGTCGAGATATTAATGGAAAACGAAACTTTCCAAAGGAGTTCTACTCTCTAACTTCCTAGTTCCTCCAAACGGAAAAGATTGGAAATCGTTGATTTAAAATGTGAAATTCAATTAAAACTCTATCTCTGAGTTTTGTGGGAATTTATTGTGCTTACTAGTCACTTTTGAAAATCGCAGGTTTGAAACTTGAATTTAAATGGAAACGCTATCGTCATGGTTTATTTTTCACAGGTTTACTCAATAATGAAAAGTATTAAGAAATCAAAATGGTTATTTAATTATCAGCATTTTATGAGGAACATTCTTTCTTATATCATGATATATAATTTTTATTATTATTTTTGATTTGAATAATAAATAAATGGACATAAAAATATATCTTATAAATGAACAGTTTGATTTTTCTTTTAATTATATTAATTGCGGACTGCGTACATCACTTTCATTTATTTTGGCAAAGAGTTTTCAAACTTATATATTGCGTTTAGTCAATAAACTCATATATTGTGTTTAGCCAATAAACTCATATATTGTGTTTAACCAATAAACTCCTTTAGCCGATTGTTGAAAGAGAATAAGAGTGGAACGGGTATATCTTCTAATACAATTTTAGTCTTTTCATTTAGTATATGCAAACGGGATCAGGGTGTTTTATTCTTCAAATCTGAAAATTCAGATCTACGAATTTGGCGTTATATCTCTAACTTGGCAACTTTTCTTAAACGTTGCTAAATGGACGGAAATGTCGCCAATTGATAAAAACGAAGCTATATCAATTAAATTAATTTTTTGTTAGGAGAGAGTACTGAAATGTTTCGTTAGCATTTGTCTGTCAGTCCAACCGTCCTACTTAGTAACATATTTAGCGAATTTTTAAAATGTCGCCAAATTGATAAAAATGTTTGTAAATCCATAAAAATATCTTGACATTGATAAAATTGCGCTAAATAAGTGAAATTAATTGTGTCTTGTTAGGGAATAGTATTGTGATGATGTTCCGTCAATTTGTCGCCAAGTGAGACTGTCAGTTCTATAGTCCTACGAAACATTTGGCGATTTATGAAATGTCGCTAAATTGATAAAATGTCGCCAAATTGATTAAATAACGCTAAATTTATCAAAATAACATCGAATCGATGAAAGTTCAATATTTTGCATAATTAAGTACGATTTTCTAGATAATCTCTGCCGTTTTGTGAGAATTAAAATATATTTTTTCTAAATTTGTTTATAAACTGGACCTGGATGCTTTATTCTTCGCATCTTCCTGTGAATATAAGTTTGTATATCGGGCCCAGAGATTCTTATACATCTTTTTAGAAGAATAAAATTAAACATTTTAATAGAATATTTTGAATAACAAAGACATTTAGAATACTATAGGAATTTACACATAATTGTGAATGTTAAGTTTCTTTAGATTATATTTTCCGTACAAAGAACAGGTATACTGCTAATAATCTATATAAATAAATTTGAAAATCTCTGTGTGTTTATTTCTGGATATATTTGTGTGTTTATTTGTGTCATCACCACGGGGAACGACTGCACCGAATTCGATGAAATTTTCGGAATAGACTTGGAATATCCCCACTTAAAATTTAGTCCATGTTTCCAGCTTTTAAGACCAGAGGCTATCGAGATATTAATGAAAAACGCACTAGTAAACCTTCCATTGAGATAGCATTATGCAAACTATATTTGTTCCGCAAAATTATTTGAAAAAAGAATTATAATGTTGCTAAGCGACGGAATTAAACCCAGTGAGTTTATATGTGAAATATATATATATATAAATCAATCTCCAAAAGGAATATGTAAGAAGGAAGTGAGCCATAAAAAAGTACCACAAATTATCCGGGGAGGGTGGACCCCCCCCCCCCCCCCCCCACTCCCCGGTTAAATCATACTTTGAGCCGCGGCAACACTCTCGGAGGCCGGCGCTAATTTGAGAAGGTCATATACCAAAACTATATAAAACACTACAAAAAAATACTAACAAGACAGGATTAAACGATCATTATACTAACAGACGACAAATGAACATTATAAGAACTGAACTCAAAATACCAAATCAATCATATACATCAACTAATTCAGACTTATTTATTGCTAGATACTCGTAGAACATCATTACCTGTACAATCAACACCTACTTTCATATTTATCTATACCTCCATACAAGCCTCCTCCAACATCATATAAATCACCATACTAAACCGCAGTGACTCGCAATTCTCTGCCAATAACCCAATTTCCGCACCTTATATTCCCTATACCATGAATCATACAAAAACCTTTCATAGCATTCGGTTACAGTTATATTGTAAAATCCAGTAATAATGTCACTTAAGAATTTTCTTCGATAACCCTGCCGAAGTGCTTCACTCATGAAAATCACTACGCATTTATCCTGATCTTCAATTCTGTTATTCAATCTTTTACTTCTCATGACATGATTTACGACTATATTTCGAAATACATTTTTATGTAAATGTGTACTCCATGGTAAAACACAATTGATCTTAAAACCAAAACCATCCCTTTTATTATAAATTCTAAACACTGTTTCATCTTATTGACTTATGATATTCAAATCTAGGAAATTTATACTTTCATCCGAATTTGGCAAAGTTTCAATCAAATTTAATGTAACTCGATAAAAACTAAAATCCACATTACAATCCTTTTCCTCAGATGCCAACAATACGTCGTCCACGTAACGTATGTACACCATTTCGTTTAATAGGCTTGTACCTGATTCATATTTGTTAAGGTAAACGTCTGCTAAAATAGGTGAGCAACTACCCCCCATTGGAATGCCCCGTATTTGTTTATAAAAACGTTTTTCATTAAATACTATCGTCTCGTATAAAACCAATCTAACTACAACCTTGAATTTCCCTATTGTCAAAACAGTCTGCAACTCATATCTTTCATATATTTCCATAATAATATTGTATAAACTATCAATACCTGTATTGTTAAAAAGGTCGCTAAAATCATAACTCTTGTAATATATTTTATTAGGCATACATTTTGAAGTCTCAATTACTTGGAAACTATTAGTTCAAAAGGTCGCTAAAAACATAACTCTTGTAATATAGTTTATTAGGCATACATTTTAAAGTCTCAATTACTTCGTAACTATTAGTTACCATATATGCCCCTTCTACTTTTATCTTCGCAATAACCATTTTTAGCACTTTACAACAAAGTTGAAAAGTGTTTATGACTTTGTTCATTCTGTCTGTCTGTCTGTCCGTTAGCATGATAACTGCCGTAAAAATGACTTAATCAAAATGAAATTTTAGTATGTTGTTCAGACGGTCTGTAGAACCTATGGGAATATAAATGAATAATATCACCCAATTAGTTTTGGATTGAACCCGGGTCGAAAAAATGAAATACATTGAGCCCTATGGGACCTAATTCTTCAAACATTTTTTAAGCGCATTTAAAATTCACAAATTGCTTTGAAAATTTTAGGTAATATTCAAATTGTTCCATAAAATATATAAAAAAAAATTCAGCGAAATATATTCTGTAGTTTTTTAAATAAAAATTAAAATATTAATTACACCTCTTATATGAAACGATCACGTGACCATGATATGAACCGATCACATGACCCACTTCAAAATGATATATGGCATCCATCTTGTTTCAAAATCGTGATTTTTTTATGTTCTTTTTAATTCATATTGAGTGTTGTATCCGTCCTAAAACTACTTTATATTTGCTTAAATTCTGTGCATCTACATACTGAAACAACGCAATGACAATATATTTGAGTTTAAATGCTCATCTAAATTTGATTATTTCTACAACTAAGCTTATTTTTCACCTATGCAAAATGTAAACAGCAAAATATATAGAATGAGTTGTATTAGAATTCCTGTATTTTTTTAACACAAAATAATTTAGTCCATGGAGTCTGCATGCCTGATATGAATGAAATATTAATTGATTTTATAAAGAGAAGGACGATTTTTTTCGATGAAGTTTCAAGCATAGAGTTTAATTTTTTGTAGCTCCATGGTCTTAAACAAAATGTTTAAATAAAATAAATTATTATAGTATTGTGATGAATGAAATGAATGGGAGAAAGTTTTGAATGAAATCCTGTTTTTATAGAGAGATCGAGGCGTGTTATTTTTCTATGACGTCATTTGAATTAATTTCAGTTGTTTTCGATGCAGTTTTCAAATATAATAAACTATCGTAGTATTATGATTATTCTAAAACTATTAGCGAGGAATGTATAACATTTTAGAGATGTTTAATCCAGGCAATTTATATTTTAATGCCGTCATTTGAATGAAGTTCATTTTTTTCGATGCAGGTTTAAGTTTTCAAATATAATAAATTAATGCAGTATTGTGATAAGTTTCAAAATATTACCGAGGAATGTATTGCATTTTAGACTTGTTTAAATAAAATTGCATTGAAGTTGGAAAGTGTTTCATAATCAATGCTTTAAGCATGATTGATCTTTCTTGTCATAATATTAAGTAATCTCTTATTAACCATAGTCAGATAAGATCTATAACCGATTGTTACTGGTCGAAACTTTACTGGATTTTTATGCAACTTAGGAATTAAGGTCAAATAAGGGAACTTTATACCCTTAATAGTATATCCTGTTCTGGTGATAAGATCCTGTTCCCTAATAAGATTTTCATTTTCTACTTTAGAAGTAACCAACAATTTATACATGTTAACATCACTGTAACATTTTTCAAGTAACTCGCTATTCAACACTTTACAAGTGAAAGCGTAATTTGATGTGAACTTGTCAACCGGTTCCCGTTAGATCACCGAAGTTAAACAGCATCGGGCGCGGATAGTACTTGGGTGGGTGACCACCTGGGAACACAGTATGCTGTTGGCTCATTTAATTCGACGTGGTAGCCGAACGGTCAAGGCGAACGTTTCCAGCGATCGATTGGCAGCCACGTTGTGGGTTCGAGTCCCACGTAAGACATGGACATTGTGGGCGCAGTGTGTTCCGCCCCCCCTGGTGCGCCTGGGGCAACGTCCTGGGACGGCAAAATGGTTCACGATTTCGGCCGTACATAGGTCAAAACGACGTAAATCAACGTAGAGGGTCTAGTGCTTGGCCATTCCAATTCACCTTTGTCAGTCAATTTTTAACACTTTACAATATAGTTGAAAGTGTTTGACTTTGTTAACACTTTACAACATAGTTGAACGTGTTTATGACTTTGTTCATTATGTCTGTCTATCTGTCTGTCCGTTAGCACGATAACTGCCGTAAAAATGGCTTTATCAAAATGAAATTTTAGTATGTTTTTCAGACGGTCTGTGGGACCTATGGGAATATAAATGAATAATATCACCCAATTAGTTTTTTATTGAACCCGGATTGAAAAAATGAAATACATTGAATCCTATGGGACCTAATTCTTCAAACATTTGTAGGCGAATTTAAAATTCACAAATTGCTTCGAAAATTTTAGGAACTATTCAAATTATCCCGTAAAATATATAAAAAAGAATTTCCGTAAAATTTGTTAGGTAGCTTTTTTAATAAAAAAATATTTAATATAGGGAGAAAAACAAATTCAATTAAATTCTGACTCTCGTTATATCCTCCAGAAAGAAAAAAGAGATATATTATATAATAAATATCTTTCCAAAAGTTTAATTATTTTACATATGAAAAAGGTTTTATATTTTAAAAAAATTTGGTAGATAACAATTTTTAAAATTGTTAAATAAAATAAATTATTACATTATTGTGATGAATTAAACGATTGGAAAAATTATTATGAATGAAATGCTGATTTTATATAGAGGCGGTTTATATTTCGATGACGTCATTTGAATAAAGTTCATTTGTTTTCGAATATAATAAATTATTGTAGTGTTATGATAATTTAAAAAACATTACCGAGGAATGTATCGCATTTGAAAGATGTTTAAACCAGGCAATTTATATTTCAATGCCATCATTTGAATGAAGTTTATTTTCTTCGATGAAGTTTTCAAATATAATAAATTAATGTAGTATTGTGATAATTTAAAAAATATTTCCGAGGAATGTATCGCATTTGAAAGATGTTTGTGTAAAATTGCATTGAAGTTGGAAAGTGTTTCATAATCAATGCTTTATGCATGATTGAACTTTCTTGTTTGATATTATTACCATTTTTATAGTTGCAATTTTTATTGAACTTCCATTAGCTCGTATCTCCATTGCAAGAAAATTTCGGTAGGTAAACTATATTTTACAGCCATATTAAATATTAATTTATCAACATCATTTCTTAAAGACTCCGTCACATATGAAATCGATTAAAATTTTCAAGGGAATTAAATTTTAAGAAATACAAAATTTAAATTTGTATACGGCCCCGTACAAAACATTTCTAATGAGTAAAATGTGCCCCATGCACTAATAAGGTGATGTACAGAATTTCAGCATTTCATCATAAAAAGTCCCAGAGACATGTTTAAACAAATTTGGTGTGGGATTTCTCACAAATTAAAATGTAAATGTTTATAGCAAGAGTGCAAATGACGCAACGTAGAAATGAATCATAGGCATATAATATCTGCCTCTTATCTTTAATGGATATTTGGCATGGATTTAAAACATTTTGAATAAGCTTTGTAATCTTTCTGTAGTTATTATTTCTGTACAGTGTAAGATACTTTTATACCAATAAATGGCAAAATTATTAGTTATTTGTGTAATCATTGTTTTTTCGTAATTTGTGTATGACCCATGAAACGTGATCTGCCAATATGATTTCAGTCCCAGAGATATAAAAAACTTAAACCACACTATGCTGACTTAAACCACATTTCAATGCATCGACATTAGTTCTCAGAGGGGAGAAAAATCATGTCGGCAGATCGCGTTTCAGGAGTCATACACAAGTTACAAACGTAAACGATTACAATAATAATTTTGCTATTTATTGGTACAAAAGTGCCTACATTGTGTAGAAATAATAACTTTACACAAAGATTACAAAGCTTGTTCAAAATGTTTTTTATCCATACCAAAGATCCATTAAAGATAAGGGGCAGATAGTATTTGCTTACGATGCATTTCTGAGTTGCGTCATTTGCACTCTTACTGTAAACACTTACATTTTAATGTGATTAATTCCTCACCAACTTTGTCAACCTCACCAACATATATCTTTGACTTTTTATGATAAAATGCTGAAATTGTGTACATCACCTTATTAGTGTATGGGGCACATTTACCTCATTGGAAATGTTTTTGTACGGGGGCCGTATAAAAATTTAAATTTTGAATTTCTTCAAATTTAATCCCCTGAAAATTTTTATGGATTTCATAAAATTTTGCACCTTTTTTTACGCAACTTTGTAATTTATTATATATGTCTAAGATCAATATTTAAGGAATAAAAGCCGAGGTAAATGTTTTTAGAACACCCTGTATATATCCTTATATCAAAAATTGTGTATTTTACTGATGTTATTCTTTCGTTGCTAATTCCCCCGTGGTGAAGGAGCGCCTACACACCACGTCCACAAGACCCCCCCAGGGTATCCCACGGCGAAGGGGAGGAGATTTGCAGCTTCACTTTTTACAGAGGCTCCCCGAAGGGGGGAAGTCTGGCTTGGCCTCGACACGACAACATTCATGCCCGCTGGCGGGATTCAAACCCGCAACCCGGAAATCAGACGGAAACGCATGCCCCTGACCGCTCGACCACCGGATCGGCAGTTATATGTTATACCATGGTTTAGTAGAATAAAGAATAAATTTTGGATTTAATTTTTAGAATTTGCACAGCCCCCTAATAGTGGGCATCAATCCCACAAATATGACCTCCAGCTGTGTCCACATTTTCTGGGGTCATAAATTGCTTTGTCTGGTATAGGCCTTGTGTTTCCATTGGATGAGCATCCCTGGAAAACAAACGTTTGCAGTGGGTGAAATGTACCAGTAATCTTAGAACAACTATATGCTGACAAAGGAAAGATCAAATGAAATAAAGTATACAAAGTGAAAATTACAAAGAATACAAAAATCTTTAGAGAACAAAGTTTTGTTAGTTTAATCATCTAGTGATATATCTGGGGGAAAAGACAGAGTCTGAAATATTGTAACAACTAAAACAAAAGTTTATGAAACTGAAAGCATGTGCAAAAAAAATTCTGCTAGAATGGTCTGCCTTGTTTAGATATCACTAACTAAACCCAAGGCAAGATGCTTGCTTGATCGAACCCTTCCTTACCTCCACCTCAGAATGTAGAAAAAAGTCCATGTAAGTAGGTTTTTCTTTAACAATATGGATAGCGATATGCACTCCGCTTGTCGGGTGCTATGTTGAGGTCGGAGACGGCTGGTGTTATGCCGTCTTCATCTTGGAGTAGCTGAACTGGGCTGTGACTGAAAAGACAGCGGGGCCAGAGGAAGAGCGGACCAATGGAAAATCGGGAAGAATAACTTCCAAGGTTGCAAGTATTTACTAGAAAGTAAATACGAACTGAAACAGTAGAAAAAACAATTACTATTTGGTTTTATGAATTAAGTTAGGATTGAGTTATTAAATTAAATTGAGTTGAGGTTTGAGTTAATTTTAGGATTTCAGATAAAAGTTATTCAATTAAGCAGAGGACAGAGTTAAGTTTTATGTAGATTGAGTAAAGCTGTTAATTATTTTTAAAATTTACATTAGAAAGTTAGTTAATTTCACGTCACAATTATTTTACAATCAGCATGTGTGCTGTGAACAAAAGTGATCTTTTGGTAAGACCGGGCTGGCATTGAAATCGAGAGCTAAAGCATAGTCATAGTTCTCGATGATTGTGGGCTTTTCGGGGGGAACGAATCAGGTGCCTCCATTTCACTTTGGAATTGCCAAGGCAATAACCTAAGTGGAACAGAGTCGCCATCTATCGTCATATACCCGACGAAAGGTTTGGATTCTCCTGCTTGGGGCTTTGCATATCTGGGACGCTTGCAATGTGGAACCATAGTACAGCCTCGTTCTGGACAAACTTGGGCGCATTTACAATGCAGCGTAAAACTTTGAAAAACTTGCAGTAACTCTATATGGCTTTTTGCAGCCGAGCCGTAAACGGGGCAGGTGCACAAAAAGGCCAGTGCTATGATTTATTTATAGATAATCAGCTTGTTAGGGAGGGAAAGGTGTGATTTTCTACGAGAAGTCGGAGGAGGGATGCAAAACTTTTGTTAGCAGTCGTAATTTTATTTTGGATGTGCTCTCTGTAAGTCAATTGGTCGTCTAGAGTGACGCCCAAGTACTTTACAGAGCGTGAAGAAGAGATCGGTTCGTTAAAGATTTTAAGAGTAAAATTATGACTAAGTTCTCAGTTGTTGGGTTTGTAAATGCAGACTGCACTCTTGGAAGGATTAATTTTGATTCTCCAGGTTACGAGACAGTGCTCAAGGCTATGTTTTCTGTAGCTTTGTAAAGTGTTAATAGCGTTGTGTGGTGAGCAGCTTCTAGAAATCAGGGCTGTGTCATCTGAAAGATGGACAGCTGTATTTGCGATCATCATCATTTCGTGTTGGACACCATTGCGGAGCACCTAGCACAGAGTGCTGTATCTCCTGTATGATAATATGCATGATTATACATTTGATCAAATGCTCCAAAGGGGGCGGGGTCAAGTTATGGCCTTTGGCCTCTTGGGAATATCATTTATAAAAGTATTAAAAAGTAGCGGATTCAGATTTCCGCCCTGTGGAACCCCGGCCCTAATTGGTCGAATGGGAGAGAGTTTGATCGACCCGTAAGCGAAATGAACGGTTAGTGAGATACAAGTCGATGATGGGCAAAAGTTGTGTCGAAAATTCCGAGTCGAACCAGCTTGGTTAGCAGACCAGGAATAAAGGTCTTGTCAAAAACCTTACTTATATCCAAAAATACAATGCTGGTATACTGCCTGTTAGTAGAGTTTTCATGAATATTTTCCACTACACGCATGAGTTGGGAATGCGTGGAAAAATCAGATCGAAATCCGTACTGTTCAGGTATGATAATATATTTCGATTTGCAAAAATTAGTTAAACGTCTAAGCAACACTAATTCATAAATTTTGGAAAGGCTTGATTAGAGGCTAATTGGTCTGTAGCTTTCAGCTAGATTTGAATTCTGATTATTTTTCAAAAGAGGAATGCACTAACTAAATACTTTTTATCATTTTGACGTGCCAGCAAGTGATCTTTCGTCATAAAGCGGGACAGAGTGACTGCTTCAGGGCATGGCGCTGCATATAATTACTTTAATTTTTTTTTTTTTTGCAAGACAAATTTCAGCTTATACAAAATTATGATTTTTCTCTTATAATTTTTTATTTAATACATTTTTAAACAGCTATATTTATAATCATTTGAAATAGTGATTTGAAATGAGATGTCGTATGTGTGTATTGAAAAAAAAAATGATCTGTATTGCAAAAGATTATAAAATTTTTGATTCCCAGGATGCTAATGCAAAGTGTTATGAAGCTAGTAGTTAGTATATTATTAATAAATTTAGGGATATTTTCTTGCACACTATTAAAAATATCTTTGAATTCATCATTAATTATTTTATTTAATTTATGTTTTTCAATGTGAATTCAATATATTATTTTACAAATTAATTTTAGTTACTTTATAAAATCGATATAGATGACAAACATATAAATTAAACGTATAACCCTTTTTCCTTAAGAAACTGTATTGAATATACTTTTGGTTTACTAAGACCAAAGAATGTACGTTATGTGAAGGGGAGCCTTCAAATAATTTCTGGATGTGCCAAAATCAAAAATATAGGTATGTCATTGGTGTCAACATATAGTAAATATGTTTGGATTGAATTTCACCCACCCCAAATATATGTCTCTATTAGGTGTCCAATGAAAACACAAGAGCCTTTTATTTGACTAAACAGTTTATGACCCCAGAACAAGAGAGCATAGCTGGAGGCCATGTTTATGGGATTGGGATAAATGAAAATTCTAAAAATTTAAAGAATAAAAACTGGAATTAATTATTTAATTAATCTATTAAACTAGGGTTTAATATCACTGAAATACATTATTTTATATAAAGGACTGTTAGCGCACCAATCGACATTGTCGCCGCACTCTGGTAGGTTTTATGTACGTCTGCCGTACCAAGAAATAGTTAAGTTTCTATTTTGGTCGAATCATCCAGTAAATAAATTATATTAAAGAAAAATTTACAGCCCATTTAAACATTGCTGGACAGAGACCATATATACACACAAAATAGCTATGCTAGTGTATGTACTTAAAAGAATATGATTAATGATATCTGAGTTTTTTTTTTTCTTTCAAATCTTAAATTCAGTAAAATAAAATGTATAAAATATTATGCGCATTAGAAAATGTTTATAACTCTGAGTTAAAAATAATAATATTTATTTCATAATTGCTTAATCAGATCTGATTTTGTGTGAGTTTCCCGCATTTATTGAAACTGTGAATTATTTACATTCTCTTTCAAATCTTATAATTTTATATTTTTTTGCTCAATTTTATGTACATTAGTAAATATGTTTTAAACTTTCAGTTAAATATTATGATACTTATTTAAGAATCATGTAATCAATAATGGTTTTATGTGGTTTCCATCATTTTTTGAACACCTGCTCATATAACATATATTTAAAGTTTTTTTTTTTCACTATGAGTCCCTGATTTTCCAAACTTGAAATTTTTGTATAATAGAGACAGATGGCGTATCAACAGAAAATATTATTTTTGAAAAAAATTAAAGATAAAAATTTGTTCGCAGTTCAAGGTCATAGGGCAAATCAAGAAACCTTAAAATGAAAAATATAATTTACAGGGTCATGTGACATATCACCACAAAGGTCCTCGTTAAGCCAAAAAATAAGCCTTATTTAAACACAACTCGTAGTATAGGTCAACATTTTCAGTCATTTAAATATGTCAAGAATCAAGAAAAATTACCAGATTTTCCAAACTTCGAATTTTCACAAATAAAAAAAACATTTGAAAATTGGAGTCTAAAATTATGCAAAATGTTTTGTGTATCAGTGGACAACAAAATCACAAAGTTTAAAAAAATCGGTTGAGTTGAAAATGTCACTATTCTGTTTTCACATAGCTAGCCAGTGGTTACTGGTGTGAATGCTCTGCGGTTGCGGAATCGGCTGCCGCCTTGTTTAGCACAGCTTTCTTTATTTTTTCTCCTTCCGTATTTTATTATATATTAAAAGAAATGATTTTTTATATAAAATGTTATTTTAAAACATTACCGGAACGTATAAACAGTACGCAAAAAATATTTCGCTTTTAATTTTTCACAATCTCGTACCTTGTGTGAAGTCGGAAGTTTTATATTTATTTTGGGTGTAACTTAAGAGCTGTCCAAGTGACTGCAGTCAAAACAAAATTACCTGTGACCTGTCCAGCTATAAATAAAATAAAATGAAAGAAAATTTAGATCTGACATATTAAAGTTAGTGCGATATGACATCCACAAAGAAAAGTTTTTTCCATTTACGTGTTTTTCTTACTCATTTTAGCACATGTAGAAATAGTGATTTCAAATGACACCAGGTGGTTAAAGAAAAAACTAGTCACGCTCACCACTTTTTCGTTTATTGCAAATAAATAATATTTAAAGGCCCCAAGAAAACTGATTAAATGGGCGTGGCCAAATGTAGGGGTGGCCTTATACACAATTAATGTATGTCCATATGTATGTACGTATTTATGTTAGTATGTATGTCCTTATGTATGTATATGTATTTATGTTAGTATGTAGGTCCATATGTTAGTATGTATGCACATATATGTAAGTATGTATATAATATATTCTTTATCGAGTGCTAATTAAAAAGTACTTATCTGACTTTCACTGATTCGAGATGAATACAGAACGTTCCAAACTTTACCGAGGATCCGGGGGCCCCACTTTCTATAAGGCTTTTTCTGGTGTAGAGGTTAGGAAAACAGTCATTCACCATTTAAGACTTCACAAAACATCACAACATTTATTAATACCTAAGAATTACAAATATTTTACAAAGCATAGCTAGGATTAGATATAGCTTACAAGACGTTAGCTACGTGCTTCGAACGCCATTTCGAACTCAATAAATTTGTAAACAAAACAAATGTTCTTATGTCTGGTTGAGTACTGCCATCTAGTGTCTTTTGGGGAAAATTCAGAATATCTTTTACTATCTTCCCCTCTGGCTCCAACGTCTAGACAACAGTCTCGGTGAGGAACCAGGACTTGAAGTTTTTGTGGGCGGCCACGTTTACGCAGAGGATTCATGGGTTGTACAATGTCCTCTTGGGAATAAGCTTTCAAGGCAGACAAGTGATAAACTCCAACTAGTACTTGAGGGTTCTAAGCTAGCTACTTCGTATGAGGATGGGGATCGCTGTGCAAGTATAACATACGGTCCATCCCGCCGCGACATAAATTTTGAACTTCTTCCTTTGGCTGCATTATTAACAGGGTGTAAAGATATGTACACTCGATCTTCTGGTGTAAATTGTTGAGCAGGGCGTCGCCTTTGATCAACATAATGTTTCCTTTTATCTTGCTGCTGCTGCTCCACAATTTCTTTGATCTGTACAGTGAATTTGGCGAACTTTTTAAGATAAGAAGTAATTTCTGGAACAAAGTTATCGTTTGCAATTACACTACGAATGTCATTGGTCACATCATTTGTAGTGCGAGGTTGTCCACCAAAATTTAGGAAAACTGCTGTTTGTCCAGTGGACTGGCACTTTGCGGTATTTAGAGCAACACGGATTGCTGGCAACTTCTCAGACCAAGAATCATGTTTATCTAGAACTAAAATTGCAAGTACTGGCTTTAGATCACTGTTCTTTCTCTCTCCTGGGTTTGCTTGTGGGTGATAAACAAGAATTAATGACTGTTTAATGGGCAACAATGTTGTTGCTTCACAGCTGAAACGAACTGAGTTTTGTTGTCACTGATGATCCGACGAGATATGTCATACCTCATCACGACTTATTCTAACAGCGTTATTGCACATTCTTCCTCAGTGGCATTGAGCAGTGGGAACAATTCCACCCAATTAGTAACGATATCTTCTATTATGAAATTCCACTTTTTCCATCTTTACTCTCTGGTAAGGGTCCGAAAAGGTCTATTGAGGGGGTCTCAAAACGTTGAGAAGGAACTGGAATCTTTAGCAATCCTGCCACTTTCTGATTAGAAGGTTTATATCTGTTGCAATCTATGCAGTTTTTCACATAGTCGCAGATGAATTTTCTCATCCCTGTCCAATAATAGCTTTTCGCTATACGGTCAAAAGTTCCTTCAGTTCCATAATATCCAGCAGTCGAAGCATCATGATGTTCTTTCAGAATTAAGTTTCTTTCATGGGCTGGAACTACTAATTGAGCTTTTTCACTTTCGGAATCTGGAGCATAACGTTAGAGGACACCCTGATTCATGAGATAGCCTCGTTCTGTCCAATTTGCATAGTTTACGTCTTTGTCAATGCTTTCAAAACAGCGAATGATCTTACTTACTTCCTCATCTTTCAATTACTCCTCGCGTATCTCGTTAGGTGTTCTGGAGGGAACATCGAAGGATACAATATAGATTTCGAATGAAGTAACATTATGTTCACAAACAGGTCTTGACAACATATCAGCAACAACGTTGCACTTTCCAGGAATATATTCCATGTTCAAATGTATAGCAAGACTGCAAGACTGTAGAATGTATAGTAAGACTGCAATTGCAATGCCCACCGAGCTAATCTCTCGGATGGAGACTTAAGTTTCATGAGCCATTTAAGAGGTTGGTGGTCGGCTGCCACTGTAACACTAGACCATTCTATGTATTCTCGGAACTTGTTTAATGCCTATATAACTGTCGTGGGACAGTATTGGAATTTTCCTGTCGCCACTTCACTTCTAGAAAGTATTACCCCCCCCCCCCCTCTCTCTCTTTGGAAACGGTTGACATTCCATGGCTATGAGTAAGAGACCAGCTGCAGTGGTGAGAAAATGGCAAAGGACGCTATCTTATTTTTAAATAAAATGGACACCTGCAAGAGGGCTAGAGCCCCCCAATTTTTAGCCAACCCTTTGGAAGGGGCCAAATCCAGTGATTCGAGGGAGCCCGGCCGCGTCACTGAATTTATGGGTTTTCGAACCTATAGCGGCCAAGCGTCAGCTATGGAGCCCGGCCAGGGGGCTGTCCGAGACCCCGACTAGGAGAAGGAGAGCGCAGAGAGAAGTCAGTTGGTAATTGTCAGAGTTAAGTTCTGCATGCAAAAATCGACGGATGAGTGCCAGCTCGATGCCGTCCTGCCAGTGCCTAATAGGGGTAAGTCCTTTTGTTCTCTCCCACTGCAGACTGAGTATCAGAGAAGATAACTAGAATTTAATAAGGAAGTTAACTGCCTAACTTGAGGGATATTATGATATTTAATTTAACTAGAGAGGGGGAAATGATCAGATCGATCATTACCCAATACCTACTTAGCGAATGTAAATATGTTCTATGTAATTAAGATGACATTTTGTGGTTTTTAAATTTTAAGTAACAAGTTTTGAATATAAGTATTTTAAAATAAAAGCTTTATTAACTTTTAATTAGTATTTATTGTGTGTTCTCGTGATGCATTTTCTAATTAATCAGAACCTGGAGATATGCTCGGTAATCGAGCAAGTGGCGTGCAGAAGTACGATTAACGGCCAATGTGTAATTGTAAGATTTCAGCGGAGCCACGCCACATATTATGGCGCCGAGACCAGTCTTGTGCACAGTTATCAAAGTGCCTCGATTAATATTTGACTGGATAATGTAATTATTCAAAATTCAAAATTCAGAGAAATTTTTTTTTGTGAAATGAATATGCATCATGGGAAGATCTTTGTAATATTGTAAATAATAAGTGAGTTAATATTTAATAATTTGAAAGTAGATATAAAAATTGTACAAGATGCCGGATACAAATAGTACAGAAGCGCCCGAGCAGGGAGGCGAAAATCAAAGTCGGTTACAGGGGTTAACCTTTTTACTTGGGGTATTCGAAGGAAATGCTGAAACAGACTGTAAAATATTTTTCGACCAATTTGATTCGATAGCCAAGCTAGGAAAATGGACCGAACCAGAAAAACTCGTAGTATTAAAGTCGCGTTTAAAGGGAAATGCACTAAAATTCCTAGCGAGTTCGGCAGAATTACGTAAAGAAAATTCGTACGAAGTACTAAAGGAAAGGCTACTAGAATTTTTTTCACAGAGGACTAGCATAACGACCCGCCAAATACAATTTACTCTAACTAAACAATTTGAAGGTGAGAGCGTTAAGGCATTAGCACACAGAATCAAATGTATCACGCTGACTTATCTAGAAAGTGCAGGTGATTTGAGTAGCGAGGAGTCGAAAAAAATCATTGACCAATTAAGACTAGGAAAATTTTTGGACGCACTAAACACGCAAATTAAGAGAGAGGTGCTAAAAGCAAACCCATTATCCTTCGAAGCGGCGATTGTAATAGCAGAAAATATTGAAAACGCAATAGCAATTTCTCCACCTGAAACAGAAGCTGTAAACAATATTATCACGCACCCTGGACCACCGGCTTTACAAACTGAAATCGAAAAACTACGAAAAGAACAGGAAAATGCTAACAGATATTTGTTAGAAACATTAGGCGAACAAATTAACGCACTTAGATTGGAACAAAACACACCTAAAGCTAGAACTTCTAATAATAATATCCCTAATGATATGTTTTGTCTATTTTGCGGACGCACAAACCATCTAATGATAAATTGTAGACTATATAACCGGGATAACGAAATGCGTAGATCTCAGAGTTCACGCCCACAGCAGTTTAACAACCAGAGCGAAAGGCAATATACGCAAAGAGAAAGGCAGGGGCCAGCTAACAATTTCCCCCGCGGAGAATACGCAAGGCGAAATCCGGGGTTTTCACGTACATTTAGAGGGAACAGGTACAATCAGAGAGAAAATACATTCCCCAGAAGATCTTTAAACTAGAGAGGGGCGGCAATTATTATAAGCTCCCAGAAAACCCGCCCCAGTTAAGTTACGATGGATTTGGTTATGTTGATAACCAGGGAGAAATAAAGAATGTACAAATTCATAAGGATAGGAGGGTGTGTAAATACGAAGTGATTTCTGCTTTAGACGAAAAATTAGGAGAAAAATCTATAAAATTACCTACAATACAAGTAATATTTAATAAAAGGCCCGTTGCAATGATGGTAGACAGTGGAGCGACGATTAGTATAATCGGAAAAGAAGAATTCCAAAAAATAAGGGAAACATGTCACATTAAATATTTATCTAGATCAGTCACAATTAAAACGTTGGCAGGAGAAAAACTAAATTATATAAACGTTATACAAACGTCATTTAAAATTGAAAATAAAATCTTTAAACACATATTCTACGTTACTACCGCCAAATTTCAGCATAATTATGCTGGGATAATCGGTTTTGATTTTTTGAAACTTCATAACGCCATCATCGATACTAAACAAAACATAATAAAAATAGATAATATAATAATCCCTTTAGGAGAGCAAGAAAGCGTGCTAAATATAAATTCAGATACAGCAATTAGAACGCGCAAGAAAATTAAAATAGACCCGCAAGAATCTAAACTAGTTGAAATTAATTGCACTTACACAGAAAATAAATTAGAAAATTATAATTTTGAACCAAAAATTTTAAAACAGCCTTTAAACATCAACCCAACGATTTTTCACTTAGAAACAGAAGAGACTAACCCAAATAAATTCATATCAATTAAGAATGAAGGATCACATAAAATTACACTTAATAAAAACACTTTGATAGGGAAATTAAAACACAATATTAAACAGGCTAATGAGGAAATTCACCTTACAGATACTAATAGGAATAAAATAGAATTGGAAGATAGAATAAATAAAATAAGAGAAATTAGACGGAACGAATTACTGGAAACAGACTTTAACTTAGACCACATGCCAGTCGATCAGAGGAAAGATTTATTGAAATTATTAATGGATTACGGAGACGTATTTTCCAAAAATTTAAACACTTTAGGATGTACTGAAGTAGTAAAACCTAAATTTATTTTATCGCACCAGAATCCGATAGAAATTAGAGCTTATGACGTGCCCTACGCTTTGAGAAAAGAATTAAAAAGACAAATTGATGAAATGTTGCAAGCAAACATAATTAGGCATAGCGACTCTAATTATAGCGCAGGAATGGTTCTAGTGAAAAAACAAAATACAGATAAATTCAGAATTTGCTTGGATATACGACTCTTAAACAGTATCTCACAGAACTTTAATTATCCAGTACCAAAAATTCAAAATATTATGACAAAACTAGCAGGTTTCGAATTTTACGCAAAATTAGATTTCCAGAGCGCATTTTCACAAATTTTATTACCAGAGGAAGAAAGACATAAGATGGCATTCACAAGCCCATATGGAAGATTCGAATACAACAGATTAATATTTGGACATAAAACTAGCGGCGCGTGGTTTCAAAAAGCTATAGATAGCGTTCTTAGAGATTTACACGAACATGACATTTACGCATATTTTGATGATGTGGTTTTAGCGGCACACACATATGAAGGATTAAAAGAGAAATTAGAGCTTGTTTTTCAAAGGCTAAGAGATTTTAATTTAACATTGACACCGACCAAATGTGAATTCTCTAGAGAGAAAATGGAATATTTAGGGTTTACAGTGACTAAACAGGGATTAAGTCCAACTGATAATAATACGAAAAAAATTGTTTCTTTCCCCAGACCAAACACTGTTCGAAAGCTAAAAAAATTTTTAGGCCTATGTAATTTTTATCGAACATTAATCCCAGACTATGCGCAACTCACCGCTCCACTAGTTGAGCTAACGGCTAAGCGGAATAAATTTTCATGGTCTCCGCAATGCAATGACGCATTTCAAGAACTACAAAATAAATTTTTCCAACATCCTTTAGTGCTACAACCGGATTTAGACAAACCATTCTACCTTAATACAGACGGAAGCTCGACCTCTATTTCTTCAGTTCTATTACAAAAGAATAATGAACGCTTACAACCTGTACTTTACTACAGTAAAAAACTTAAACCACACGAGCAAAGATATCCCGCAGTAAAAACAGAACTCATGGCTATATTCTATGGAGTCAAAAATTTCCACAATTACCTTTACGGGAAAAAATTCTATATTATTTCCGACCACAGACCCCTTAAATATCACTTAAAAATTTCTAACCCGGCTAATTTAGAAGCCCGCTGGCTATTAAAACTATCTGAATATGATTATGACTTTATACACATAGACGGAAACTCCAACATCTTAGCAGACTATCTCTCCAGAGAAAATTTCGAGAACAACCTCAGTAACATAGAAATTGTAGGGAATAAAAATAATATTGAAACAGTAAACAGCTTAGAAAATAAATCCCAACTTCCAAATATCGAAGAAATACACACAGAGCAAATTAAAGACGACATTTTAAATAAACTTAGGAATAATATTAGAGAACAGCAGCATAGTAAAACTAAGGATTTCGAACATTATTTTATTGACCCAGAAACGGATTTATTGATGTATGTCTCGCAAGATAAAAATATCATCCGCGATAACGCAATAGAACGGGTAGTGGTTCCGAAGACTTTACAAAGTAGAATTTTACTACATTTGCATAGCCCTCATCAGGGAGTAGGAAAACTGTACGATTTGGTTAGCAAACGCTATTTTTGGATTGGAATTTATGGAGACACAAAAAATTATGTAAATTCTTGTGAGGACTGTAGGGGACTCAAAGGAGTTCACCCCCCCTTCCCATTAGGTAGGAATGTAATACCGCATTATCCTGGAAATTTGGTGTCTCTGGACATTTTGGGACCTCTAAGAAGAAGTAAATATGGGAACCGGTACATTTTGACTGTGGTATGTCATTTTAGCAGGCACGCGGAACTTTATCCGATAGATAACATTACGGCAGACACCATTGCAACAAAATTAATTACGTATGTAACTACTTACGGCAAAAGTGAATTTGTGTTGACGGACCGCGGGAGCCAATTTACTAGTCAATTATTCAAATCTATACTTGATAAATTAGATATACATGCAAAATTAACTTCAGCAGCGAATCCGAGAACAAATGGAATCTCAGAAAGAATAAATTCTGCCATAAAACGTGCAATCGAGTGTTACAAGCAAGACGATTGGGAAACAGCCGTAGGAATTCATAAAGCATGTTATAATGCAGTAGACCACCCAGCCACAGGTATGTCACCGAACTTCTTGTTCTTTTCCCGGGACCTACCATTATTTATGGACATCGTACCAAATAACGCAGAAGAGACCCAAAATTATATACGAAATCAACCTCAAAAGCTGGAAACTATGGCCGTAGCATACAAACAAGCCTACGAAAATTTAATCCGCACACAAGAGATACAGGAGGAAAAATATTTACAAAAAGCAAAATTTAGAAAACTAGAATTAGGCCAAAAAGTTTTTGTCAAAAACATTCCAAACTTCGGAAAAAAACGTTTTAGAGGCCCGTATAGAATAATAGAAAAACTAACAACCCACTTATTTTTATTAAAACTAATTAAAGATCCTAGGGCAAAGCCAATCAAAATAAATATAAATCGTATATATGAAATGCCTGACAGGAGACCGCATTTATTACATTCAGCACGGTTCGACGCGGAAATCCAACCGTTTACGGGAGGAGACTCTCAGGAGGGCGACTTGCAAACCGAAACAAACATTGCGCCGGAGATAAGCGTTGCCACCGGAGAAACAGCGGCTGATGATGGCTCCTTCGAGGGCATTCTCCCATTTCAACTCGAATTGGAAGAAGGTCGCTCCGCGAGGGAAACCCGCTCCCCCCTCCCGCCGGAACAGGTTCAAGAGAAAGAGAAAAGGGTCGCAGAGAGATCGAGAGGTCAATCGACTATTCCTATCACAGAGAATACAACGAACACGGACAAAGTTAGCTCAAATAATTTAAATAATCCCCAAGAGGAGGAGAATGTAGAAAATATACATGAACAGAAATCAACCGTTTACGGGAGAGTATTTCGCAACTCTCATTATAATCTGAGGCCACGGAAATTAAAATAACATGAATAGGTCAGTGGAAAATAATTTAAAGTTACACGTAGGTCACGTAAATATAAGTTAAAATAATACCGATTAAATTAAATGCAGAGTAAAGGTTATCTCAGTAAAGACTTAGAGGAGTAAAACGAAAGGTAACAAAATTTCTATCATTAACGTACCATTATAAATAATATTTAAAGAAATAACTACAAAGGTGAGGCAATTCAATTAAACTTTCACGTAATTTAAAACTTAGGGAGTTAAGGTAAGATAAACTGAGATGCAGGCGTCTAAAGTTTAAATAACCGGACAGACAGAGCGATCGGCTGTCAGTCGAACAACCTAAGCAAATCTAATTCCTAAAATAAGTAATTTAAACTTTAAGTAAGCAAATTTAAGCACCCTAGCGAAACAGATACATTAAACTGTCATCCTAAATAAATAATAACAGTAATTTCACTCACGGAACTTCCAGAAAAATTAATATGTGTAATCCAATTTGTGAAAATCCGTTGTGCAGCACACAAAGAGAAAGTACACTGCCCGCGCTGACTTTGAATTTTTTTCGACTCTACTCGAGGGATAGTCACATGACAAGCGGAAACAAATCACGTACGCGGTTTCAATTACAGAGAATTACCGCAGGACAGAATCAAAGACAGCGTCTGTTATTGGCCCACGTAAAGAGAAAAAAAACTTTTGTCAGGTCGTACGAAAAGGGACCGATGCTAGAGTAGAAAGTATAGCGGTACAAGCCTGTACCAGGGATGGCAATTTTAAACCGGACAGCCGGGTGTTACGTAGGAGGGGAATCAAAAACGTGTAGAAATGAATAGAGAAATGGTTAGAGAATTAAGTAGAAATTAGTACAGAAGTGATTAGAGGATGGAGTAAAGTAATTGGTTAAGACTGAATTAAGTAGAGAAATGGTTAGAGGATAGATTGAGGTGATTGATTAGGGTCTAGAATGAAATAAGACATTTAAGAGGGCTCTTGTAAATAAGAATAAATAATTCTTAAGAAAACAAAAATTCCTTGTTCAATAAGAATTTCTATAAAGAATATGTATATAAATGATTAATGTAAAATAAAGGTGATTAAGATAAAATAAATGTATTTAATGTAAAATAAGTAGGTTAAGAATGTAGAAAACATTAAAAGTAAAATGTTCTCTGGTACAATGCAGTGGACAGAGTTCAAGGACTCTAAAGCTCCTAAGTCTAGTTGTATATTAAAGTACGAATAGAAGGTCTAATCTGAAATTACATCAGCTTTTTTATATTGATAAAGTACATTGTGGAAAAAACTATGTGCATTTACATACCCTAACTATGATTACTGCAGAAGTTTGCAGACACGGATCCGGTCTTAAAAAAAAAACGAAAGTTGCCATTATAAAGACTTTTGCAGCAACAAAGGCGTAGTTTTACAGCTCACATAAGCCTTTACCAGCACATGTATGCAGCATCATTAACCGAAAACGAAATCATGCCTTCCTTGGACCAAAGGGTACCAAACAATGCAACTTCATTTTCATCGTTTAGTGCAACGTTGTAATGCAACTGCATTTTTATCGTTTAATGCAACGTCTTAGTGCAACTCCATGTTCGCAGTGTTAAGTGCAACGTCATTTACACAGTTTTAGTGCAACTTCTTTTTATAAAGTGATGTCACAGCTGATCCTGCTCAGAGAATATTCCTTCCATATGGAATATCACTAATTTTGTCACAGCCTACAGAACAATATCAATCCTTTAGTGTATAATCTGAACGAACAATTGTTCCCAATTCATGTGTTCTCATGACAAACCTTCATATTTTGTGAACAAAATTAACAGATTGGAAAGTACAATCAGTATGCTACAACGGACAGTGACAATATTTATACCATACGGACAGTGACAATATTTATACCATACGGACAGGGACAATCATGCACCTTAATTAGTCCTTGGACATACTTGGAGAGACAGAATATTTCCATACCTATAGGGCGTGCCATTATGTATATAATTTAATGTATAATTTTATTGTTAAATGTTATTGTTATCTCTGTTTATATATGTATACTGTGCATAATTTGTAACCCTTTATTTTTTTTGGTAGTTTAAGCATTTGAAAAAGAAACTTGGTTTCTTTTCCCTTGTTTGGGGGAAGCCAGTGTCGTGGGACAGTATTGGAATTTTCCTGTCGCCACTTCACTTCTAGAAAGTATTACCCCCCCCCTCTCTCTCTTTGGAAACGGTTGACATTCCATGGCTATGAGTAAGAGACCAGCTGCAGTGGTGAGAAAATGGCAAAGGACGCTATCTTATTTTTAAATAAAATGGACACCTGCAAGAGGGCTAGAGCCCCCCAATTTTTAGCCAACCCTTTGGAAGGGGCCAAATCCAGTGATTCGAGGGAGCCCGGCCGCGTCACTGAATTTATGGGTTTTCGAACCTATAGCGGCCAAGCGTCAGCTATGGAGCCCGGCCAGGGGGCTGTCCGAGACCCCGACTAGGAGAAGGAGAGCGGAGAGAGAAGTCAGTTGGTAATTGTCAGAGTTAAGTTCTGCATGCAAAAATCGACGGATGAGTGCCAGCTCGATGCCGTCCTGCCAGTGCCTAATAGGGGTAAGTCCTTTTGTTCTCTCCCACTGCAGACTGAGTATCAGAGAAGATAACTAGAATTTAATAAGGAAGTTAACTGCCTAACTTGAGGGCTATTATGATATTTAATTTAACTAGAGAGGGGGAAATGATCAGATCGATCATTACCCAATACCTACTTAGCGAATGTAAATATGTTCTATGTAATTAAGATGACATTTTGTGGTTTTTAAATTTTAAGTAACAAGTTTTGAATATAAGTATTTTAAAATAAAAGCTTTATTAACTTTTAATTAGTATTTATTGTGTGTTCTCGTGATGCATTTTCTAATTAATCAGAACCTGGAGATATGCTCGGTAATCGAGCAAGTGGCGTGCAGAAGTACGATTAACGGCCAATGTGTAATTGTAAGATTTCAGCGGAGCCACGCCACAATAACAGCCAGTGCTTCACGTTCCGTAGTGGAATAATTTATCTCAGCAGAACTAAGTAGTCTACTTGCATATTCAACCGGATGTTCATCCGATCAATGCCCTTGAAGAAGGATAGCTCCAAAAGCGTTGACACTTGCATCTGTTCTAATCACAAAAGGTTTGGTGAAATCAGTTTGCTTCAGAATAGAGGACACCAAGCATTGCTTTAGAGAGTCGAAAGCTCTCTGTTCACTTTTAGACCAACTCCAGGACGTTTCTGTTTTTTGTTAGATTGCTCATCGGTCGAGAAATCTCAGAAAAGTTGGATATAAACTTTCTATGTCAGGAACATATCTGCAAGAAGGATAGCATTTGCTTCACATTATTAGGGGAAGGGATTTCCAAGATGGAAAATACCTTTTCAGGACTCACCTCTATTCCACGAGGCATATTCTAAAGTCCAAAATATTTAACTCGAAAATAAGAAAAGTTTCATTTCTCTTGGCTTGCACGAAGTTTGTATTTGATTAGATTAGTCTGTCGAAAACCATTTCAAGATCTTTAAGATGTTGTTCAAAAGATGATGGCAAGACTATGAGGTCATCTAGATAGGCAAGAGCTGGCAAGCCTCTACGAAACGTGTCCATTAGTCTCTGAAACGTAGCAGGGGCATTTCGAAAACCAAAAGGCATTCTTAAGAATCCACAGGTCCCAAACGGGCAGACGAATGCTCTTTTATATCGATCAGCTGGATTGACATTTACTTAATGGTAACCAGATTTCAGATCAATGGTTGACATAAAAGAAGTATGTTTAGCATCTTGCATTAAATCGTCCATCCTTGGAAGTGGGTATGTGTCAGGGACAGTCGCTTCATTAAATTTCCGGTAGTCTGCGCACAGATGAACTTTTCCATCTGGTTTTGGGAAAAAACTACAGGTGCTGCATAAGGCGAATCACATTCTTCAATAATGTTCTTTCGAGAAGCTCATCAATTTCTTTTTTGAACAGCTCCTTCCGAACTGGTGACATTCTGTAAGTAGGTACAGAAATGGGAGCGTGATTGTAGATTGGGAGGGAGCTTGTAGTAATATGGTGCTCGATGATCGAGTTGGCTTCTCCCCCTGGTTCGAAAATACTATCATATTTTCCTAGTTAACTGTTAAGCTGACTTCTTTGGGTAGCTGTCAGATCCTCTCCTTCACTTTTCCGCGATTGACAAACGTTAATCAGAACTTGTATATCCTCGTTGGATTCTACATTGGGTTGGGTGCCCAATTCTTCTCCAAATAAATACTTGTGGTTTGGGTTATCACAAAAATGCCAGCATTTGTTCTTTACGTCAAGAACAAACAATACCCGCAGATTTCAGAAAATCTGTTCCAAGAAGAGTTCGATTTCCAGTAGCGTTTGGAAGGACAATGAAATCCGTCAACACTTTCTTTTCTTCAATTTCTATCATCACTTGGGTAGTGTAGCAATCCACAAGAGACTGCTGACCATCTGCCAGACCATCTGTCAACTTCGTCTTTGGAAACGATAGTCCATTTTCTTTGAATACTTTAAACATCTTTTCTCCCGCAATGGAATGTGAAAATCCTGTATCAACGCACACTCTACCACTTTTTCCACAAAATTTTATGTCTACCAGGGTAACTTGAGGATCCTTAGTGAATGCTTAAAATGCTTCTATGCTTTTCGAGGAAACTTCCTATTTGATTGGGGAACAATCAGGACATTTAGCTTTAATGAATCCAGGGCTTTCACATCAATAAAATCTTAAAGAAGGTCTTTCTTCTCGAATATACTTGAATTTTTTTTCTTTGTTGAAAGGTACAGTTTTCTTAACGGGATCAAAATTTCCGGTAGTGTGCGCGTCTTTTGATTTGGCCATCTTTTTCTGCCCATTAGGCAAGGAATTTCTTAAGTTTTCGTATGCGTCCAATTTATCAGCTAAATCTGAGGGAGAAATTATCTGTTCCCTCTCATCCAAGTAATGTTCTTTGCATTCCGGAGTGCAGCGTTTTTTTTTTTATTTGATCACAGATTATCAAATTCTGAAACTGCTCAGAAATGGCAATGTTCAATTCTGATATCCATCTTTCAAAAAACTTTGATTTCGAAATAGAAATCTTTCCACATTCAATCAGTGCTTTTTCTGTGTAGAGAAAATAACTTTCGAAACCTTTCTGCCGTCAATTTAAATCGTTGTAAAAGGATGCCACGGATGTGAGAATAATCTTTAAAGTTTTCTTCGGGCTCTCTAGCAAAGAGTTTTGAAACATCGTTGGGCAGTGCTTTTATGAGAGGAGTCACCCAGAGGTCTTCCTGAGGATCTTCATTTGTTTTTCAAATAAGACTAAAAACAAGCTCATATCATCCATTTCAGTGTTGAAACTTGGCAAAATTTTCTTTAAGTAAACTTTCATATGGGAGGTTTCCTGTTGGATTACTATGGATGTAGTTTCTTTCTGATTGGCCAACTGTAGCCTTAGCTTTACTATATCAAATTCTCTATTTTGCTTTTCCACTCTTTTTTAGTTGTTCTCTTTCTCTTTGTTCGTTCTCTTACCTTCTGTCCCGCTTTCAGCCTTTCCAAAATAATACCATCAAAAAGATTTCTTACAAGTTCTTCATCCTCCTTGTACGCCTTGCTCTTTAGAATAATATCTCTAAGTTCAATGACTTTCAGATCACCATTCCCGTTTTCTCCTAATTCAGGCGCTAGCTGTTTCAGATCAGCTTTTTCCCTTTCGCTATGAATGTCATTGTTATTTTTGCTATTCTTTCACAAATGTGAATGTTCAGTTCTATTATATTTGAAAATTGTTCTAAATGATTTAAAAATACATTGTTTTTAAAGTTCTAAATGAAGAGGCAGAAATCACTTTCACTTCAATAATTCAAAGAAATAGAATTTTCGATTTTGAGTGGCTCAAGAACAACATTACTATCAAATTTATATTTATTTCAAATATCTCATAAATACCACTTTAATATACTTAATGTCAATATTATACATCAATTTTATCCATTAAAGTTTAAAAACTTCATCTTATTATTTACGACTGACACAGAAAAGTACTTGCACACAGTTACTATCAAATAACATTAAAACGAAAGTACGAACGATTTCAAAATTCATATATGTCAGGATTAACAACATCTATTTATTCCATTTAAGCCAGGGTGGCTCTTAACTTTTAATTTTCTAAAACATGGTTATGCTAATTAAAAATTACTTATCTGACTTCCACTGACTAGAAATGAATACAGAACGTTCCCAACTTTACCAAGAATTCGGCGGCCCCACTTTTTATAAGACTTTTTCTGGTGTACAGGTTAGGAAAACACTCATTCTCCATTTAAGACTTCACAAAACATCCCAACATTAAATAGTACCTAAAAATTACAAATATTTTACAAACAATAGCTAGAATTATCCATAGCTTACAAAACGCTTTCTACGTGCTTCGAACGCCATTTCGAAATCGACTAAATTGTAAACAAAATAAATGTTCTTAAGTTTGGTTGAGTGCTGCCATCTAGTGATCTTTTGGGAAACTACAGAATGTCTCTTACATATTCCATTTAACACATAGCTGGACAGAGACCATATATACACACAAAATAGCTATGTATGTGTATGTACTTAAAAAATATGATTAATGATATCTGATTTTTTTTTTCTTTTTCAAATCTTAAAATTCAGCAAAATAAAATGTATAAAATCATATGCACATTAGAAAATGTTTACAACTTTTAGTTTAAAATAATAATATTTATTTCCTAATTGTTTAATCAGATCTGATTTTTTCTGGATTTCCCGCATTTATTGAAATGTCGAATTATTTACATTCTCTTTCAAATTTTAAAATTGAGCAAAAAAGTTATAAACATTTACTAATGTAGATATAATTTTATAACTTTTAGTTAAATATAATGATGCGTATTTAATAATTATGTAATCAATTATGTTTTAATGTGATTTCCATCATTTTTTGAACAGCTGCTCATATAACATATATTTAAAGTTTCTTTTTCGCTATGAGCCATGATTTTCCAAACTTAAAATTTTTGTATAATAGAGACAGATAGCGTATCAACAAGAAATATTTTTTTGAAAAAGATTAAAGATTAAATTCTTTTCGCAGTTCAAGGTCATGGGTCAAATTAAGAAACCTTAAAATGAAAAATATTATTTACAGGGTCATGTGGCATATCACAACAAATGTCCTACGTTAAGCCATAAAATAAGCCTTATTTAAGCACAACCCGTAGTATTAGTCAAAATTTACAGACATATAAATATGTCAAGAATCAAGAAAAACTACCAGATTTTCTAAACTTTAAATTTTTAGAAAATCGGGGAAATAAAAATTGGGGACTAAAATTATGCAAAATCTCTTGTGTATCAGTGGACAACAAAATAGCAAAGTTTAAAGAAAAATCGGTATTGGTTGCGTTGAAAATGTCACTTTTTTTGTTTTCACATAAGCAGCCAGTGTTTGTTGGTGTGAATCCTCCGCGGTTATAGAATCGGCTGTCGCCTTGTTTTTAGCACAGCTTTCTGGATTTCTGAATGTCTCTCTTCGCTCTCAAGTTCGTATACGTAGTGTCGTACAAGACAGAGCACCAGGCGCGAAGCGCCTTTAATCTCCAGTTTCAATATGTGGTTCTTATCGTCAAACTGTGACATTAATTCAGTGACCCTAATTGGAGGTTCGAGGTTTTTATTTACTACTTTTTATTATTTATCCTAGCTCCTAGTGTGGCAGTTTGTTGCACATTTAGAGTTTAAGCAGTTTGGGGGGTTGATGCAGATCTAAGGGTTACCTAGCGTTTTAGTGTTTAGAATATTTTTTTTTTCTTTTTTTTTTAATAAAATAATAGTCGCGAGTTTTATTTTAAAATCAGATGTTTGAGGTGGGATCATTTAATTCCGATTATCGATGTTTAGAACAGCGCGGGGTCTCTTACGAGATTTGGCCTTGCGATGATCATAGTCATGCAGATTGAATAACAGTTCGTTTGGGACGGATGGCAAATTCTGTAAAATTTAAGCGCTAGCTTTTTAATTTGGGCTCTAACAGTTTTTATTTTAAAGTCATTCCTAATTACCGAGTTCCTTAAGTACCTGGGAGCTTTCCTGATAATTCGCAGGATTTTGTTTTGTTTTGTCTCTAGGAGGTCTATTGTAGTTTTACAGGCATATCCCCATACGGGTGCTGCATACAGCATTCCCGGGCGGATGACCGATTTATAAATTAGCAGTTTGTTTTGATGACTGAGATTTCCGTTTCCTATCATTGGGTATAAGGCTCCTGTAGTTATATACGCTTTTTTGATTAAGTTCGTTACGTGCTGTTTCCAGGTTAGGTGGAAATCTATCGTTACACCTAGGTATTTAGTACATTTTTCCGCTTTTAGGGCATGGTTGTTCATGTACAGAGGCGGCGGAGGTTTACGTTTTCTAGAGAAATAAATCCAATGACATTTATTGGGGTTTAATTTTATTCGCCATTTTCCCAGCCATGTTTGGAGTATGTCTAAGTGTTGTTTAGCTGTCTGTGCATTACTGAGACGTAAAGGTGTTTTGCAAGTATCGCACTGTCGTCTGCATAGAGTGCCAGCTCCGTGTCTGGGGTCCTGGGAATGCCATTTTGATATATGTTAAAGAGTGTCGGGCCCAGGATGGATCCTTGCGGTACACTGCTTTTAATGAGCTTGGGTGTAGACAAGTTATATTTTACTCTAACTTGGAAGTGTCTGTTAAGGGGTACATATGAACAGTACGAAAAAATGTTTCGCTATTAACTTTTCACAATCTGGTACCTTGTGTGAAGTCGGAAGTTTTATATTTATTTTGGGTGTAACTTAAGGGCTGTCTAAGTGACTGCAGTCAAAACAAAATTACCTGTAACCTGTCCGGCTATAAATAAATTAAAATAACATTTAGATCTGAAATATCAAAGTTAGTGCGATATGAAATCCACAAAGAAAAGTTTTTTCCATTTACGTGTTTTTCTTAGTCATTTTAGCACATCTGGAAATAGTGATTTCAAATGACACCAGCTGGTTAAAGAAAAAATTAGTCACCCTCGCCTCTTTTTCGTTTATTGCAAATAAATATTTAAGGGCTCGCTATAAGGAAACTAATTACATGGGCGTGGCCAAATGTAGGCGTGGCCTTATACACAATTAATGTATGGCCATATATACCGGATGGTCAAAATTAAAACACCCCTACTCTGAGGTCTCTATAGATCGAACTACTCAGTGTAAAGGCTCCAAAATTGTTGAACCTACTATTCAAGACATGGGGAAAGGGATTACGCAAAAAAAAAATTAGTTCCAGAAACACCGACAGGTGGCGCTGTACAACAGAAAATATGCTGAAAAGACACAAAATACACATTTGTAACACATCTTATTCGAACGTACCAAACATTCATATCACAAGCACCTTATCGATGCAGGGACTGCTGGTCAATATGGTTGCCTTCTTCAAGATGTAAAATCTGCAGTCTGTGGACAGCTTATTCAACTGCGGATCGTAATTGGTCGATTGAGATGCATCTCACATGCAGAGTGATACTGTCTTTCAAATCTGCCAAAGTTACCAGACGTCCTCGATAAACAATACTTTTTAAGTATCCTCACAGCCAAAAATCACAGGGAATAAGATCTAAAGAACGAAATGGTCAGGTTGTCGGGAACGTACGACTAATTACTCTATCATTAGTAAAATGTTGCCGAAGAAACTGCTGTACACAGAGTCCAATGTGTGGAGGCGCTCCATTTTGCATAAAGGCAATTGAAGCAAGACATTGGTGCTGTTGCAGTTGGGGTACAACAGAATTTTCGAGCTTGTTTTTGTACCTCCTGGCCGTCACGGTGCATGTCACAGGGCCATTGGGAGCAGCCTCTTCGAAAAAGAAAGGTCCAAGAATGAATGTGGCTGTGAATCCACACCAGACTGTAACTTTCGGTGAGTGAAGTGGAATCTCTTGGAAGGTACGAGGGTTTTCCGTGTCCCAAATGCGACAGTTATGGGTGTTGACTGTTCCACTTAGATAGAAATGCGCTTCATCGCTCCATAGAATCTGCCATGGCCACGATGCATCCACTTCAACTCTAGCCAGAAATGTCATTACAAAGGTCATTCGCTTCTCCCTGTCGATGGTCAGCAAGTGGTGATTGTGACTAATTTTGTACGGGAAAAAATGCACTATGTTTCTCAGTACGTTCCGCACTGTGCTGTAAGGAACACCAAGTGTCGTGACACTCCACGTGCACTACTGCAGCCTATAACGTTATTCATTGATTGCTCAACAATAGCGGTGGCAACATCGTCAACGACATCTGAACAAGTCGATTTGCGTCCTCGACCCGGCTGAACTCCAAGATGTCCACTTTTCTCGAATCGAGCGATCATTCTCCTGAGAGCTTGTGGAAGTAATGGTCCTTTGCGCAAATTCTTAAGTCGACGAAACTCTCGAAGTGCAGCTGCTGCATGTCCTTTGTTTTCATAAAACAGCTTCACAAGCAACGCGCGTTCTCCGCAGTGTGACAGCCATCGCTGATAAGAATGAAAATTTCCCTGTTTTATCCCCTTTTATGCCCAGAACATAGTAGCTGCAAACCAAGGGTTTATGCAAATTTTTGTGCTTACAGTGCGAAATTGCAGTTACAATGACAGTTTAAGTTTCTTCACTTTTTATCTTCTTTTTTTTCATATCAGTAAAAGAAATGAAAAAGGAAAAATTCCATATCGCATGTTTGTATTTTTTTTGTGATTATTTTGTGTCTTTACAGCATATTTTCTGTTGTACAGCGCCACCTATCGGTGTTTCTGGAACTAATTTTTTTTTTCGCGTAATCCCTTTCCCCATGTTTTGAATAGTAGGTTCAACAATTTGGAAGCCTTTACACTGAGTAGTTCGATGTATAGAGAGCTCAGAGTAGGGGTGTTTTAATTCTGACCACCCGGTATATATGTATGTATTTATGTTAGTATGCATGTCCATATGTATGTATGCATTTATGTTAGTATGTATATCCATATGTTACTATTTATGCACGTATTGCATATGTAAGTATGTATATAATATATTCTTTATCGAGTGCTAGTCAGAAAATTTTGAAGTTTGTAAGTGCTCTCGGGTGAGTAAAGTTTGCAAACCCTGCAGCTGTCGAAATTTCCTACTTAAGTATTTTCTAGCTGCTGATGCTTCTTAGATCGTCTGATTCCTCTCCCAGTCTATACAATCTTTCCTCTTTGTCTAACCATTCATGAACAAAGACAATATTTTTTCTTTTGCTCTTATTTTTAGATATTTTTTATATTTCATTGTAGAATTCATTGTCTTATGCTCATTAATCCGGAGACATAAAAATTTCTCGTTAAAAGCGAGCACATCAGGCTTCAATTGAAAGATAGCAATTTCCACATTATATCCAGAACTTTGCTCGATTTGGGCTCGTTATAAGCATGCAGTTAGGTATAGCTATGAAATACTATCTATATAATATGTTCTGAACTGTGTGACTGAGGTACTTGAGTGAGTGATGGGGGGGGGGAGGGGGTGATGCATCAAAATTATCAAGCACTTCCACTATAGCTTGAATCCTGGGTTTGGTGTCATTCGATCCGCCTCTGCTTCGAGACCAAATGAGAAATCTAAAATTTCAAGAAATTGAATTAATTTGACGGTGCGAAGTAATAATGAAATAAAAACCCTTAAAATGATTTTCCTTAATCATCGAGCACTTTCACTACAACTAGAATCTTGGCTAATATTAGTTTCATTCGATCTGTCTCACAACTTCCAGATCAGAAAAAAAAAATTATCTCGAAAATTCGAATTAGGGGGTGCCGATACAAAGTGATTTTCAAGAAACTTGCACCACTTTACCCCTCAAAAGCAATAAATGCGAAAACCGATGTTCTTTTACTGTCAACAAAGTTATAGAACTTTGTCTAATAAGTAGGAATCGATATCAGAAATGAACAAATAGGCGTGCATAAAAGCCACTAAATACCCGTCAGAAAATTGTATCACCAAATCCTCTAATACGGTTACCCTTGCAATGTTTGTCAAGTACACGGTCATATTCTTTCTGTAATTCAAATGTGTATTGTCTCTGACAGAGGTCATTCTAAACTTGATTAAACTAGATTTTCTATTCATGTAAAGGTTGTTTTTTGTACCACTAGTAGTGTACCTGTTTTCCATACAAAATATACACTATAAAGAAACTTAAAACTCACAATCATGTGCAGATTCCTGTAGTATTTTAAATGCAATTCTTATTCAAAACATTCTATTATTTTTTTTAAATTAATGCTCCTGAAAATAAGTTTACGAATCTCTGTTCTCGCTATATAAAATTATCTTCACAGGCAGATCTGAAGAAAGAAACATCCTGGTTCCATTTGTAAACAAATTTATAGAAAATATGAAACTGAATTAATATATGCCAAGATGAAAGCCTTAAAATTGTATTGGAAGATATACCTTACTACTTATATTCTCGTAGATTAGAAGATATACACTAGTATTAGAAGTTTACCTTTACTACAATATATGAGTTTCAAAAATTTTGGTCAAAATAAAAAATATTACTTAATAAATTGAAAATATCAGAGTTGTCTGTAATCTTTAAACCTAAAGACTGTAATTGATATAATCCAGTCAAAAATGCGATAAAATTTCTTTTATGTACATTTCTTTATTATTTAAATCGAAACAGTTTTAATAAAAATCGTCCGCCGCATAAACACATTGGAGTAAACGTCGCTACTAAGCGACATGATACCATTCCCTTCAAATAAATTTGCGAAAAAAATATCGTCTGCATAACACTATGTCTATGTAAAGTTTAACTGTGCTTTTTAACGCTTTACAACAAAGTTGAAAAGTGTTTATGACTTTGTTCATTCTGTCTGTCTGTCCGTTAGCACGATAACTGCCGTGAAAATGACTTAATCAAAATGAAATTTTAGTATGTTGTTCAGACGGTCTGTAGGACCTATGGGAATATAAATAAATAATATCACCCAATTAGTTTTGGATTGAACCCGGGTTGAAAAAATGAAATACCCTATGAGACCTAATTTTTCAAACATTTTTTAAGCGGATTTAAAATTCACAAATTGCTTCGAAAATTTTAGGTAATATTCAAATTATTCCATAAAATATATAAAAAAAATTTCAGCAAAATATATTCAGTAGTTTTTTAAATAAAAATTAAAATAATAATTACACCTCTTATATGAAGCGATCACGTGACCATGATATGAAACGATCACGTGACCAACTTCAAACTATAATACGGCATCCATCTTGTCTCAAAATCGTCATTTTTAAAGTTCTTTTTAATTCATATTGTGTGTTGTATTCGTCGTAAAACCTCTTTATTTTCGCTTAAATTCTGTGCATCTACATACTGAAACAACGCAATGACAATATATTTGAGTTTAAATGAGCATCCAACTTTGATTATTTCTCTAACGAAGCCTATTTTTCACTTATGTGAAATGTAAACAGCAAAATATGTAGGATGAGTTGTATTAGAATTGCTGTATTTTTTTAACGCAAAAGTATTTAGATCATGGAGTCTGCATAGCTGATATGAATGAAATATTCATTGATTTTATACAGAGAAGGACGATTTTTTTCGAAGAAGTTTTAAGCATAGAGTTTAATTACTTGTAGTTCCATGGTCATAATTTTTAAATAAAATAAATTATTATAGTATTGTGATGAATGAAATGAATGGGAAAATGTTATGAATGAAATGCTGTTTTTATAGAGAGATCCAGGCGTGTTATTTTTTCTATGACGTCATTTGAATGAATTTCAGTTGTTTTCGATGAAGTTTTCAAATATAATAAATTATCGTAGTATTATGATAGTTTTAAAAATATTACCGAGGAATGCATTGCATTTTAGAGATGTTTAAACCAGGCAATTTATATTTTAATGCCGTCATTTGAATGAAGTTCATTTTTTCCGATGAAGGTTTAAGTTTTCAAATATAATAAATTAACGTAGTATTGTGATAAGTTTTAAAATATTACTTAGGAATGTATTGCATTTTAGAGATGTTTAAATAAAATTGCATTGGAGTTGGAAAGTGTTTCATAATCAATGCTTTAAGCATGATTGATCTTTCTTGTTTTATTAATATCTAGACAACACCTGGCCCCAGAAACTCGAAGCATGTACTCAATTTTAGGTGGGAGTATTCCAAAACAACCCACAAAATTTCATGAAATTCGGAGCAACCGTTCTCCCGTGATGATGAGACAACACACATACGGACAGATTTTTAATTTGATTTATATAGATGCCTGAACAAGATAGCACGCTATTCGCTAATAAACATATTATGTCTAATAAATGCCGTCTATTAGTATCTTTAGGGTTTTAGGGTCAATTTCTACTCATGAGACAATGTTCAACAATTTTTTTTATTGGCTTTTCCGTCTATCTCGATTTGCTGCAAGGTTCGTTATCCTAACCTTATTAAATTATTCCCTAAAAGCACTGCTATCATCGTTTTTGCGATCGGTCTTGGTCACTTTACCATCGTTAAACCTTACATGTGTAGTCTCGCGGACTTTTCCTTGGAAAATTATTGAGGCGATTAAGTATCTTCCTTAGAGCACTGTATGTACTGCTGCAGTTATAAAATACGTGCAGATTGTGCGTTTTATTTTAAGCATTATATTTTAAGAAACTTCAAATTTTGAGCTTCATGTTTCTTTCATTTTTAGCTTTTAAGTCAAAATTTATGGAGAATAAACTTTGCACTTTCCTGCATAAAACTAGTCCAACCCTTGCGGCTATTGATCTTTACCTTATCTTTTAATTGGAAAGCTTACTTTTCTCCATTTTCGTGACTTCTGCCTCTGACAGCTTAATTTTCTGTCCGTATCTCTGGAATGTAATAAACTGATTTTCATGTAAAAAAAAAAATACATCTTTGTCTGCAAAGTTTAAAGATTTAAATTGAGAAAATTCATATACTCGATTTTTTTTTTTGACAGTTGTTTTGTCAGATTCAAAATTCGTTTAAATCGTTTTTGGGATAGAAGTGGGATAGCTTCAATTAGTTAAGGTTATATTATGTATTTATTTTGATCTTAGTGAATCGTGATATATATTTTTTTCTTATTCACGCAATTGTGCATGAACAAATTTAAATCATTCGAATTTATCGTATTCATATATGTATCTATGCACTCAAGTGTGTATGTATGTATATGAGATTATGTATATAATATATAATTGTGGTTGTCCTAAAATTTTGAAGTTTGTGAGTGCTCTCCGATGATTGAAGGTTGCAAACCAATTTAATTCCTCGATCATATCTTTTTCGATGACACTTGTTTTATCATAGTCAAAATTGGATTAAATCGTTCTTGAAATAGAATTATATATGAAATATATCATCATTTATAATTTTCTCATTTTTGCGTTGGTCCCCAGACATTTGTATCCATTTACGCAAATCTCGATTATACATTTTAGCAGTTGTACGATTTTGATGTGAATAGCAATTCTAATCCGGGGTATCAATACTGAAATCGAGACATTGCGAAGCATGTAAACATTTTGGTCGATTGTATCCCCGAACCTATAATAGATAAAAATATAATTACTTTATTCTTGTCCGATAGGAAATGGAGCAGCATTTATAAATATATAAACATAATTTCAATATTTTAAATATTTTGAATTGTTTTTTTTTTCTCCAAAATAAAAAATATTTTATTTTATCTGACCGAGTATTTTGCTTCGCTTCGCTTACTTTCATTCGAAATATTTTCCAAAATTTAAAAGGCAGATATAATCAGTGAACAAGCAAAATCGTTTAGTATTTAAATCCAGTTTTTATATCAATCATTTAATTTTACAAAACTTTTATAATTTTCGAGTAATATCTTTGTTAATTTAAAAAAAAATCGATAATTTTTCGTTTTAAAGTTTGTAATGTTTATTATACCTCGAAAACTAAAAGTGAGGAAGCTATGAACCATAAAGGAATGATATGTAGCCTTATAAAAAAAAACTTATTATAAGCATATATAATTTGATTTTGGATCAGGTTCTTAATTTTTGAAATGCTAAGCGGATTGTTGTTCTGGGATCCTGTAAAATCTATTACGAAAGGTCAAACTTGTATAACAGGGTGTCCCAAAAAGATTGAAACGCGCTTTAATTCTTTACCTGTTGGAGATAAGTGGGCAATGCAAATAGCAAAAATGTTGGAAGTAAGGTAGAAAATAAGACTACGTTAATGGAATAGTCCTCCCATTTTTTTTCAAATAGTTACACTTTTTAAATTTATATACGACCCCCATAAATAAATTTGTTCAATCAGAAATTTTTTATTTTTAATGCAACAAGATCATTAAAAAGAACCGCATATCTGTGTCTTTAAAATTGAGCGAGTTATATTTAATTGAAAATTGAACAATGTGAATGGGGATCCTATATCAAATTAGAAATGTAAATGTGTGACATATCACAAAAAAGATAAAACTGGATGATAATACATAGGATACCCAACCGCGTAGTGAGTACCACTGCTTTATATGATCTCTGTCTGTGTAATGCTTTATTTAAATGCATTTGTGACAAAAAATTTGACACATATTAATGTATTTTTGATCTAAATAATTTCCATCGTCCATTTGTTTGATCCCTATTTTCACTGATGAAACAGCCTTTTACATGGTACGGAAAAGTGGCATAAGTCAGATTTTTTCCTTTATCATAATTTAGTTGATTTTAAAGATACAGATATGCGGGTTTTTTTTTAATGACCTTGTTGCATCAGAAATAAAAATTTTCTGACTAAAATTTGTTTAAGGGGGTGGTATAAAAATTTAAAATATGTAACTTTTTGGAAATTAATGGAAGGACTATTTCATTAGCGTAGTCTTACTTCCTACCTTACTTTCAATATTTTTCCAATTTACATTGTCCACTTATCTCCAACAGGTAATGGATAAAAGCGCGTTTCAATCTTTTTGGGCCACCCCTTATAGGCTAGATGTACATTCGTGTACCTAGAAAGACTAATTTGTTTCAATTATGCGCCTTACTTCAGTTACCATAGGGCTATATTGTTTGTTGTAAAGCAAACAAATGAAACTGAAAACAACGAATAAACATATTGAACTTTATTGGAGCTTTAGTTTACAATGCTGAAAATGCTTCTCACAAAAACCATTTCGGCTCCATCAGACTTCAGTCACTATGGATTTTATCTGTTGCCTCTTTTAAAACGTATAAAAGGTGCTTTACTATACATATTCCGAAGTGTTCATCCTTCTGTTCATCGCGCTTTGTTGGGGCACTAGCTGAATAGACAGAGACTAACAATTTGGTACAAGAGTCAATGATTCGATAAAAGGAAAAAGAAAAAATATATAATTTTCAAAATAGGACATTTGAATGTGTGCTTCTGCAATAAAACGTTCGACATTCGAAGTGATAGAAAAGCAAATTTTGCGATGAAATAGAAACTAGAAATTAGGGCACAAGGGAGATCGTTCGTTTGGAAGGCGTTAATTTTCACATTTTAGACAACTGTTTCTTCAGGTACACCCCACACCAAAATGTTATATTTTTCCAAATATGTGAGGGACACCTTCTTTTAAGTTAGATAGAGACTTCACATTTGTTTCAAGGATTCATCGTTCTTCAAGTAGAATGCGGATAATTTCAGTTTGGCAATATTTACTATCTTACGGTTGCCGCACACCAAAATGATCGATTTTCTGATTAAATGAGAAGTGGCTCCTTTTATGTGCAATACACAGAAACCCACTTGAAATTCTAATCCACCACCTCTTATTAGCCATTAATACTGTTGCAATTCTGTGTGTACTTAATAGAACTTCTTTAACGCGGATTATTGTACTAAACTTTAAGAAAGTTAGAAATATATCGAATATAATGAAAGTTACAAAACTATTTGAATACGATACAATGCGTTGAAACATAGGTGAACATACAAGTGAACTTTATAAGTAGGAAATACCGAGGGAATTTAATGTGGACGAAATCCCCATGTGGAACATTTCTAAATAAATGAATTTGGTGTAAGGTATACGAGATATTGCCTTAGTCTAGAAATGGAACCATTATTTCTGTATACGCCTTACCTTATCAACTATTCCATTAACTGTTCCTATATAAATTCCTCTCTGTAATTATCTAGTGTCAGTGAATTTGATAATTATTGCAAAGAGATAGGTAGATATAAATTAAGCTACAGTAATCTGTTTCACTAGCATTTATTATGAAGAATAAAATTATTAAATAAAACAGAGGTGTTTTGTTATCTGAGGTAAACTACTACATAACGTTTTATAACTTTTTATATTTCTGTATAAGCAATTTTAGCGTGCAAGCTAAATAATTTTGTTGCAGAATATAAACAATACATGTATACTGTATATACTTAACACATATTTTAAAATGTTCAACATCTCATGTTCAGTCATTATTTGTATACTTCTTGATATTGTTTAAAGTAGGTAAATGCTAGTTTATTCCTGAGAAATGGCTCAAATTCGTTAGTATTACAAATGTTTATTTTCTGCGAATATTAATTAATAGAATCTCATTTGACCAAAAATGGAGGATCCATTAGCCTTGCCCGAGAAATGCTCTTTCATCCAAATATTGACTCTTTACAAGCGGCAGAAAATTGGGGAAGCGATAGCCACCACGCCTTTCTGAAGGCTAGCTTGCATATTAGTTAATCAGCTAGGGGGTTTAACAGATGGATTGGTTTAATACCATGCTTCTTATAGACCACGAAGACTGGATTATTTCAGTTTCTACATCATTAAAGTATTCGTTTTAATGGAAACATACTTTGAAACGTGTCACTTTTAGCAAGTAAAATGTAAACACTTTCTAAATAGTACATATATACATATATCTATATTCAAAAGTTATTTAAAAAAATTATAATAAAAATAAGTATGTTTAAATAATTCTTTAAACTAGATTTTAAACAGGGGAGGCTCAGCTTTTTAGCCTCAATGGAGACTATGCCACTAATCACAGCCCACACCGAAGGTCCAACAAAATAAGTAAAGGTTCAGAAAAACCATATGTACTTCCAACAACTAACAGTTAAACCAAATAACAATAGGCGTGGCAAAACACCAACACCAATTACCAATTACTTAGAAACCTAAAAGATCCCAAATCAGGTTAAGGGAAAGAAACAATTAGAAAACTATTACCCACTAAAGGACCAACAAAAAGTACGAACGAGAAGTTAACGAAACGGAAGCTATTCTAAAAGACCAAAAGAGGACAGACCGCGCCCCAAAAGAAAAAATAAAGGTCAAAAATAGAAAATAAGCAAAATCCAAATCCCAAAACCAGCCACAAACGAAAATAAGTCCAATAACTAGCCCAAGAAACCAGAGAAACACATCAAAAGCACCTAATCCCCTATCCAAATCACTAGCTCGAAACTCAACTTCAAAACACGAATACCACCTGTCAATCAAAGCTCCAAGGAAATACTCAACAAACAACACAACTACCGAAAGACACAACCAGAAAGCCAAATCCAAAGCACCCCCAGCAACCAGATACCAGCAGAAAACCCAGGGAATAATTAAACAGAAAGAACCCAGGGTGGCAGAACAAAGAAAGCAAAAGAGAAGAACCAATCAATCTCAAAACGCACCTCGGCAAACAGGAAAAACGCTAAAAAACAATTTAAAAAATTCCCCAGAAGGTAAGACACCAACCAGAAAAAAGAAATAGAAGACTAGAAGATAAATCCAGCAAGAGCAAAACATGGCCATAAAAAATTGCACAGGGCCAACAAAAATAAACTTGCAGAACCACAAAGCAATGCACCATAAAAGAAGCACTAGCCAGGGATTCAATTACCCAGTCAACCAAAAAATCCAATCTAATTAACTTCCAACACCACCAACTAAAGCAGACAAACATAAAAAAAATAACAACCGCCCAAGATAAAATAACCAAAGCCTTGAAAATCCGTCAGAAGCACTGTAATGTCCAGATAAAAGAAAAAGACACCAAAGATAAAACCAAAGACGAGACTTTTTACACTTAACATTATCGGTCCTACAATTGATACATTTAAAACGCTAAGTACAGTCAGACGTGAGATGAACACCAGCACATCTTAAACAGAACTTCCCTGGACAACGCAGCGTTTAGAGATATGTCCCAGTCTTCCACAGACAAGACAAGACATTATAAAATACCATAAAACTCTCTGTAAAAGAGACTACTCCAGTCATAACAAAGAAAATGACACTTTAGTACCTGCTTAAAGATCGCGGGTTTAATTTCTAATATCCAATGGAAACCAGTTTCAAGCGGTATATTACATTTATACTTTAGATTTCCGGATTCAGGTCAAATAATTTCACGGTCATTTGTAAAACGTATCAAAGACTACATAAAAATTCGAGCTGCATGCATTGAAGGGGTCCATATTGAAGACATCGATGAATTTTGAACCAACATCGATGAAGAGGCCAACAGAAAGTTAAATGACAGATTATTTATTTTAAAAATTTATTCATTTGTGTACAATTAACTTGGCACTGATATATTTCAAGATATGGTAATATATTCTTGGAAAAAAGCTGGATATTCTGTTGAAAGACACATTACAAAATTTAACATGATAATGGCAGCTGTATTTAATATTGGTTCAGCAACTTGTTTCATTGTAAATTGCAATGATTATGCATTTATTAAATGTGCACATTGTAACGTTTTCATTTGTATTGATCATACGTTTAATCATTCTGATTCATAATTTCAAACTTACAAAGACTTTAAATCATTCATTATTTTACAAATTTCATTTGCTTTGATTTTCATTGTAATACAGTCAATAGTTTTGTTGATTAGTTCAGTTTTGGTTTCCAAAAATTTCAGCTTTTGTCTTTGTTGTGTTTGATCAACCTTTACGACCATGTCTTGGCAGTTGTATAGCTAATTAATAAGATATAAATTATATTAGTAATAAATTTATCGTTTACTACTTACCATTACTGTCCATTTTATTTCAAAATAATAATAATAATTGAAAAGTATAATATTTTCACACTAAAATGTTAATAATACACGTCAGTAGAGCACGTTTGCATGACAAACTCAGATTGTTATTGTGGCGCCCCCTATCACTTAGCAGATGAAAGCCGTGGCGTTTTATCATTATTCATGGTCCTTTGCAAGATAGGACATGAAAGATTGCAATCGAGAGAACTATTGCAAAGCCTTCCCTTGTCAGTGCAAATAGGAGGTTCAAGTAACTAAATTTCTGAAGAATAATCCCCTTCGTATCGTTGAGACAAGGAGCCCCTCAGCCTTAACTAAGTTAATCTACAATCGCCCAACCTGTGGACGCCTAGTTATAACAACCTTCAGAGCAAGGAATGAACAATTCGAAAAACATAAAATGTTCGCAAAAAGGGGATAATCAAACATGAAGGAGAGCCGTGATGAAATGTATGTAGGGACCTACAATTTATATGAGCCACCTTGCCACCTTTCTAAAAAATACCTGCCTATATCTTTTAGGGCCAATAAAACCATTCGTAATTTTAAAATATCTATTAAGAGGTTTCTTTCATAGAGGTTTCACAGTACATGTTTAACTCCGCAGATAAATCAACAAGGATCTATTTTATTCAGGATAATAAAAAAATAATAAAATATGGAATACACAAATGGATTGAACTCGCATTCTAAAGACTCCTTCATGTATTATATCAATGCCATTGTGCAGTACAAGAAAAAAAAAAAGAGAAAGATTAAATAGCGTCTTTGACTATTGAAGTAAATATTCTTTTTATTTCTCGCTCGTATGTTATGTCGGTTTCAAAGGGTATTAATCTAAAATAGATTTTTAAATTCAACAGTTTTATTCGAGAAGGGGGGGGGGAGGATTTTGAGATATCATTTACTATGCATTGTAGTTTGGTTTTCTATCCGAATTAATGTGTTGTGGTAGATATTTTTGTAAGAAATATGAAGCTTGGATTAGATTGAGATTCCTTTAGGTAATGTAAGTAACTGCCGCTTGTGAGAACTCAAACGATTAGTACTTCCCTAATGAAAACAGAATTCTAGGAATGTGGCATCCTTCCGCCCAGCCAAGTCGTCATGTCCGAATACGTATCTGGAAAGTGTATATTATATACGTAACGTGAGAAACCCGATTTTCAAAGATCTATAGTTCAGTCCCCAAGATGGCTATAGACCTGATCTTTTTTATGTAATATGACCACGCAGCTAACAAAACGAAGCCAAAAAATTGCAATTGGTTCAATAACATCCGAGCAAAATAACTTTAAAAGGACACGTTTATACGATTTTCTGCCTGGTCCTTTTATACTTCAATGTTAACTAATCTACAGCCTTAACAACTAAACAGATTCTAATGAATGATGGTTCATTCTGTGTGGTCTAGTGGGGGGTATATACTCTTCTTCTAAAACTTTGATTTAGGATTTAATAAATTGGAAAAGCATGAATAAATGGTGCGCGGTGGTAAAATAAAATGTGCAATGCTTTGCTATATCATTGTTGCGTAATCATATTGGTAGATATTTTTATAAAAAGTATTAAAGTCTTACAAAAACGCTTCATGGTAAAAAAAACTCTTCCTGCAGGGTACGACAAACAAAAACCGCCTTCCAACAAATTATGAAATCTCAAAATGGTTTGAGCCTTTCTGTAGAACTGGAGCTGTACTTAGTCTAGGGTACGTTACTGTAGAATTCTAACTCTCCTTCAAATCAAATCAATCCAAGTAGACCTTTTTAGTCGTAGTCAATTAATAGAAATTGACGATGACTAAAATGAGTTTAAAGTGGATCCCAAGCAACTGTGAAATTTGGATCATTGCATAAACATTCATTTTTTTTGTTACACTTTTTTATGCTTTTCGACATAAAATAGCTGATACCTGCAATGGCAGCAAACTAAGTGTCCTAACCAACGGCCCTACCGTGCAGAAAACACCGGTTCTCGTTAGATCACCGAAGTCAAGTAGCATCGGGCGCGGTTAGTACTTGGATGGGTGACCATCTGGGAACACCGCGTGCTGTTGGCACATTTCGGGCGCGGCAGCCCGGTGGTTTGCGCGCTGGATTTGCACTCTGCCACAATTGCCGCTGTGTTTATGCGGAGTACGATCACATTAAACATGTGGGTCCGTAAGTCCTTTCGAGAGGTTGGTGGTAGGGGAAGGAGGGTACGGTCCCTGTGGATGCCTCCCCCACTGGGTTTCGGTCTAAATTGGGTGGCACTTCCCGGCCGTCCATACGGTTACCATACACCTTTCTGGTAGGTCAGACGGTCTGGGTCTCAACAACAACAACTAAGTGTCCTGAATTTGTGAACTTCTATTGAGATCAGTCCAAGCAGCCTGCTTTAAATCGCATAAACATTACTGTGAACGTGTAAACTTATAGGGTACGGTTGAAGAGTCATATTAGACCCCGGCTTCTATAAATGCTGAAGCCGAATAGTGAACTAACTGTACGGCCACATATTGGGCCTTGTGAAAACAGAGCGACATATCTTGAAAACATCATTTAGAGATAACAGATTTTAAAGCGTTTTCAAATAGAGCAATGGTATGGAAGGAAGTATGTTTGTACATCTCATATCATTTCTCATCATATCATATCTTTTCTATCATTCGCATATCTGTTTTTATTAATATAGATACGCCTTTAAAAAATAACCTATTAAAAGAAAGTTAACCCGCTTTGTAAAGGCAAAATGACTTATGTAGAATATTTGTGTTAGTGACGCTAAAAAATCATTTAAGAAGAATCTTGGCAGAGAAATATTTTGTTTAATTAAAAAAACTGATTTTGCCTAACTTCTTTTTTTTTTCAAATAATGAAATCTCGGGAATACCTTTTTGAAATATACCTGGGGAAGACCAGGGCGGAATGGAGTACTGGGGTAGCAGGTCTATTTCCCACAGAGAGCGCTGAAGTCAGCTGGAACTCTCTGAAACTCTTCTTTCGCTCACTGTGCGTCGTTCATTAAGGAAGTACAGATCGTCGTTGGTATAGTTTTTCGAAAACGTAGCGAAATTGCGTATGGTATTAAAATAATCTGAAATGTTTAAACCAAGGTGAGTTTCGTTTCACAATTTTTTTTCTCGATGAACGTTTAACTCACTAAATATAGCATGTTTTTAACTGCATTTTTGCCTAACTCAATCGAGAAAACAAATTGGCGACTGCGGTCATGTCACATTCCTTTAAGCAATGTGTTTGGGGCAGAACGGAGTAAGGAGAAAGAATAAGTAAAAAGTTAATCCATAAGAAAGAGAGAAGAAAACTACAGAAAAAAGGGCGTAACCCAAGAAAACGGAAGATAAAGGAAAGAACGAAATTGAATACCACAAAGTAAATGAAGGCTCATCATGTTCCAACAATTGTATTCAACCTCAAATGAAGATTGGGTTTCATGTATTGAATGCCAAAAGTGGGTGGGCCCATAACTCATGTGTGCCGTAATATAGAATGCAACGATCATGAATCTGTACCTATTTGCGAACTTTGTCGAACATAAAGTAAATAAAACACGAACATTCCATTCTGCTCTCATATAAAGCAACATACAAGTTTCTACATTTTTAGTTTAAAAAAAATTAATTTCTGGAATTTTCGATCTTTTTTCATACCCAGTTAAGGTTTTAAAATACCTGAATAAATTGCTTTTCGTTTTCTGATTTCTTTTTTTTTCTTGTTATCGTTTGTACTTTCAAAATTTGCTCCAGACGTTAGAAACCCCATTTCGCCCCGGTGACCCATATATGATATTTTTCTGGCAAACAAATATATCATATATATTTTGAACAAAAATTTTCTCTTGAAACACCTGTTTCTCAGGTTCAGCTATAGATAAGTTTAAATGATGAATAATATGGATTCTGTATGGGATTTTGGAGAGGGCAGGGGGATACGATAAGGATTTCCACTGGTGGTTTAAGTATTTTCCTTGAGAGATCTATTAACAGTCTAGATGATGACTGATATGAATACAGCATCGAATTCCGTACAAAAGTAGGGTTTTATTAAGGATTTCCAGGTAAGGTTCAAAACTGTTCTCTGAAGCATATGTTTCTTACAACAGCTGTAAATAGAGTTTAGATGGTGAATGATATGGATTCTGCATCGAATTTCCGAGGAGGTTTCACTAAGGACCTCCACTTCCGGTTCTGGAGATGTCTCTTCCGATTTTCCCGAAAATTCCCCCTGACTTTATAAAAGGAATGTACAAAAGAAAATGAAAATGCTAAACAGTTTCATAGATAATAAAGCGTACACATCGCATTCCATCATATGAAGGCTTCGGCATAAAATTCTTGTTTCAACAAATCCGTGCTCATATTAATACAAGTTTATATATCGTAGAAAATAAAACATGCCCTACATTATTAAATTCAGTACTGCATAATATATTCCATTACCACTTCATTGGAGAAAGCGCAGGAAATTTCAGAAAGGGATAAACATTTTTAGGTCTAATAAACAAAAGAAAATAGAAACCACTAACTCAGAAAAATCCTCTCAAACAAGCCATTAAATAAATTGCCTGGTGGTGTAGTGCACTATTTTATATAAGAAGCATTTAAGCTGTTCTGGTTTGGACATCTAACAGTACTTCGTGGTTTTAATTATTGATTGCTGGGATGCTGATAAAAATAGAGGCTATTATTTTCGCCATGCCATGGTGTTTCAAATTATTCTTTTCGCTTTACTTGCTGTGGGAACTGAAATAGAAAGATAAATAACTTAAAGTTGAATTTATAATTATTATTACTATTTACTACTACGTTGTGTTCGCAATAACCCTCCAATTATTTATTTACTTTTCGTGAGTCCTGTAAAAGAATTATTAATTATTAAGTTACCAAAAGGATTACACCATTTTAACTTTAACAAAAAACATTTATTAACACCTAACATACTTAAATACTCAATTTCAATAATTTATCATATAATTAATTATTTGGGCCGAAGGATCATGTGAGCCATGTGAGACCAGTATGAATAAAATTACTTGACATGTATCTACGACCTTTGATTATTGATGAACACATACCTTCAAGGTTGTCTTGGACTATGATCATATATCAAAATGCTGGCATCAGTAATTCGTACTCGCCATAACTCACGGTGCATGGCTCCTTCTCGTACTCTGATTGCACTCACACATCAATAGATCTCGCCATTATTTTGGAACATCTACGGAACACTCTACAAGTCGGTATTCATCAATTCAAGTCATCGTATTCTAAGTCACCTCCAAGTCATAATGCCGCCCGAGTATTAGCACAAGTGTCGTGCACACATCTTCTCAAGTCATGATCCAAGTTATCTGCTAAGTTTCGACTAGTCTTCTTCTTCAGTCCCAGGTTGTGGTTCCCTCTTTTCTCGGGGATGTCAATTTCCCCTTTGCTTTCATTTGCGGCATTGAGAGTAACGCAACCAGCCCATTTTTCCATTGGTTACTCATTTAACCAATGCATCCATTCCACATCCTCGTAAGGGTTTGTTCGGCCCCCTCTGCCTTGCCGCTCCTAAATGTATGCTTTTCTGAGCCTTTAGGTTCACATGCTGTAAAACCCGGCGCCATCCAGACTGGCAGTATTGTTTGCCGTTTTGAACATAATTAATAACTGTCATAAACTTGTCTCATCAAAACACACGTGAGATCTATTTCTGGTCTCACACTTGCTAAAAGAAAGCGGATTTTCCATGGCGGTCAACACTTTTAGGTCGAATATCTACCATTATGAAGAGGAAGTGCAGCTCATAGACATGATCTGGCGCGCAAAGAATGTAATACGCTTATAGAATGAGTCAGAACTTAAATTTAATTAAATGAAAACTACTAAAATTATCATTACTACAAAATTGTAATTCAAAATTAACGGTATGATGTAATTATTATCCACTTGTGTGAAAAAAAAAAACTTCGCTTCCAGATGTTTTCATATTTTAAGGATTATTGCTACAGCAATAATCCTTAAAATATGAAAATATCTGAAATAACTAGCTTTTTGAAACATTTAAAAAGATGAATGTTTATATCAGTTTCTATTTTAGGAGTGTAAGTAAAATCACAATTTTAGGTCGCTGTCAAATGCAGGACAGTTTTTAGGCATAGGCAAAGTACTCAACTGCTGGGAGCCCACGAAGCTCTGGGGCCTTTTTTTCTGCGATATCTACACTTTTATTGGAGTATTAAATCTATATTATATTTTGCATTCAACCAGAATTTTGAAAAATTAATAACATTGTGAAACGTATTAAAAATGTAGTTATTTTGTAAATCTACATTTGCAAGGATATTTTAGTGCCATAAATATCGATATAAATAGCATATTAATGGTAAACTAGTCATTCTAGCTAACTAAATTGTTTACGTGTGCAAATCGAGCCCACAAAGTAAACTAATTGCTTACTACTGATATACACATTTCTGAATATGCAGTTTAGGAAAAACTACTCAAAACTACACAAAAATGCTTACTTTTCCTTGCACCGCTTTTGCAAGGATATTACTTAGCTGATCAAATGCAAATTTTGTACCAGCGCATAATATTTTAGGAAAATATAATAAACGTCTCATTTAATTTATAAGAACCTTTATTACGTCTATGCTCATTTTTCAGTATTTTGCGATAACTACGATTTCTCATTAAATTGAAATCGAATTTCCCTCAACATATTATATGAAAACATATATGAAAACATCGTATCTGTTTCCTGAAACTTGTTTGTGTTGCGATCAGAATACGCATGCGCATTTTTAAGTTTTTCAATTTTTATATCATTAACGTCAAATTTACTATTCTTTAACCTAATTTGAGAAATTCAAAATTGAAGTTAGATGTAATGTATCTGCAATTGTCTTTTCAACTGTATATGCATATTTAAAAAATATCCATATGTTATTCAATCTGTATCAATGTTTTTATATCAACTCATTTGATGCGCGACCTTGAAGAAACAAGAAAGATCAATGATGCATAAGCATTGATTATGAAACACATTCCAACTGAAATGCATAAAATGTGATACATTCAGTGGTGATATCTTTTACATTATCAAAGTACTACAGTAATTTATTATGCTTAAATATTTAAAACTGTATCAAAATATAAATCATCTGATTCTCTATGCAATATCAATGAATATTTCATTCCATAAATTTTATTCCAGACTCCAGAGCTAAATAATTTTGTGTGAAAAAAATTCAGCAATTCTTATATAACTCACCTTGCAATCGCTTGAGATATATGCATTCTGCATAAGTTAAAATTAGGCTTCGTTGAAGAAATAATAAAAGTTTAGGGATCATTTAAAATCACAACTATTGTAATTTCGTAGGCACGGAATTTAGATACACAGATACACAGATAATATATGTGTGTATGTATTCAAAATATTGGAATCGTGCCGAAGATCGGAATTCGAATTTTCGAAGGATCTACACATTTTGGGACTTCTAGAACTCAAAAAAACTATTTTTAGGAAGACTGCTGTGTGTGTAAGGGTGTATCTGTGTGCGTTTCTGTGCGGATATTGCATCCACTCTAACTGAAAAACTAATGGACCGAATTTCATAAAATTTGGTAAGTTTTTTGTGGGAAACCCTGATGTTCATTAGATTATAGTACGATTCGTAATAAAAGAATCTGCCTTCTTTGCGAAATGGCCGGCAGAAATTGCCTTTATCCACTCCAGCTAAAAAGTAATGGACCAAATTTAACAAAATTTGGTGTATAATATTTCAATAACCTACACGTGATTTATATACCAAATTTAACAAAATTTGGTATATAAATCACTTGCAGGTTATTCTAGTACGATTCGGGAAAAGGAACCGGCTGTTTTTGCGAAATGGCCCGCAAAAATCGTTAAATATAAAAATAAAAGACTACGTGTGCTCAATTATATCAATTAAATTCCTATTTTATACGAGATTTTTGACAACAAAAAAAATAAGACTAACTCTAGGACTAGCCGTTCTTGAGATATTTTAGTGTTTTCGCGTTTTTGCTACGCCACCTTTGACAATAAGTCCAGCTATTAAATGAGAACCAAATTTAAGTTTAACATGCAAATTCAATGTCATTTAAAATACTTATGGCTGTTATTTTGTGCAGATAGACTCTCAAATTATTATTGAAGAAATAAAGAGAACGTGAATATGAGTCTGCAGGGAATGACATGTGCTGCCCACTTCAAAATTTTTAACAACAATGATTTATAGAAGTGAACGGGGATTATTTGCAGGCCATTTCGAAAAAAATGTAGGATCTATATTTAAAGATCCACCAAATTATTTTAGAATAAAATGTTCTACGAAATTTAAGCTGTTTAGCTGTTATTTTAACTCTCTAGGACGTAGGAAAGTGCTTTTAAAATGCCATCCAATAAGTATATCATGAAGAGTAATATAAAATGTAAAAAAAATTAGAAATATTGTTATCTACCAAATTTATTTTAAAATGTAAAGCCTCTCTCATATACAAAATAGTTAAACTCTTGGAAAGATATTTATTATATAATATATCTCTTTTTTCTTTCTGGAGGATATCGCAAAAGTCAAAATTCATTTTAATTTGTTTTTCTCCCCATATTAAATAATTTTAATTAAAAAACTACTTAACATATTTTACTGAAATTTTTTTTTATATATTTTCTGGGATAATGTAAATATGTCCTATAAATTTCGAAGCAATTTGTGAATTTTAACTTTGCTTAAAAAATGTTTGAAAAATGAGGTTCCATAGGGTTCAATGTATTTCATTTTTTCAACCCGGGTTCAATCCAAAACTAATTGGGTGATATTATTCATTTATATTCCCATAGGTCCCACAGACCGTCTGAAAAACATACTAGAATTTCATTTTGATAAAGTCATTTTTACGGCAGTTATCGTGCTAACGGACAGACAGACAGACTGAATGAACAAAGTCATAAACACTTTTCAACTATGTTGTAAAGTGTTAAAAATGAATGTAGATTTAGTGATGTGCCAACAGCGCACGAGCAGTTCACAAAATTGAAAACATTTGAAAGATTTAGTAAAAAACGTGATATACTACAGAAAATAAAATTGAATAAGCGTAAAGGTCAAATTGCAATGACAGTTACGAAAAAGTATAACGTTAACCCGTTTGATTTATTAAGTGAAAGAATGTTCTATTATTATCTACAATCCACGAGTGTAATATATTGGAGATATAAGATATTTAGAGGAGGGAAGAAACCAACATATCTGAAAACGCGCCAAATATGGAAACAAACAAAGAATTGGAAAACATGGGATCTTTCTCTCCAACACTCGATGATGAATGGTTGAGTATTAAAACCATTTTTCAGTCTTATTCCAGAAAAATAACTTCTTCAGAATTGAAATATATATATAAATGGATAATAATATATTGAGGGATGAGTCTTTTTCAATGACCATATATCATAACTAGAACGAGATTTATCTCAAAAAACATACTTAAAAGACAAACTTTCTTTCAAATCAGCGCATGCGCAGTCACGCTCTCCAACGCGCACCCTAAAAAAGGAAACTTTCTAAAAAACCGTACGTAGAACCACGTTCCTCAGTCATGGAGCTAGCTCACTTCGATCCATTTTTTTGCCGATCGATCCAAAATAAACTTTTGTAATCTTATTTAAAAATTAACTATAAATTTCTAAATAGCATAATTATTTATTTTTTATTCGAATGCCGTCTTGAATAGTTGAACTTCAGAATAATTTGGCCGACAAAACGTGTTCTAATTGTGTTAATTCAAAATTATTTTCATGTGCTAATTCAAAATTATTTTTAAACTGAAATTTTACGAATTTCGGTCAAAATTCGTTTTTTGTTCTTCCCGATGATAGCTCTGTGATGGAAGTGATGGATAGTGATGGATAGCTCTGTGATGGATAGTGATGGAAGCTCTATGATGCTATTTTCGATCACCAAAGAACCGATTTTTTTTAAATCGCTCAAAAGTGCTGTTCAGGATTAAGTAACTCAGCAAAATTAAATGAATTTTTATATAGTCTTAAATGATTTGAATTATAAACTAATCTTAAATGATTAGAATTTTAAAGTATTCTTAAATGATTTGAATTTTAAATTAATCATAAATGATGTGAATTTTAAATTAATCATAAATGATGTGAATTTTATATTAATCATAAATGATTTGAATTTTGAACTAATCATAAATGATTTGAATTTTGAGCTAATCTTAAATGATTTAAATTTTAAATTAGTCTTAAATGATTTGAATTTTAAACTAATCATAAATGTCTTGAATTTTAAACTAATTTTAAATTATTTGAATTTTAAACTAATCTTAAGTGATTTGAATTTTAAACTAATCTAAATGATTTCAATTTTAAATTAATCATAAATGATTTCAATTTTAAATTAATCTTAAATGATTTGAATTTTAAACTAATCTCTAAATTTTTAAACTAATTTCTAAATTTTAAAGTAATCTCTAAATTTTTAAACTAATTTCTAAATTTTAAAGTAATCTTTTGACTAATGTTTGTACTAGTTTTGAACTAATTTCTAAATTTTGAACTAATTTCTAAATTTTGAACTAATTTCTAAATTTTGAACTAATTTCTAAATTTTGAACTAATTTCTAAATTTTGAACTAATTTCTAAATTTTGAACTAATTTCTAAATTTTAAACTAATTTCTAAATTTTGAACTAATTTCTAAATTTTGAACTAATTTCTAAATTTTAAACTAATTTCTAAATTTTGAACTAATTTCTAAATTTTAAACTAATTTCTAAATTTTAAACTAATTTCTAAATTTTAAACTAATTTCTAAATTTTAAACTAATTTCTAAATTTTAAACTAATTTCTAAATTTTAAACTAATTTCTAAATTTTAAACTAATTTCTAAATTTTAAACTAATTTCTAAATTTTAAACTAATTTCTAAATTTTAAACTAATTTCTAAATTTTAAACTAATTTCTAAATTTTAAACTAATTTCTAAATTTTAAACTAATTTCTAAATTTTAAACTAATTTCTAAATTTTAAACTAATTTCTAAATTTTAAACTAATTTCTAAATTTTAAACTAATTTCTAAATTTTAAACTAATTTCTAAATTTTAAAATAATTTCTAAATTTTAAAATAATTTCTAAATTTTAAACTAATTTCTAAATTTTTAACAAACATGACTATGCAGCGCTTATAGATTCTTTAACTACGGCCGAGACAAACCGATATACATACAGACCGATACCTTCGTTCATTATTATAGATATAACGGAATAAGAAGGGAAATACAATAGAAAAGAATGAAATCATTGAAGTTTAACACACAGTGAAGTAAAATCCCAAACATACCATTAAATACAACCTTTGGTGATGGAGTCCCAACTTGTTTAAGAACTTTTTGATCTTTGCTGTTTTGGATGTCGTCCAATACTTCGCACTTTTAATTATTGATTTCCGATGTAACTATAAAATCTTTTGTGGGCAGCACGTTAATTTCCGCAGGAACTGAAATTACTTCTTACTTTTGTTATTTACTCATTTTATTCACTTTGATCGAACAAAATAAACCATGAATTTAACGTTAAATTTGTAGCATTAAAATAATTATAAAAGTTATATGTATATAATATTTAATTTTTTTTTTTGCATTTCCATTTGCAAATTAGACCAAATCGCCAATACTGCATATATTTTGAAGATATTATTGTAGCAAATAGGAAGCTAATATATTCATTCTGCTATCAAATACATTTAAAAAATAATTTAATCAATATACTTTTAGAATGTTAATCTTTTTTATTTATTTACTAACAGCGTATACCCGGTGTTGCTTTTGTTTAAAAATGTGCAAATTTTGGTAGCATTCTAAATGATACAGTTTTCCAAAATATTTTATATAGATATCTCTTTCCCCCTGAAAAAGATGAATAAGAATCCCTGTTCTCGCTATACAAAATTATTTGCATATCCGAATAATAAAATATGTATTTGGTAAGTATACGCTCGAAGGAAAATGCCAAGTCGGTAGTAAAAGTTATATCCGTACCATTTTTATCCTGTTGCAACAAGCGGTTAAATATATATATTTATATATATATATTATACAGAAGTAAAAGCTTTTTAATTTAAAACAGGTTGACATCACTTAAAAACCCTAATGTAAACAATACTACATAGTGCGATGCTGCCCTTGTACCTAGTTTACAAATATAATATCTTAATAGAAAATGAAAAACACAAGAATGTAAAAAATTGAATGCAAACAATAAAAAGTACCACCAATCGGCCGGGGAGAGTTGTGACCCCCACACTCTGGTTGAGCATGCTTTATGCCATGGCAACACTCCAGGAAACCGATACTTTTACTTTGAATAGCCTTATTACCAACAACAAACACCAATTAAAAACAACAAAACCCATTGAAAGAAGCACATAAAAAAACCTATTACCTATTCATTCATATGCCTTTCATTTAACTTAAATCACCATACTACAAAGTGTATTCTACTTTTCCCTAGTACTCAATACCATATCTCGCATAAAAATATGAACTATAATACCCTTACAACCGGTACTTGTTACCTTGTCTTGATCTTTGCAATTTCATATAAAGCTTGATCTCAAGCCTTTAGCTTAAGCGAATTCTCCATAACCATGAACCACCTCTGTCCTCCCATATACTTTTATATCCCTGTAAACCGCTCAAAGATCTGCTTATGCTTGCAGTTACAGTCAAAACATAGAATTCCGATATTATCTTGATCAAAAAACTCTTGGGGTAACCTTATTTCATAGCCTCATTAAAAATCCCTTATCGCTTTTAGCTTTATCTGTATCTCTGGTATTTAAACGTTTGCTTCTTATCAATTGGTTAATTATAATTTTTCTGAATATGTTTTAATGTAAATTTGTAAACCAAGGTGTAATATATATATATAATTGATTTTAAACTTCAAATTTTTTCTTTTATCAAAAATAGTAATAATAGTGTTATTATCTAATTTCTCTATACATATATCCAAATAATTTAAACTATTGTTGCTATTGCTAGGAGTTTCTATTAAACTCAGAGTTCGTGGATAGAAGCTGAAATCCATTACAAAATATGAACTGTCACAACACAAAATCACAACATCAACATAACGCATCCAATGATACCAAAATTGACCGGGGGGAGGGGGGGGGCAACTTTGAAATTTTCAATGTGAACCCCCATTTTTTATTGCAGATTTGGATTCTCCAGAAAAATTTACATACATTTGACTTACGATTTTTGATTTTTGCTCCCACATACGGCGCTATAATCGAGAAAAACAGAAGTGGGGCACAAACATTTAAAAATGGGAATGTCTGGTGAAATACACTTCGGATAGAAAAATAAAAAATTACGTGTTCAATATTTTCAAAAAAACTATCCAATGATGCTAAAATTGACCCCTCCCCCTCTAACCGTTCACTTCAGCGACAACTGTTGACTTCAGTTTAAAAAACGGTTCAAAACTACTTTTAGCGCTACCCAGGAACAGCGATGTGGACGTAGTAGTTTTTTGTTCCCTTCGGGGTACTTGATTATCATGAATGAGCCCCTTGCCTCTCCTGATCAGGGTGCTTTTTTCTTTAACTTTTAAACGTTAGTGCCCCACTTCCGTTTTTCTCGATAATAGCGCCGTTTGTAGGATCAAAAATCGTAGGTCAAATGTATGTAATTTTTTCTAGAGAATCCAAATCTGCAATAAAAAAATGGGGGTTCCCATCGAAAATTTCAAAGTTGCTCCACCCCCCACCTTCCCAGGAGGGGGGAAGGGTCAATTTTGGTATCATTGGATAGCTTTTCTAAAAATATTGAATACGTGTTTTTTTATTTTTTTAATCCGAAGTGTATTTCTCGAGATATTGCGCCATTCCGGAGCAATCAATAATATAATAACTTGTATGTATAAGATATATTTTTACATCAGTTTCTTTATTTGAATTGGATAGGTTGGATGGGAATCGTCTATCATATTCTTCAGAATATAGCTCTCATGCCTCATATGAAATCCAACAGTAAGTGTGGAAACACAATAGAAAGTGTAGTGCTTGCTTTTCGATGTTGAAAGAGCTAATTGAAGGACCCCTGACTTACACATATGTATCCAATTCACGGTATTAAGGCTCATAAGAGCTGGAGACGTATTTAGCTCAATGTTAAATGCTTGCTTAAAATACTTAGCTCTGAAACCAAATAACCAGTGAAAAGTTGGTAATTTTACTTTCTTGATACAAAGTATATTATATTTTTCCAAAAATCAATGCAAGAATGGTTTTGAAACAATCTTCCATGCTTTAAAGCATAACATTTAGAAATTTTGAACATCCTACAAATACGGGTTTTAAGAACAGTGATTTTCAATATTTGGTGATATAGAGCTCATATTAACGAAAAAGCATGCTGCAAAAATCGATTACGCTTATATTTAACAGACTTAAGCAACGAGAATCTGGAAAAAAGAAATAAGAAATATTCTGTTAAAAGATTACACCAGTGTCATTATACGCTGCAAACAAAAGAACTAAAGAATGTATTTGCATACATAATAAGTAGATATCAAATATCCTCTTTGTTTCTTCTCTCTTATACGCTGTGTTGTATTTAAATATGCATTTAAATTCAAAATAGAACTGGAAATTCTGTTATATATCTAACGGAATTCTTCCACGGGGTGAGGGTGGTGACTGCAGAAACGACTTTCAGGTATAGGAGTAGTGTTGTCATGTTGTTTTTCAATTTTAAATTGTGCGTCTTTTATGTTATATATATTTTTTTTTCAAAAAAATATTTAAAAATTTATAAACGACTGATAGAACTTATAATGCATTTATCTACGCTTTGAGCTTTTTGTTTTCCCTGTTCGCTTCTCTTTCTTTCACTGCATATTTTATGCGATAGATTTCTGACGTGATAGTAGAAGACAAAACATACAAAAATGTCGAATCGCACAAGGCCCCAATTGTCAGAGTGCCAATTGTGGAATCGAACTCAAACGGCAAATCAAAAGTGGTTAGTACATTAATTTCAACCCAGGAATTATATTTAGTGCAAACATTTCCCAGTCTGGAAGAATTAGATTCCAGATGATAACAAGCAAGAAAGAAAAATGAAGGAATGCGAGAATAAGCACACATTGGTATATCAATCAAACACAATATTTATTCATTAACTTTTCATCAATTTGATCTTAATTTTCAATTCAAAGATATATTTACTCATCATTTCTATAATCACAAACTTAATTTCCTTTTGATCAATATTATTTCCATATTCAATTTATCAAACAATTATCATATTAGAATTGTAATTATATTTTATTAAATCATTAAATTCCATGTGCCTGTATAAAATAATAAATTCCTTCCATTGGAACCTTAGTTCCAGAAATTTCTATACCAAATTTACCTCGAGTTCCCGTGCAGAACAAAAGAAAAGAAAAGTTCCAGAGGTAGCGTTCATGATACCGTTCATGAGAAAAAATGTAGAAATTAGTTTCCAACCAGGAAATAAGTTCATCGGGAAAAGGTTCTCATCGATCCAAAACAAGACAGGCAAAACTCAGATCTTCAACTAGTGGTACTAGGAACCGAAACATGACTTAGTCTTACAAGAACAGCACGGTCAGATTTCACAGGAACTTCCTAAAATAAAAAAAAGAATTTTAGAATTTTTGAAAAAGAAATTTTGAAATTCTGCTGGAACAGGAGCTTCATCATCTTCTCAAAACAGGAAAGGTTTCTATCAGAAACAATCATTCCAACGCCGAAAATTTAGCCATTTTGGCCAAAGCTTTGTCTTAATTTTAAGACAACATTTTCGCACGTCCTCACAGCAAAACGCCGTCCAAGAGAAGAGAGAGAAAATGCGCAAACAAACTCCGAAGTTCTCTAAAATGCCGCTTCCTGATTGGCAGGGCAGAGGCGCACCGCACAGAAGTTCTCCGCGAGACACTACGTCACTCCAAACAGAGACAGCGATCTTCTCAATATCAACTGCTCCGCGACAAAACACAGCTTTTAATGCAAAAGCAATCCGGACAAGGCTTAACAAAAAATAACCGTTACAGGCACGAAGGAAAGAGAGCTTTTCTCTCAGCAAAATACAAAAGGCTCATGGCGCACAGAATGGCGACATGACAAAAACTTCAGACTAAAACGCGGCTTTGCGCAATAGCAATTAAAGAGAACAGCATAAACTGCTGCACAAATAAAATGACAATAGAATGCCATTGTTTCAGAATTACTTGAGGAATTCTTAAATATTCAATAATTTATCTTTTGTCGCACTTGCTGCCGCCACCATACTCGGTTTAATATTTTTGCAAGAACCTTGCTAAGCTCATATAGCCGTCAGCAACTGGTTTGTTGTTTATGGCCATAGGAGCTTAGCAAGGTTAGGAGCAGATGGAAACCTAAGTGTTTGTGAAATGATCGTGTGCTTTTATGATTTTATTTGCGTAAATTTATGTTTGTTTGTTTTATTTACAACAACAAAAAATTATATCCAAAAGCAGTTATTTCCTAAGTACTTATTGGGATATATTTCACCTCCCATGGACCGGTATCGTGTTACTTTTACACTTCAGGGAAGGAATAACAGATTTGTACAAACATAGCAAGAATCGTAAACTTTTTCTGATATCGATTCCATTGAAGAGTTAATTAATCATCTGCAAATAATCGGTTACAATTATGTTTGTGGCTCGTTCCTTGTCTGCGATATACAGCAGTGTGAACTGTTTATGGTCCAATATCGATATAACGAATAAATTTTAAAAGGTACAAGAGAAAAAAATAAGAAAAATATATTTCTTTAATTCGTTGCAGATTTGACTGAATAAATTTAGAGTTTTGTGTGCGTGCGTATTTGTGTTAAAATGGGAAGTAAATCTAGTCGGATTTCAATTGTTCCGCCTTGGTGCCAGGATTGGGTTTTCTCCAGCAAAAAACCCAAATATATACATATAATACACGTAGACTACGTATGTATAATACGTAAAATATGTAGAGTACGTAGCGTAAGTAGAAAATATATCATATATCACATCTTTATAGTACAAAGAAGTAATATAATTCTTAAACTTATTTCCTTAGATTTTTATTATTCAACATAATTTACTTCCTCTCAAATTTATTTATTTCAAAACAATGTTTCAAGACATTTGTGAAATTTCAAAACAATGTATAAAAGTAAGGAAAATCTGAATCATATAACACTTTATTATGGTACATTGTATAATTTCTAATAAATATTTGTTTACTTTTTATTATTCAACATGGTTTAATTTTGGGGTATTTTGTATGTATCTTCAATGACAAAGAAAAATTACTATACTATAAACCTTTTGGGGAATAAGTTCAAACCAGCATCCAAAGGTGAATACCGTGGCTGTGGAACTGCTCAAAATACGTACAGCAGGGGTTCAACTCGAAAGCGTCTTTATAAACTAGTCATGTGCCCATAATTTGATTAACAATAAATTAATATTTACTCTTTCAAAACAATTATTTGTGTATTATGTTCACACCTTTAAAATGAAGGGGTCTCAGGTGCCCCCCCCCCCGATGAATATTAAAAGCAAAAAATGTGATTTGCTGTAATTAAAAGAACTTGCAACTATATATCCTACCGTATATAATCTATATGCCATGTTAATTTTTTTTTATCTGTGTGTTCTTAGTTAGCCTTAAAGCAGAAAAACAAAATATTTGTTTTTCTAAGGTTAACCTGGATTTGTTTATATCATGTTCAGTGATGTTACTTTTTCAGTGGTGTTTAATAGACATACTTAAATAAAGGGATCTTTAGTCCCTTTATTTAAGTATCAGAAGCAATATTCCTGCAGAGAATGGATATGTATTTAATTATAAAAGTTATGAACTGGTAATGCTAGTTTTCTTTTTATCTTAAACTGTGAAAATATGTTAATATTTTAAATATCACACACTCTATAAAATTTTGATATATTACTTTGAAGTAAAATGGCTGGTAACGTTTTCCACATGTAGAATATGTTGTTGTTGTTGAGACCCAGACCGTCCGACCTACCAGAAAGGTGTAAGGTAACTGTTTGGACGGCCGGGAAGTGCCACCCAATTTAGACCGGAACCCAGTGGGGGAGGCATCCACAGGGACCGTACCCTCCTTCCCCTACCACCAACCTCTCGGAAGGACTTACGGACCCACATGTTTAACGTGATCGTACTCCGCATGAACACGGCGGCATTTGTGGCAGCGTGCAAATCTAGCGCGCAAACCACGGGGATACCGCACCCGAGATGTGCCAACAGCACGCGGTGTTCCGAGGTGGTCACCCACCAAGTACTAACCGCGCCCGATGCTGCTTGACTTCGGTGATCTAACGAGAACCGGTGTTTTCAGCACGGTACGGCCGACATGTAGAATATGTGGAAAACCTGAGGTTTTCTATGATGTAAGAAGCGTCAGTAGAACATCATTACTATACGTCAATTATAGAATACGTATTCTATATGCCCAGCCGTTCTCAGTACAGAGACTTATTTTCTGGCAAGCTTTATTCGAACTCGTTGGGATCTCTACATACTTCACAGACTCAAAACTGCATATACATTTTTTTTTTCTGAAGTGGTTAATTCCTGATTAAAGTATATAAATCTACAGAACAATTTTTATCGAGTTTTCTTCCCCGTCGTACTGTTTTTATTTACACATAAGATTACATCAGGCGATTGTCACAAATAAGTCGAATACTTCTGACAGCTTAAATCTTTTTACACGTGTTCGAACTTTATTTAAGAACTTTCAAACTTTATTTTCCTTGTATAATAATTTGTTTTCAGATTTGCATAATGCATTGAGTCGTGTCTGTCGTCATTGGCAAATCCCTTGCTTGCTGACGTCAGGCAGGTGAAGGTATTTAACCGGAGTCTTTGTTCCCGCCGCTGTTTGCTTTTTCTCTTAAAAATGTACACACGCGCCTACCTAGTTGGGAAAAACTCCTTGCGGTGTACCATGTTATTTCGTATCCGGCTCAATGTATTTTGGATAAGTGCGTGTATGGTTTTAATCGTTTCGTGTTTGTAGATAAAATGTTAAATTTCTTACAATGTGTCCGGTTTTTTTACGAAAGCATATGTGGCGGGCGTGACTCCCCTATAACTAGTTGCCTCACCACAATATTGAATTAGAAAATCTTGTCTGTTCATGAAGGTTACTTGACGAAACTGCATGACTATCAGAAGTGTGCTATCATAAAATACCAGACACATTGTAAGAAACTTAACATTTGTTTTATGTACAAAACACAGAACGATTAAAACCATACACGTACTCATCCAGAATAAATTGAGCGTCTGGCTACGAAATAACATATTACTCGGCAAGGCATATTTGCCAACTGGCAAGGCGCTTATGTACATTTTTAACAGAAAAAGCAGACAGCGGTGGGAGCATAGCCGGCGGTTAAATACCTTCACGTGCCTGATGTCACCAAGTAAAGGATTGGGGAATGACGACAGGCACGACTCATACGTTATGCAAATCTGAAAATAAAGTATCATACAAGGAAAATAAAGTTTGAAAGTTAAAAAATAAAGTTCTAAAACGTGTAAAAGTCAAATGGATTTGAATCGCCATATACTAACTTTCAATTCTGGCAACAGGATTTTTGTTATGTGATGTGCGGTGACTTACCTTCATTAACACTAGAACGACGGAAATTGTCATTTTGACCGCATAACTACTTTGAGAAACAATTCCTTCAAAACGGCTATACCCGGCCCATTGAAATTTTATGACTTTTCTTATTTTCTTAAAGTTAGTGAAAACACAGAAGAAAATTATTCTAGGTTTTATAATAAGAGAACAAATCAACGATCTTTCTAGAATGACGGCAGTGGTCAAAATGACCGCTAGAGAGATTTCACACGATGATGCAATCCGACTGCGGCGTTGCGCTACTGTAAGCCGTAAGAATGATTGCATCAGCTTTTTAGCATTATTCGGCGTGTTTCAAGAACGAACAGCGACTGTGCCCGTGCTGGATGTAAATTATTGCAAAAAATTTTGGCGCGATGTCTCGTGAGAAGCGACTGACTACTGATGAGTGTCTAGAACTTTTGCAGCAACTTAGCGAGAATTCCAGTGATAACGGCGGTGATAGTGATGCAGATTCTGTAGTTTCTGATGAAAATGAAATTGCAGAGCCCAGCGTCAGTTCCCCAGAGGAGCAAACAGATTCTGACGGTAGCGATACGTCCAATTCAACTTGCCTTCAACGCAATACCTCTACTTCAGCAAATCTTCGTGCCAAAGATAGTACTGAGTGAAAAATATAGGATCAAAGCACCGCTATTGCCGAGAGATTTGGTTCTCAAAACGGCGTGAAATAAAATGCTGGCCCAACTCCGAACAGTAGTACATCAAGAACGCTTATTGCAAAAAATGTGTTGCAGAAACATCCTAAATGCTTGCTGTAACTATGATGTTTTAGTTTTGAATTAAAGGTATGTTGTATTTTTCTATGGCGGTCAAATTGACCGCTGCCCGTCGTGTAGGTAGTTCAAAATATCCGTCGTTCTAGTGTTAACTATTTTATGTAAAGAAAAGTTTAAATTTTATAACCAAGGAAAATTTGGAGTTAAATGTGGTAAAACATACCGAAAATGCGTAATCTCAAACCACATATTTTTCGAAGTATGTGAACCAAAAATTGCAACCTGATGTTGATCTAAATCATAAATAATCTAAAAATCCCTCTTTATCCCTTCAAAACCGGTTAAAACATTGAGTCAACAGTCTTATACTAAGGACATTTTAAATTTTCAAACTTTATTGTGTTTCTGATATCATTTTACCTAAACACAAGCAATATTATTGCCATTTTTTTTTATCAGAACTGATTGCCAATCAAAGCCCTTTCAGCTGTGTGGAAGTCATCTTGTTTTTACATCGTACTGAACATAAAATGTCCCTATAAATTCAGAAAATGTTCAAAAATAATTTGTGTGATATGGAAATTTTGCTCATTTTCACTACTCACACCAATACATTGATCCCTGGGGTATTTTGTTTTAAAAACAATATACTTTTATGGTATATTACTTCCACACATTTTTAAGAGGATTCCTACAAAATTCCGTTGATATTTTATCCACTAGATGGCACTTAATTAGAATGATTTTTACTTTCTCATACTTTGTGAAAGCAATGCCTTGTCAACACTAAAAGTTTCGATTTCGAGATTTTGATGTCAGTACATATTTCGAGACCTCCAGCACACGTTTTGAGTATTTTTGGAGTGATGTCCGTCTGTCTAATGTCTGTGGTCGATTTCTTGTTTACACGCTAGCTGTTACAAATATTATTGTGTTTTCAAGAAACTTTATATCCGGCTTTGTTATCGAAAAATCTAGAACAGGATAAACAGAAAATTAAATTCTAGCGAAAACTTCAAAATTGTATATATATTTTTTAAATTGCAGCATAGGATAAAAATTTGACGCAATCACGCATAAAATATATTATTTATGCCTTAATGATCACGAGACTTGATAATTTAAATCACTGGAGTTAAAAACAGCCGCGATACCATTTTTGTATTCGTGACGTTACTGGTCCACTTGGGGGGGCAAATTATCCCCCTCCCCCACACACCTCCATCGGGGGTACATTGACAAGTATGGTATCAGTCGAAAGACTTTGTCTATCCCTTTAAAGTAGAGGGCAACACGCTATAATTGTAATCATATAGGTCAGCGACACCGATTTTTTCAAAATTTTACTTTTAATATTTGAAAAAATAAGCCACAAGCTACTTATAAATAAATGGATTATGGTATGAGAAAGTGGAGCTGAGCGTCATGCCAGATAATTATGATCGTCCTGCATATCATCACTTTAATTAACGCTGTTGACACTCGCGGCGAAGCCAACCAACCTTTCATAGCACCAATTTATATCTATTCCAATACTGAAACCGTTTTTCCTTAAATCCATGATTGAAAAATTCCTTTAATACAGAGTCATTCTTCATCGGGTGTTAACGTGCCCATGTTTTATTTTTCCATTCTTATTTATTTTTCTATCTGGAGATTTTGGATGATGGTTTCTTCCTTCTTCTATATGTCTTATCTTTCGAACATGTCAACTTCTTTGCTGCGAGATAATCATAGCCTCCAATTGAAAAAGACACAGATCAGAAAAATGCGGCATGTGTGTATATATGTAAGAGGGGGAATAATTGCCCCTATTTTAATAGTTCCATCGGCAATCAATAACAAGACTACGATGGACTGGAAGATGTCCAAAACAGCACAGCTCAAAAACTTCTTAAATTAAGTGGGAAACTGCCACAAAATATTATATTTAATATCTTATTTGAGAGTGTTTTTAATGTTGGCGGTTTTTTATTTTGCTTGTTGGATTTTTTGCAGACATTTTCTTTTTTGAAGAGAAAATGGGATGCACAGTTGGCAATAAAATGCATTTTCCGTCTGCACTATCTCGTGTTTTATTCAGACGGTATTGATATACTTCATTTTATATTTATTTTAGCTCAAAGTATCCGCAGCATTTCACTTGTTTCATGCTGTCTTATCACCACGATAAGATTACAAATGGAATTTCGATTCATGAAACATGGCGTGTTGGTGCAGCGATATATTTTGCAGATTTCGTATTTCGGGATTTTTCTTTATTCAATATTTTAACAGTTTGTAAGCAAGGTTTTGGATCTTCTTTTGTTAATTTGGTCCATGTGTTGAATTTTTCGCCTTGGGCTGTTTGATGTATTTCTATTGGTTATCGTACGATGGTTTTTTTATAAGTTTACTTCATACTATTTGATACCTCATATGATTTATATCTTCCATGCTTTGTCTGCTTATTTGCGAGCGGATAGCTCATTGTTTTAACTTTTTGTAAGATGTTATACTTCTTCGTTATTTTGTTCTTTTGATATCCAGTTGACATGCCTTTATTTTGTGTTTGCTCTAATAATGTGGTTAAGGAGCTATAGAGGATGACTCTCGGCCGACGATAGGGTGGTTGCTGTTCTTCATTCTGATTCGGAGAAGCTTGGCTGCCGGCGTGGATTTTTGGTTGATGTGTAGTCCGAGATGTGGCCGGAGGGACCTGCTTGGAGGACTGTGGTCTTGCGTCGGGAGGGTCAACGTACTGATGTGGGTTGGACACCTGCATCAAGTGAAGTGCGCATGCTATCGTGACTGCAAATCATCACTTACCGAATGCTTTTGAGGTCTGTACCTCGAATACCCCCCTCTCTTCAACTGCATCGGAATGAAGATAGCTGAAGTGTATACGTTAGGACTATTTGTATTAAAGTAACCATACTCGGTGGAATATAAGTGATCGTAAAGTCATTAGAGAATTAAAGTATAGGAACCAAAACTCGGCTTTAAAGCAGGATTAAAGAAAAAATCCCAATTACAAAGTTATCATTATCTAATTAATAAGAATCGACTTCAGGAACAAAACAAAACGTGTATATAGAAAGCAGTAAATACCTGTCTATACGTCAACGATTGCAATATACGTATCCACTGATTAAATGTAATTATTCTATAATATTCTTTCTCGAATCCAAATATGCATTATCGCCCTGACGGATGGCGTTTTGAACAGGTTCTACAATAACTTCTTCATGCATGCAAATGTTGTTTATTGTATCATTCTTGTACATGGCAGGAAGTAGGACTACGCTAATGAAATAGTCCTTCCATTAATTTCCAAAAAGTTACATTTTTTAAATTTTTATACCACCCCTTTAGACAAATTTTAGTCAGAAAATTTTTATTTCTAATGCAACAAGATCATTAAAAAAACCCCGCATATCTGCATCTTTAAAATCAACTAAATTATGATAAAGGAAAAAATCTGACTTATGCCACTTTTCCGTACCATGTAAAAGGCTGTTTCAGCAGTAAAAATAGGGATTATAAACAAATTGACAATGGAAATTGTTTAGATCAAAAATACGTTAATATGTGTCAAATTTTTTATCACAAATGCATCTAAATAAATCATTTCACAGACAGAGATCATATAAAGCAGTGGTACTCACTATGTCTCTTACGTATTATCATCCAGTTTTATCTTTTTTGTGATATGTCACAAATTTACATTTCTAATTTGATATAGGATCCCCATTCACAATGTTCAATTTTCAATTAAATATAACTCGCTCAATTTTAAAGATACAGATATGCGGTTTTTTAATGATCTTGTTGCATTAAAAATATAATTTTTCTGATTGACCAAATTTGTATAAGGGGGTCGTATAAAAATTTAAAACGTGTAACTTTTTGAAAATGAATGGAAGGACTATTTCATTAACATAGTCTTATTTCCTACCCTACTTCCAACATTTTTGCAATTTACATTGCTACCTTTTCTCCAACAGGTAAAGAATTAAAACGCATTTCAATCTTTTTCGGACACCTTGTATACCACTTTCTGAAAATTTGGAATTGTTTCATGTTTCGTAAAATTTTTTTGTGAAAACCTTTATAAAATTGAGGATTTCGTTGAATTTTTGTGATAAAGATTAAGTGTGCATTTATATTTTTTTGTACAGTGTTTTACGTTTTTCAATTTAATCGTATCTTTTTACTTATTGCTGATTACACTAAATGTTTCATATTGCAAAAATAAGGTAAGCATTTTTATTTTGATATAAATGCCTTTAGAAGGCAAATTACAATAAAAGGAATATTTGACTAAAACTTTGAAAATAAGTCTTTTTTCCGAAAATGCTCGGTTCTATCCTCCTTTCTATGTTCGAAAATTCCTATTGTAATCTCCCACGTGCCTCACTTATTTTTTCTCAAATATTACTAAACTATCAGGGCGTTGCCTGGGATTATAAGTAGAGATTAATTGAATTCGTTCATGTAATTAATTTTTCAAATACTAGATGTGCAGTCGGCCGTTGTGCGAGTACACTCACGACCTTCTGTTAAGTGGACATAATACGCCCTAAATAAGCGCATAAACACTCATTAGCCCGCTGCTTTGTCGCGTAATATGCCTTGGGTCCGGGGCTGAGCGCATCGACAGTTACGCCCTAACACAATTTTGCATTATTTCCTAATTACGCCTTTTGCCCCCCTACGCGAGCGTAATACACCCTAAAAAAGTTCCTTTCATTCGTATTTCGCCCCTCTACGAAGGGCGTACTTTTTATACTGCCTACGTAAGCTCCTTTGATACTCCGTAAATAATGTCTTTCGATACGCCCTAACTAGTCTCCTTTGATGTGCTCTACATAAGATCCTACATATATCCCAAAAGCGTCATAAATGACTTGCGTAGTTTGTTTAAATTAATTGCCTTAATTTTTACATTGCAAATAAATTGCGTTCTATTATTAGGTGGTGCAGTCATGATTCTACAGGCGGTTGTATAATTATTTAATAATATTGATTGGGGAAGGTGCACGGTTACCATGTGTCCAGGGATATTTGGAGTACAAGTGGTGCAAGCGGTCGTATGGGAGGTGGATCTTTTACATAACGTTTTGAACCATGTTTTAAATGCGGTATCTTGTCCTACTTTACATGAGAGAGAGAGAGAGAGAGATACATTAAATTATTACTATGTAACAAAAATTTATTTCTGCAGCTGACCATTATTTGTCATAGAATAATTACCAAGGAAACTTAAAACATTTAATTACACACAACCGCAGAAGTGGTAAAGTCATAATAATAATATATATTGATATTTAGTATGATTTAATATTTTTTTAAAATTATGGCTAATCATATGAGAAATGCAATGAAAGGAATTTGTTAATTTCGATTTTTGATACCTGGATAACTAGAAAGATATACTTTTTAAATTCGTAGAGTAGCCATGCATCATTGATATAATCATAGTTTTACAAAATAATGCAAAATTTCATGAATACTAAAAGTGCTTCAACTGCAACATTGGTAATGTTTCGGACATAATCTGAACACTAAAATGCTATTACGTGTTTATTTACTACCAGAAAAAATAAAATATACATTATTTTTATATATTTTTTCATTGCGAAATGAGAAGTAATGAGCATTAGTTATATCTTTAATTATTTAAAAATCATGACCGAGTCATATACAGGTCATGAATTGAAATGAAAGGAATTAATAGTGTCACCTGGGGTAATTCAAGGTCAGAGTTTCCCGGATATTTCCTGGTCACATTCCTTTTTTGCATTAAAATAATGCTTCATTAAACTGCAAAAAATCATAAAGACACTTCGAACGCTTTACTTTACGATGTATGATTTGATTATTTATTAAGTTGGATATACAGGGTCTTTCAAAAGTCCGTATAAAATTTAAAAATTCATTAAAAATCGAAAAATCATCACATTGAGGTACGGTTTGAACCATAAGTATTGCCAGGAAGTTTTTTTTTTTTTTTTTGTGACGTGAAAAAATTTTGTAGTTTAAAAAATCACCTATAGGTGGCGCTTACCCGAATACATCTTCCAGAAGTATGCAAATAAGGCTGTTATAAAAGAGCTGTAGTGCTCTGCAGATTCTTCATTTGATTCATTAGTAAACAGTGCAAATAAGAAGTTTTTGCGAGGATGTTAACTTTGATCGAGAAAGCCTCGTTAGTGAAGCTGTGAGCGGCGAATCAGAATCAGATGCTTTGCGAAAATTCTGATTTAGGAAAAATCTAAAGAAAGGAAAAGGTCCTATCACCTGTTCAGGGTTACTTAGGCTTGTCACACGATTTGACACGCACAGTAAGTTATTTTCTTTGTCTTTCCAATGCGTTCAGCGCCACCTATAGGTGATTCTTTAAACTACAAAATTTTTTCACGTCAAAAAAATAGAAACCCCGTCCTAGCAATACTTATGGTACAAACCGTACCTCAATGCGATGATTTTTCGATTTTTAATGAATTTTTAAAGTTTATACGGACTTTTGAAAGAGCCTGTATTATGATTTTTTTTTCAAACCTTCTATAGTTAAATTTCTACAAAACAACATTGGCCTTAATCTTTACATATTTTGAAAAGATCTTCGTCACTCATAAAGTTTTAATTATTTTTCCATATTTTATTTTTGTTTCAACTATGAAATACCACAGCTACTTAAAGAGACTATAAGATTTCATCTACTACATTGAAACATTTTACAGGAGTATACCGAACTATGCCCCGCATATATGTGGGTAATTCTTGATCACTGGGGTTATTCCTAGTCGTTGCTGTTTTACAGCATTTATGCTCGACATTTTATCTAATATAACCTAGCAACCTAAAAGCTGTCGTCATACGACTCTTTTTAGTCATAACTGCAACGTTTCTTTCTTAAGTATAATTCTAATTTTTTGTTTTTGTTTTGCTTAGATGTTCTCAATGCCTAAATTAATTGAATGATTCCTCTTTTATTTTCATAAATTTAGCTTACTGTTATAACCCACAGTTATTATGATGTGTACTACTATGATAAAGATCCGTTTTATATTGGGAAAATCACAAAAGTAAAAGGCAGTGAAGTTTGAGTAAAATTTCTTGAAAGAGGAGTTGGGAATTTCCATTGATCTAAGCATCTTGCTCCCAATCCTGGGGCAATTCCTAGTCACTGAAAAATTATAATTATTCAAATTACAAGTACATTTATATTATTATATGGAAATTGAAAGGGGATTACCCTTTGCTAAAATTTGAAATATTAGTTTTGATAGTTATTGTAATAACTGGATGTTGTTGATTTCTGACCGCAAATTACCCCATATGACACTAGTTAATTAGAGTGCTTGGAATGCACAGACGGTCAAAAAACTGCTCATTGGATCGTACGGTAAAACAAAAAGCTTTATTAGACTTATGTATCCTATGTGTAAATGCCCATTTAATTTTAATAACGAGCCGTCTTCATATTTAATTTTAATAACGAGCCGTCTTTATGTAATTTTAATAACGAGCCGTCTTCATATTTAATTTTATACAGTTTTTGAAACTTCAGATGGCAATGTCAAATTATTTTCAACATGCAATTTGTCATGTCGCGATTACGCATAATATAAACTTATGAGATTCTGACAATAATAAACTCATGCGACAAACATCAATCGCGGCCGTTTCCAATATTTGTTGTTGCTCATGCAGTCCAGCATGCTTTTCTCACTTAAAAACCCTGGTATAGATTTTGTTAAATTAATTAAATATTTTTTTTAGTTTTATATTTTATTTGCATCTGAATTATTTTTGTAATTGTCAGGTCATAACCGTTATTTTAAATTGCAAATATGTACATTTTATCTTTCAGAAATTTTATCTAATTTGTTGCATTCTTAAAGTTTGATATGAGAGGACCAAGTCGAGCCGGGTTTATTGGGGAATTTCGACAGTTGTGTACATTATTTCATAATGAAGTAGCTATATACAGTGGTCGGAAGTAGCGAAACTACAGTAGTCACTACTTTTTCTCGTAGTTTGTAGTGTAATGCGTTGCTTTTTAAGATAAGTAGTGTAGCGAGTAGCGTGATACAAAAAATTACTAGTTTGTATCGAGTTTTGACGCTACATTTAACGTTACTTCTGTTAGCAAACAAGGTGCCATTCTACATATCACGTGATCACCCTATCTTTGTACGAAATTTAGTGTTCTGCGCAACGATGTACGATTTGCAAAGTACCAAGCACTTGGAACAAATAAAAAATGTCGGTTGTTTTAGCTGATAAGATATCTTCAAAGCTAGTGCCCGTCTCATAATATTGAATAAGATGAGATGGAACTCAATGCATTCTGTCGTCGAACGCACATGCCGATTCCTGAAAGAGAACAGGGAGAAACTACCTAAGGTTTCGATGCTGTAAGGATATTACCTCATGAAGTTGATTTTTTATTATGTCTGAAAAGATTCTGCTTCTCTGATTGCAAATTTTACTAAACATGAATAAACATGTTTCAAATAAATATTTTTTACTTTTATTTTATTTTATACTTTTATTTTATACTATTGTTTTATTTTATTGCTTTCAGAAATGGGTAAAAGCGTAAATGTTGATAAGTTGATCTATTTTAGTTATTCAGAATAAGTATGTTAAATTACTACAGTATATCCATATCCTCAATTTTTTGTGTAAATTGAAGCTGTGGCACAATTCGTCCAGTAGTGACTACATTTTAACAGTAATTTGTAGTCACTACTTAAAAAAAGTAGTTGTAGTTAACTACATTTTTCATAAAGTAGTTGTAGTTCCCTACAAAAAAAAAGTAGTTTTTACAACCACTGGCTATATATGCATTTTCATAATGGTAAGGTTGTCAAAATGCTCCTTCCGTGGTCGTAACAAAAATCAAGTTCAGACAAGTAATATTTTATGTCATGCATACTGAATTTAGAATTTTCTCTCTTCTATTAAATGGAGTTTTTACCTTGTGGCTCATCTAAAATTCGAATCGGAACTATCGAATTTTAGGAGCCCTGTAAATATTAATTATAATTATTATAATTCAAATTTTGACTTGAAATAAATGTTGTGGTAAAGGTTTTTGTTGGCAAATTAAGGAGTGCTTTCACGGCATCAAATTGTAATACAGGTTTTGAGATTAACAAACTTATAACCTTATTTAACCTTACTGTGTTGCGTTTGTCCAGGTTCTTTTTCCCCGGCCAATTCTAGGAATCGGTTGGTCAGCCATACTTAGAAACTAATGGAAAGAGCACACATAAATCAAACAAGTAGTGGAAAGCATAACGAGTTATTTAAATGGAAATATATTTATTTCAAATCGAAAATAATTAGCTTTTAGTAAATACAAAATATTCCATGTCCATTTGTAATGACACTTGTCCGAAGTTAATTAATATTAAACAGCTCATATCAATATTAAGAAAATGCACTTTCAATATATCGAAGAATACATCAATAATCCTTATACCAGTCTGAGACGAATATAGATCGGGACAACACATTCTAACCATTCTCTAACATCGGATGGGCTCTGGATGGCCAAGGATGAAGTCTGGCACTTCTAAATTCCGGAACTAATAAATCCTGGAGATGAGATTAGTCCACAAGGCAACCAACACGTAAATTCGTGCAGATCTCCATTTTTCATGTTCTGCACGCTAAGCAGCTACTCGAGAGGCGAAATCAAAACACTGAATTCGAAACTCGAAGGCAATAAAATTTGATGGTGGTAAGTAAAAATTTTTAACCTTCGATATCCTTCCAATTTTTCTCCATGCCGAGGTCTATTCACACATTTAAAATAACGAACATTCGAACTAAAAATATTTTATTTCCATCACGGCGTGCTCTCCAGTTGTCCGCACACCACCAAAATTAAGGACCGAAAAGCCTGGAGCGTCCTTTGACCAGCTCTAACGTCACTCATCAATCAAGCCTTCATTGGCTAATCAACACCTGCATCCGTGACGTATCGTAATTAAAACTGCAGCACATGTCACTTCCAGACGAACACCTGCGCCAGACAAGTAACGACATAAACAAACTCGCTCTTCCCCACGTTAGCCTACCGAAACAGAAAATATTTCAGCAGAATAGCTCAGAAATGCAAGATATTGAAATGGTGTTCCAAAGTCGATACGACAATGTTGTTAACATTCAAGAGAGATCTTGGAATATTTAGGTTTCTGAACCTACTTAAACTAAATATTTTTTCTCATGAAGCTGATAAAAATCATACAAAAAAAATAATAATTAATTATACAGCAAAACACCGTTAATGCGCTTCTCATTCATACGTTTTTATTATTCATGAGGTTTTCTCATTAGTTCCCAAATATTCCCATCCATTGACGTGAATTTCGATTATACTACTTTTGCATTTACATACTTTTTTCGCACTATATTTCTCAAAATTTGCGATATGTCGAAGAAGAAAATATGTTTACTAAATAGCGAAATTCATTTTTAAATGAAAACACACATAATATCATTATTTTATGATATCTTTTTAATTATTTGTATTTTTATGTGATTATTTTCAATTTTGAAAAAAAAAAAAAAAGATGTGCAGAGCATCGGGGGCTTTTTCCCGGGCCTCTATTCGCTCTTAGTTCAGCGTCGATCGATAGAGTGTTCGTGGCGCTACAAACGCTGGTATATTTGCAACAGAGTTTGTCGCTCCGTCCTCCATTTTGTGTCCATAATGACTCAAACTGATACATCAATATTGATAAAAAAACTAGTTGATTTGTTTTCAGGGATGTTCAAAACTTCTAGATCCACCAAATTGTGAGAGTCGTTCTCATCATAATACTTTTCCTTGACATATTGTACTCTGTATTGTAGGGCAAAGAAAAATGTGTCACCATATAAGGCGCCTATACAATTGACATGTCCTTCGAATAAAACTTCGAAACAAAATATGAAAGTTCTAAAATTATGAAAATAGGTTGTTTAAATATTTGTATTGTATATGTTTGCTCCTTTTATGATTTTTGTGTTTAAAATATACCTTCAAATTCATTTTACTGGAATAATAAATTCCAAGCTTAAGTAAAAGATTAAAATCTATTGCTAACAAGCACACATAAGTGTAAGCACACATAAAATAAGTGTACATATTTTCTAATTTTGTTCAGTTGTTTCAAATAGAATCACATTAAGCAGCTATAGAATTTTTGAAACCGAAATATTTAATTTTACTTATGACAATACCTTACAATGATTAAATAGTGTGACTGCATTAAAAAAAAAACAAGTTTTTCGTTGGAAAACATTAAATGTTGTTCAAACTTTTGTATTTATAATTTCTATCCCTGCACAATGTTAAGTTAATCGTAATGATCGTAAACGTAATAAAAAAAAGTAACTGCAAAACTCAGAAGCATTAATTTAGAAAATAAATTTAAAAACTTGAAGATCAGTGCAAAAAAAGGTGTAAAATTTAATTTGCAGACTTTTCTTTCTTTTTATGACACGTTAAAATAAAAATCGTAAAACTAAAGTGGTCAAAATAGCATATGTAATATTTTCAACAGTGAGAGGATTGAATTTTTCTGGAAAATTGAAATAGGGAATATTTTACTTTCTGGCAATGAGTTAAGTTACAGTCGAGAATATTGACACACTTGAAGTGCCTAGCATTAAAAAATGCTTTAACCTTCGGGCTGTGATCTCTTGTCTGTGACTTGTTAATCGTCCTGCTTTTCACTAGGGAATCTTGAAGACCCGCCCCCAAATGGGCGAGAGACTAGCAGCCAATAGAAAAAGAGCTGAAGAATACGGGATCAGACAGCAAGATGGGCGAACCGCCGGTGATGCAGGTAGCATATGATAAACCATGTTAACCAGTCAAAAGAAGAAAAATAATTTCTAATTTTGGGGAGAATGGGTTTTTTTTAATTTTGCTAGCAAAGTAACAATTTGGAAGAGTTGTTCAACAGGAGATTCGTCCGATTTAAAGATATGAAGAACTTGTTTAAACAGTACGTTGTTTAGGTTGAATATTTTATCCATTTCTTTATAAAATTCAAGGAGTTGCATAAAAAGATTAGTAGGTTGGGAGCCCGACTTACCAGGCTGCGCGTGGGACGAGTACTCTTCGGATTTTCCTGTATCCGTCTCGGTACTCTCCTGCGTTACCTGGGCAGAAGTGACTTTTTTAGTAGGAAGTGCCGGAAAGTTTTCGTTATCTGTAATAACAGGGGGGGTAGGTTTAGTAATTTTGGGGTCCTAGAACTTTTTACGGTTCCAGGGGTTTGAGGACAGTTACGGAAGTTAGCAGGGTGGTTGCTGCTACAGTTAGCACATTTGGCCGGGGTCTCAATAGTATTTTCACACTCACGCGTCGGGTGACCTTCACCACATTTGAGGCAGCGGCAGGGAAGAGAACACCGATCGGAATGATGATTATAGCCCTGGCAGTTATAACACATTTTGATACCACGGGAGATAAAGGTTTTAATTTGAACTTGCATACATAAAATGCTTTCGACTTCGTAAATTTTTTCCCCGGTTCTCGGCCGGCACAAGGCCGACCAGGAAGATGGGGAGGGGGACACGATCGCGCCTACCGCGGAGCTGAGTTATTCTATCAATTTGAAATCCTTTTTTTAAAAGGGAGGATTTTATATTATCAATATTAGCATTTGCAGGTAATCCTTTAATAATGACTTTTTCAGGGCGGTCTTTTTTTAAATTTAGGGAGCTGAAAGGGATATTCCTTTGGGCCAAGTAATTTTGCATCTTCCTGAAGTCCTCAACGGACCCAGGAGTAAACCTAATCTCTCTTCCCACAAGAAAGCCCTGAATTTTAATGCTGAGCATTTGGTTAAGGTCCTCTATGAGGGCTCCTCAATCACTTGAGGAGTCCACGTAGAAGGACGAAACTTTTTCTTTAGCAGAGGGGGGGGGGCTTCAGTCATACCAACTGAGTCTGAGTTTAGAGTTTGGAATTTATTATCGACAGGGATCTGTTCTTTAGTAATATTAACAGGGGAGTCCTCCGCTCTTTTAAGCTTTTTAGTGGGAGCCTGGGTTTTAAAGCCCTCAAGTTTATTAAATAAATTATGCTTGTAGTTTAGATAAAATTCATCCTCAGTTTTATCATCGCATTCCCTAAGCAGAAAGGTAATGCTTCCATAAGAAGCAAGTTTTCTAAGATTAGCTAAGGTGGGTTGGCTGGCTGGCTAACAAAGTACAATCGGATATACTACCTGTGAGTAATTTCTTCAACTGCATGGCACTTTCGTAGGAGATGTCCTTCCCTTCCAATTCTTTTTCCAACTTGTTAATCATGAAGTCGTAGGCCTTGAAGTGAGTCAGGATATCTAGGGCCGTGGAACAAAGGGGGGTTCCCTTGGATTTCAGCGTTTCCTCATAGGTATCGGCAAAAGTAGCTGCGGATTTAAATTCTTCAGAGACAGCTTGGATAGCATCAGAATTCTGCATGTCATGATTTTCCATTGTCACTGATCAGCTGGGTTTAGGTGCGTCAGCAATAGAGGTATTCATTGAATAATCAGTCCTTACACCCTTAGCCATGATGCACGCTCAAAACAGTACAAGCATGTACAAACAAGCGTAGCACGTGGTAAGCAGGAGCGGAGCACAAGACGACCGTACACTACCACTCACGAACCCCGATTTGGGTTAAGTTATATTTTAAATATAAAATATTCACAGAAATTTAATTGGTAGATAAAGTGTTGTTCCAGTTATAATAAATACCGGTGGTCGAATTAAAACACCCCTGCTCGGAGCTCTCTATACATCAAACTACTCAGTGTAAAGGCTCCAAAATTGTTGAACCTACTATTCAAGACATGGGAAAAGGGATTACTAAAAAAAAATAGTTCCAGAAACACCGATAGGTGGCGCTGTACAACAGAAAATATGTTGAAAAGACACAAAATACACATTTGTAACACATTTTATTCGAACGTACCAAACATTCATATCACAAGGACCTTATCGATGCAGGAAATGATGCTCAATATGGTTCCCTTCTTCAAGATGTAAAATCTGCAGTCTGTGGACAGCTTGTTCAACTGCGGATCGTAATAGGTCGATTGAGATGCTTCTCACATGCAAAGTGATACTGTCTTTCAAATCTGCCAAGGTTACCAGACGTCCTCGATAAACAAGACTTTTTAAGTATCCCCACAGTCAAAAATCACAGGGATTAAGATCTGGAGAACGAGATGGCCAGGTTGTCGGAAACGCACGACTAATTACTCTACCATTAGTAAAATGTTGTCAAAGAAACTGCTGGACACAGAGTCCAATGTGTGGACGCGCTTCATCTTGCATAAAGGTAATTGAATCAAGACATTGGTGCTGTTGCAGTTGGGATACAACAAATTTTCGAGCATGTTTTTGTACCTCCTGGCCATCACGGTGCATGTCACAGGACCATTGGGAGTAGCCTCTTCGAAAAAGAAAGGTCCAAGAATGAATGTGGCTGTGAATTCACACCAGACTACTATTCAACCTACTATTCAAGACATGGGGAAATGGATTACGCGAAAAAAAAATTAGTTCTAAAAACACCGATAGGTGGCACTGTACAACAAAAAATATGCTGAAAAGACACAAAAAATAATCACCAAAAAACAAACACTTGCGATATGGAATTTTTACTTTTTAATTCCTTTTGCTGATATAAAAAAGAAGATAGAGTGAAGAAACTTAAACTGTCATTGTAAATGCAATTTCGCACTGTAAGCACAAAAATTTGCATAAACCCTTGGTTTGCAGCTACTATGTTCTGGACATAAAAGGGGATAAAACTGGGAAATTTTCATTCTCATCAGCGATGGCTGTCACACTGCCAGAACGCGCTTTGCTTGTGAAGCTGTTTTATGAAAACAAAGGACATTCTGCAGCTGCACTTCGAGAGTTTGGTCGACTTAAGAATTTGTGCAAAGGTCCATTACTTCCACAAGCTCTCAGGAGAATGATAGCTCGATTCGAAAAAACTGGACATCTTGGAGTTCAGCCGGGTCGAGGACGCAAAAAGACTCGTTCTGATGTCGTTGGCGATGTTGCCACCGCTATTGTTGAACAATCAATCTATAACGTTATAGGCTGTAGTAGTGCACGTGGAGTTTCACGACACTTGGGTGTTCCCTACAGCACAGTGCGGAGCGTACTGAGAAACATAGTGCATTTTTCCCGTACAAAATTAGTCACAATCACCACTTGCTGACCATCGACAGGGAGAAGCGACTGACCTTTGTATTGACATTTCTGGCTAGAGTTGAAGTAGATGCATCGTGGCCATGGCAGATTCTATGGAGCGATGAAGCGCATTTCCATCTAAGTGGAACAGTCAACACCCAAAATGTCGCATTTGGGACACGGAAAACCCTCGTACCTTCCAAGAGATTCCACTTCACTTACCGAAAGTTACAGTCTTGTGTGAATTCACAGCCACATTCATTCTTTTACCTTTCGTTTTCGAAGAGGCTACTCCCAATGGCCCTCTGACATGCACCTTGACGGGCAGGAGGTACAAGAACATGCTCGAAAATTTTGTTGTATCCCAACTGCAACAGCACCAATATCTTGATTTAATTACCTTTATGCAAGATGGAGCGCCTCCACACATTGGACTCTGTGTACAGCAGTTTCTTCGGCAACACTTTACTAATGGTAGAGTAATTAGTCGTGCGTTTCCGACAACCTGGCCTTCTCGTTCTCCAGATATTAATCCCTGTGATTTTTGGCTGTGGGGATACTTAAAAAGTCTTGTTTATCGAGGACGTCTGGTAACCTTGGCAGATTTGAAAGACAGTATCACTCTGCATGTGAGAAGCATCTCAATCGACCTATTACGATCCCCAGTTGAACAAGCTCAGACTGCAGATTTTACATCTTGATGAAGGGAACCATATTGAGCAGCATTTCCTGCATCGATAAGGTCCTTGTGATATGAATGTTTGGCACGTTCGAATAAAATGTGTTATAAATGTGTATTTTGTGTCTTTTCAGCATATTTTCTGTTGTACAGCGCCACCTATCGGTGTTTCTGGAACTGTTTTTTTTCACGTAATCCCTTTCCCCATGTCTTGAATAGCATGTTCTACAATTTAGGAGCCTTTACACTGAGTAGTTTGATTTATAGAGAGTTACCCCTACACCCTCAGTAGGGGTGTAGGGGTATTAGGAAACTGAAGGGGTGTTTTAATTCTGACCACCCGGTATATACCTTTTCCTGTGATATAAATTTTAAAACATTAATAAAACATCTGAAAACTAAGCCAACAGTATCCATGAATCGGTTTCATGCTTATTATGCACTTCGCCTCATAGAACTGCCAATAACTGCAGTGGCAACAATATGGTCGCCACTTTTGAGAACCTTCGCGGAGACCTAAAACGTCTACAGTAGCACTCAGTCGCCATTAAATTTCATTAAAGACTGAACTCAGGGTATACTCTTTATTACAGGATTAGTCATTGCAACCTCGAGAAGTCTGAGCTCAATTTTTATGAAATTTGATAGCAGCTGCGTAGCAGGACTGATATTTTTCGTCTTCCGTGGAGATTCGTAAAATTGTGACAACTTTTCTTGCTATTAACACAAGTATCGGCTATTCCTGTGATATAAATTTTAAAGCTGCAATAAAACGTGATTATTAGTACGGAAAGCATAATTAGTATTTAACGATAGAGGTCCATGGCTATTTCTACTGGTGCTTTCTACTATGGTAGAGTTACCTATGATTTAGTTAAATTAGACGGGGTCATTAATTCGCAAATGGTTTCGCGATGTTTATAAACACTAAATTAAGTTATACATTTCATTTCAGAGGTGCACGCTTAAAGAGGTGCACGCTTTATATAAAGTACACATTAAAAATAATAACTAATAACCTAGTCGTCTTGGTACGTGTACTAAAGCGGTGAATTAGGATAGCAACCTGTTCATCATATGGCTCTTATACGAAGAGTCACTACTGCTATGAATCCTGGGATTGTTTGTAAAATCGAAACTCTGTATTTTTGAGGCCTCGCTGAATCTTTACTAACCTGGAGAATTACGTTTATATGCAGTCACTATTTCAGTCGCAAAGCGTTAAGGAAGCCGAAGTAGCCAGTGTCTACCTAAGTAATTTATGACAAAGTAACTTCTATGTTAATTATATATTATTCAAAATAAATATATTAAATGTTTCCTGTGTAAATAAAAAGCGGGAGATGCAGACATATTTTTGTTCTTTGCTGGCACCATGCGTTATCAAATCGGTTCAAGATAAAAGAAAAACCGGGATTCCACTGTAACAATGAAATTGCAAAATTTATTTCATTTATTTCTGTTGTATTTCAGTTATTATATTTAATTTTATTTATAATATTGTTAAAATGGAACTTTCTATTTCTTAATTTTGGTCCCTGGTTTACGTTTCCCCCAAAATTATTATATCACGCTTTGTTTACAGTGCCATTATAAAAGACTCATGTTCAAACCTGAATTCGAACCATGAGTCTCTGACTGGCCAGTTGATGCCCTACACAATGAACAACTGGGACAATTAAATGATCTTCTATGGTTAAAGGGGACTGATTCTACATTTATTTTGAAGAGTTATTCTAACCGTATCTTGGAATTATAAAATGTAGTGCAACCACTGATTATATTTATTATTTTTGTAACATAATGATTGTCATACGAGGTTTCCTCACAAAATACCCCCATAAGCGTGAAAAGTTCAGTAATAAAGATTATCCTAAATAAAAACAATTTCCATCGAAATATGGTTCCATTCAGCAGCTAAACATTTCTGTGAACAGCTTTTCCACTTCTGTAAGCACTCGTTGTTACTTGGATACGAAATTACTTATTAGCTGTTATTTAGCATTACAGCTTGCAGCCTGAGCTCAATATTTATAAAATGTGATGCCGGCTGCGTGGTAGGACATGGTTTTCAACTCTCTATAGAGGTTCGTAAAATTGTGGTGCATAGCGAGTTTTCACACTGAAAGAACTAAAAAGCAAGAAGCCGATCCATGCATGCTGTTATCTGAAATGATGTCACATCATCTATTATATATACCAATTGCCAAGTGTCCGTCTGACTGTCTGTCTGTCTGTCTGTTTGTCTGTCTGTCCGTCTGTTTGTCTATCTGTTCGTCTGTTTGTCTGTCTGTTCGTCTGTTTGTCTGTCTGTCACGATTTTTAGGCACTTCCCGAATAGATAGAATCTTGCAATTTGGTACACAGCTCGATCGTTCGATAAAACCCCCTGGAAAAATCGAATTTTTCGAAAACGTTCTCTAGAGGGGGTGCTCCACACCAAAACGTTCAAAAAGTGAAATGATAGGAAAGCATACTTTGCCATAAGATAGAGACTTTAAATTTGGTGTATGAGTAAATCGTTTGAAAAGAAGAAAGTGTGCAATTTCAGATTTCCAATATTTTCTTCTTAAGGGGGTGCCGCATACCAAAATGTTCAATTTACAGAATAAAGGAGAAACGACTCCTTTAAAATTTGATAGAGGCTTGAAATTTGGTACATGGAATAATCATTTGATAAAAACACCCAAGACGATTATAGTTTTTCAAAAACGTTCGTTTAAGGGGGTGCTTCAGAGGAAAACGTTCGAAAGGTGAATTGATAAGAAAACATACTTCAGGATGAGATAGGGATTTGAAATTTGGTATACGGGTAGATAGTTTGGAAGGCAGAAAGTGTACAATTTCAGTTTCCTAATATTTTCTACTTTAGAGGGTGTCGTACACAAAAATGTTCGATCTTCGGAATGAAGTAGAAACATTCCTTTTAGAACGTGATAAAGGCTTGATATTTGGTATATGGGCGAATTATTTAATAGAAAATCCAAGAAGAATGGAGTTTTTCAAAAATGTATATTTAAGGGGGGTGGATACTCCACAGAAAAACATTCGAAAAGTGAAATGATAGAAAAGGCATGCTTCGCGATGAAATAGAGACTTCAAATTTGGTATATGTGTAGATAGTTAGAAAGGAAGAAAGTGTGAAATTTCAGTTTTCCAACATTTGCTATTGTACGGGGTGCCGCACACTAAAATGTTCGATTTGACGAACAAATGAGAAACGCCTGCTTTACAATATGATAGAGGCTTGAAATTTAGTATATGGGATAATCATTTGATAAAAAAAACCTACGATAATTACGGTTTTTCGAAAACGTTCTCTAGAAGGGGTGCAGCACACCAAAACGTTCGAAAAGTGAAATGATAGGAAAGCATGCTTTGCGATAAGATAGGGACTTTAAATTTGGTATATGGGTAAACCGTTCGAAAGGAAGAAAGTGTGCAATTTCAGATTTCCAATATTCCCCACTTAAGAGGGTGCAGCACACCAAAATGTTCGATTTTCCAAATAAATGAGAAACTTCTCCTTTAAAATTTGATAGAGGCTTGAAATTTGGTATATGGACTAATCATTTGATGAAGACACCCAAGACGAATATAGTTTTTCTAAAATGTTCGTTTAAGGGGGTGCTCCAAAGGAAAACGTTCGAAAGGTGAATTGATAAAAAAAACATGCTTTGAAATGAGATAGAGATTTCAAATTTGGTGTACGAGTAGATAGTTTGGAAAGAAGAAATTATACAATTTCTGATTTCCAATATTTCCGACTTAAAGGGGTGCCGCACACGAAAATGTTCGATTTTTCGAATAAATAAGAAACGCGAATTATTTAAAAATTTACCTTATTCGGTGGTTGCTTAATGTGGGACCGTTGATTTTCAACGGGTATTCGGCTAGTATATACTAATTGCCAAGTGTCCGTCTGTCAGTCTGTCTGTCTGTGTGTCTGTCTGTCTGTCACGCTTTGTTTATGCACTTCCCGAATAGATAGTGACTTGCAATTTGGTACACGGCTTGGTCGTTCGATAAAAATCCCTGGAAAATCGATATTTTCGAAAACGTTCTCTAGAGGGGGTGCCCCACACCAAAACGTTCGAAAAGTGAAAAGATAGGAAAGCATGCTTTGCGATAAGATAGAGACTTCAAATTTGGTGTATAAGTAAACCGTTCGAAAGGAAGAAAGCGTGCTATTTCAGATTTCCAATATTTTCTACTTAAGGGGGTGCCGCACATCAAAATGTTCGATTTACCGAATAAATGGGAAACGGCTACTTTAAAATTTAATAGAGTCTTGAAATTTGGTGTATGGGCTAATCATTTGATGAAAACACCCAAAACGAATATAGTTTTTAAAATGTTCCTTTAGGGGGTGCTCCAAAGAAAAACGTTCGAAAGGTAAATTGATAAAAAACACGCTTCGGAATGAGATACAGATTTCAAATTTGGTGTATGAGTAGATAGTTTGGAGGGAAGAAAGTGTACACTTTGAGTTTTCCAAAATTTTCCACTTTAGGGTGTGCCGCATACCAAAATGCTCGATTTTCGGAATAAAGAAGAAACCCCCCTTTTCATATGTGATAGTCTTGATATTTGGTATATGGGCGAATAATGTGATAGTAAACCCAATCAACATGGAGTTTTTCAAAAATGCATATTTAAGGGGGTGCGTACTGCACACAAAAATATTCGAAAGGTGAAATGATAGAAAAAGCATGCTTCGCGATGAGATAGAGACTTCAAATTAGGCGTAGGAGTAAATAGTTGAAAAGGTAGAAAGTGTGTAATTTCAGTTTTCCAATATTTACTATTGTAGGGGGGTGCTGCTCACTAAAATATACGATTTGCCGAACAAATTGAAAACGCCGCCTTTACAATGTGATAGAGGCTTGAAGTTTAGTATATGGGCTCATCATTTGAAGAACAAACCCAAGATGAATACGGTATTCAAAAATGTTCATTTAAGGGGGTGCTACACAGAATAACGTTCAAAAGGTGAAGTGACAGAAAAACATGCTTCGCGATAGGGTAGAGACTTCAAATTTTGTGTACGGGGAGATAGTTTGAAAGGAAGAAAGTGTGCAATTTCAGATTTCCTATATTTGCTACTTTAGGGGGTACGGCACAACAATACGTTCGATTTTCAGAATAAATGAGACACCCTTCCTTTTAAATGTGATAGAGGCTTGATATTTGGTATATAGGCCAATCATCTGATAAGAAACCCAAGGCGAATAGAGTGTTTCAAAAATGTTCATTTATGGATGTGCATTACAGACAAACGTTCGAAAGGGGAGATGATAAATTAGTATGCTTCGGGATGAGATAGAGGCTTTAATTAGGTGTACTGGTAGATAGTTCGCAAAGGAAAAGGTGTGCAATTTCAGTTTTCTAATATTTTCTGTTTCAGGGTGTTCTGCACACTAAAATATTCGATTTGCAGAATGAATGTGAAACGCGAATTATTAAAAAATTACAATATTCAGGGGTTGCTTATTGCGAGAACGTTGATTTTCAACGGGTATTCGGCTAGTATGCCGCTAATTTCCAAAGTTACGCGCGCAGTCTAGGTATATTTTGATCAAATTTTATACTATTTTAAATTTTAGTCAAATTGCATACTTTTTAAATAGTAAATAAAACTGAAAAAAAAGGTAAACTCTGATTAATCTAAAAAAAAAAACATTGTATGCTGCATTTTGAATTAAAAAAATAAATAAATACTTCAATAAGCATGCATAAAAAAATACTTTAAATCTATTTTTTTTTAACATTTCACTAAAGTTACAAAGATGCTAAGATATTATACTACATAAATAATGCAGAGATCTCATATTGGAAAATGCTAAGAATATTTCAATTATTTTAAAAATCCTATTAGTGAAAAATCCGTTTTGTAAAATTGCGGAGCACGTAACAAAAATACGACAGAGAACAATTCAAATGTTTTGCATAATCCTTTATAAAGTTCCCTTTGAGACTTCCAAATTAATGCAAAAGAAAAAGAGTTAGATTCAATTCGAAAATTATATTGTCTCGCATTTTTAACACAAAGGTGATATTGAATTTAGTTACGTTACATAGCGAATTAAAATATAATAAAATGGAGAGCAAACAGCGTGGTTTTGAAGACTGTAAAAAAAAGCATTTTAAATATTGTTGTTTCACTAATATTAAGCATTTCAGAAAGTAGTTGTATATTTAATAAATATGTACTCGTGGAAGGATTATTATAGGAAATATATGAAACAAAAAAATATATTTTCTAAATAAATTAAATAAACATTTTTTCATGATAATTCAGAAGTTATTTATAATACATAAATTTTATTTGTACGATTTTTTTTTTCATTTGTATATATGTAATTCAGTTAATATTTTTATATAATACCTGTTATTATTAATAGATCATATTTAAAGGGCACTTGTATAATCATAAAGAAAGGCATGGTTAATTTTAAACATAGAAAGATGAACGTCTCAATGGCTCAGTGGTTAAGAGCGTCAACTGGCCTATCATAGATTGGTGGTTCGATTTCCCGCTGAGACAAAAGTTCTTTGCAATGGTTTCCGAGCAATTCAACCCTGCAGATGGTAATGGATACCAGTGGATGTTTGAATTACATAAAAAATTAGATTTGCTTCGGAAATCGTATTTGATACCAAGGGGCTTTAATTAACGAAGAGTATTACACCACGATGCTATTTTGAAAAACAATAATGAAGAAGCCGTATTGATTGAAAGTTGCATTTGGATTTGAAATCATAAGAAACCTAATCATTTTCCACTTTCAGTGTTTGAGTAATTAAGAATGCCGAGAGGCTAGTCTGAGATTTGCGGTTTGGTATCCTGCAAACATTGTTCTCTACCCAACCGTTCAGCTATATGCCATGTCAAATAAATTTCCATCAGAAACATCTATGATGCCGAACTGCCTGTGAGGTCAATTTGCCCCCCCCCCCTGGGGCGGGCCACCCTGAGATGGTGGTTACGGATGTTGACTCTGTAGCCTTGATCTTCCGACTCTTGGGGGCATATTAATCGGGTTACCTGGTAGACGATGACCTGTCCGTCGAACCAGCGAGCCTATCAGGCCCCGACTCTTCCGGGTGTCCGTGACCACTGTACTGCGCCTATTCATGGCTTGAGCCATGGTCCGGACGGTGGCTGGGGTAGGGCTTGGCGGGTGTTCTTCGGAACCCTACCCGGTGAATAATCCCGCCGAAAACGTGGCCCTCGGCTGCGGCTTTGCCGGAAGTGGATTTTACTTATGCTCCCTGGCGAATAATGGGCGTAAACCTAGCGGTCGCCTCGCCTTGGAGACTGAATCTGTGATGTCAATTTGCAGCTCGCTTAGCCAAGTTTGACTATATCTCCGAGACCAGAATTATGCATCTCCAAAGAAGGGGAAAGAAATTAGAATGATTAAGCCCTAGAGCTCAAACGAGGCTTCTGATTGGATGTTGCGTGAACATCGAATTTAAAGAAGGATTGAAGAATTTTTTCACCAGAGGTGAAAAAATCTGGTTTAAAAATTTGAAGAGTTTAAGATTTTAGTATTTATTATTATTATTTTTTACGTTCATTTAAAATGGTGGAGACTCTAAACATTTTCCGAAATTTCCATTGATGGGGGGGGGGAGGGTGTCATATTCAGGGATATGACAAATCTCTTCGTTTAGAATTTTGTTAAGATTTAGAAAACCAAATTTGCAACTTTGTAAACGTCCATGTTAATGTAAAATAAGTTGAAGTCTCAATGGATTATATCATTCCTGAGATATCGTAGTGCTTTTCTGATAGTAAAATGTCAAACACTACAGTTCCTCTATAACATAAGGCAAAGTTTTAGTAATATTTTATTGGTAATGTACACATTGCAGAATACATTTAACATTGATATATTTAAAAAGATACCAACTGCTTCTAGGATCGGAACTATCAATTTTCAAGCTGGCGTGTCGACAATCTACAATTTGTTCAATGAGGAATAGATAGAATGGCATCCCTCTAAATTTTAGTAGTACGTTTAAATTATTAGTAGGAAGTCTAGTTATTTTAGTAGGAAGTCTTTTAATTTAGTTAGTCTAAATTTCAGTAGGATTGCAATGAAAAAATATATATTGGTGTACAGTCGCCGTACCGTACATTGTGGAATTTTTGCTTTGAAAGTTTTATGTACAATAATCGAAAATTTACAAGTTTTTAATTTTTTTTCAATTGAAATTTACGGGTTCAAAATTTGCTTATGTACAGTCCAGCAATGTCTACTATTTCATGCTTGCAGAACTCTGCTAAATGGGGAACTCTCTTAACTTTCGGATCACACTGTGTTATCTCCTGCTGTTATCTGCAATGAGAGTGTGATCCACCGTTATATATTTTCTATTGCAAAGCAATTTACGGGGATGGGATAGCCCAGTGGTATCGCGCTGGGATTGCACTCGGACGACCCGAGTTCGATTCCCGCCTCAGCCCAAACTGTTCCCGTGTTAACGCTGAGTACGGGCACGTGAATTATGTGGGTGGTAACTCCTTCAGAGAGGTCGGTGGTAGAAGATGGAGGATAAGGTACCTGTGAATGCCACCCCCACTGGGTTCCCGTCTAAATTGGGTGGTACTTCCCGGCCGTCCAAAATTATACTTTATACTATCAGGTAAGTCGGACAGTCTGGTGGATCGAAGAAGAAAGCAATTTCTGGATCTAAATTTATAAAAATGCAATTAAGTTTTTTAAAAGAATGCAATTACATCAGGAACTTTGGAAATGTATTAAGCCGTTAAATTGCATAAATAATAAAAATTCTCTTAATGGGAAATATGAAGGATATTTCGTTTGTATTTAAAGTCCTATTAATTGAGAATGCATTTTATGATAAAAGCAAAACACATGTCAAAAATTCTAGAGAACAATTAAAATAAACTTTATAATTTATTTTGATAAATTCGTTCAAAATTGTACAACTTGTGATAAAAAGTATTACATTCAATTCGAACCTTTATTTTGTCATGTTTTTAGCACAAAGGTGATATTTAGTTTTAACGAATTAAGATGGTCCTATAATCCAAAGGGTTAAAGGTGATAAGTGAAATGTTGTCCAATTACAGACTTTTTTTTATTATTTTTATTCCTTGTCTATTGGTATTTCAAGTAGAATTATGACAATTTAAAAATTTCTCCATTGCATATTTTTTTATATCCTAACACTAAACAAAAGAAAATATAAAATGAGGAAAAGCAAAATATTCCCCCCCCCTTCTGATTTTACTGCGGTTTTTCGACTTAAAGAAAACAAAACTAGTGACTTAAATAAACAAAGAAAACGAATGGCAACTGGGAAAGGAAAATTTTCATTCCCAAAATAAAATAAATAAGGAATGAAATATGGGAAGATAAATAAAAGTTGACATTTTTGAACGTTACCAAATCTGCAAAGTGCAAAAATATGTACTTTTCCTAAAACTCATAAATGAAGAAAAATGCCTACGTGAGAAAAAATGGCAGGGATTGTTTGCTATTTTCCTTATTGTTCCAAAAACATACGGCCAACCCCGAATTTAGAATCTGTATGATAGATATCTGAAATATTTCATGTGCAGGGCAAACATTTATTTTGGTGCCTAATTTCGTATCGCGTGTAGAACCATTTTAGTGCATTCTGAAATGCGTATTTTTATCGTAAAAATGTCTTTGTGACTGTTTTCTATTGCTTCTAGCGAAATATGAATTTTAACTTCAGCAATATTACAATAAACAAATCCCGAATAATAATTTGCATATTTCATTGCTTAATGTGCATTCTAAATATTCTTTAGAATATTTCGTTTACTCGATAATTCAAACATTTGGTGTTCAATACACTTAGTAAATAAACATTTAAAAAATTATATTATTTGCCAATTTCACCAAATTATTGTTACGAATGTGTGAATTGCTCAGGCGTATCATTTTCTCCCTCTCACATTGTGTCTTTTGAAAACCTTTCCAATGGCGTGAATCTAGGGTTGCCATATGCCGACGTTCAAATAAGGGTTGCTGGATTTGGCGATTTATCGCCAATTTGGCGAGTTTCCGAAGGTTCGAGAAGCACTTTGAAATAACGATTATTCTACGAGATATGATATATTTCCAGAAGTTTCTATAGAGAGTCGATAAAAGGAGTCATCACTCAGTTGGAGAGCAGTTGACTTGATAGAAGCTATATTGAATTGTGATATTCATCAATGATTTGTGAATAGTAGCGGCTGTTTTGCGAAATTAATGTAGCATTTAAGTGCTGTTTGACTGTATATTGTTCCTGTTTATGCTGTACTTGTGAATAAACGTGCTAGTTATCCAGAACTTTGGACTCATTCTTGTATCCAGACGATTTTGGACTCATTCTTGTATCCATCACGATTCCTGAGGATATGGCGTGACACCATTTATACCTTAGCAAATGCCTAGTCTACGTTACTTGAAGCGGATGTTTTGCATTTATCCAATAGTTCTAATGTTTTCGACATAAGTGACCCTAAAATTAATAAATATATGTAAATTCGATTTTTATCGTCGGTTTTAAAGAAACGATCCTACTACCATATTTCAAGTTAATATCTTTACCAAAAATGGGTTTTGAATTTTATGCGTAATTCAAACGTTTTGATGTACAGCTCCCTTTTAAATTCAGATATTTATAAGACGCTATATCACACATTACCGTAAAGGATCAAAGCATCTACCGCATTTCAAGTATTAATCTTGTTTAAAAGAGGATATTTAGACTTTATAAGTAAAATATTTTAGTATGCGGTACTAAAATGATTCATACTGGAAAGATCAATTATTTCGTTTTTGCTATCTTGCTTGCAGTATAATATATCTATATCTATTATATCTCTATATCTATATTGCGTATTGTATTTCTATTATGTGTATATACAAAAAAATATATTAAATATATTAAAATAATTAAAATATTATTATAATTAAATGTATCAAAATATTATTAATACAAAAATTATATTAAAATATTATTAATGCGAAACATATATTAAAATACACTCATCTTCAAAAAATAAGCAAAGTGAAAATCAAGCACAAATAAGAAACGACTGCAATAATTTATTCCAAATTTAAAATTTTTCAGTAACATAGAATAGGACTCTGCCTATTATTTGCATATAGAATAAAAAAGTTTCGAATGTACACTTACACATTAAAAAGAAAATAGAAAAAATGGAGAAAACGACAGGTTTTGAATGTGAAATGTCTGTCAATAATAAATATGACCTCCTCTCACAGTAATATAGACTTGGCAACGACGATTCAAGCCACCGATTAAGTGCTCAATGAAGTCGGAAAGCAGTCATCGCCACTCTTGTATGAGAGGACGTTGGAGTTGTTGGGTAGTGTTTGGAAGGGTTTATCGAGAAACTACAGCTCTCCGGGGAACATCCATTCAAGTTCTATTGGGTTTAAGTCTGTAGAATACTCTAGCTCTCCATTCGCTGGATTCCCTCAGTCATCATGTAATCGTTTACGATACGAGCTCTATGTGTCCGGGCATTGTCGCCCATAAGAACAAACTCAGAACTTATTGCACCCGCTTAAGGGCGAACATATGGATCAAGGATTTAGTTGTGACATCTTTGACCAGTCGCAGTACCGTTGAGGAAGAAATGGACGAAGAAATTTACAGTACAAATTCATTTATCCAATATCAGCCCCATCGTCTTTCGAGAAATTTAATGAATGAATGAATTAATTAATGGAATCTTTGCTTTTAATTCCGAGTAACGCCAGGTGAACTTTTTAGTATTTACGGAAATAAATCCTTAACCATTTTTTGTAACACTATAGTACATAGAATCTAGTAATTTCGATCTAAAGAAGTGGGGGCCCGTGGGCCGTATTTGAGAACCTCGTCAAAATATTAAAAGTTGTGGCCTCTAGTGAGTTTTTATACAACATTGCTATTAAGGTATAAAAGCACTTGCCCATGTGGTAGATTATTATTTCCCCTACATCCTTATTGAAAGTATTGTGATGAAATCGAAAATTCAAATTCGAATTTTCGGCAGAACACATTTCAAGCACATTCAATGAGTATGTCAGTCTGCTTGGACTAATATATCGCCAAATTTCCCATTTACTTGATGCTAATTCAATGGCAACAACTTTGTGATATGGCTTTATTTATTTATACGTCCATACTTAATAGACGAGAACAATATTTCTAATTGGAAAATTCGATTTGCCCAAAATATAACGTAATTTGGCTACTTCAAAATAGATTTAGCTGTTGACCATCAAGAAAAATCTCCAAATACTAAGACAAAATTCAAAGCCCAAAATATTGTGCTTTTTATCTTGTACATTAATTTTTTGCTGTGAAAAATAAAAAGAATTAACTGCATAATGTAAAGAAAGCCATGTGCTGTCCACATCAGATTTTCCATATTTCCAATTGGTAAGAATCCGTGTAAAACAAATCATTTTCTTTAAAGAACATAAACATTTTATTTCATTTATGGAAAAATTGGAATCAAATCTGTTGAAATTAACATTTTCCCTCATTAAAATGTGAATACGCGAATCAATTAACAGGCAGAGGAATGCAAATTTATAAAAGGAAAATACAAAATACTCGTGTAAACTTAATTACAAGAAAAGAAGTCTTGGAAAAGTGTGGGCCATTGAGTTCTTGTTTGGATATGGGCCCAACACTTAAGCTTCATTATCTTCATAGTTTCCTCTGCTACTGCTTTTATGCCTATTTTTAACATACAATAAACACCAGATATAAAATATTAAAAGTATAGTTCAACTGGGGTTATTAATGCTGTCTTTCTTTTGAAAATGTACTCAAAACTTTGAGTTCTTTTTGCCATAATTTCCGAATTTGATTAATTATCTATGAGTTCAGTTTATAGCTTTCAATGCTTTGTCTCCAAATAATCTGTCTTACTTTAATATTATCTACCAATTCAAAAGAAATTTTTTCCCCTCCTTACGTATTGTTATCACGTGATCATTAACGAAAGTTATATGGCGTTTGGCAATCATGACATGTAATTGGATATTTTTTTTCTGCCCCTCTCTGCTGGGGCTGGAATTAATCCAAAATATCTGTCTGCTGGTATGTACCTCAGTATTAGTGGTTGTAAAATTTTGACGAAATTGATATTGTACTTTCTGTCTTTTTATTTCTTTCGAAAAAGCTAATTTTCAATTCATCACTTTAATATTATCCGTTGAGTTAAAAAGTATAATAACGAGGATCTAATATGAATTATTGAAAGTTATATTTATAGAACACCTACAGTCGTTTCCTAACTGTTGTTAAGAACACACTGTTTTTGACCTAAGGAAGAGGTCGCAAAACGCCCTTGAAAAAAGTGTAGTCACCTAATTTTCCTACCTTTGCTTTCTCCAAGGACGTATTAGGAAGTTATATGCTCAGATTATTACCTACCGCAGAATAAAGTCGATTTCCCCCCTCACATGAGACTGAAAATCACGGAAAATGTAGGGGCACTGTTTCTTTCAGTGACTATTTGGTCGGGGAGTGTGGAGGGGGGGTGAATAAAATTTTAGGGAGAGGACTTTTCTATTTACCCTGTATAAATATATCTAAATGATGTCACATAAATAGAAACTAGGTTAACATAAAATGTCTCTGTAGGGCTTCGTCCCCAAACCCGGACGTATGCCTAAAAGAAACACTAGCAGGGGCGTCACTTACTGGGAATTTTCTGTGCTCAAAGAAACAAGTAGAATTACGTCGATCCGCCTCCCCAAATATGACCGAAGAACACTGTGTATGTAGGGACGCACTCTTTATAAATATATAAGCTAAAAGAAAGCTATTCAGCTAAAAGAAACAAAGTGTATTTTAACAATATGTTTACTTTATTCGACGGCGAATTTTTTAATTTTTTTTTCGGGTTTCTTCCAATGGGAGGTGATGTTTCATGGATTTTTTAGAATTTCAAAATGGGACAAAAGAAGGAGGCTTTCACAGGAAGGGCTGATATACTGAAATACTAAGAGAAAAAGAGAGAGCGAGATTCTAGGCTAAATATTACCTTTGTAAATCGCGATACACACGGAGTTAATAGTATAGATTTATATGCAGCGTAAAGTACGTTTAATGAACACGCAATTAACGAACCCTCTTTTTTTAAATAAAATTAGCTATTTAAAAAAATGCATACGGTTACGGTCAACTTTAAACACTTTACCCCTATGTAGCGGGTTCTCTTTGTTTGACAAATGAAATTCCTTTCAGAGGCGTAATTAGGCATTTTAGTCCTTTAAGCAAAATATGTAAAAGTGCCCCAAAATTTTAGTTTTCCTAAAATGTGAAGTTTGGGGAGCTAAAATTTAAACTCTGGCTCCCAAAAATAAAAGCATTTATGAAAAAGCTTTTATTTTGGCAATTACAAGTTGTAGTTGTAGCTATACCCCAAAAATATTTTTTGATTTTAAATTAGTTTTGCTCCCCCCATTTTGAAGCTCCACTAGTTTACTCAAGTTGTTGTAAACCATGGAATGAAAATTATTTTCATACATTAAAATACTAGTTTGATAAAGTATTCACTGCTTCAACTATTCACTTCAAAAGAAAACATTTACGAAGATGCTTTTATTTTGGGAGTCATTTTCATAATTAAAAAAAAATTGAATTTTGGTGTATTTTATTTAATTTATTTTCTTTTGATTATGCTCTTCTTTTTGAAGCTCCACTAGTATGCTTAGATTGGTGTCATCCATAGATAATTGAATGAAAAATTATTTTTAATGCTAAAATAGTTTGATGAATAGTCATTGCTTCATAACACTTATATTTAAAAATCGTTAGAACTCTTCAAACCGTTTGCACTTTGTGTATTATCCCTCGCGAAGGCAATTGTGAATGCAATTGTGAGACAATTCGCAATTGTGAAGTGAAAGCAATTGTGAGGTAAAGTCGTACAACGAGTACGCGTTTTTCCTTTTTCTGGCTTCCGCCTCGCGTTTGATAGGGCCCTGCGTATTCCACACTTTGAGAAATATTTTTATTTATATATAACAAGTAATCAATATTTATTATTTTGTGTAAAATTATTTTCGTATTTATCGTAATCAGTTTAATGAGTCATAATTTAATGCGTATAATTATTATAATAACAATTAAATACTTTTATTTTTCAATGACATTTTTGATGAAAAAACTGTTCTGCAAATATTACAACTTTAGACCCCCTATGATACTTAGGTTAATTATTAGGCGTCGTTGAATCGCGATTAATATAATTTACAATTTGTAACTTCTGTTTTTCTAAATCTAGGTATATCTTTATTTTTATATTAATTTAAACTACGAAATCTATGGAATTCAATGATCATATTTATTTTATTTAGTTTGAATCGTACACAAATATATTTTACACGCGGTTAACACACATATATTGAATGATAACCTGGCAATGCAAAGACGCTAGGTTTAGCGAGTACAATAAATGATCCCTTCCGTTTAACTAAATAGAGGCTAATTTATATTGTTTCAATGTATGGATTGCCCCACAAATGTAATCAAAACATGAAAATGTTAAATTTTAATAAAAATATTAAGAAAAAAGAAAATCAGGAACTGTTGCTGACCAAAAACAAAAAAGCGCTACAGACCAGTAATTACCCACAATTAATTTAAGCAGATATTATAGTTTTATTTGTTTATTCTAAAATTTTAATGTGATGCATTTTTCTTTTTAGGTAAGAGTGATTTTATCTGTTTCAACTATAATTGGTGACATTAATAGGTGAGTGCATATTAACTTTAGAATATATATTTTTTTAAAATATGAAACGATCTGTATATAATGATTCGATATTTTTACTTTTTTTATTTCATATATTTTGCTCAAAATTAAAAAAAGAGAATGGCTTATAACCATTTAAAGTTAACAATTTAAAAGTCAATATTAGTGGTGCCAACGAAATAAGCATTCAAGAATTACTATCGTATGAATAGGAATTAATAAATATTATCATACACCTTTTAAGGCTACTTGAATAAGTCAATATTTCATTATTTTACACCAGAAATTTAGAATATATTCTTTTGAAATACTTTAAACTACCAAAAGTCTCTTTTGGGAAAAACTAGAATTTCGAAAGTAAATTTTCTGATTTATTTTAACAGGAAGAGGAGAAAATTACGAATAAATCTTCGTAAATCAGAAATTTATGAACGAATGTTACGTTTTATATAAAGAAAAACATTCGAAATTAAATAAAGAATGTGTTCTCGAGGGGGTGGGTGAGACTTCAGCCGTTTTCAATATTTTCAGCAGAAGCGCGGGAAGTCAAATAAACAATGCAAACTTTCTCTCCAAATACTTCCCTATAAATAAAAGGAAATATCTCAAAAAGTACTTTAAGCTTTTTGTTTTATGGTTCCTCACAAATCCTGTGCAATACAAGAATTTTTGCAGAACTTTATCATTGGTGAAATTCAAGCGTGGTTTTATCAAATAAATGCTACAAGATTTTATTTTCTAAAAAATGAAACTGAATGATTGCATTTGAAGAGATGATTTCTGATACTGGATGAAGCGTTGTAATATTTGCATGGCTGTTGATTTTACATAGAACTCTTTCATGGAGATCATTGTTTGCCAACTGTTGAGACCTGCTCACAGCCTTCTAAAATATAGACCAAGCTATGTATGAGTGTGGTAAGTGTTGACAACATCTCAGTCCTGACGTTTCTGTTTACCCCCTCCTCCCTTAATTGTTGCAAACTGATCACGGAGACTAATTATAGGCGTCTTTTGACTTGGTGGCGAACCTCGTGTTGAACCCACAGATCCTGTCTTTCGAAGGTTTGTCTTGGCAAGGTTAAACTCGATTCGCCAGCAACACCTCTATCTCTATCATTACTTGAGAAATCGAGTTCAGTCTTGATTTAATCGAGTTCAGCCTTGGTCTAATCGAGTTCAGCCTTGGTCTAGTCAAAGGTATCTACCATCGAGTTCTTATTATAATACATTGTTGGTATATACATGTATGGACATGGCCAGAGGAAAAATTAACAACAAGACTAGTATAGCCTGTGGTTTAATGCCGCAGACATGTGGAGGGTTTCGTGGTTGTGGCAAACTTGTAAACGAATATATTTTGAAGATACTGAAAAACGAAAATATATGCTGCCTTCCATTACTGAACTTCTAAGAAGCAGTACAATTATGAACCTTTTACAATACCTATAATAGTACAATGGTTTCGTGATAAAACATATTGTAGGTGATTCATTACTATTCTTTTAACAGTAGTAAAAAATTAAATATTTTTTTCTTCTCTTAGTGCTTTTATTATAAAAAACACATTAATATGCAACTTTAAGGAAAGGTAGGTAAAAACAGTCCGTTTTGTTTTTTCATTCTCTCACTAAATGAAACTTTGGGTATTTAATTTTCTCTCGACAGTGATTGCGATTCAGGTAGTAATTATGAAACGGAAACATTTACCAATGTATTTATTTAGCCTACTATTGAAGTTGTCGGTGTAGACACTGCCAAAAATTCCGACTGAAGTGATGGCGAGATGCAGGGTAATATCGATCACTTGCTGCAGAGAATGCATTCCACTGCGACTCAGTTATCATATAGATAAAAGTAACGCTGCAGAGGACGGCCTTGATGTATCTCGAAAGAGACCCCAACCTCTACACATGAGTATATGGAAGGGGTTGATTTATTCGACCAATTCTTTGCACAATACCGTATCAGGATTCGATTGGAAAAATGGTGGTGGTCCTTGTTGGAAATTCAGAGCAGTCGTACTAAACATTCGGTCTTATATCGATTACATTGAAATGATATACTATTGTTGCAATTTACTTGTGAGTAATCTCAAGAAATATTTGGGACCTTTGGTACACCTTTCATCGGTCCAGGGAGATATTTAATACTTCAAAATGAAACCATCTGAGCAATAAAGATAGGGCCACAAAATCATTGGCTTTGCAGATCGGACCAACAGTTCGACTTATGCAAAAAACTGTGGTAGAAGGTCAATGTACAGATGTGATAAATTTCAGGTTCACCTGCACTCTGAATTGTCACAAAGCCTTTCACATCGTAGCATTGTCTAAACCAAGATTACAGCTAAGTTTCATAGTTCTGGGGTGACTCATTTTCAGAAAAGGGCAACGACTTTATGTGGAATATGATAAAAATAATAATAAAGAAATATTATTATTCATTATTAAGTTGCTTTTATAAATTATGTGCTTTATGTTATTCATTAAAATTATTTATTTGAATAGGAATGTACAAAAATAAATAATATAGAGAAAATATATGCTATATGCATTTTTCATTATTCATTTTGTAGTTAATCGTGCACTTTTTCATGTGTGTTTGTTTTATAATATTTTTACATTTATGTGCACACTACAGACCATTGTCAAAAATACTTTCCAGTTAAAAAATCATAAAAATTACTCTTAGAAAAGTCCGAAAAAAAAACAAGATATACTTAAATTGATCTAAATAAGCACGTTATATAGAAGGAAAAATCAAAGTATTTTGAAACGGTCTTTATTGGGTTAATAGTTATGGCGAAAAGTCAAATCTTAAGTAACAATATCTATTACCCTATTTATTGCATCTTATAATAAAATACAATTTATTTTTTCTTTCTCTGCCATGCATGATATAATATCTATGGAAGGTATTGGAATTATATCGCAAATAGGAATTCGATATTTGAATGGATTAACACGGTTTGCTCACTCTAGCATATGAATTAACTACTGTTTCGTGACATCTGTGTTATCTGCTTGTTTGCGTGTATAATATATATTTATGTAACACTTAAGTAGCAAAGAACTTATTCAAGATATATTTTATAATAAAATTAAATGTATGTTTTCATCCCCTATTATAATTAGAATAATGTGTAGGTTAAATATTGTTACTGACGTTTCCTCAGGAATTGTGAGTATACAGGCAGGATACAAGAATGAGTCCAAGTTTCTGGTTTACTTACGTTTTTTCTCATAAGCACAAAGAAAACGAGAACAATATACAATCAAACAGCACTTGCTCCACTAATTTCACAAAATAAGCGATATTATTCTCGAAATACTGAGGAAAATAATTTCACAAAACGGCGGCTACTATTCTCAAAACATTGATAAAAGTCACAGTTCACTGTAGCTCATATCTTTTAAAAACTCGTCAACTGAACTCCAACAGAGTGATGAGTCGTTTTATAGTCTGTCTATAGAAACTTTTGGAAATCTCTCCATACCTCCTAGACCTAGACTAATCGTTATTTCGTACAGTTTCTCGAAAATTTCAGAAGTCGCCAAATCTGACAATCCTTCTTCAAACTGGGGAAATTATGGCAACCCTTAGCTCACGTCATGCTTACGTTACACTCATGTCTAAGGCTCCTCTATATACGAGCTGACTCATCAAGCATATTGAAGCCCACCGTAGCTGGAAACGCAATCCATTAGCATTAGCTCTATTCGTATTTCCACTTCAGGAAGTATTATTGAAATAATTATGGATGGTTATTTTGCACCGAACTGCTCTAATCATTCTAGAAATGATTTTAGGCTATTTCGTTTTTCTAAAAACGAAGAAAGACGAAAACAATGGTTCATAAATAATCGGCGCGATAATTGGATACCCGATACTGGAGCATACTTATGCGAGGTAAGTTCTACAATATTCTAATTGAAACGTCTCTTTTTATATAAATTATTTATTTTAAACACTTATTTTATAATTTCTGTAACTGTAATATGAGTTATTAATAATTTTTAGTTGTTATAGTCTTATCTTAGGACACTTGGTTTGTAATGTAAACATCACCTTGAATGCATTATACTGTCTTCCAAACCTAGAAGAAAAAGCTTCAAATTATATATATATATAATTTGAAGCTATATATATATATTAAAGATTTATTGCTGTTACATCAATATCTTTCACGTTTTATACACTTTGTTGTATTTTTAGATCATAATGAATCATAGAATTGGTGAATCCTACTATCAACAAACTGTCGCCAAGTGGGAAACTTGCCATGTTATAGTAATTATGCAAACATAAGCTAAAATGGTAAATAAATCGAAATACGTTTATCATAATAGCTACTTAATGAACAACTATTGTTTGAAAATCTTTGATGAAAAATAGCCGAGCTCAGTAGGGTTATTATTAGTATTTTCCTCTTTAAATACAAAGTAGTTAACAAACTTTCAAATATGTGAGACAAACATTCATACATGCTATTAAAAAAAACCTTTTATGATAAATGTATTTCGATTTATTTACCATTTTAGCTTATGTTTGCATAATTACTATAACATGGCAAGTTTTCCACTAGGCGACAGTTTGTTGATAGTAGAATTCACCAACTCTGTGATTCACTATGATCTAAAAATACAACAAAGTGCATGTTGGTGTAACAGGAATAAATCTTTAATATATATATGTAAAATTTGAAGCTATTTTCTTCTAGGTTTGGAAGACAGTATAATGCATTCAAGGTGATGTTTACATTACAAACCAAGTGTCCTCAGATAAGACTATAACAACTAAAAATCATTAATAATCCATATTACAGTTACAGAAATTATAAAATAAGTGTTTAAAATAAATACTTTATATAAAAAACGAAGTTTCAATTAGAATATTGTAGAACTTACCTCGCACAAGTATGCTCCAGTACCGGGTATCCAATTATCGCGCCGACTATTTATTAGCCATTGTTTTCTTCTTTTTTCGTTTCTATGAAAGCGAAATAGCCCAAAACCCTTTCTAGAATGACTAGAGCAGTTCGGTACAGAACAACCATCCATAATTATTTCAATAATACTTAATAAAGTGAAAATGCGAATAGAGCTAATGCTAATGGATTGCTCTTCCAGCTATGGTGGGCTTCAATATGCTTGATAAGTCAGCCTGTAGTAGAGGAGCTCTACTCATGTCATAGAATGTGTATTCACTGTCTGGTCTTCGAGACGCGACGAAAGAAAAGGCGCCAGTGAGCGAATATTACGCGTTCGCAACAATTAGCATGAGGTCGAGCAATGGAATGCAATATTTCCATAGATATGCACATTTTACGTATTCTACAATGAAATGCACATATTTTTATACATCTATGTGCATATAACAACATGTACATATATATATGTGCATGTTGTCCGAACACCTGTCTGCCACATATGTATCTGTCCCAACTACAACAGAAATCTTCTGATTTCTACGAAATCTGAAAGAACCATGGATAAACACCATCAACCCATATAGCAAAGTTGCATTAGTACAGATACTTTTATAGTAGTATGTACAATGAGTATTTTTGTCCTATTGATGCTACGATATCGGCGGTTTTAGATGTCTTATTGATGCTGTAATTGAATGGGTTAAGTTCATATTGATATTCAGAATGCACATCACTTGCACAAATTATTGAGAAGAAAGTATTGAAAATAGCCTCAGCCAAAAAAGAAATGCAAAACTTACAGCCAATAAAATTGTTATTTTCAGAGTCCTGCCATCAAATATTTCTCAGATGCCTAAAGCGCAGATGTTCTGAGCCGCTACAATTAGTGCCATGTATTGTGCTTATTATTTACATTTGGTGGGCTATACGGAATCCTCCCTTCTGCTTTTTTAAATTGCAGAAAACTATATTTTGACTCCCATGCTACCTCGACCTAATACGTAGAAGTTCATGGTGAAACATACGTAGAAGCTCTGGTGAAACAGTTTATACACATAAAATATAACTCCTCCGTGAAGGGACGCAGCTTTTTATGCAGTAATATCATAAAAATAGTATATAAATATTATTCTCTGTATCAGAATGTCGGCCCCACTTGTCTACAAATTTGACGACGATATGGAGATGTTGGTGACAAATTTGACAAAATATCGTGACTATAACAATTTTTGAAGAACGTTGCCAAATTGATGACAATTCAATATCTTGAAAAATTAAGTTTTTCTTTGGTAATCCCAATCGCTTTGTAAGAATTACTAAAATTTTACATTCTTGATTCAAAATGCAGTGAGTTTCACTGTAGGTGGAACAGGTACCTTTTGTTTAACGGGGTCTGTTAAACGTGTCGTATATTAATTGTTTCATTTGGGGGTAATACAATAATTATGTTTCATTAGAGTGCGTATTTATAATATAAACACCTTGATTTAACCGTCTGTTTATCTATCTATCTCTTGGTAACGCTTTGCGAAATTTTGGTGGCAAAATTGGCGGAATATCGTCAACTTGGCGAGATTTTTTTAATGTTGCCAAATTGACGAAAATGTCGCCAAATTGCAAGAAATGTCGCCAAATTGGTAAAAATGACGAGTAATTGATGAAAATTCAATATCTTGGTAAAAAATATAAGAATCTACTATAAGAATAACCTATATATGTAACGCTTGGCGACATTCTGGCGACGAATTTTGACGGCATATCGATAACTTTGAGAGTATTTTTAAATGCTGCAATTGACGAAAATGTCGCCAACTTGCAAGAAATGTCGCCAAATTGATAAAACTGTAGCCAAATTGGTAAAAATGACGAGTAATTGATGAAAGTTCAATATCTTGGAAACAATATAAGAATCCACTATAAGAATAACCTATATGTGTAACGCTTGGCGAAATTCTGGCGTCGAATTTGGACGGCATATCGCCAACTTTGAGAGTTTTTTAGATGCTGCTAAATTGATAAAATTGATAAAACTGACGCTAAATCAATGAAAATGACTACTAATTGGTGAAAATTCAATATCTTGGAAATAACATAACAAACGACTACATGAATAATCCATTTCATCGCCCGTCCGTACTGCTCGACAAAAAATTTGGAGGGATGTTGTAAACTTGGCGACTTTTTTAAATATTGCCAAATTGACGAAGATGTCGCTAAATTGATAAAAATGTCGCCAAATTGATAAAAATTACGCTAAATGGGAGCGGGTATACCTTCTAGTAATAAATAGTAATATAGATCAGAAAAGGTTGGTGGTTTGCATGCGTCTGGGGATATTTCGAGCGCTAGGGCTGTCAGTGGGTGGATGGGAGACGGTATTTTACACAACTTTATGTACCGTGTCATATGACAGGGTTAGCATGTTGTTATTCAAGAAAAATCAAAATATTTGATAATTCCATCGAACTTCGAATCATCAAAATCATTCAAAATCCCAGTTTTCGTTCTGCAATCTGCTAGATTAATCACTTGAAAGGCGAAGGAGGAAGATAGAGAAAAGAAATTGAATCCTCGTAGTAATTCAAACATATTTGCTTATTTGAAAAACAAAGAAATTTCGATGGTATTGTTTACACCGCTACGAAAAATGAACATCCGGTTTTACGGATCGGGTGAAAAGTTAATTTATGTTTGGCTTCAAAACATCTTTATTTCCATACAAAATTTATTTGACGCCGACTATCTTCGATTATTTTCTATGGCTAATTTTTTTTTGTAGAGGGGTGGGGGGGGGGGGTTATAACCAGTTCATTAATTAATAGTGAGAATTATGAGTAGATTTTTATTTCCGATAGAATGGAAAAAAAAATTGTATGAATTATAGTATCGCCTGCTTTTGTAACTAAACCTATTCGGCGGGCTTCGTGTCTAAAATTTTGTAAATATATTTTTAAATTAGCAATACCTATTCTATTGGACATCATAATGCATATGAAAAATATTTTATAGGTCCTGATTGTTAATTCATATTTATATTTCTTAAAATTATCAAAAATACCTTACACTATAAAGTCAAAGTCTTTTATGTGTAGGTTTATGAACTGTTTAAAAGATATATATATATATATATATATATATATATATATATATATATATATATATATATATATATATATATATATATATATATATAATGTGTATGTGTGCTATTTTTAGAATTTAATGCCATATATATGTAATTATTTCGATTTTGAACTTTACCGGTTCAGGCTGTGCTGGGCCCACCATAAGAACGTACATATTTGTTTAGAAGAATAATCCGAAACAAGAGTAGCTGGATATCACTGTCTTTCGTAATATATTTTAATTTATTTTTTATTTTGAACTTTACCGGTCCAGCCACCGTTTTGAGCCTGCCAGAAAGTTAAAATTTGACCTACTGTTGCTTTTAGTGGTACTTTTAAATTCTTTGGATTTTAAATCTCACTGGTTCAGCCTGTTTCTAGGCCCTCATTTAAGTTACTACTCATTTTTTGGGAAGAACTTGAAAACCGGATCAACTAGAAAGCTGAAATGTGGCATACCATTGCCTTTCACGGCAAGTTTTCATTCTTTAAATTTTTAACTTTACTCGTCTAGTCAGTCCTGTGAAAGTTTTAAAGGAACACACATTTATTTTTCAATGCATTAAAAACTACAAAACAAGTAAGTCTGCATAAACGTTTTATTATAATGTCAAATATGACTGTCAGTTTCTTACTTTAATTTCAATCATTATTATGCCATCCCTACGGAATTCCAATTATCCATAATCTAATTGCTTTCTTAGTAATCCCGGCGTGTCTTCAAATGCTACAACAAAAGTTTTTTTCTATTAATTTGAAATAACTATTTCAGGAAAAGCTGTGTGGTGTAGCTACTGCCACCGGAAGAATTTTTCAGGTTCCCATACCAAATTCCTATGCCAAATGCCCCCTACTGCCCTCCATTTGACAAGTTATTGACCATTTTCATAAACTGTTTATGCGGCCTAGACCCCAAGGCTCTCGAGTCCCTATACCACTCCCACTGGGTTCCAGTCTGAATTGGGTAGCATTTCCCGGCCTTACAAACTGATACCATACGCCATCGAGTAGGTCAGATGGTCTGGATCGAAGAAGAAGCAGAAGATTAAATATCAAAAGTATGTTCAACTTCGCAGTAATCTACGTAACTTAAGACTTTAAGAACCAGAAATTCGTCAAATTCTTATGGAATTTGTTCTCCGAAAAGTTATTATATCATTTCATAAAAGGCAAAGAAAGTTAGCACGATAAGGGAGAAAAAAAATCGAACTTCAGCAGTAATTCGTATTTAATTATTCCTTTCTCTTTTAAACAAAGATGGTTCGTTCACACTAAAAAAAAACGGGTATCGAATTCTATAGAAACGGGGGAAAACAATTAATGGATATTTTGTTGCAAAGGATCTTAATTTTACAACAAAGGGGTTATTTGACGAAGATTTTGGGTTATTAATGGAAGTGCGCTTTTTATTAGAGGGTTTCATCCAGTATTATTTGATAAATTGATTATAATAAGCTCTTTTTTATTAAAAAAGAATGGAACGAGTTTAATATCTGTTAAATAATGTGGTGAATAAAAGTCCGTGAATTATACAGTGTATTAAATGTATTTTCAGTGTGTTAAATATAGTGAATTAGCCCCAGGGTCATAAATTTTGTGAACCCTTGTCTTTTTCTTTTACACATTGCAACCATTGAGTTGGAGAATAGAAGATAAAACTCCTATGGATGAAGAACTTGAAAATACCATAATGCTACATTGCAACCATTGAGTTGGAGGAAAGAAGATAAAACTCCTATAGACGAAGAACTTGCAAATACTATAATGCTACATTGCAACCATTGATTTGGAGGAAAGAAGATAAAGCTCCTATGGATGAAGAACTTGAAAATACCTTAATGCTACATTGCAGCCATTGAGTTGGAGGAAAGAAAATAAAACTCCTATAGATGAAGAACTTAAATACCATAATGCTACATTGCAACCATTGAGTTGGAGACAAGAAGATAAAACACCTTGGATGAAGAACTTCAAATTACCTTAATGCTACATTGCAACTATTGAGTTGGAGGAAAGAAGATAAAACTCCTATGGATGAAGTCCTTGAAAATACCATAATGCTTTGAGAATTATATTTAGGTCTCGATAATGTTAGTAAAATCCCATCTGTGCTCATTTGACACAGCAGGAAAATGTAGTGTTTAATATATATATATTTCTGATTATTTCTAAATTTCCTAAATTATGAGTAGAAGTAAGATGTATATTTTCTAGTTGTTGAACGGGGTACAGAATGTACTAGTATAAAGAAAAAAAATGAAAGGCATAAGATATTTGGTTAGTTAGAAATATTCGTTATTATTTGAGTTCTAATTTCACATTACACTGATATTTTTCTTTCTTTTTACAAAATTATATAAATGTTAATGAATAAGTAAATGCTAAAATGAATAAATAATTAAGTAAATGTTAATAAATGTTGTTTGAATAAATGTTAATCAATTAATTACTAGCTTTTCCCCACAGAAATGCGTACAATGCAGTAAGACTTATTTTACCCATATCGCTACCTAAATGATTGTCTCAATGTTAGAAAAACTGCAAAATCGTTTAAGTTGTAACTTCTTCTCTTTACCTCCATGGATACAATAATGGATAAATTAACACGGTTTTAAAAATGATTTCAGGAGGTGAATCCCATACAGGAAAAAATAATTTTTGTAACATCTGAAATAGATATTAATGCAGGCTCCATAACACGACTGAATTTGTCTGTGTTCTTAAGGGTTCGCAAAACCATGGTATGTAGTATGTTTCCCTGTTACCATTTTGGGGGTCGGCTATTTATAGCTAAAATGAGGTAAAAATTTCTAAACCGGTCCACCACAATCTGGAATAGGAGCGCGATCCTATAAAATATTCCACTCTATTATATATACAAACAATAACTCAATGATCGATGAAATATTTTTGAGTTAAAAGAGTAAGTACACTGAAGAAAGTTTTGAGTTCAAAGAGTACGCTAGTATATTTTAAAATTTATAAACTAGTTACATATCATGAAATTTTATTAATGAACACAGGATGAGGTGCCAAAATGAAAAAAATAGTATATTTCCTACGAGGAAAAACTGGCGTGCCTTAGGTCCTTTCAAAAGCCCCATTAAAAATCAATATCTTTATTAACGTTAACAATCTACGAATAATCTTTTCAGAACCACGAATTTATCGTTTTTTGTTCCGCAAAGCGCTCGAACGTTCACCTGAACCGGGATGAACAAAAGCAGGATAAGAAAAGAAAGAAGTGGAACTTTAACGTCCCATAGTAATTTTATATTTAAATATCCGTTTCTTTCAGAAACAAAGAATCTCAGTGGCATCGTTCATGCATCCAACGAAAAATGCGCATCGACTTCAAGAATGGGGAAAAAATTAATTTACGTGTTGTGGCAGCATATCTTTATTCTTAGACAAAAGACTTTTTTGACGACGGCAGAGGACTCTGACTATTTTCAATGGACGCTTTTCAATAGATGGATGATTTAATAATCTTTGGGAGATGAATAATGAACTACTTTTATTGTGGAACGAATGGAATTAGCCTAATGTTTGTGAAATAATTAAGAAGGTCGTTAAACAAAATGGCTCACATTTGCTTTCATCCAAAAATGTTCTTGTTTGGTAAATATTACATCCCCCACTGTAAGTGGTTGTGTAACCTTACATTCAAATATATGAATCTACTATATATATATATATATATATATATATATATATTAGAAATATGTATTAGAAATATGTAATACTAAAAAAAAAATTTAAGTAATATTAACATCACCAAAGAAGCAAATTCACGGTCATAATGCCGATAAGAGATTATATATAATATATATATATATATATATACATATAAAAATAAGTATATCACGAAAGAACTCCTATTTAAGTAAAGGAGAAAATAGAAACCTTACAGAGGATGTGGCGCTTAGCAGCTCTGCATCCAGAGTGGCATATAAGGATATAAACAAGAAGAAAAAATAAGCGAGAACAGGAGTGACCATATGATTTGCATAGAATGGCAGGGATGGATTGCGACACCCCTTTCCCGCTTAAAGCAGCTTTTACGACCCGGGCAACGCTCACGGCACCAATGTAACTCAATGGTCAATCTCCCACATGTGCAAAGACAGAAGCACCCGAACGGACACAAAAGCAAAGATGGAACCAAGCAAGGAAGAGATACACCCTACAATCCAACATGAAAGCACAACATTTTGTAAGGGAAAGTCGCGCATGCGCGAAAAGACTTCATGATGATAGGATCGCAGATATGAATATATATATGATTAAGGATGCTCATTTAGATTCAAACGAAGCACAATTTCTTTCTTTGAAAAAGGAATAGTAATAATGTTGTAAAAAATATCTAGGGTAATTTTTTTCAATGCATCATTTATTATTTTATTACATTCATAAATGCATTTATGAATGTAATAAAATAATAAATTGTTACAATCAAGGCATTGTTACAATCAAGGTACTTAAACGCAATCGAAATTCACTGCACGTTTTGTTCCTGAAAACGAAGTTCACTCCTTATATACACCACCATGGTGCGCAGTTTCAGTGCGCTGTAGGTCGAACTATTAATTCATTAGCTGCTAATTTTTAATCATTTGCATTTTCGGTCGACAGTTGTTTGCATGTACAGTTTCATTACAATCGGATTATTTTGCAGAATGCGTCGATTTTTTTGTTTTAGAGTATATATATATATATATATATATATATATATATATATATATATATCCTTATTTTTAATCACTTTTCAAAAACAATTATATTTGGTCTTCAAATGCCAAAATGAAACAGAAGAAATGTGTATTGAAATATACTATTTCTGTATTCTAATTTATCCCCTTGCAGAAATTAGTTGAATTGGAAACAAAAGTAAGAAAATGCTTAGTTTGATCTTCCATCATGACTACTTGTGGATCATGGTGTCACGGGCTTTGCCGCAGATACATACAGTATATGCGTGATGAAATGATATACGTAGTGTCGTACAAGACAGAGCACCAGGCGCGAAGCGCCTTTAATCTCCAGTTTCAATATGTGGTTCTTATCGTCAAGCTGTGACATTAATTCAGTGACCCTAATTGGAGGTTCGAGGTTTTTATTTACTACTTTTTATTATTTATCCTAGCTCCTAGTGTGGCAGTTTGTTGCACATTTAGAGTTTAAGCAGTTTGGGGGGTTGATGCAGATCTAAGGGTTACCTAGCGTTTTGGCAGTTTAGTGTTTAGAATATTTTTTTTTTCTTTTTTATAAAATAATAGTCGCGAGTTTTATTTTAAAATCAGATGTTTGAGGTGGGATCATTTAATTCCGATTATCGATGTTTAGAACAGCGCGGGGTCTCTTACGAGATTTGGCCTTGCGATGATCATAGTCATGCAGATTGAATAACAGTTCGTTTGGAATGGATGGCAAATTTCTGTAAAATTTAAGCGCTAGCTTTTTAATTTGGGCTCTAACAGTTTTTATTTTGAAGTCATTCCTAATTACCGAGTTTCTTAAGTACCTGGGGGCTTTCCTGATAATCCGTAGGATTTTGTTTTGTTTTGTCTCTAGGAGGTCTATTGTAGTTTTACAGGCATATCCCCATACGGGTGCTGCATACAGCATTCCCGGGCGGATGACCGATTTATAAATTAGGAGTTTATTTTGATAACTTAGATTTCCGTTTCCTATCATTGGGTATAAGGCTCCTGTGGCCATATACGCTTTTTTGATTAAGTTCGTTACGTTCTGTTTCCAGGTTAGGTGGGAATCTATCGTTACACCTAGGTATTTAGTAGATTTTTCCGCTTTTAGGGCATGGTTGTTTACGTACAGAGGCGGCGGAGGTTTACGTTTTCTTGAGAAATAAATCCAATGACATTTATTGGGGTTTAATTTTATTCGCCATTTTTCCAGCCAAGTTTGGAGTATGTCTAAGTGTTGTTGTAGCTGTCTGTGCATTACTGAGACATAGGGGTGTTTTGCAAGTATCGCACTGTCGTCTGCATAGAGTGCCAGCTCTGTGTTTGGAGTCCTAGGGATGTCGTTCAGGTATATGTTAAAGAGTGTCGGGCCCAGGATAGAACCTTGCGGTACACTACTTTTAATGAGCTTGGGTGTAGATAAGTTACCTCCTACTCTGACTTGAAAGTGTCTGTTATTTAAGTATGAGATTAAAAGTTTGACAATAGCGTCAGGGACTTTTAAAGTGATCAATTTGTACGCTAATCCACACTGCCATACTTTATCAAAGGCTTTTTGTATGTCCAGAAAAATCGCAGCTGTGGGTGTCTTGTTATTGAGACCAGAAGATATGTACTCTACCACTCTCAGCAATTGATGAGTGGTGGAGTGCTTTGGCCGAAATCCAAACTGCTCCGGAATGATAATGTCATTCTCACTAAGGTGCGTGTTCAGTCTCTTAAGAATAATTTTCTCAGTAATTTTACTAAGTGTCGGTAGCAAGCTAATTGGTCTATAGTTGGCTGGAATTGTGGCATCCTCACCAGGCTTATGGATTGCTATAATTATCGCTTCCTTCCATTCTTTGGGAAAATAGTTTAGTTTTAATATTTTATTTATTAAGATTGTCAAGTAACATATTACGTTTAAGGGTAGGTTTTTAACCGCAATATTTCTGATTTTGTCGTGCCCTGGGCTTTTACGGTTTTTGAGATTTTTAATGATTTCTACTATCTCCTGCGGGGTGGCTGGGCTAATCTCAGCCGTTACCGGGGAATTCCTGAAATTATTTAAAGTTTGTCTGACCATTCTTAGGATGTCCTGACACATTAGATCGTGGTTTGGTTGGAATTGTTTTTCATAATGGCTTGCAAGCGCCTCGGCTTTTTCCTCGTCTGAGTACGCGATTTTAGCACCATCTATTAGTGGCGGGAGCTTAATTTGAGGTTTCCTGAGTCTTTTTGCGAATTGCCAGAGCGATACGTCTTCTGGGCTAAGGGATTCGATTAGTTCTTTATACTGTTGCTGCTTTTCTGCGACAATTTTTTCCCTGACTTTGCACGTGAGTCTGTTAAGCTCCCTTTTAAGGGCGGGGTCTCTGTTAGCCTGCCATGTCTTACGTATTCTGTTTCTTTGCCTGACTAATTGTTTGACATGGTGGGAAAGTGTGGGCATTTTTGGAGACTCACGATGTGTTGTGGCAGAGGCAATTGCTCTCTTGATTTCTGTTGTGAGTGTGTGCGTGGCAGAGTCAATATCCGCCGTGCTCATTATGTTAGGTACTGCTAAGTGCGGCTCGAAGAGTGCTCTTTTGAATACTTCCCAGTTGACCCTCTCTTGTCCCAAAGAGGCTGGAAGAGGTGTGTTCAGGTCGAATGTCACCAGTACCGGCAGATGATCCGAGTCGAATTCATCCAAGGTACTAATAGTGTGAGCGTAATCTATGTTTCGCGTTAGGACAAAGTCTATAAATGAGCCGTTGGCGCCTGAGAAGCAGGTTGGTGTCGACGGTACAATAATGTTAGTGTTTGTCGTGTTCAGCAGTCTGTGTATCTGTGTACCGCGTGAATTGGCTCTCCTACAGCCCCACGCTCGGTGGTGCGCGTTGAAGTCGCCTGCGAGTATAGTGTTTGGATATCGCGCGAAAAGCAGTTCCAGTTGCGCAGCTACATCTACTCTACTCATATTTTTGACATATGTTGAGGTTAGGATAAACGGGCTAGTATTATTAATTTTAATTTTTATACTAGTATTTTCTATACCTTGAAGATTTATGTTGTTTAGTTCCTCGTGGGGAATATTTCTTTTAATGTATACTGCTGTTCCGCCATGGGGCGTTCTAGCATTAGTATTTGAGCTAAGAGTATGATAGCATATATAGTTGGCTATGTTTAGTTTTTTACTTTCTCTAACTTTAGTTTCCTGAATTAATAAGGCGTCTACGTCATTTTCATTTACATAGTTCCTAAGTTCATTTATTCTTGGAGATATGCCGTTCGCATTCCAAAATATTATTTTTAAGGATTCTTTTTGGGACCTAGCCATGACGGGTTTGATTCTCACTGTTATTTTCAAAGTCCGCGATTATTTTAAGTGCCTCAAAGACCATTACCATAGGATCGCTCTTTTTTTGTACTAACTCTGCGAACTGCATCAACAGATGTTTTATGTCGTCTAGATTGAACATGCTAATAAATCCTCTGATGAGGTTGATGATATCCTCCATCTTTTCAGCATCAGATTTATCAGTCGGTTCAGTCTCAGCTTCCATTTCCTCAGCCTCAACCGCGGTTTGCATTTTTTTGTGAGTGTCCTTTTGGAACTCGATAGTTTTTTGCTTTTTTTCACCCGTTTTAACTAACGGCTGGGTTTGCGCGATCTCTTCATCCCTGACTCGTTTATTTTGTTTCCAATCCTCAACCTTAATGTCAAGCCTATCCTTTGCCTGTCTGGCTTTTTCTATTTCCGATCTCTTTTTAATGGCAGCTGTAGCTGCTCTTACTTCCTCCAGGGTCAATTCTCTGGAGGTCGATGATTTGGGGGCCTGCTCTTGCACCGATCTGGTAGGTGCTGAAGGTTGGTGTCTTTTTTCCTGTGGCACTATGTGCGAGGAGCCCTGAGGGGGTGCCTGGGGGTTTAGTCCGAGGGCCTTTTGCCTCCAAGGTGGTATCTGATTTTTTGGGGGAGGGGGGGCATACTCCGGTGCCTTTCCTCTGTTCCAGGGGTTCTTCGGGCATTGCCTGAAGTTCGCTGGATGGTCTCCATTACAATTTGCACACGTTGCCTTCTCTGTCCTGGGTCTCTGGCAGTCCCGTGTGAAATGATCTTGTGCACACTTCAGGCACTTTGGTGGCATACTGCAGTTCTCAGAGGAGTGGTTGAACTGCTGGCACCGGTAGCAAATCTTAAAGCCCCGCCCGTGCTCTGAAGGCCTCTACCTTCACAGCCAAGTATCCTAACCTTGTCAGTCTGTAAATCCTCTGCCAGTCTTCAGTGGGCCTAAGGCTGAGTAAGAAGATCGGCAGGGGTAATCTTGTTTTTGTGTTTCTCAATTGAGAAACCCGGACTACATCTAATCCAATGGATGTTAGCGTCATTTTAATCTCCTCAATGTCATAGTTAGTTGGTAGCCCCTTCAAAACTACCTTTTTTGGCCTTTCAGTTTTTAGGTTTAAACTATGGAAGGGGATTTTCTCGCTAGTCAAATGGCGCTGAACAACCCTATAGGAGTCAGCGTCATTGGGTATGAGTTTGAGCATATCTCCTGAGAGTTTGCCAGATACTTTATTGCCTGTAATTTCATTTAGCTTTTTAAGGAGAGCCTGGTAGTTGTCTCTAAACTTTATGAAGAAACATTCTGCTTTTGGTTCTTTTTTTTCTACCTCCATAATATTTTCTCTAACACTATTTTCAACCGCTTTAGGTTTAGGTGCACTCTTAAATTGAACCGGTTGCGCGGCAATTTCAGCATAAGTCTTAGTTTTAACTTTTTCATTTACAGTTACAACATTATCACTAACCTTTTCATTTACAACACTATCACTAGCAGCATTACAGTCCATGTTATCATGGTCATTAGATTTTAATTTTCCATCCTGGTTTTTAGTAGGAGTTCCCTCAATGTGAGACTCCTCTATCCTAGCCCTTTTACATGGCTTTACAACCGTTTCAGTTTTGTCAACAAGTTTAATTTCATTTATTAGTCCTAACTCTAACAGTTTAGCTCTAATTACTCTATCATTATACTCCTCAACTGAGTTAAAGATCACATAAATATCACTATCACAATTTCTAAATTTACCAATGTCACAGCAGAACAAAAAAGAATTCACAAAATTGAACGAACCTAGAATCCGGGAGACTTGGTCCTTGTCCTGTCCGAGGAGTCCATACTTGAGCATATCCTGGATATGCAGTGTCAGCACGTAGATCACCATTCCACAATAGTTCACCGCATCCTTCACTTCCTGGGTCTTTGCGGCAAGAAGTCCAGCGTCCGGCAGGCGTCCAAGATACGCATCCATTGCATCCTTGAGAGGCCGAGCATCGTCACCCTCCAGCTCACTAGCAACTTCCTTCGTCTTCTCCAAAAGGTCGTTGTCAAGATCCATCATAAATCAGGGTCAAATACCTCGAAGTACGAAAAGCACAACCACGTGGGAAAAACACACGTGGCAATCCAAGTTCGAACAGCACAAAATGGCGATACACAGAAAAGTTGAAGATTACTTAGCCCGACGTGCTCTATCGTAACTAGATATAACACGCCCAAGCGTAAGTAAGAAAAGTCACCACAAGATAAAAACAGCACCTTCGCAAAATCACAACCTCACACTTCGATGAAATGATTAGAAAGTACAAATAATCTTAAAGAAAAGATATTAGAATATTTCCGGTAGAAATATTGTGATTTCGTAATCCAGTATAACGATTGGGGAAGTTTTTATACCCGTCCATCGTTAGTTAAGGCACGTAGGAATAACATTCTCCCTTATTACAGATTTTCAGTGTTATTATAGGAAATAGTTGAAGTTAGTCTATTTGTAACCTAAATAGGAAATCTAACTTAAGAGGATACTTAACCTTTAGTCGCTTATTTTAGTTTCAATTTTTGAGATTTTTCCACGCGGTTACTTGTTAAGCATATATGTTGAGAAAAGGAAAGTTTGTGTTTTTATAAAGATTCCATAAAAGAACAGAAATAATTCAAATGTTTATCGAAAAGCAATGCGATCATTTTACGAAACGCTAGAAATTATTAATTCTCGTTATTTTAGCGATATTTGTTATATATACAAACCTTTCCTTGTTTAGCATCTATGCTTAGTTTACAGAGGAAAGAAATCCGAAAACTGAAGAAACTAAAAATGTAGAACTGTTTTCCATTGGTTGACCAGGGAAAACTGAAACAAGTGGCTAGGAGAAAAATATTCTGTTAAATAGTATAAATATCAATATTTTAATGTAATCATTATTTTATTTCGTTATAACAACCATTAAAATAGTAATATTTATTTCTTCATTAAATTTATTAATTTCATGTTATTAAATTTATATTACAAAATTAACCTATAATACAGGGTTAGCAAGAAATAAGGTTCCCACTTCAGAGGGCTCTACAATACGTTTTATTGGTCCAAATGAGATAAAATTTGAAATACAGATAATTCAAATCATGCGCTTGACATTTATTAAATCAAAAATTTTAGTGCAAAAATCCGCCGATAGGTGGCGCTATAATACACATAACAATATTTAATAGGCTTTATAACAGTTAAATAATATTAAAAAAGTAGCATTAAAACTGCTCAATATGTCCCTCTTCATTTTCCACAGCTGACCGGAGTGAGTCTGCCGGAATATCAAGAACATGGCGCCGAATGCTGTCCTTCAGATCTGGCACAGATGCTGGCCTTTTACGGTAGACATTGTCCTTGAGGAAACACCACAACCAAAAGTCGCAGGGAGTGATATCCGGCGAACGAGGAGGCCATGCTGTTGGAAAATGCCAGCTGATCACCCGTTCAGCTATAAAATGCTGTGTTAGCAATTGCTTTACACTACGCTCAATGTGAGGAGGTGCGCCATCCTGCATAAAAATGATGTCCTGAAGGCATCCACGCTGTTGAAGTTGTGGGATTACAAAACCCCTCAGCATATCACGGTACCGTAGTCCTGTGACGGAACAGGTTTTGATTCCAGTTGCAGTTACCTCTTCAAAAAAATACGGTCCAATGATAAAGGTAGCCGTAAAACCACACCATACTGTCACTTTCTCAGGATGCAAGGGTTGTTCTTGGATAGCGTGAGGGTTTTTCGTTGCCCAAATTCGGCAATTGTGGGTGTTAACTTGCCCATTGAAGCAAAAGTGGGCTTTGTCAGTCCACAGGATGTTCCATGGCCAACTGACATCAACCACCATTCGAGCAAGGAACTGAAGTGCAAAAGTTTTACGAACCTCTGAGTCTCCGTACTGCAATAGGTGCACAGGCTTTATTTTGTAGGGATAAAAATTCAAAATCCGTCGTAAGATTTTTCGTACAGTGGAATACGGCATATCCAATACACGGGAAACAACTTGCACACTCACACTACCATGCGGCGAATGACTGCTGACTTCAACCACCGCGGTAGCCACATTTTCGATGCTAAAAGACTGGATTGGCTTTCGTCCTCTACCTGGAAGAATGCCAAGATTCCCAGTTCTTACAAATTTCTTTATCATCTTGCGTAGAGTACATGGAGACGTTGGACCTCTTCGTAATATCTGCTTCATACGACGGAATTCTTTTACAGCTGCAACGGAGTTCTGCTGGTTCTGGTAGAACAATTTCACCAGTAGCGCTTTTTCTTGCAACGTTGGCATGATGTGCTGAGAGATAACTAATGCTCGTGCAAAATCAGCCTTCTTTTTATCCAAAGAATAATGCTACATGCTACTAAGCATGCGCTGTAACGCAAAATAATGTTTCACATTTTCCATATATGCAAATAAATACCATTTGTGTTATAGCGCCACCTATAGGTGAATGTTGATACTAAAATTTTTGATTTAATAAATGTCGAGGGCGTCATTTGAATTATCTTTATTTCAAATTTTATCTCATTTGGATCAATAGAACGCATTCTAGAGCCCTCTGAAGTGGGAAACTTATTTCTTGCTATCCCTGTATATTAATCTCATTTTAATAAACTCTGTTTTCATATGTATACACATTGGAAGAAATTAACTGTCATCTATCCTGCTTTATAAGTTGACTTTCTTAACGAAAGTTTTAGCAGAATAAAAACATCTTTTTTATCGGTGTTAGCCAAAACGAATCTACTTTATTCAAATAAAGCTTATGCAGAATGATCGTATCGAAAACGAATGTTTTTTTTATTCATTTGTCTCGCCACAAAATCTTCACCTGGAATTTTTAAGCATGGACTTGGTAACCAGAATAATAGCCATACCAAATTTGAAAAATCTGTTAAAAAATTTAGATTTGTATGCGAAAAAACAGACATACAGACGGAATTTCAATTTCATTTATATAAGAGTATTTGAAAATATGATCAGGGCCTTTTATTTACTTAAATATTGTATTTTAGGTATTTATATTTGCAACAAAAAAGTTTTAAAAATAAGGTGCGGAACTTTATGAAAATAGTATTAACTTTGTAAGGGATATTTCTTAACATGTTTAAAATCTAATTTTTTACAGTTACAATGTTGCACAAAACTGTTTTTTACAGTTACAAAATCCAATTAGTAGAATATTCCTTACTACTTCATTAGTAAAAATAAAAAAAAAGAAATGCACTAATTATAAAGGAATTCCTAAATTTTTCCCGAAAAGTCCCTGAAATATTATAATAGATTCCCAAAATTTTGTTAATAAGCATAGAAAAAAAACCTAAATCAGCCGTTCATTAATTTCTTCGTCAAGTTTTGCTTTAAAAATTATCAAACTTTTTTACTTTAACTAATGACGTTCAACTAATTGGAACTTTTATTCCACGAGGCACGTGTAAAAATTTATATTCCGAATTTTTCCAGACATGCCACCTACAAGGTTGAGACTGTTTTCTTAATTTGCAAAAAATTTAATGGTATAATCAATGGCCTATGATCAATATATAAGTAAATAAAACCCTTTACTACCTTTCCAAATATCCTGTATATACATTAGAGTCCCGATTATATGAACTGATATGGACTGAGAACAAAAACAGATCGGATACGGTCAAACTTGGTTAACAAGGATAAAGCTTTTTATACTGCACTGTGCAATTTAGCGCTGACATTTGCGATAATGTTCCCCTTCCCTCTAGAATATCCTTCATGCCTGCCATTAAGTGCATATGTACTGTATGGAAAATAATATATACATCTAAACCATGTACCGAGCGGTGCCTAAATTCATCCATTCAATTTTTCAAAAGACGTAGTCACCCGCTGCGAGAGCACAAGCGCAGCTGCACCCAGCCCGCTAAGCGGGCGTATTACGCTCTAAATAATCAGCTAAATATTTCTTAGCCGTTGCGCGTTAGTGTAATATACCGTGGGTCCGACGCTGAAGCACATCGACCGTAATGCCCTAATACGACTGCATATAATGCCCTAAAGAATGCTTTTCGCCCCTCAGCACGAACTTAATACGCCCTTAGTAAGCTCTTTTGACACACCCTAAATAAACTCTTATGATATGACTTTTGCTCTCGGTGGAGACGTAATACGCTCAAAATAAGTGCTTTAAATGCGCCTTAAATAGGCTCCTTAATGCACCCTAAATGTGTCTTTCACCATCTGTGAATGCGCAGTGCGCCCAAATGAGCTCTTTTGATGCCCTTTAAATAATATCCTTTGATACGCCTTAAATAATCTCTCCTGATACGCACTGAATATGCATCGACCTCTGCGCGGGTGGGATACGTCTTTTGATGCGCTTTAAAAAGCTCCTTTGATATGCCCTAAATACGTCTTTCGCGATCAGCGCGGGCGATATACGCCACAAATAAGCTTTTTTGATGGGCCCTAAATATTATATTTTAATACACTTTATTTAGGCGCTAAGGGTGCATGTGAATACATGATGCTAAACTTGCCTAATATTATCAGAACACTATAGAAATAAAAATACTCGCAATCCAGAAAAGTCCCTGGACACGTCTGTTTTGAATGTCATTGTTCAAATAATGCGAATGACGTTATGACATAGTATCTTATGTATGAGGAGGGGGCTCTATCCCCAAAGAGTTTCCAAAAATGGGAGCGGCGTCACATCGCGGGCGTCTGGAGAATTTCTTGCCCTGAGCTACCGCTGCAGAGTGATAATTGTTAAAAATTAACAATAGATTAACACCTTAAGAAAATAATAATTAATGATCAGATGATGCAAGAAACGTAATTTTTAGCAGTGTGTAATATTTAGTTAAACACCTAATTAAATTATGAAGATCGGATTGTCAGTCAATTCTTATATAGGAATTTTAAAATAGTCTTAAAACACGAAAAGTATATGCTTATATACACTCTTTTGCAATAAAAAAATAAAAAGCACGCCTAAAAAAAAATCCGATCATTCCGAAATTTCGCATGCAAATTCCTTTATACCAAGTATGTAAATGATTACATTTGCAAGGCCAATGAGTGTTAACTTCGATCATAGCGCGCGTTTCTACTGCGCAACTAGCATCCTATAAAAAAGGTTAAAAATGTGGACGGTTTATCTTTGCTCGTTATCTGCGTTGCAGTTCCGTGGAGACACAAAAATTAATGCCGTTACTATGTTGCCGAAGACCTTATAAGCAATTAGACGAGTTCGAACGTGGTCGTATAGTCGGTATGCGTGAAGCTAGCTGGTCATACTGAGCAATAGGCCGCCACCTGCACCGACCGGACACTGCTGTGCAAAGGTGCTGGCAGCAGTGGTATTGCAAGGAATGCATCGGCGGAATGAAGGCTTTGGAAGACCAAGGTGCACGAATGCGAGGAAAGATCGGATGATTGTGCAACAGGCTCGATTTCTTAATCATATCGCAGCCTTGATTTTGTAATCATTTCATTACCTGTGTATGAGCTGTACGCATATTTAATTTCAATAAAAACGATCACTTTCTTCATGGTGTTCCGTCCCCCCGCAAAAGAGTGTATATTTGAAATTTACGAAAATTCGCTAATTGAAAGCACGGATTCCGTAAAAAATCCATGTGAAAAAGAATTTATTCTTCGACTTTTCCAATGGTATTAAGATCTCTGTGACAATATTTTCGGTAGAAGGAACCGACTTGTGAGAAAATAGCTCATAGTGGCAAAAAAAAATAGTGGGGGAAATCAGGACTTTCGTGAGTTGATGTTTCAACTTTATAAGAAAAAGTGATGATATTATTTAAAGAGGAGCTAGCTCGGATAATACGGAACTTCGGATAACCAGGACTCGGATGAGCGGGACGCTACCGTATATCTAAAAGAAAGCCATTGTCCCCTCCCTCCCACTCCATATAATTCTTGACATGAAACAAATAATTTTAAATTCCAAACATATATTTTGCGTTAATCCCCTCTCTACGCAGTACATGAAAGTTTATTGCGTTTTGAAAAAAAAATATTGTTCTATTTTTCTCTCTTCATTCCATTCCGTCGCCATCCCCCCGAAAATAAATTTGACTAATGACCCTCTATTCAGAATCAATGGAGTTTCCTCTTGTGACAATGAACTTCAGTCAAAACTCATCATCTTCATTCTTTTCGATTTTACTGTCTTTGTAAATGAGAGAAACAACTGAGACAACTCTTATTTTTGGATGTCCTATTTTCTTTGTTGTGGTATTGAAGCTCGTAAATTATGAAAGTGTGGATTAAAATTGCGAATTTTTAAAATGACATTGTTTCAGTTTTTTTTATGCTAAAACTTCAAATAGCAAAATGAAAGAATACATAAATAAGTGAGGGGGATAAATATTCCGGGATTTAATGAACCGATCAATATAGTTTCTCTTTGTTGTTCCTTTCAAGAGAATAAACTTGTTTATTTCGAATATGCTATCAAAAGTAACAATTGGTTTCGGAGTTAAAACCAAATTCTAGCTTCAGGATAAATACTGCAACAACTCCAGAGTAGGCAAGCAATCGTCAGCCAGTAAATAATAGCATTCAGGTAGCTTTACCCATACACATTTATTATTCTTGTGGCAGCAGACGACTCTGCTCCTGCCAAAGACATCGATCGAAGATGTTAGGATACCCGAATTATAAGTTCAGAGTCGAAATCAGCTTTCGCTCTAATCTTATAATGTCAGTCTTGTAAGCACGAGGTCCCGAGTTCGGGCCTGGCTCTGGATTAACTCCTACAATGATGACTGGAAGTTTGAAAAACGCAACCTTCTCTCTCCAACGATCTCACTATCTCAACACGAGATGGCAGCACCACACGGAGCCAGAGGTTCAACCACTCCCTTCCTGGTTGACCACGACAGACGTTACTCCCAAGGTACGACACGCCTCCCGGCCATTCAGCCCCTCGACTGAGTTTCGGATGGGGACGCACGGGGGTTTTCTGGGCGGTTCCCCTCCTCGCCGAAATTCGACCGGGGCCTTCTCATCAGGTAGGGGAGTGTTGTTGTTGAAACCCAGACCGTCCGACCTACCAGAAAGGTGTAAGGTAACTGTTTGGAAGGTCGGGAAGTGCCACCCAATTTAGACCGGAACCCAGTGGGGGAGGCATCCACAGGGACCGTACCCTCCTTCCCCTACCACCAACCTCTCGGAAGGACTTTCGGACCCACATGTTTAACGTGATCGTACTCCGCATGAACACGGCGGCAGCTTTGGCAGTGGCTGGAATCGAACCCGGACCTACCGAGTGCAACTCCAGCGCGCTAACCAATGGGCTACCGCGCCCTAAGGTAGGGGAGTGTGTAGCAGCAGACGACTCTGTTCCTGCCAAAGACATCGATCGACGATCGTAGGATACCCGAATTATAAGTTGAGTCGAAACTAGCTTTTGCTCCAATCTTATAATGTCGGTCTTGTAAGCACGAGGTCCCAAGTTCGGGCCTGGCTCCGGATCAGCTCCTACATTCTCTTTAATTTTACTTAAGTAATTTTGTATAAATACTGTTATGTCAATCTGTTTTTATGAACGTTTTTATCTATCTGTATTTATCTCAAATTTATAAACGTTTGCAATGAAAATAATGTTTCGTGGATATAATTTTCAGGTACATATCATAAGATACGTAACATTTTCAGATACATAAAAACATATCAAAATGAGATCCCATGTTCATCCCACCTTTGAAATTTTTACGTAAATTCTTTATTCAAAGGAATATAATCAGAAAATTTTGAAAATATAATAAATCACCGTTTGTACAAAATTCGAAATCAAATTATTAACCTTGAAACAGTCACCTTGAGAAATGACTTTAAGCTGACCTTTTGATACATCAGGTTAAAGGGCGATTATAAACAAAAACAATGATAAGTATTTTTTTATGAATCAAACACATTACGAATCCTTCAACCTTTAAATCTATCTACAGTAAAAACTAATTATCCTGAAAGCTTAAAATTAAAGAGATTTTGCTACACTCATCAAAAGTGAAATTTCAAAACCATGAAGGAATGCACGTAGCCATATGCAAATCACAGTACCGGTAGAAGAGAAAAAGTCATATGCAAATGATCAAAAGAATAAACAAAGATACGCAAAATAAACCTGTTTATTCAGTAAAGAATGTGGCTCCCACGGACAGTTAAACAGGCCGCTAAATGACGAGGCATACTATCGATAAAGCTAAAAATGGTTACCTAAGATAATCCTTGTCAAGCAGCGTCCACTGCGGCACGCAGTTCGTCTACGCCTCTACGGTATGTACCGGTGGTCCCCTGTGCACCTGATGTCCGATGAGGGCCCACGCGTGTTCAATGGGACAGAGATCCGGCGACATTGCCGGCCAGGAAAGGATGTGAATTCCGTTCAGGCTGTTGAGAATTCACTGTGCGGTGTGGCATTGTCTTGCTAAAACACCGTTCCGGGGACGGCCTGCACCAGTGGCCGAACCACAGACATCATAACTTGTGCATCATACCGATCCGCTGCCAAATTACCTACAATGTGCACCAGAACTGTCAGCTGATGTGCACCAGAGCTGTCAGCAACATGATACCGCCCCGAACAATAATGACCGGTGTGACGCTCGGTGATATGGGCTGGAAAGTGAAGCTCCCCAGGGAGCCGCCACACTCGACTATGGCTGCCATTCCTCCACAGGCAGCAGCGGTATTCATCCGTAAACAATAGCCGATGCCATCCATTGGTCTAGTTGCGATGACGACGGTACCACGCCAGACATGCACCACTGTGTCAAGCACTTAATGGCACCCCAGTGGTTGGCCGCCGTGCTCGCAGCTGTACTTCATGCAAACTGTTGCGAATGGTTTGGGTGCACGCAGGTGCAACCGTTGATGGTGGCATGCTGTTTCGGTTGTCACTTGCTGTTGTGAACGGGTCTCGACGAGCCGTTTGGCGAATCTACCGGTCTGTGCGCTCTGTCGTACACCTGTTCGATTGACTACTTATTCGCGTGTGACGTGTTCTCTGATGTTCCTGCGACCATTGTGTCACACATCGTTGGATGGTACTCACGTTGTGCCCAACATGCGTGGCAATTACACGCATTGATAAACCCACGTCAGGCAGCTCCAGGATACGGACTCATTCCCCAGCCGGTAACTGCTGGTATACAGCTCGCTCACGTATTCGAGGCATCGCTTCTTCTTTTTGGAAAGTGCAGCTGCTGCAAATCGTTGCTGATAGCATTTACGGGACGAACCGTCTGCTGAACTTTATTACCCGAAACTGGGTGTCACGTGACCCGATACGTACGAAAACTTAATCATTTGCATATAACTCTCTCTTCTACCGGTACTATGATTTGCGCTTACGTTCATTCCTTCATGGTGTTGAAATTTCATTTTTGACTTGTGTATATGGAAAAGCAATAGGTTTACGAAACTTCATAAAATTTAAAAGTGGGGAAGGTTAAGATATTTTTGTTGTATCAATTGACACGGAATTTGATTTTTACTTTTCCTACATGAAAATGCATAAAGAAAGTATTCAAGCGCATTTAGAACACGAAAAACCTATTTTTAACGTGACGCGTGTATTTCTATCTGTTGGTCTGTATAGTGTATATATCTAATTTAGCTTAAAACTATTAAAAGAAATTTAGCAAGTAAGTGTCTTATGGGTTACTCTGTGCTGATGAGACGTTGGTATAATTCAGAAAAATAGAACCTTTTTTTTTTTTTTTTTTTTAGCGAAATTTCTTTCAAGTATCACCTCAAACGTAAAATAAAGACAAAATATGCCGAAATGTATTGATTATTATTATTTTTTTTACAAAGAAAAGAACAGCTCCATAACTCTATGTTGAACATTTTTCTCACTACATCAGATTTTTGTATTTCATCTTGTAGTCCATGTTAGACGACGGATAATTCCCTCCGGACAATCCTGATAATTGTTAACAACCGAGGAAATTTCCGTTTCTCGATTGCTTAAGGAATTGATAAAATCCAACCCATCATCGAATTCCGGGCGAATCATCAAAAAGAAAAAGTTTTTGCATAACCCATTTGTTTCGTTCAATTTAGTTTCGGTTTTGAACAACTCAGCGACTTTCATATTTCCGGGGAAACAATAGAGGGATTTCATGAAAAATTCGTCCTTTGTCACGCATTTACGGTATTAGGGCAGAGTTTTTTCCCCCTCTGAAATTAGAATTTTCTTGTTCGTGAAGCCCCGATTATAAAGATATGACTTTTGAAACACTGGTGGTATAAAGAAACAAAAATGTAAAGAACAATTTTACTGACCTTAGGGAAATAACGTTACAGAATTATATAAAAAAATCTTATGTGGGCAGCACATGACTTTCCCTGCAGACTCAAATTCAGATGTTCTTTATCTCTTTAATAATTCATTTGATTGAGTTTAATTGCACCAAATAACACTAAATTTGCATTTTTAATTCAATTTTTGTTTTTATTTGGAAATTGAAAATTTTTCCGATACCGGCGTAAAAAAAATCCAAGAAATCTCAAATATCTTGAGAACGGTTAGTTCTGAAGTATAATGGAGTGTGTTATAGTCTTTTCCTCGTCAAAAATTTCGTATAAAACAAGAATTTAATTGATACATTTCAGCATACGTAGTCTTTTTTTGTTTTTTAGATTTTAGCGATTTTTGTTGGCCATTTCGAAAAAAAAGGCAGGTTGTTCTTTTCCGAATCGTACCAAAATTTAATCAGCACTATAGTGTCCCAAAAGTAACTTATCTACCAAATTTTGTGAAATTTGGTCAATTAGTATTTTAGCTAGGGTGGATACAAGAAATTTTTACGGACCATTTCGCAAAAAAAGACAGGTTCTGTTTCTAAACGATGCCTACCAAAAACTAATCAGCACCAGAGTCTCACCCAAGTGACTTATATACCAAATTTTATGAAATTCGGTCCATTAGATTTTTAGTTAGAGTGGATACATACATTGCACAGACACACACACACACAGACGTCACGCTAAAAATAGATTTTTTGTATTCTAGAGGTCTTGAAACGTGTAGATCTGTCGAAAACTCGAGTTGCGATTTTCGACATGATTCCAATACTTTCCCTATACATCACCAAGTATTGCAGAGAAAGTAAAAGGGATATTCTGATGGGGCGTTTCAAAAAATTGCAACGTTAAAGTTTAATTTTATATTCCCTGGTGTAAAATACAAAAAAAGTTTTATGAACGAGTTGAAATTTCAAATTTGACTTTGAGTTCGATTTGCACGTTTTGAGTAACCCTGAATATTAAATGGAACTTTTATGAATTGATGTGTGTCTACGTCACGATATATCAAGGACGAATGGATCAGTTTGAATGAGTATTGGTTCGATTGTCACAATGTGTAAAGTGGAACCCAGTTGATTTCGAGCACTATTAGATACCCACATTTTCTCTAACGTTTATATTCTTATTATTAAATTGTCAGTTTTAAATAAAATCGAGCAGTCATTTTATATGTAGGGGAGAGTTGAGAAAATATGTGTGGTCAATATTTATTCATCTACTGCTTCAAAATTAATTGAAGAACAAAACCAGTTTGTTTATCATTAAGTTCCATTATATAGGGCAAATTTTCTGTTAATAATTATTTGGTATTTGATCGCATTTTATAATGATCATAGAATCCAACGTTTTCTACTATTTTTAGAGTCTCAAGTAATTTAAACAATAAGAAGCACTGGTTTGACCCATACCCATAAAGTAGGCCTATTCGGGTACCATGCTATAAATCAAAGTAAAACGTTGATATTCAAAACAATCAATCTTTATCGTGCGTGAATTGTAAAACATTACATAAACGATATTATTTTATACACTGTTACGGTTCCTTCCGAGAGGTTGGTGGTAGGGGAAGGAGGGTACCGTCTCTGTGGATGCCTCCCCCATTGGGTTCCGGTCAAAATTGGGAGATTCTACCTGGCTGTCCAAACAGTTGTTACCTTAAACTTTTCTATTAGGTTGGACGGTCTGGGTCTCAATAACAACAACACTGTTACTGTTATATACGATTATATTATTACGGTTATTATATATGCGGTTATATTATTACGGTTTACAGTTACATAAATTATATATACACGTTTTTTTTATGCACGGTTTCGAGGTGGGTATAAAAATAACTAGTTCATTTTAATTTGCAAAACCCATAAACAAAATACAAGTCATTAATAAGTAACCAGCCTGAGAGAGCCAATCAGAAAGCATAATGAAGAACAGCCTAGTTAATCAGAAACAGAACTAGCACACAAGATTAGACTATCCTAAAAAACAACAGGAATATTCCGACAAGACAAAATAAAATTAAAAAAGTACCAGCAAGATAAAAATAAGACAAAATGATAGTGTCTCATAAGCTTAGACTTGGGAAAAAGTGGAACAATATTAACAAAGAAAACATAACATTACAGTGTACCCAGCCATTCAGTGGAAAAAAATGGAGTTCTGGACAAGTCATTAACCAGATTACTAGAACTTATCTAAATATGAAAGACTTATAAAAAGTAAAGATCGACGTGCATTTTTGTATAATCCTTGCAGAAGAAAATGGTCAAGAGAAGGTGGTCAAATTTAAAACAGTGCTGGGAAATGAAAGATGTATTAAATTCCAATTTTTGACTAAGTTTTTATATTTCATAAGGGAACATGCAAGTTGAAAAAGAATCGATTAAAGTTTTTAAAAATCGAATCTAACAGTCGATTACATATTCTGTATGAAAAGAGCGTGAAACCCTAATTCCAGGAACTCCTTCTACAAGTGGATGGCTATTATGGTTTTCAAAGTATATTGCTTTTTTTTTTATTTTTGGAAACTCGCTATCCTTCAAAGTAATGCTAATGTTGATAATAGAAAATCACAAATCTGCCAATTTAATTTTATTCGTATTAAATACTAATTTACCGATAATTAATTATCACGAATAAAAGTTTCAAAGTACAAGCTGATTTCAGTCAACAGAGAAATTAATATCTCATTTTAATTATTTATTTACTTGATTTTTATTTTATTTTTAATATTTCAGCATCCGACAAACGTTAACGGTGAATAAGTTCTCCCTAAATCCCAAAAGTTTAAAAGACAGGAGCAAGGGATTTTTCGATTTTCAATCACCCGGAGTGCTTAAAAAATGTTATCCCTCTTGCCGAGATTTCAGCCAGTCATCAAATATTTTCCTGCTTGGCTCAGTATCCATTTGTTCCCCTCAATTTGGTTCCGTATTTGAATATCCCCGCAAGTTTAATATTTTCAGGAAACAAAGGAAGGATGGGGTCAATGGGGTGGGTGGGGTGGGGGATGTCTTTTGTGACGTATTTGCTGTATCAAATAAGGGGAAGTTTTTCGTTCCGACCAATATTTTCTTGGTCATGCAACGACTCTTAAAGACACACTTATAAAGATGTGCTTAGAATAGAAATGTTATAAAACGTGGAGAAGAAATTTAACCAACATGCGATATAAAATCTATTTTTGTCATCAAACATATTGTGGGGTGTTAAACAAATAGTGTAATCTTGAGCAAATTGCTGTCTCTTAAGCACACTGTGGAGTCTTAACATTGTAGAGTCAGTCTTAGCAAATTAGATCACCTCTAAAGCTTTAAAAAAATCTACTTCTTTTTACCTTTATTATTAAATATGAATCATCTACCGAGATATTGCAATAAACTTCCGATTAGTACGAATTCTAGAGTCAAAATGGTGAAGCAACGCATGCAGTATTTATTGAAAATCCTAAATTTTAAACTGATTGCTTTTTCATAATTACATTTTTTCACTTTCCGCGTATTCCAATTTTTAAATTGTAATGAAGACGAAATCCTAAATTTTTGCAAGGTCTTTACATAATGCAAATGTTTATTTACCCATCCATATTTAAGTGTAAAAATTCTCAAGAAAATTTTCTAAAATTAAGTAAAAGTAAAATTTCTAAAGGAAATTTCTTGTACAAGTTTTGTAGTTATTTCTGTTTTTTAAAGTATAAATTTCTAAACATCATTACATTAAAAAAAAATCTGATGTGGGCAGCACATGGCTTTCCCTGCAGACTTATATTCACGTTCTCTTTATTTTTATTATATTTAATTCACTTTTAATTCAATTTTCGTTCTCATTTGATAACTGGACTTCTTTTCAAAGGTGGCGTGGAGAAAATACGAAAAAACTAAAATATCTCGAGAACGGCTAGTTCTAGTGTAATGGAGTTTGTCTTATTCTTTTCTTCGTTAAAAATTACGTATTAAACAAGCATTTTATGGATATATTTGAGCATACGTAGTTTTTTATTTTAGATTTTGGCGATTTTTGCGGGCCGTTTTGCAATAAAAGGCAGGTTATTTTTTTCCAAATCATACCAAAATCTAATCAGCACCAGAGTGTCCCACAAGTGACTCACCTACCGAATTTTTTGGAATTCGGTCCATTAGTTTTTCAGCTAGAGTGGATACAAGCTTTTGCGGGCCATTTTGCAAAAAAACGGCGGGTTCTTTTATCTCGAATCGTACCCAAAACTGATCAGCACTAGATTCGCCCACAAGTGACTTACCTACCAAATGTTATGAAATTCGGTCAATTACTTTTTGAGTTAAAGTGGATACAAAATCTGCACAGACAGACACACACACAGACGTCACGCTAAAAATAGTTTTTTCGTATTCTAGAGGTCTCGAAACGTGTAAATCCGTCGAAAACTCGAGTTGTGATTTTCGGCATGATTCCAATACTTTCCCTATACATTACCATGTATTGCAGGGAAAGTAATATGTTTGTAAATTTAGGTATACGTTAAAACATATATTATTATGATTATGCGGGCAACATATTTTGCATGCATGCGCTAGTTTAACTTGTTGTATGAGAGCTTTTTTTATTTTTTTAAATATTTTTTTAATTATATTTTAATTACTTTTTTAAATAAATTAATAACTAATACCAAGAAATTGAAGAAAGAACACAAAACAATAAGTTATCCTAAACATTTAAGACGCGGTCATCATGCCAAAAGAAGAGAGTAACAGCACTAGGCCTAAATGGGAAGTTAATTCAGCTTAGATTATTTTTCAAGACTGATCATCTAATCCAAATTAACTGAAATAAATGGTTGTTTCGGATTATGGGAGTAATTAGTTAATTTGTTACTATGAACACCATAAACACTGTTTGCAAACAAATACAGAGGACTAAATGGAAAATTTATTAAGAAATCAAATAATTACCAGGAGCCATGTATTATTATCAACATATGTATAAATTTTTAAACTTAGGGGGGAATGAATGAATAGTAGCTATCAGGAGGATCTACCCCATACGCTTAATATGGACGATGGAAAAATGTTTTTGTAGCGTATTTACTGTACTGACTAAGGGGAAGATTGTCATTCGGGTCAGTATTCGTTGTCAGGCAGCGACGCCGGAAGATACACTTATAAAGAGGAGCACAAAGTAGACATTTTGTGAAACGTAGTGTAGAGATGAAGCAAGCTTGTTATATAAACTCTATTTTTGTATTAAAGCGTATTTTGGGGTATTAAACAAATAGTGTGATCTTAAGCAAATTGTTAGTTCTGAAGCACGTGTATTAAGCAAATTATGTAGTCTTAAGTACATTGTGGTATCTTAAGACATTGTATAGTCTTAAGTACATTGTGGCATCTTAAGATATTGTGTAGTCTTAAGTACATTGTGGTGTCTTAAGCACATGTGGAACCTTAAACAAATTGGTTGATCTTAAGCAAATTGTCGGATTTTAATCTCATTGAGGAGTCTTTATTCTGGAGTATTATGCAAATTATGTAGTCTTAAGCACATTGTGGCAAAACATTGTGTAGTCTTAAGTATATTGTGTTTGAAGAACGTGTGGAACCGTAATCAAATTGTTTGATCTTGAGCAAATTGTCGGATTTTAACACTAGAACGACAGAAGCGGCCATTTTGACCTCATAAATACTTTGAGAAATGATTCCTCCAAAACAGCTAATCCCAGCCCATTGAAATTTTATGACTTTTCTTATTTTCTTAAAGTTATTGAAAACACGGAAGAAAATTATTCAAGGTTTTATAATAAGAGAAAAAATCAGGGATCTTCCATTCTAGAGTTTTAAGAACATTCTAGAGTCTTAACATTGGGAAGTCTTGAGCCTGTTATAGAGTCCTAAGTACATTGCAGAGTCTTAATCACATTGTGGAGTCTTAAACTCAGATTGCACAGTTTTATGACCATTTAGTAGTGAAATACGAGGCAGGATTCAAAAGTTCCCGGACTTAGTCTATAACTTAAAAATTATTTGCAGTAAAGCGACTACGATAACGTTTCTGTATTACTACGTTCTCCCCCTCTTCTAAAAGTAGTTTGACCCAAATCACGTGATCGGTGGCTCGCCACGGCGTCGTGTTTTGCAGACGGGTGCACTTCGTAACCGACGATTGAAAGAAATGGAGTATGTTGAGCAGAGAATTGATATCAAATTTTGTGTTCGCATGGGAAAGAGTGCTACGGAGGTTTACGAAATGTTGAAGCATGTATACGGAAGCATTATCGCGAACGCAGGCTTTTGAGTGGCATCGACGTTTCAGAGATGGCAGGGAAAATGCCGAAGACTTCCCGCACTGCTGAAAACAGGTTTCTGCGACGGTACGTGGGAACAGACAGCAAACAATAGCGGAAATAGCAGAATCAGTTGGGATATCCGAGGCCACATGTCAACGGGTACTGGCTGAGGATCTTAACATGCATAGGGTGTGTCAACACATCGTTCCCCGCATGTTAACCCGAAGACCAAAAGGCAAATCGAATGGAAATGGCGGGAGACTTAATTTCGGCTGTTGACAAAGATCCTTTCCTCTTCGATATCCAGGGCATTGTGCATCTGGAATTTATCCCTGAAGGACGCACTGTGAACAAGGAACTCTATGTAGACATCCTGCGTCGTTTGCACGAGTCGATCCGGAAAAAGAGACCATAACTGTGGGCTGAACAGTCATGGGTGCTTCTGTATGACAACGCTCCTGCACACCGATCCCTCCGCGTCGCTGACTTTCATGCGAAAACGCAAACAACTGTTTTGTCATATCCTCCTTACTCCTCTGATCTCTCCCCGTGCGACTTTAGCCTATTTCCTGAACTGGCAAGTCGCTTGCAGGGTCGTCGTTTCAATCCGCAGATGAAGTTAAAAGTGCATCACCGTCTGAATTAAAGGAGACGGCTAAAAATGGATTCCAGAAGTGTTTCGATGACCTTCACAAGCGATGGCAAAAGTGTGTTGTTGCGCAAGGTTCTTATTTCGAAGGAAGACGTGTTTTAGCATTTTAATTTATAATATTTTTTAAGTTACAAACTCAGTCCGGGAACTTTTGAATCCAACTCCGTACATTGCTGAGTATTAAACACACTGTTGCATATTAAGCACATTTTCTAGTATTGAACATACTGGTGCCTATTAAGCACAATTTTGAGTATTAAGCACATTTTTTTAATATTAAGCGCATTGGGGGGAGTCTTAAACAAATGGTGTGATCGTAAGCAAGCTAGTCTTAAATCAAGTTATATGTCGATTGTGTGGTCTTGAAAGTAATATGCGATCCTACATAGAAATTAATCATTTTAAAGCAAGCTGCATGTCTTGAAACAACCTGATTAATCTGAAAGCAAAATGCATTGCATTAAAACAAGTTGAATAGCTTTAAAGCGATTCCTAAATTGATTAGATATAAGTTAAGTTTCATAAACTTACAGCATTGATGATAAAGAGAAGAATAAAAAATAATTCTTGTGGAACCTGTAAGGAAGGTTTCATATGGTATTGGGTTTCCTCTGACAGCATTTGATTATATGAATGTATTTAACTTATTTTCAGAAATATACAGCAAATAATCCAGAAAATTCCCTGTTGACAAAACTAGGCCTGAAGCGCCTATTCATGGTATATCCGACTCAGCGCATTTAATGTTAGAATCATAGAATCAATATCCTTCTATGCATCCCCTTGTGACACACAGTAAAGATTCATCTCCCATCATGCGAAATCTGATTTGTCAGTTTCAAACCCCTGCACCATTTTAAAGTGAAACAAGAAACCTTCCTTTTGCAACGTGCCACATCTAATTTCCCCCACACTATCGCTTTTTAACGAATCGGGCGTGTTTTATGCATTTTAGATTAGCTCTATTTTAAACACGCGAGAAATATTTATCTCAATACATATTTGAACAGAAATCTAAATATTGATTATAGAGCGGAACATTGTAGTGCTAGAATTTAATCCAGTCATATAACGGGGCATATAAAGCTATATATAAGATCCCCCACCCACATACACATTAGGCCGCCGGCACCGTTTGCGCTCCTAAAATCATCGGATGCGCAGACCACGCATATGTTCCGATCAATACCATTAATGATTATACTATCTCTTTTTAAACCATAGTTACTATTCCATGCCCTAAGAAATCGCAATTACTTTACGACACACTGGACACCTCCCCCCCCCCCTCCCCAATAAAACACCGTTCCTATACCATGAATAGTTAAACTTTCAATATTTTGATAAATAATATAAGATTAAATATTCCCACGAAGCGATAAGGATTATCAAATAAATTGAATTTAATTTTCAGAAATCTTGAATGAAAGTTAAATTTGGAGATTTATCAAAGCCGCCAGATTGGCGATATTATTGGTCCAAATTCTCCCGTAAAGGTTGTCAAATGTACCGTCAAAGTCACTAAATTTTTCCCAGATTTGTCGTGAGGGTCGCCAAACCATTGCCAAATTTGGCGTCATTGACTAATTCTTTCCAATTAAGTATTTATCAGATCTGATCCAAGTATTTTTTTACCCCATCGTAATACTTCCATTTTGTATATTCTATGTATTGTAAAAAAAAAAATTCTATTTAGTTGACATCTTTTAACAGCACATAACATCATTTTTTAAAAAAAATCTTTGACGTTCATACGGAATAAAAAAGTATATTTTTGTGATAAAATACAAGCTTAGCTTGAATCTTTTACGAAAAATCTTCATAACTTTTTCTACTTTCAGATTTTTGATATATTTTTATCGCTTTATTTTATGTCTAGCATGTGACAGCATGTTAAAGTGAATAGTTTTCGCCTTAGGTAAAAACACTTATCTTGTATAGTTTTAATATGTATTCACGATAACGGGGAAAATGTTGATATCCCTTTAATATTTTTTTTTTATTATTCATTTTCTTATTTGGACATTGATACATTCAGTGACGCTATTAAAAACTTTACCTGCCGCATGCGCTTAATTTTTTTTTTGCTTCAGGACTGGATGTAATCTTTAAAACTGCCGGATGAAAAATTGACATGAGTTCAAAAAACTACCGATTCTTTAATAAAGCAAGATTGTTTTTCACGCAGTATACGCAAGGTTTGGAATTTTCTTTCTTACCACAAAAATATTATATCGGAATATGAATGTTGATAAAATGGTTAGATTAATATAATTAAGTACGTTTGGAATTTTATGTTCAGTGCCAAGGCAGAACTACCATACCACGAAGGACCGAAATAGGGAGAGGGGCAAAACTGTAGCATTTTGCTGAGGTTAATGGATTCACTTGAGTTATTGAATAAAAAATCTAAAAACAAATTAAAAGAAATATAATATTGCCAAAATAAAGGTGCATTTACGATTACATCCAAAACTATAACTACGCCAACTCGTCAAACTATATGCTAAAAATCTAAAACTGTGACTTCAATATTTTTACTCTGTTTTATCTTAGGACATAGCATCCGTGGTTTCATTCAGTTTGTTGTACAAAATTATACATGAAGAAAATTCAGTCAAATATATTTACTTTTTTTAATTTTGAACTTTTAGTTCTTTTACTAATTAAGAGCTGCTTCCAATTTATTTCTTATTTGCATCAAATTTTGAAGAATACAAATATAACTACACATAACACTTCAAATTATTTGGAATTCGGAAGAATTTAAGCTACGTTGGGTATATTTCATCCGTATAGATACGTCAGTTTGATAAGACCAGAAATATGCTTCCAGCTATCCTGTGGGATGAAAAAAAAATGTATTTTTTAGATATGAAAATGATGCTTCAGTTTATGGCTTGAAACCTGACGAATCAATTTTTCTGCATTAGAGTCTTTTGCCCTACCGCTTATTTCATGCTTAACGGATTCTTCGACTGGGGTTTGCAGTGGCGGCCTGGCGAATGTTGACATGGTGTGCTGTCCGTTCGTGGGTGGGTCGTGGGTGGGGCCCGGCCCTCACAGAGGTAAATCGGTAGATCTCTTTAGGACATCTACGGATAGATCATAAAGGGGGGTTTTTCGTTTTCCAATATGGACTCTACGGAGAACTAATGTAAATTTTTCTGATAATAGAAAGTCTTCACCCAACTGCCCACACCTATATCTCAATTCGAAACAACAAAACATATAAATGTACATAAATTGAAAAAAATATTTAATGTGTGTGTCATGTTTAGTGGAGTGGGACCCTATATGATCGGGGGCCCGGTCAGCTGTCGCAGACTAGTGGAACGGGCCAGGCAGTCCTGATTCAGTGACGATATTCCCCTCCTCCTCGACAACGAATGTCATCGAAACACATCCTACTGCCGTGCCGACATCAGTGTTGTCAAATATTATTTATAAATAGCCAAGCGCGTCTGAAAAGTTCGTCAAATAATAATAATAATAACCCATTCAGCCGATAACTTTTAAGTGAAGCAGCTCTCATCCTGCGTCACTTCACGAGCCCCCACTGGGGGACCTTAAAGAAAATTCTATGCTAATATCCTAACTACGTTTCACCTGCAACCTGTGCATTTAAAGGTTAGAGCACGAATTGTTTGATCTCAAGTGAATATTGCAACTCGCAAGAAACACGCGATCGGTAGATTGTCTTGTGTTTTTTCCCTAAAAAAATCCCTTTGTATCTCTCAGGTATAGATTAATCTATGTCTGATACCCTCGAAAAAAAAAATCACTTGTAAAGATGTTTTTGGCTCAAAAACCATATTAACAGAAAACAAACTTTTCTACTATAATAAAAAAATATTAAGAATTTTTCCTGCACTGCTGTTGTTTCCTGTTGTCCTATCCCAAATTTGCGCATCCGTTGAAAGCTACATTATTTTTCCCAGCTCTTAACAAAATATTATCCAAATATGCAACTCACTGTAGGGAAATCAAAAACTTTAATGTATAAATACATAAAAAATGAAAAATATTAGATTTAGAATTGACGTTCTAATATGTGAAATGCAAAAAGCTTTGAGGGGGGGGGGGTCCAATAACATAATTCCATACAAGCTGTTAAGACCATCACGTATGTGTCTATATGTATGTATAATCAGAATTTAAGCTTAGGTCCATGTTCTGTATTTAAAGTAAAGTTACAGATCTTGATATGCACATACTATGCAAAATATCAAATAATTTAATATTTTTTATTATTAATAACTATTATTGCTTTCCTTAAAATACACTTACGAACCATGAAAGTTGTGTACCAAGAAGAAAACATGGTACAACCGCGAAATGATGCAAATAGCTAGAGGGCGGGCTGGTATGCAAATGATCCCAGTCTGGTATGATTGCGCATGACCGTACACCGGTGAGTAACTTTGAAAGTATGAGCCACCGGCCTTATAAACCGGCGTGTAGTCGACGCCCCATCAATGCGAGAAGCTTCGACTGACGCAAGCACGAGTACGGAGTGAAAATAATGGTTGGTAGACGCCAGAAACATCGATATACGCAAATGACGGACATCGAGAGAGGCCTGATCATCGGGCTGAAAACCTCAGGGTGGTCAGCGCGCCAGATAGCCCGTCACGTGGATCGTTCGGACTATACCGTCCGACGGTGATGGAAGCACTCACTGGCAGACAGCAAAGTGGGGACCTGTTCCACCGACACGGCCTGCAGGTTTTGTTTCCCCACCGCTGAGAGTCGTCCACAGACGACCCGGCTGAGGTCTAGAAGTGGCATGATGATTAGAAGCCATGTCGGAATTACCAAGACAGGACAAAACGCCAAGAACAGACAATGCAGCAGATAGACCCTTAATCACGCACACCACACCCAGAGAGCATCCGAAGAGCAGAAAATACTCGGGTAGCCTCGGGGGAACCTCCCTTAATCGAGGAAGTCTGAGCAAAACGCCCCGACTCCAAGAGAAGTACGGGGGAACAGCCGGAGAGACGGTAACGAAAGCATTCAATTGCAGTGACCAACCAGAAGAGAGCCAAGAAGAGCCATGCTTATGGCGACACAGAAAAGATTGTAATCTCGCAGAGGACTCCAACTTTCTACCCTTGTAGTTATGCAGTGGCAGCATAGAACTTAAAGAGGCGCTGTCGTAACCCGGACTTAAACCTGTGCTGCCAGGTTAACATAACATAGAAAAGAAGGGAGAGAAAAGAGAGTCTAAGGCTAAGAAGGGCCGGGAGAGAAAAAGGGGGCGCTAGCCCGAGAGCAAGCACCGAGGAGGAATGTGAGAACCAAGGACGTAGACCTAACGAACAAAGGCATAAACCTGGTAGAGACTAAAATCTACAGTAAGGATAAGCTAACTAACTTAAAAAAAAAGGTATCCAACTAAAAACTAAGATTACAGCTAACTAGCAGAATCGGTAGCACTCACTGGCCATGGAACGCCACCCAGACACGGAGGATCGGCTCTGAACGGATCAGGCATACCACGAGTAGATCGAATGATCGTGCTGCAGGCATGTATAGAGCCCACGGCGACCCGATCCGCGATACAGGCTCACATAGCGACTCCTGCGTGCCCTCGAACCATATCTAGACGCCTGAAGGAAGCGAATCTGCGATCCCAGCGTCCCTTACATATGTTGCCGTTAACACGGGGACATCGGCGGCTCCGGTTGCAGTGGTGCCGGGCCAGAGCAACGTGAAACACCATAGATTGAGGATGTGTGGTTTTTAGCGATGAGTACTGCTTCGTTTGGGGGACCGATGATCAGCGTGTTTGGGTGTTGAGGTCCCCTGCACAACGCCACAATCTCAACCTCGTTATGGAGCGCCACACCAGCCCCATTGCAGATCATGGGCTGCCGTGCCATAGCCTACGACAGCCGATCCTCTCTAGTAGTGGAACCTGGAACATTGAAGGGCCAGCAGTACGTGAATGAGATACTACAACCCCATGTGTTCCCATTCGTTGCTAGGATTTCAGGTGCGCAATTCCCGCAGGATAATGCCCGGTCGCACACGACTCAGGTCGCCCAGGCCTGCCTTCGCCATGTCCAGACACTTCCATGGCCTGCCAGCTCCCCAGACCTGTCCCCTATCGAGCATGTGTGGGGCCGTGTTGAAACGCCAACTGCCTTGTTGCCGCAATCTTCGGCATTTGGAACGTAACGTCCAACAGGTGTGGACTCGTCTGCCGCAGGACAACGTTAGGCGTCTGTTCGACACCATGCCCGGACCGTATTGCTGCTTGTCTCGCAGCACGAGGCGGTGCGACGCGCTATTGAGGACGACCGGACTGTGTACCACAGCTCCCTCTCTACGTGTTCTGCTGCGCTGTTTTTGTGATCATGTATATCATTCATCTGTATCCTTCCATAAATAAAATTTCAGGTCCTTCCTATGCTTCCTTCTTGGTGCGCAACTTTCATTGTCCGTGAGTGTACCTTGTAATGTGTAGGAAACGTATTGGGGGGGGGGGGGGGGAATCGTGCAGAAAATTGCAACTCGAGTTTTTGACAGAACTACACGTTTTGGGACCTCCAGAACACGAAACATTTATTTTTAGCATTACGTCTGTGTGTGAGTCTGTCTGTTCAGATTTTGTTTCCACTCTAACTGAAAACGTAATTGACAGATTTTTATAAAATTTCGTAGGTAAGTCCCTTGTAGGTTATACAAGTGTCGATTAGATTTAAGTAGATTCGGGAAAAAAGAACCTACCTTTTTTTTTTCTTTTTTTTTGCTATATAGCCAGCAAAAATCGTTAAATCTGCAAATAAGACTACGTATGCTCAAATATATTAATTAAATGCTTATTTTATACATACTTTTTGATGTCGAAAAAAATAAGCCCAACCCTATTACTCTAGGTCTAGTCGTTCTCGAGAAATTTTAATTTTTTCCGCATTTTTGCTATGCTACTTTTGAAAATATGTCCAGTTACTAAATGAAAACTAAAATTTAATCAACAGTGCAAATTCGGTGTAGTTTAAAATAATTATGGCTGTTATTTTGTGAAATTAAACTCGATGTAATGAATTGTTGGAAAAATAAAGAGGATGTGAATGAGTCTGCAGAGAAAGTCATATGCTGCCCACATCAGATATTTTTAATAACTAAATATCTCACAATCTAATTTATCGTTTTAAGACAATTTCCGCTCTCGCCGTTCATTGAAAGAGGGTTTACATTGCACGAATACTCATTACTGATCAAGGAAATCGGCTGGAAATCTGCAAAATTGCTCAACTTTTTCAAACTTTTGACATATTTTTAATCCATCGCTAATTAGCTGCAGCAAATGGCGCTAATCCCTGAAGAATCTTCATTTCCCTGATGTCACGGCAGGTTTGCTTTAGCGTTATTTTATCGCAAATATCTATACGAATTTTTATTTATTTATTTATTTATTTGTAATTGTTCATGTTTGGATCGATAACTATAGAAATAAATCCAAATGCAGTTTTAAAAAATCTGATTTGGGCAGTACATTACTTTTCCTGAAGACTCAAATTCATTTTTCCTTTATTCATTTAATAACTCTTTAAATTGTGATTAATTGCACAGAATAACACTGAATTTGCACTTTTAATTCATTTTTGTTTTTATTTGGTAATTGGAAATTTTTTTTCAAAGGTGGCGTCCAAAAAATACGAATAAACCAAAATATCTCGAGAACGGTTAGATTTAGAGTAATGGGGTTGGTCTTATTATTTTCCTCGTCAAACATTACGTATAAAACAAGCATTTAATGGATACATTTGAGAATACGTAATCTTTTAATTTAGATTTGGAGATTTTTAAGTACCATTTCGTAAAAACAGGCAGTTTTTTTTTATCGTGTCGAAATGTAATCAGCACAAGGGTCACACACAAGTGAATTATCTATAAAGTTTTGTGCAATTTGGTGCATTAGATTTTGAGTTAGAGTGGATACATATCTTTCACAGATAGACACACACACACATACTCACAGATGTTATGCTAAAAATAGTTTTTTCGTATCCTAAAGGTCATAATACCCGTAAATCCGTCAAAAACTCGTTGGGATTTTCGACACGATGCCAATGTCTGTTTGTGCAATGTATGTATCCACTCCACCTCAAAAGCTAAATTGACCGATTATAATAAAATTTTATAGGTAGGTCTCTTGTGAGTGATCCTGGTACTGATTAGATTTTGGTACAATTCGGAATAAAGACCCTGTCTTGTTTTGCGAAATGGCCAGCAAAAATCCTCAACATCTAAACGAAAAGAATTCGTGTGCTAAATGCAATGATTAAATGCTTGTTTTATACGTAATTGTTGACGATAAAAAGAATTAGACCAACTTCATCACTCTATGATGAGCCGTACTCGAGATATTTTTGATGTTTCCCATTTATGCTACACCGCCTTTGAAAATACGTTAAGTTACCAAATGAAAACGAAAGTTGAATTAAAAGTGCATATTCAGTGTTATTTGAAATAAATATACGTGTTTTTCATGTGTAATAAAACTCAACGTAAAGAGAAAATGATTCTGCAGGGAAAGTTGTGTGCTGTCCACATCAGATTTTTTTAATTGAACTATTGTTCTTCTTAACCGGAACATTGGTCCAAATTACCTATTTGAGTTTTAATCAATTTTATGTCGAAAAAATGCTATATCGCCAGCATATTCAACAGAATATATTTAACAAATATTGAAAAAAAAATATATGCGATTCTGAAATCCACAAACATGCCATATGAGGCGTAAAAAATAAATTAAATAATCTTCTTTTTACTCTGTTCTTTTTCAGCTTTCATTTATTGATATATTTTTATCGCTTTATTTTAATTTGTGCCTAACGCGTGACAGCATGTTAAAGTAAATGTTTTTTATCCTAAGCAAAAACACTTATCTCGGATTTTTTTTAATGCTTGTTCTCTATGACAGGAAAAAAGTTGAGCCACCTTTAATGCTTGTCTCTTTTTCTTGTTTAGACATGGATACGTTCCAGGACACTGTATAAACCTTCACCTACCTTATCTATTTTTTTATTAAGTTGCCCCAGGACTTTGCATAATCTTAAAACTTCGTCTCAGAAAAGGCATTAAGTGAATAAAAAAAACATGTTGTTATAAAATATCTAAAAAAAAACTGATTATACTTGGATATTCATATTAAAGTGTATATAAAAAAATATTCCTGCTCTTGAAGTATGTTTATTCGAAGGTATAATACAAGCAAAATATGCATATAAAAACTATCGATTATTTTTGTTTCTTCTTGATGCTTTCTCTATAGAAATTTTGGAAACGTCATAGATATATTATTATGATGATAAAAGCAATTCGATAAAATATATGGTTTGCTTGAAATTTTCCATGAAAAACTTTTGGACCGTTTTAAAATCCTTAAGTGTGGTAGAAGATTTGCAAAGAATTACAAAATGAATAATACATACAAAATATCTTGATGAAGTGCAGAGAATTTGTTTTACTATTTTAAAATTTCATTAACTTATTTTATGAATTTTTACGAATAAAATTTATATATGAATATTAATTATACAATTTATAGATTACTATCAAGGAATACCCAACTTTACTTGGGATTTAAAATGCAAAACTGATTAAAATGACACCACGGCATACAGAAAATTATGAAAAACCAAACGTTTCCATCTTCAAATAACACTGCAGATGGCGCCATCAGCGAAGCGGGTTCGTTGGACAGATCCCGGTGTGCTGGGCCTATTGAATTTAATTTTTTTCCATTATCTTGAATAGTCATGAAATCATCTTAAAATGGATCTCCACAGTACGTCCTAATAGGGTGATATTTGTATTTCCTCTGTACATATCTAGGAAAATACAGGACTTCCCTAGGATATACGGAAATCCTGCATATAACATCTTCTGGACTTATTGTAGACGTACTTGTGTTGTATGGGTGTATGCAATGGGTTGAAGTTGAAAAGCCCGATCATGCCCCCGCTTCCTGGGCCAAGCTAGGACCTCATATCTGGGCCTAGCCTGTAGTCTGCCCTCAAAACTGGCCAATACTATTATTATTTGTTACATGTTGCTCTAAACGAATTTATGTTAGTTTAATTACATTAGTAGCAGTTTTAGCTGTCTGTTTCTTGCTTTCGAAGCTCATCAACACTAAAAAGGGTCTGGTGGATTTTGAGGTTGAGCCTACTGTTCTCAGATATTGTCTGGAATCCCTTGCTCATATTAATTTTTCGAAAGGGCTCTGCTGAGACTCTAACAAAAAGATTATGCATCTAGAATTACTTAGACAACTTGCCTTGGAAGTCATACATAAAGTAATTAGTAATGTTTTGCAGATTTATACCGATGGCAGTAAGCAGGACAATGGTAAAAACTGTAGTGGCATTTTTATTAGAACTCTGATGGGGGGGGGGGTCTGTGACTTAGGATTAGTAACCCTGACCACTGCTCGGGTTTTCGCTCTGAACTACCATGCTTTGGGCCCCAAGATTAAACGCCAACATCGCCAAGTTGGTGAATTTGCATTCTCGCTACATTGGTGAACTTGCATAACGGATCTTTAATTCTACTATTTTCAGTTACTCTGCTTTCTGGTGCTTACATATGCACTGTAGAAATGTACTTTATGTAAACCATATGAGATAATGTCCGCACAAACGAGTTACTTAATCTTTCAAGATTCTCTCTGAGGCAACTCACAGTAGTACCTCTTCGAGTCTTGTGGCTTACTGCAAAGCCGCTTTGTGACTGTTCCTTCCATTCAACTTACAGATTGCTCGCCTCACCTATAATCCAGCAACAACTTCGTTCGGTTTCGACGAAACTCACTGTGCGGGTGTAGTATTGTAGCAAACGTTCATTAGGGAGTGTTAAATGCCTTAAAGGGATATGATACCCCCCAAAATTCCAAAAAATCTTAATTTTTTATTGCTTTAAAAAGAATACATAATTTTCTGATTCCAATGACACCAAATTTATCTTGCCACGTTAAATAGAACGTCTGCTACGTTAAATAGAATACCTTCATAAACAGCTATTTTGCATAATTTTTAAACTTTGCCTTTTTTCTCAAAGACGTGATTTTCGACATTTTTATAAATTTAAATCGATATAAGTCAAATTCTACTGCACGGGTATGAATGAAATTTGGAACAATTGTTATATAGTATATACTTTTTTTTAATTTGTCTACAGCAATTGCTGAAATATGTGTTTGTTTTTTTATTATGATTTTCGAACACAATATTTGTGGTGTAAAATCACGTTTTTTTTACATTAGTTTTTATTAAATTTTTTCTGATTCATATTTAAAAAAACTGTGAAGACAATTTATTTCTTACATATTTTTATGTTAAAAAAATGTTCAAATTAAAATTCTAGAAAAATTATTTTTCTACTTATATCAGAAAGAAAACTTGTCAAATTTTTGAAATTTTAATTTTTTAGAAATCATTTTTTTTAATTTTTAAAATTTTGAATATCGCACTTTGTTTACTACACTTAAAATCTACCTGAATACAGAAAATTACAATTCTAACTTCAAAATTGCAGATTTCAACAGTTACCAAACTCCCTTAAGCTGCTATTAGCTCAACGCTAACTATGATATTCGCCTACCACGCTTAGGCCCCGGATCAAATGTTGGCACTGACATATTGGTGATTTTGCTTCCCTGCTGCAAGTCTCTAAAAAACGAAAACAACAGAATCACTCACAATTGCTATAACACAGTTTAAAAATGACTTTCCATATATTTACTTTTTACTTTCCTTATATACATAATGTATAAGGAAAGTATTGTGACGGGGTCGAAAATTCGAATCCGAGTTTTCGACCGGAGGGTACGTTTTAAGCATCCCTGATTACGAATCAAACATTTTTGAAGTGGTGTCTGTGTGTGTGTGTGTCAGAGAGTCTGTGGAGACGATAACTCATGAACGAATGACGCGATTCGAATGACATTTAGTACAAAAATCACAATCCGTGAATACTGGAAGCCTATTGTTTTTAAACGTAATCGAATGTTCAGAACCCCCCTAAATTTTCGAGTGAAATTTTGAAAAAATTATCAAAAATCAAAATCATTAATAAAGTTCCACAAGTAGACATTTTGTATATAATGTTTCCTTAGAAAACGATTGACATAAATTTTAGAGCGCTAGCATGCACCGTTCTCGAGATACTGTGCATTTTTCAAATGAATTTTTCAAAAAATCCCATAAATTAAAAAAAAATATATTAACTGTTGAGAAACATGTTCACTTTTCATATGTTATATCATGCGATAAATTGGGTGACATCATTCTCGTGGATCTAGCTCGTTCCATTCATGAGAAAAGATACTTTGAGTAATACTTTTGTATTTGAACTCCAATAGCCATTTATCTAAGAATAACTTATTTCTGCGTCCATAACGCTTGGCGAGATTTTGGCGACGAATTTGGCGGAATGTCGCCAACTTGGCGACTTTTTTAAATGTTGCCAAATTAACGAAAATCTCGCCAAATGGATAAAAATGCCGCTAAATGAATGAAAATGACTAATTGACGAAAATTCAATATCTTGGAAAGAATATAAGTATCAACTATAAGAATAACCTATTTTTTTACTGTAAAAGTAGTAAATTCATTGCATTATATAAGGAAAGTCATATGCTGCTCACATCAGATTTTTTTTACTGTAATATTGCATTGAATGAAATAAATGTCACGTTCTTTACATGATACCCTATCTTTAACTCCACATTTCGACAGTGAGAGTGAATGGGAAAGAGAAAATACATTTATTTGATGTCATTGACAAAAAGACGTGCATTTTTGAAATGCGACTATCGTCCTGTTTTTTTTTGTTGAAACTAAAAGAAAATATTCAGTTCACTTATTATTACTTTCCTTGCAATATAAGGTAATATATATGGAAAGTATTGGAATTGTGCCGAAAACAGCACCTCAAGTTTTCGATGGTTCTATACGTTTTGGGACCTCTAGAACACGAAAAAACTATTTTTAGTGTGTCTGTATGTGTGTGTGTGTGTGTCTGTCTGTGCAATGCATGTATCCACTCTAATTCAAAAACATAATATACCAAATTTCTTAACATTTTTATAGATAAGTCACTTATGGATTACTCCCAGGTGCTGAGTAGATATTAATACGATTTGGAATAAAGTTATCTGCCTTTTTGTGTGTGTGTGTGTGAAATGGCCCGCGTAAAATCTTGTGTATCCACTCTAGCTAAAATAGTAGTTGACCAAATTTCACAAAATTTGGTAAAGTAAAACTTCGATTAACCGTCACTTGTTTAACCGCCAGTTTCTGTTATCCGTCATCGTCTAAAAAAATGCGTGAGTATCAACAAACAGAGAATGTGTGGAATAAACTCTTGCCTGAACCTATTGACGAAACTAAAGGGACTGAGACTGTTAGTGTTGACGAAATTGTGCAACTGTGCAACAATGTAGGACTAAACAGTGAAAACATTACGTCAGAAGAAGTAACAGTTTGGTTGGAATGTGACAAAATGGATGGAGGCTTTGAAATTTTGAACGATAATGAAATTGTTTCTAGTGTGACTACCATTGAAGAAGAAGAAATTGATGACGATGAAGGATTAGTTCTTAACCAAAAATCTACAACAAGCCACTCAGAAGCAGAAACAATGTTATCAAAGTGCATCGACTGGTTTGAAATGCAAGAGGAGGCAAATGCAGCACAGATCCTACTTCTGCGTAAAATACGGAACATCGCAGCGCAGAAAGCTGGAGCCTCAAAGACACTGAAGGAGATGACAGATTAATTTAAATTAACGTAGGTTTATAGTATTGCAATACATTTCTGTACATTACTACTCTTATAGTGAAGTTCATATTGATCGTTTTGTGAAATTAAATACAATATGTATGTATTGTTCACTTTTCAGGAATTTTATTTTCATTTTCGTCCCAAGCCCGCAGTGAAATCATGTTACTGTACATATGTATTAAGAGATTTCTGTTATCCGTCTATTCGGTTATCTGTCACATTTCTAGTCCGGACGGTGACGGTTAATCGAAGTTTTACTGTAAACTAAAGTCACTTCCCTAACAGCATTTTTTTTCACAGTAACGTAAGATTTACGTCACACTGTGACTTTGGGACGTCACAGGACGTCGCAGTACGTCTCGACAATGTCATATTGAGGTCACAGCGAAGTCCTTTTGGTCATTTTTATGGTCGTTTGTGACGTCGCATATTAACTTGTTTGTGACGTCACATTGTAATTGCCATTGCAATGTCATCACATTGTTACGTATTAATTAAATTGTGGAAACGTCACAGAATATAGTCACAATGAAGTTGCAAATTTACTAATACGTAACGTCGCATAGAAGTCACAAATATGATGCCACATTGTGACCCAGGTGTCACGTGACTACAACGTCACTGTCACACATGTGACTATCTTTTCTGTGAGGGTTGTGGGTTTCCCTAGTTCTAATTAGACTTTGGTACGATTCGGGAAAAAACAGCTGTTTTTTTTTTTTTTTTTTGCAAAATCACTCGCAAAAATCGCCAATATCTAAAATAAAAGACTACGTATGCTCAAATGTATCAATTAAATGCTTGTTTTATATGTAAGTTTTGTCGATGAAATGAATAAGATCAACCCCACTTGCTATATAGGACCAGCCGTTTTCGAGATATTTTAGGTTTTTCTTCGTATTTTTGCTACGCCGACTTTGAAAATACGTTCAGTTACCAAATGAAAACGAAAATGGAATTAAAAGTGCAAATTCTGTGTCATTTCAAATAATTATGCGTGTTATTTTGCGCAATTAAACTTAATTTAATGAATTATTAAAGAAATAAAGAATGGATTTTATTGAAGACATTTTTTTATTGAAGAAATAAAATGAATTTGAGTGTGTTGAAAAAGTCTTGTACTGCCCACGTTAGATATTTTTATTTGTAGATGTGTTTAAACATATAGTGCTATCTTAAACATACTTTTACCTGTGGCAAATGAGAATAATTTGGTAAAATCAGCTCTAATCAATTGGTATAATTACTTAATAAATAATGTATATTTAAATAATTAAAATATTTTTTTATTTTATTGTCATCATTTTTAAATAATATTAAAATACTAAAAAGTGAGCACATAGAAGCAAGTTATAATCTTAAATAAAATATATGCTTGTGTTTCGTTGTACCTGTCGTTGTCTGTAGCAAAAAATCGAAGCGCCGGACAGCAGTGAAATTTGCTACATTTGATTTACTACCCCGTGAAGTGCATCTCGTCGAGATTCTTTTAAAATTCGAATTAATTTAAAAGTAATTGAATTTTTGATTTGACGTGAAAATTCCATTTATTGTCATTTTGTCAAATCAAATATATTATTTCTTTGCCACCGCAGACGATAATGCCAGAGCAGGTGCTTTGATTAAACCGCCGACGTTTTATGTCCACTGAAAAACAGCTGAGTGCATTTAATTTATTGGTTTTCTAATTGTACGAATTTAAAAAATGTTGTTCTACTTTTTTTATTTGGTATTATATTATCATTATAAATATTGTGCTAACTTAGGATAAAAATTCGCTGAGATAGCTTTTACCTCGGGGTTAAATGAGCATTTTTGCGACTTCAACTATCTTCATTTATTTGTGTCACAAATATGATTTTAGTTCAAACTGACGATTTCGAACTCGAGATGCTGTTATCTGAATCTGCATCATTTGAGTAGAGAGCTCCTATTTATGACCCGGGCAGTGGCGGGTAATTCGTTCTAGTGAGAAATATTTAGAATATTTTAAAATTGTCTTAAAATGTTTCAAATTTTCCATTTGATTCTTTTATTATTTTGAGACTCGTGTTTCTCGTATTAGATATTTAATTTATATAATTATTGTTGGAAAAATATATATTACATCTGAAAACAATTTATTTTTAATTATGATATATGTTCTTTATCTTTGATGCAATAAGATTAAGAAAAAATCATGCTTTTAAGTAGTGATAGGGGACACAGACCAACTTTAGCCTCGTTTTGAATTTATGTTTTTTCTTATATATTGTTATGATAAATATCAATGTGTCTTTACTACTATTGTGCAATATTATTACGATATTATTGTTGTTGTTGAGACCCAGACCGTCCGACCTACCAGAAAGGTGTAAGGTAACTGTTTGGACGACCAGGAAGTGCCACCCAATTTAGAGCGGAACCCAGTGGGGGAGGCATCCACAAGGACCGTACCCTCCTTCCCGTACCACCAATCTCTCGGAAGGACTTACGGACCCACATGTTTAATGTGATCGTACTCCGCATGAACACGGCGGCAGTTGTGGCAGCGTGCAAATCCAGCGCGCAAACCACCGGTCTACCGCGCCCGAAATGTGCCAAAATATTTTCAGTCTTTTGCCTTTCTTCAAGGAAAAACGACATTTACAAGTACCCACTGTTATTATTTAAAGGTCAGATCGCTTGAGCTTGGCAACAAATTTTCAAATTTCGCAACCTTGGCGACACATTTAGAGAAAACTCGCCAACTTTGCAAATTTTGGCGAGTTCGATACTTCTCAGAATCTGTAGTTTGGTTAAGAATTTATTAAGTTACATACATTTTGCTGGAAATGTCCACAGATGTTAAAATTATCATCGCTCAGTTAGTAGCTGCACGGTGATATGAGTGAAAGGGAATTGTTAATTCACCAGTGTTTTGAAAATATTGTCTTCATGAATATTTTGTGAACTATTTGAGCATTTAATGACTGTTTTATTGTACCTGACAATTGTTGTGTGACCTTAAAAAATAGCTAGTGAGTTATTAGTTATATCTTCTGCCTGTTTACACTTATTGGTGATTTAAATGATTAGTTGTACAGTAATTCAGACTCATTCAAAATATGCACAGAAATTATATATTTAAGGATAGTTACTAAGTTCTACACTGGTAAAATCCTGAGCCAACGGCCCTACCGTGCTGAAAACACCGGTTCTCGTTAGATCACTGAAGTCAAGCAGCATCGGGCGCGGTTAGTACTTGGGTGGGTGACCACCTGGGAACACCGCGTGCTGTTGACACATTTCGGGCGCGGTAGCCCGGTGGTTTGCGCGCTGGATTTGCACGCTGCCACAACTGCCGCCGTGTTGATGCGGAGTACGATCACGTTAAACATGTGAAACATGGTCCGAAAGTCCCTCCGAGAGGTTGGTGGTAGGGAAAAGAGGGTACGGTCCCTGTGGATGCCTCGCCCACTGGGTTCCGGTCTAAATTGGGTGACACTTCCCGGCCGTCCGAACGGCTACCTTACACCTTTCTGGTAGGTCGGACGGTCTGGGGCTCAACAACAACTGGTGAAATAATGATAGTTATGTGATATATATATATATATATATATATATATATATATATATATATATATATATATATATAATCATAACTGCCAGGATATTTACGCCCCCCCCCCTCCCATTACGGACAACGCTGATTCCACTGAAACTTTCAGTAACATGCTTGCAAATGTTTTACAGTGGTTATTCATGATATCCATATTGTAAAAACAATCCCTTTTTTCTCTGCATTGACAATAAATATGCAGAAATCACGTTTTGATTTCAGTTTAAAAAAATATATATGTTAATAAACCAAGACATATACCATCTTTATAATTTATTCAGAACGTACAGACAATATAGGCGTCCACTATTGATAGCATGATCCTATGCTGTTCTCATTTCCATCATCTTTCGGAATCAAAGGTGTGCCGCAGCTGGAAAATAAATATGTAGAAATCACGTTCTGATTTCAGTTTAAAAAGATATACATGTTAATTAACCAAGACATATACCTGCTTTATAATTTATTGAGAAAGTATAGACAACATAGGCGTCCACTATTGACAGCATGGTGCATTTATGCTGTTTTCATTTCCATCATATTTCAGAATCAAATATGTGCCGCAGATAGAAAATAAAATCTTTAACATAAAGTCGTTACTTGGATCATTTTCCCGAAAGTAGATATTTTCAAATTGAATTTTTTTCCATCAACCAAAAGTGCTCAAAATCTTTAGATTATTTTCTAATGAATATTGTGTCTATTGGATCTTCAGAATAGACAGTTAAAACATTTACATAATGATACAAAAATTGCATATTTATTGAAATAAATTAACGATGTAGATATCAGTAAATATTGTTATAAACAACTTTTGTTCCCATTATTTATACTTTAGAAATTAATATGATTGAAATAAATTAAGGGAATTTAAAGTAATGTTTGAATTATATCACACTACAAATTTGTTACTATGATTATCATCTATTTTGAATGGAAAATTACTCCTAATAAGAGCCATTTTTTTTTCAAAATATTCAATACAAGAAAAAGGATATATTTTCCTCACAATGAGGGAATGACAGTGAAATAATTATAAAATCATACTTAAAGGAAATTTAACCAAAAGCGTTAGCTGATTTTGGTTTTATAAAATTTTTATCTTAGCAATCTGTATTAGTTATTCAGCATTTTTCTACCAATTTAATTTCTAGTAAAAATTTTAATGAGGAAATGGTAAAACAAAAAACATTTATCAACAGAAAAAGGGCTTTAATTTAGATTCTTAAAACCTCTATGCACAAATAAGTAGTATTATATGGTCGCATTAGCTGATTCTAACCACTAATGTCAGGCACCTTTTTAGGCAAATATTCCACTGTCTAGAAAGTACAGTTAAAAAACAAATTACATGGAAAATTGATGCCGAAGGGCAAGAACAACGATGTCATGTTTGTTAACGACGACTTTAGATTGATATTGGAGAGGATAATAATTTCTCTTTGCTAGTCGGTAGCATTTAAATTTTAAATTGTTTGTGTCATTTTTCTCTTACAAACTAGATAACGTTTTTAAAAATATACACCAAGTATTATTCCAAAGAAAACAGAAACAAAAATTGTTTCCTTATATCAAGTAAGAAGACATAGCTAGAAAATGACAGTTTAGTAAATTGAATTTTTAAAACTAGATTGTGAAATATGTGACATATCTATTAAATTTAATTCATTTTCTACATTTTCGTGATTAAAAGGTTTCTTGCAATACGCATGCTTGACAAGAAAAACATGCGTTCAAGAAGTTTCAAATTTTCTGAGAATGGCTCCCTTGTGAATATCTTTACTTTGTACTATTGATTAAAAAAAATATGGGGAGAGTAGCACCAAACGTACCATATACCTCTTACTGATTGCTGAAACGAGGAAAACAGCAGAAACATAGAAAATACAAATTAATATTTTCCAGTAATATTAATAAATCTCGACAAATGAAAAGTAAGCAGTGTCAGAAGACGAACAGCGGGCAATATTAATGATGCCGTATATCTATCTATTCACGCTCCAGCAGAATCACTTAATCACGTAGGTGTGCGTTTTGAAGTAAGAACTCTGGTCACCGGAATTATTTATCTCAAGTGGCGTTGAAAGGGAACACGATTTACTCAAACACTAGTAAAAGGGTGGCATAAATGTTTGTGAATGTCGTTTTATACACACTTATGTTTCATTAAAAGAAATGTTTCTTCGATTTGCAGTCTTATTGCAGCATAACAATATTATTTCGCAGAAAGTGTGTTTCAGGTTTTTAGTATTCTGTGTTTATACCCTATTTCTATATTGTCTTTATAGCTTTGTCTTTATGCCTTATCGCTATATTGTCTTTATACCTTTGTGTTTATATCTCTATATTGTCTTTATATCTTTGTGTTTGTACTTTATCTCTATATTGCCTTTATACCTTTGGTTTTATACTTTTGTCTTTATACCTATGTCTTTATACCTCTGCCTTTATATCTTATCTCTATATTGTCTTTATACCTCTGCCTTTATATCTTATCTCTATATTGTCTTTATACCTCTGCCTTTATATCTTATCTCTATATTGTCTTTATACCTCTGCCTTTATTTTATCTCTATATTGTCTTTATACCTCTGCCTTTATTTTATCTCTATATTGGCTTTATACCTCTGCCTTTATAGCTTATCTCTATACTGTCATATACCTCTGCCTTTATAGCTTATCTCTATACTGTCATATACCTCTGCCTTTATATCTTATCTCTATATTGTCATATACCTCTGCCTTTATATCTTATCTCTATATTGTCTTTATACCTCTGCCTTTATATCTTATCTCTATATTTTCTTTATACCTCTGCCTTTATATCTTATCTCTATATTTTCTTTATACCTCTGTCTTTATACCTTATCTCTATATTGTCTTTATATCTTTGTGTTTATACCTTATCTCTGTATTGTCGTTATACCTTTTCTCTATATTGTCTTTATACCTTCTGATTTACCAAAATTGTCTTATCTCGCGAAAGAATGAATGAAATCTGTTTAAAATTTTAATGAATGATGGCACAGTCTGATTTGCATTTAACACCGCCACTTATAAAATCTCGTGCAGACAGTTGTTTCTGCGATATGAGTATTGTTACGATGTATCCTCCGGAATCGTGGGTGTGCCCTCAGGATACAAGAATGAGTCCAAATTTGTAGATAACGAACACGTTTATTCACAAGCACAGCTTAAACAGAAACAATATATAGTAAAACAAGATTTAAATGGTTCACTCATTTCACAAAATAACCGATGCTATTCTCAAAACACTGACGAAAATCAGAATTCAATGTAGTTTCCATCACCTCAACTGCTCCCCAACGGAGTAGACCTCTTTTATAGTCTCTATATAGAAACTTCTGGAATTCTCTCATATCTTGTAGAATACTCGTTATTTCGCTGTCTTTCTTGAGCCTTCGGAAAGTCACCAAGTGTCGCCACATTAGCGATAAATTGACAAATCTGGCAACCCTTCTTCGGACTTCAGAATTCAGGAAACCCTAGGCTCAAGTCAAGGGAAACTACCTCTACGAATGTTTTCTCCGTCATGTCTTCGACAGAGATGAAAGACTCCAGAAGAAAGGGAATATTACACGTTCGCAGCAGTATCAACGGCGCATTAAAGTAGTGTAATAAAAGGCTAATCCTTCGGAGTGAGAAGTATAGGTAATACTCTTACAGTGCGCGAAAAAAGTATAAGTACAAGCGAAAACTCGCCAAATATAGACATATTTTAGACTGAAATGTATGCAAATTTCTTAAATAAAAATATTGATAAAATTAAGTTCTTTTTCATGTAAATTAGTTCAATTTTCCAAAAATAAATATGTAAAAATTTACTTTATAAATGTTAAACTCATGTGATCTTGGAGAAAAGTATAAGGACAACTGTTTTTTCATCTAAAATTATAGTAATATTTGCATATTTGAAAACAGAAAATAACCATTTCAAATATAAAGACTGGGTTTCTAAACAAAATTCACACTTTCCTCATTTCTTCCCGATTTTTGTACGATGCCAAAAGTGATTTATCTGTCTGACCTTGAAAAAGGGAAAATTCTTGCCTTTGAAGAATGTGGATTGCGTGGGCATAAAATTTCGAAAAAAATTAAAAGATCTAAAACTGTAGTTTATAATTTTCTAAAAGAACCTGGAATGTATGGAATGAAAAAACGAACTGGAAGACCAGAAATTCAAACGCATCGACAGAAAAGAATGGTTGTAAGAAGAGCTTGCGAGAAAAAAGAAACTGCAAATGAAGATAGAAGAAATTTGGACTTACCATGTTCCACACGAACAGTTCAAAATGTTTTTAATAAACATCCGAATATTTGGTATGGAAAGTTAATGTCACATCCGCCTCTTAGAAAGGAACACAAGGAACGAAGACGGGAATTAAAAAAAAATTATCTCTGTCCAAAATGGATTGATGTAATTTTTTCGGACGAAAAGAAGTTCAATCTTGATAGATCAGATGGTTTTCGATATTTTTGGTATAATCTGCATAAAACCACAGAAGTTTTTTCCAAACGTCAATATGGTGGGGGTACAATAATGATTTGGAGCGCTTTTGCAGCAAACGGAACTACGCCTATAGTCTATATATACGCCAGAGTTTATTTTGTCTTTATCAACTACAAAATAAACTCTGACAAATATGTTGATATGTTAGGCGAACATTTGTTACCTGAGGTCTCACTAATTACTTCAGGAGACTATATTTTCCAACAGGATAACGCTTCCATACACATTTCTAAGAGTGCAAAACTCTGGTTTGAAGCTAATTCAGTAAATTTACGTGATTGGCCGGCGAGGAGTTCTAATCTCAATCCAATAGAAAATGTATGGGATTTTTTAGCCTGAGAAGTTTATAAAAATGGCACAGAATATCAGTGTAGACAGGATCTTGTGTTAACCATCAAACGAGCTTGGAATAACATTTCCATCGACACTAAAAGAACCTTGAGAATCGGTGACCTCTCTGCTTATTCAAGTGATTGAAAAAAATGGTGTTTTTTTGATTATTAAGAACAATGTTAAGTAATTTAGAACATGTCCTTATACTTTTTTCTACATTTTCTTTAGTGATAATATTTATAAGGTCAACTTTTGTAAGGTTCATATTTGTTGTTTCATGTGTTGTAAATGTTATTGTATAATTTCATATTAAATGTCAGAAATATCAAATATTCATTTTGATACAGTGAAAATAAAGTATATTTTTATTCAATTATATGTTGTCCTTATACTTTTTTCGCGCATTGTAGTAACCATGCCTCCTTAGGATGATGAATAGGACGGTATGTGTTAATTGAAATAGCAGGTGGAATGATATAACTGCGACAGTTGCTGTTTCCATTTAAGTGAATTTTTCAACATTTTGAAGGCGATTGTTTAAAGCTTCGAAATTAATCTAATTATTCCGTAGTTGAAACCACTTTGATCACTGTCTTAATTAAAAATATGGTCCGCAGTGCACTGGTCGATGTTAACAAGATTTATAAAGCAAACTGTTCTCGTTTTAAGGGCACTGCTTCAAATTTCGCTTTGAAAACATGTGCTCATATCTCATGACTGGTGGCATTCCCTGAAATATTGAACCCCTTTAATGTCTTAAATTTGAAATCAGTAGCAACATTTCTTTTAGCTTTCCAAATCGGTACATCGTGAAAATTAACTAAATGACCAGCGCTTCTGGCTTTATTGAAATTACAAAATGTTCTATTGCTTAAATAATTTGAAGTGTGTCTTCTTTGTTTACAATCCTGATCTAACTATTTACTTTCTATCCGTATGATTGATAACTTGCAATAAACGAATTTCGACGTTGCATATTTCCAATATTTTCATTTACCTGCGGATGTTCAAACATTACTTTAGTGTTTTTTTAGCGTTTTTTGTCAGGAATGGCCTCCGGGACGTTTTTCTTGGAGTGGCTTGTTTTCAATGTCAGCGTATATATTTTCAGTGGCCGAAAAAGTTTCTGATAATGATAACATACTTTTTGTTAGATGTCTAAAAATTCATCATCATGTTCACTAAGAGCAACAGCAGAAAATGGTATATCGTTATCACCGCATTCGCTTTGTTTTGAAAGGTGGTGTGAACAGTCTTTCGCGAAATCATTGTGGTAGGAAAGCTAATTTTGTCGTAACGAGTGGCAACATTTAAGAACCGTCTCTTCAATAACAGCAGCTGCATTTTATGAATTAATATTTACCATTTTCAATGGAATTTAAATATTCTAATTGGAAATATCCCTACTTAGTATGTTTATCAATGCAATCAAGCAAATTAAAGCTATAAAATAATGGCTTTTTTTAATTTCTAGTGTGTTACTCGACGATCAAAAGTAGACAAATTTAATTGAATTTCATTTTATAGTCAAACACAAAGTAGAACGTTGTTTTATGTTGAGAAAACGTAAGAAATTGATACTTTTAAGACTGATTTTGCTAATTAAGTGATGGTCTCTCGCTTGATAAGATAAAAGTAATGTTTCTTTGCTAACCTCCTTTGCTTAACTAGCAGTTATCTAGATAAAACGTTAATGACAGATTGAATGATAATCGTTTAAAGAATTCCTTTCATTGGATATTGCATGTACGTTACCCTTGAATTTAGTTTAACCTTTAACAAACCCACAAAATCGCACAGGGACTGGACACGTCTGGAAGAGCATGCTGTAATTATTGGTGGATGCAAAAGATCTGCATGATCCCATCAGAGTGAATCAGGGTATAACCTCCGCGTTAGGCGGTTGGGACTTGTAGTGAGTTGTGGATGTTCCTGTTATATTGTAATTTTCAATTCCCAATATAACATTGCTCTTTTGAAAGAGGAAGTGGACCTAAGAAGACGGTCCCTCATGAAGTGAGGCAATTTTTGTAACATTCCCTCTAACGCAGCTGCACCGGACATTCATTTCGAAAAGAGAGGGTGCTTCTCAAGTTCATGTCAGCGTTAGGTGCTACAACAAACGGAAGGGGTTGAACTTCGTGACCCCAGAGTCAATTCATATCACTTGAACCTTGGGAAAATTCTCTTGAGAACTTTCAACGATTTTAAAACTGGAGACTGCATATCTCATATTTCAGGGGGGCCTTGACCAATAATATAGCCTGAAGGGCGTAGCCCTTAATTTACTTAGCCAATTATGGACAGGGGCGCCTTGTTAAGGGGGTAGAGACAGAGAGCAACTTTGGACTTTAAGTTTTTGAAATCGGAGACTTGAATTTTGGTGAGTGAAAAGAAGAGGTCGCAAGAGCGACGGATCTCGGAGAGAGCGAGCCCACGGGACAGAGCCGGAACGCGCTGTCATAAAGTCCGACATCGGCAGTGATGATCGAGGTAGGACAATTCTACACATATTTTTGCACTTTGATTATTATTATCTCTCTGACCCTCCTAAATAAGGTTAACCTGGGCCATTAAGACGTAGGCTTGTAAGAATAGTGAGTTAATGTACATTAATAGGTTAATAATTGTAATGCTCATATTATGATCATAGAATGAGGGGATTTGATTGTCTTAATGTACTACACTAAAGATGTTGGTATATGAAATTTACCAGATGTTAATAGTTATTAAATAAGGTTTTATCTTAATGAAATAAATTCTTTGTTATTGTTTAAAATTAAGCCTCTTCATTTTAATTACTGGTATTATGTATTTCCTTATTTACTCCACTTTACGAGAACGGTCCACGTAGCGTCAATACATGACGTGTGACGACTCACATATCATTTTGGTGCCGTTTAAACCAGTTTCGAACCTGGACTCAAAATTATTGCACCCTTATCATATTGGTGCTCATGACCAATCAAACCTGGATTCAAAATTATTTCACCCTTCTGGCGACTTTGCTGTTTTAGACCAGTTATATGCCAGAATTTAAATTTTAATGAAGAGAATAAAAATATTTGGAATTAATGAAAAATGAAAATATTGAATAAAATTTTTTTTTGTGTAAAATAAGGATTAAATTAAAGAAATAATTTTAAAATTAAAATAAATATAAATAAACTTAAGAAAATTTATTTCACAGTATGAGAAGCAAACAAAGTGACGAATCATTATGTGTTCTCAATGAGACATGCCATATTGTATTTGAAAATATAATTATTAGGGAACTTGAAGCTTTTAAGAAATTTTTGAATTATGTAAATATTTGTGTAATATTTTAGGAGTTTATTATGAGGATTGAAGTATTTGCATGCGTAGATAGTGAAATGATTAGAATTATGTTTTTGAATTTATGTGATATTGTATTTAAATATTTTGGGGGAACATTTTGAGGTGTAAAAACAGGAGATAATTTTAGATATAGAATTTTTGCGAGAAAGTGAAATTTAGAATGACAGAAAGCGGAGAAAATCCTCCAGCAACGAGGGGCAGGTTACCAGGACTTATACACCTATTAGGGGAATGCAATGGCATAGAGAATGATGTAGAAATTTTTTTTGACCAGATCAAATCTTTAAGCAGCTTGGGGGATTGGTCAGAGGAGGAAAAGTTAGCAATTGTGAAATCTCGGTTAAGAGGGAATGCAAGAAAATTTTATATAGGGTCACAAGAATTAAGAAGAGAAACATCTTTCGAAAAATTTAGGGATAGGTTATTAGAGTTCTTTACAGAAAAACCGAACATTACAACAAATCAGATCCTTTTCACGACCGCAAAACAGACACAGGGAGAAACGATTAAGCAGCTAGCACACAGAATAACAACACTAACTTTAAATTATATTGGCGACACAGAGCACAGTGAAGCGACACAACAGATTATGGATAAATTAAGGTTAAGTAAATTTTTAGAGGCAGTAACACCTGAATTCCAGAGAGAAATAATAAAAACTAATGCCCAAAATTTTGATGAAGCTGTAAAAATAGCCACAAACTTGGAACAGGCAAATTTAGCTGCGATAACGGCAAATGTAAATAGTGCTACATATAGACAGGAAATTGAGACGCTCCGCAAAGAGCAACAGGAATTTAACGCACATATTTTAAATTCAATTACCCAAGAAATAAACACATTAAAAATCCAAGAAAAAGTACAAATTCCCACGACACAAACAAAAAAACCCGTAACATGTCACTACTGTAATAAACAGGGACATTTCATGAGAGAATGCCGAATATACAAAGCTGATCATTTTAAGCAAACCCAGAATCTAAACATAAACAACGCGAGAACACATTGGCATAATCAAATACAGGCTCCTCCCCACTCATTTCAAACCCAGCCGTATGATGACCACAGAACTTACCCCTCCCAGCCGGACACATACGATTATAGGCCAAACCACGCCTTTGGAAACTATCAACAGAGCAGAAATTACTATGCAGCACCCCCCACACAAAGTACATTTTCTAGGGAACAACGATATAATAGGGACGAGTCAAACCAAAACAGAATCAGAGAATCGGGCGGGCAAAGAAACAATGGAAGAGAGATGAATACAAGATTTGAATACAGAAATTTCCCTAATAGAAGAGATAATTTAAACTAATTGTGGGAGCTTTAAATAATAACTTACAAAGAGAGAAAAATTACAGGGTAAAGTTCCCGAGAAAAATTGAAATTCCTGTACAAACAGAAAATAAGAAATTGGAGATACATAACGATGAAAGTACTGAAAAACATGAGGAAACGATTGCATCGGTAGGAGAACAAATTGAAAAAACAGAATTGCCAACAATAATAGTTCAATTTAAAAATATACAAAGCGAACTCATGATAGACTCAGGAGCGAGCGTTAGTGTATTATCATTAGAATTGTTCAATAAAATTAAAGATAATGTCAAAATTAAATATGTGTCAAGGAGTGTTACAATATCAACTTTAACAGGACATAGTATTGAATATATAAAGACTGTGGAAATTCCATTCAAAATTCAGGGAAAACAGTTCAAACACATTTTTTTTGTCACAACAGCAAAATTTACACAAAAATTCAAGGGAGTATTGGGTTTTGACTTTTTACAGAAAAATCAAGCCATTTTGAATACACAAAAGAACATTCTGAAGATGGGCGACATAGAAATAATTTTAAATTCTGATAGGCAAATTGATAGACAAATAAATGAGATAATACAGGAAAAACCGAATCTAGCCAAAATTTTAAGAAAAGTACAAATCAAACCTAATTCGAGGGAGAATGTTGTAGTATATAGTGAGGAAAGTCTAGAAAATGGAACAGAGGTTTTGTTCGAACCCAAAGAAAAATCATACATTATAATGAATTATGGAATATACCACATGAATGAGAATAAATTTAAAATTGAAGTTCAGAATAACACGAATGCGACAATTACATTAAATAAAAACATGGCTTTAGGAAACATTACGACAGATTTTACGATACAACAACAGGACATTAAAGAACCAGAAATTAGTGAACGGACACATAAATACGAAGAGATGATAAATTTAATACAGGCAAAACCGGAGATAATAGCAGAAAGAAAAAAAGAGTTGAAAACAGAAGATTTTAATACTGACCACATGGACCCAAACATTAAACAAGATTTCCTCAAATTTGTAATGCAATATTCGGACGTTTTTTCAAAATCATTAAAAACTTTAGGAGCGACGGACATCGTAAAACCGGTGATAAAGCTTGCACATGACCACGCAATACGTTCCAGGCCATACGACGTTCCGTACGCACTGCAGGATACCGCAAAAACTCAATTAAAAGAGTTAGAAGAAGCAGGGATAATTGCCAGAACAAAATCAAATTTTGTATCACCGATGATTTTAGTGCGTAAAACAAGTGGAGAGTACCGCTTATGTTTAGATCTGAGATTAATTAATAACATATCCACTCTGTTTCCTTACAGAATTCCCTGTGTGAATGAAATTATAACTAAATTAGCCGGACATAGATACTTTTCGAAACTGGATTTTCATAGTGCTTTCAACCAATTGGTTTTACCTGAAGACACAAAAGAATTATTTGCTTTTACAACGCCCTATGGCAATTACCAATTTGAAAGACTCGTTTTTGGACACGTAAGCTCCGCTCCAATTTTTCAACAGGTTATGGACACCATTTTAGTGGACTTAAGAGAGGAAAACATACAAGCTTACATCGACGACATAATAATCCCGGCTAACTCTTATTCAGAATTAATACATAAATTAAAATTAGTATTCGATAAATTAAGAAAATACAACCTAACTCTGACACCCAGCAAATGTAAATTTTTTGTAGAAAAAGTAGCATATTTAGGATTTGAAATTAGTCAAAAAGGCATTACACCAACAGATGAAAATATAAACAAAATCACTTCATTTCCAGTACCAAAAACTTAAAAAGAAAATTAAAAAGATTTTTAGGCATTTGTAATTTTTACAGAAATTCAATAAAAAATTATGCTCAATTAACCGCGGTTTTATCAGACTTAACAAGAAAGGATAATAAATTTAAATGGGATAGTAAATGTGAAGAGGCATTTCAGGCACTCCAAGAATGTTTTTTCAAGAAACCATTACTTATACAGCCAGATTTTGACAAAGACTTTTATCTGAATATCGATGGCAGCATTCAGTCCATAGGAGGCGCTCTTTTACAATACAGAGATGGGATTTTAAAACCGATTGCATATTTTAGCAGGAAATTATCGATACAGGAGCAAAAGTATCCGGCCATGAAAATTGAATTATTAGCTATGCATCAGGGAATGAAATTTTTTAGAAATTTCCTTTTCGGCCGAAAGTTTTTTGTGCTTTCTGACCATTTGCCGTTGGGACAGCATTTAAAAATACAAAACCCACCCAACGTATTACAGAGGTGGCTTTTAGACATATCTGAATACGATTATGAATTTATTCACGTCCCGGGTAAAGATAATTTATTAGCGGATTTTTTAAGTAGAGATGATTTTGAAAGTAAACAAACAGAGCAGAACGAGAGAAAACAAAACATTGAGAATCCAAGGGGAGAAATTAACCTGATAGAACAAATTAAGGGAGAAAACACGATGAAAAGAAATGGATATGTGAATGAGGATAGTGTCTATATTGCACAGATAAACACAATAACAGAAATCCCGGCATTAGATAGAATTTTAGATGAACAAATTAAAGATCCAAAATTAAAAATAATCAGAGAAAATTTACAAAATCGGAATTTTAAAGAGAGTAAACATTATGACACATTATATATTGACGAGGAAACTAATTTATTAATGCACGTAGGAAACTGGAAGGACAGACCTTGGAGAGACAATTTGAACAAAACTATAGTTATACCCAGAAATTTACAGAAAGAAATTTTAGCGATTACACACGTAACACATGCAGGGATTGATAAAACTTACAAATTATTATCGGACAGGTATTATTGGAATGGTATGTACAGTGACACACAAAATTTTATTACATCTTGCGAACAGTGTAGAAAGAAAAAGGGAAAAAATCAGCCCGTTCCCCTGGGAAGAAATCCTATACCTGATGGGCCTGTGCAAATTTTGTCGACAGACATTTGCGGACCATTTCAAACTAGCACTTCAAATAATAAATATGTGTTATCGGTGGTAGACCACTTCTCCAAACATATACAAATGTTTCCAATCCCGGATATAACGGCCACTACGGTTGCTGATACACTCTTAAATTACTTTATGAATTGGGGATGTCCTAAGACAGTGTTATCGGACGCAGGCTCTCAATTTACATCTAATATACATCAAATTATGACAGAGAAACTCGGAATAGTTGCCAGAATAGCATCGGTACGTTCGCCATGGGTTAACGGTATAGTGGAAGTTACTAACAAACAATTGAAACACACCTTAGCGACATTAGCGGAGAATTCTCCATACTGGGATACCGCAGTACAATGCCACGTAGCTGTTTACAACGCGACAGTACATTCAAGCACCAAAGAAACACCAAACTTTCTTTTTTTTGGAAGAGACCTTCCAACTTTTTTTGAAACTAATGTAACAGAAAATAATACAGAAACAACATATCAGGATTATATATCCAAAAAAATAACAGTGATGAATAACGCATTTAAGGAGGCAAATAAAAATTTAATTCTCGCGAAAGAACGCCAAGAAAGTCAACAACTCCAAAGAGCTAAATTCAGGGATTTGGAAATCGGGTCCAGGGTGTTCATGGAAAACAATAATAATCGGTATAAAAAGGGGAACCACACGGGACCTTATCGAGTAATTAATAGAATAAATAGATTTATATATGAAATAAAACTGTGTGACAAACCAAATTCTAAAATCATAAAAGCCCACATAAATAGATTAAGGACTCTTCCCGACCGCAAGCTACATCTAAAAATGCCCTACATAAACAAATACAAGTCACCTCTTCTCCCCACTCCTAAAAACGCACAAAACTCTGAACCAAAACCGGAACTAAAGAAAGACCGCGGTCAAAATGAGAATATTCCGCTTATCATGTTGGAGGAGGAAATAGCAAACGGACAGTACACAGAGTCACCACACCATCCGCACGAAAACACTCTTACTCTTAGATCCACGAAACCGGTTACCGCACAAGTGCAAAACGAAACAACTCAGAGCGCACGAGAGAATGCAATCATCCCTCCAAAAGACTCTCCGAACGCAAACATTCTTTCAACAGGGGGGGACTCAGGCAGACATAGCACGCTAGAAACACACGAGAATTTGGAACTTTCAGAACAGGGGGACTGTACACAAATTGAAGCAAACACGAATGAAAAGGCGGGAGAAATAGAACGAGATGCGCAAGAGGGACCAACACAAGTAGATGGGGGATGTATACAGATGGAACAGGAAAACGTTCAGGGGAAGGATGAATCAGCGGGAAATTCACAAGGGGACGATATAAGCAGTACAAATTGTTCACGCACAGTACTTCTTCCAACACCGGTTAGGCCGAAACACAGATATGATTTGAGATCTTTAAAGAATTTAAATTTAAATTGATTCAATTAAAACACGAAAGAAGTTTAAACATAGGTAAGAACGCGGACAAACCGTAATTCAAAATTTTGAAAATATTAGTAACAAAGAAAAATCGCCATTCACAAAATGCAACGCGAAAGATGGAACGCAAATTTTAAATAAATATTGGATTGTAAATAAAGGAAATTTTAAATAAACATTGAATTATAAATTAAAGAAATGTAAATAAATATTACATTAATTAAGAAAGTGTAAACAAATTGTGAAAAAAAAAAATTGAGGAAATTTTAAATAAAACATACATTAATTAGTTGAAAGTTTAAATAAACAAGAAAGTTTAAATAAATATGGAACTATAAATAAATGGGGAATTATGAATAAAAATTGTGATTTAAAAAAAATAAATAATTGTTACAAAATAAATAACAAGTATTGTTGGAGGACAAAAGAAATTTTAGGGATGATAGGTTAAAGATGTGGATATATTAAATTCAAATTTTGGAAAGAACATAAATAACAGAGAAGATACGTCACATTTCATGAGAGAAAAAAAAAAAGCAAAAGGGGGACATCGTTAGAATTCTATAAAAAGTCGTTATAACTCTATAAAAAGAAGGTTTTTTTTTTAAGAGAACTTTGATTTCCAGGCAATAAAAATTTCGATGGATAAGATAATTAGGAATATTAAATAAAGGGATATTTTGAATTTCTAAAAAAAAAAAAAAAAAAAAAAAAAACTCTTTTCAAAGAACAGTGAAATTTTAAAACAAAGGTAAACTTTCTCCACGCGCTCTTCATTTAATTAGCGGACTGATCAACCATTGTTGGATGAATACGCGTGAGGAAATAGGAGTTATAGAATTATAGTTTAAAATAATTAGATAATTGGTAAATAAAAAAAAAAAAAAAAAAGAAAAACAAATTTTTTTCTAGTTTAAATAAATAAGTAATTCTTAATTAAAAATAAAAATTGGAATTTAAATAAATAAATAATTCATAATTAAAAATAAAAATTGTAATCGAAATAAATAAATAATTGGTAATTCAAAATAAAAGTTGTAATTTAAATAACTAAATAATGGGTAATTAAAAATTAAAATTAGAGTTTAAAATGGATAGAGAATTTTAATTAAAAATCATAATGGCAGTTCAAAGAAAAAAAGATAATGGTAATGAAAATTATACGCAAATTATAATTTAAAATGAATAGATAATTTTAATAAACACACGCGAATTGTAGATTAAATAAAAAGCATTTGAAAAAAAAAAAAAAAGCGTTTCTACATATATTTTGATAGGGTCGCACATATAAAATTTTTGAGAGAGACACATTTTCGAAGGTAACGCTAGACGACGCAGATTTTGGATTTAGATGCTAGTGACGGGAATGAACGTGATATAATAATAAAATAGAATGTAAGAACAAAATAACACTAACCGCATTTTAATTAATCCAGAGAATGAAAGTGAGAATCCTAGAGGTAATCCGTGTAATTCCAGAGTTTTTAATCCATTTGGGGGCCTCGGTAGAGCACTTTCACATCACACAATCCATAAGCCACTGAACACTGACCAGAATGGCGGATGACGAGATGGACCATTTTCAAAAAGGCGACATGTACGAGCCATGTACGACTAATTGGCCATGGGAACTTACACGAAGAAATGCCCGTATTAGCCGCAGGCCAGAAAGGGGACCGCTTTCCAGGGAAAATGACACAATAGCAAGGACGTGTTGACCTTGTGCCCAAACAACATATAAGGAATAGGATCTTGGAAGAATTGGGAAAAATACATTGGAACGAATGGTTTGGAGACTCAAATAAATGTTAATGGTTTTTGAGAGAAAATTGGTAATTTTGTATGCATTGAGAGAATTTCAGTGAGTGATAAGATTTACGAAAAAAAAATTTAAGTATGGTTTCATTAAGTGGGAAAGTGAATAATTTAATGAATTCGGGAAATTCCGTATCCAAGTATAAGATTTGGATTAAATCATGGGATATGTGAAAGAAAATGTATAATTATGGATAGTGTAATATAGAATCGCAGGGGAGTTATAAGAATTTAAGTAGGATGGTAATTAAATATTTAGATGGGTTTTTCTGTCATCTCAGAGATTGTAGGAAAATTTTAAAGTATATTGCGGAAATTTTTGGAGTTATATAAGTCTTATTTTGATAGTATTTGAGAGGATAGTGTAATTGTTTAAGTATTTTATTGTAAGTATGTACATGAGTTATATTTATGGCATGTCCGGTTCAGAACACATGATGAAGTGACAAATATATGAATTAAATAAGAGTGGTGAAGTTTAATGTATAGAGAGTGTAAGAATTTGAATATTTTAAGTTTGAGTAAGGTATCAAATTTAAATGGATAGGATGAAAAAAAAAAGTAAGAAGAAATGAATATATAATGTGGAGAGATAAAATACATAAATTGTTGGAATTTAAAGAATTTAAGTTTGAGTAGAGAAACAAATGTAAATAAAAGTGTATATATAGAATGGAAGGACATAAATAGATAAATAGTAGGAATTTGAAAAATTTAAGTTTGAAGAGAGTAGCAAATTTAAGTAAAAAATGTATATATTATGTGGAAGGATTTAAAGTAGATAAATGGATAGGATGTTAAATAAGAAATGTATATATATAATGTGGAAAAACATAAGGTAGAGAAATGTAAAATAAATAAATAGTAGGAATTTGTAAAATGTAAGTTTGAAGGGAGTATCAAATTTGAATAGAAAATGTATATATTATATGGAAGGATTTAAAGTAGATAAAGTGTAGGAATTTCAATGGGGCAATTTTTGAGAAAGTAAAAAAAATTTAAAGGAGTATGAAAAAAAAAAAGAGAGTTTTTTTTGTAATGGTTCGTGTGCCGGGTGACAAATTAAAATTATAGAAATTGAATTTATAAAAAAATGATACTTAAGGGAGTTTTAAGAGAAGAGAGTATTTTAATAAGCTTGAGTGTAATCTATGTGTATTGATTGTCCTAAACAAAACATGACACAGCGTACAGATCCGGTTGCCTAACGATTCTCAAATGGTCAGCAATTCCTGTTGATCACCGATTCACATTGCTCAACGATTCCTGGTGCACAAAGATTCTCATTTGGTCAGTGACTCCAGCAGTTCAGCGCCTTACAGTTCATCGAATTCCAGTTAGACAGCGGTCCAATCCTTCAGCGCCTTACAGTTCAGCGAATTCCAGTTAGACAGCGGTCCAATCCTTCAGCGAGTTCCAGCAGTTCAGCGCCTTACAGTTCATCGAATTCCAGTTAGACAGCGGTCCAATCCTTCAGCGAGTTCCAGCAGTTCAGCGCCTTACAGTTCATCGAATTCCAGTTAGACAGCGGTCCAATCCTTCAGCGAGTTCCAGCAGTTCAGCGCCTTACAGTTCAGCGAATTCCAGTTAGACAGCGGTCCAGTTCTGCAACGAGTTCCAGCAGTGGAGCGATTTACATTGCAGCGGTTTCCAAGTGTGCAGTGATATCAGTGTTTTTTTTTTTCCAAAGGAAAGATATTTTACACTTTCCATCATAACTACAAGGGGACAAAGTGATATTATTAGGGACCATATGCGTAAGTCCCTGATCCCAACAAGTATCCAATTGACGGTCAAAGTGACTTTGGTTATCATATGTGAACAATTTTACAGATATACACCTTGAACTTGTGTGGAACTATATTGTTTAAAAAAAAAAAAAGACATATCACCAGTGGACGAACTTGTGCTTACATGAATAGACTTTTAATCGATATTAAGTACAACTGAACGACACAGATATCGTCATTTGCAGACACATTGAGAATTGTATTTTTGTATAGTATTTTCGTGTTCTTTTGATGGCATATAAGAGTATATATATGATAATATGATTTGTGTATATGTGTATATAGTGCATTTTTACAGTAGATACAGATGAGAGCAAGACGAGTTGTTGGACTACACAGTAGACACGCCTGCAGCAACTATGAGCTGCACTTTGTAATTGGCTTTTTTCCCACCAAATTTTGGGGGGGGGGAAGAAGGGTAATTGTTATATTGTAATTTTCAATTCCCAATATAACATTGCTCTTTTGAAAGAGGAAGTGGACCTAAGAAGACGGTCCCTCATGAAGTGAGGCAATTTTTGTAACATTCCCTCTAACGCAGCTGCACCGGACATTCATTTCGAAAAGAGAGGGTGCTTCTCAAGTTCATGTCAGCGTTAGGTGCTACAACAAACGGAAGGGGTTGAACTTCTTGACCCCAGAGTCAATTCATATCACTTGAACCTTGGGAAAATTCTCGTGAGAACTTTCAACGATTTTAAAACTGGAGACTGCATATCTCATATTTCAGGGGGGCCTTGACCAATAATATAGCCTGAAGGGCGTAGCCCTTAATTTACTTAGCCAATTATGGACAGGGGCGCCTTGTTAAGGGGGTAGAGACAGAGAGCAACTTTGGACTTTAAGTTTTTGAAATCGGAGACTTGAATTTTGGTGAGTGAAAAGAAGAGGTCGCAAGAGCGACGGATCTCGGAGAGAGCGAGCCCACGGGACAGAGCCGGAACGCGCCGTCATAAAGTCCGACATCGGCAGTGATGATCGAGGTAGGACAATTCTACACATATTTTTGCACTTTGATTATTATTATCTCTCTGACCCTCCTAAATAAGGTTAACCTGGGCCATTAAGACGTAGGCTTGTAAGAATAGTGAGTTAATGTACATTAATAGGTTAATAATTGTAATGCTCATATTATGATCATAGAATGAGGGGATTTGATTGTCTTAATGTACTACACTAAAGATGTTGGTATATGAAATTTACCAGATGTTAATAGTTATTAAATAAGGTTTTATCTTAATGAAATAAATTCTTTGTTATTGTTTAAAATTAAGCCTCTTCATTTTAATTACTGGTATTATGTATTTCCTTATTTACTACACTTTACGAGAACGGTCCACGTAGCGTCAATACATGACGTGTGACGACTCACATATCAGTTCCTACACTGTAAAACATTTGCAAGCATATTACTGAAGGTTTCAAAGAATCAGCTGTCCGTAATGGGGAGGAAGGTTCCTGTTACTTATCACACTATATATATAATATATAAAAATAACATTTCGGCAGACGATAATTAGCTGAATATTTCAGAAATGAAGCTGGAATTTTCATGAAAGCCTGTAATTGCGACTTTTCTGTTAGTTTCCTAAAATGATCAACAAAGTAGCTGAACAAGAATGAGCAAATGTCGCAAAATGTTTTACAGTGTAGCTTTGTCTAGGTTATGTGCTGTTGTAACTTGTGAAATGAAGTGCCCTGGAACCCTTCCATATTTTTCGTGTTGTCCTGATCGTTTTTAGCAGTTTTTGAAGTACCTACATAGATTTCATATTTTTATTTTTAATCCTATCCACTTGACATTACAGCCGTATAACTGCTATGAATACCACGTGATCCTCGATCATGATAAATCTCCAATTCAACAAGCAATGGGTACCCTTTGGATAGCATGACCCAGTTTCTACGCAACGTGTTCAACAAGACTATGTTGTTGTTGTTGTTGAGACCCAGACCGTCCGACCTACCAGAAAGGTGTAAGGTAACTGCTTGGACGGCCGGGGAAGTGCCACACAATTTAGATCGGAACCCAGTGGGGGAAACATCTACAGTGACCGTACCCTCCTTCCCCTACCACCAACCTCTCGGAAGGACTTACGGACCCACATGTTTAACGTGATCGTACTCCGCGTGAACACGACGGCAGTTTTGGCAGTGGCGGTAATCGAAACCGGGTCTACCGAATGCAATTCCCGCGCGCTAACCACTGGGCTACCGCGCCCCTGAACAAGACTATGTGAACTACAAGTAACAAAACTACTGCCTTCCATTGAGATATTTGTCACTTTTCTACCTGCCTTGTCTGCAAATGGATATTAAATTCACCCGGTGCCGAGTTTTAAGTTACTTACAACCAGCTTATGGTTGAGATGAGAGGCTCAGTGGGAACAATTACGGGGTAGGTGGACATTTTCATGTGACATACAATAAATTATTATTTTCGTTATCTTTGTATCTTGTCATGTCTGTAGCCATCGAGGCTACTTAGTAATTCGTGTTGGTTTTTGACACCTTTTGTAGTAAAACTCGCTCCTTGAGAAGGAATGAGGGGGGGGGGGGGAGGCGGGAAGGCGTCGCAACCTTAATTTTTTTTTCCATGCCACGTAATATCAAAACCAAAAGTAACACAGCTATAATGCTTAAGTGGTATAACATTTTATGTTAGTCAGATATTGTGTTCTTTTGCCAATTTTGAGACAATTAAAGTTCTCGTAAACTAGAATGCTCTTTATATTTTCATTATTTTATTATGTTTTCGTGTAAGAACGACTTTAAACTGTAAATCTCCATAGATTTATCTTTAAAATCTTGAACGTTACACATTGTATTGCTTATTTTGGTGCACAGCGAATGGTAATATCTATGTCACATTGAATTAATGAAATGAAACCTTCATTGTTAACATTCTCAATGCTGGTTATCCAAGGAAAGAATTATATAGTAACATTGTTTGTAACCACGCCGTAATTAATAGAATTGTCCAAAAGAGAAGACTGCACAAAGTATCTGGATTCAAATAATTGTTTTCCTGTAAAGCTAGTTCAGTTCATTTCATTTCAACAAAGTGGAAAGCAAGCAATGCCAAAGAACAAATGACGGCTAAGATTAATGATGTAGGGTAGCATTCAAAGCGATTCTAAGTGTGCGTTTCAAAACAAGATATTCTGTGGCAGAGCGTGATTAATTTGAAGTGGCTTTGAAATCAAGCAAAAGTGAAGCGATTGAAATGATCGGTTTCTCATTTATTTCCAAATATTTGTGCTCTGTTATTTAACAAGAAAGCATACGGCAAGAGTTACATGTATATGATTTGTATAATCCTTTGTTATTGTTGTATCGGATAACGGCGATTTCGCGAACTGAAGGCATGAATAAATATTAAATTGTAAAACAGAATCTGCAAATGTTGACGGAACATTTTCTTTTAAATCTGCATCTGGTTGCTTTTTACTTTGCCATACTCTTATATAAAAAGTATTATTTTCCCGAAATTTTGGTAATTAGAGATTTTATCAGGCAAGCACGTTTTAATACCTCCTGAAACCATTTCTAACACTTTTATGAAGATGTCGATGCGTGTGTATGCGCGTACATATATATACAGGGTGTCCCAAAAAGTTTGAAACTCGCTTTAATTCTTTACCTGTTGGAGATAAGTGGGCAATGTAAATACCAAAAATGTTGAAAGTAAGGTAGGAAATAAGACTACGTTAATGAAATAGTCCTCCCATTCATTTTCAAAAAGTTACACTTTTTAAATTTTTATACGACCCCCTTAGATAAATTGGGTCAATCAGCAAATTTTTATTTTTTAATGCAACAAGATCATTTGTCAATTTGATCAATTTTACTTTTGACATTATATATATATATATATATATATATACAGTAGGTGCCGCTTAATATGATCGCTTTGGGACAGATGCTATTTGATAACAATAACCGATTGATAACAATAAACAAAAAGTATCAGAAACATAAAATTTTGAATTTAAAATTTAATATTTACTGTATTTTTGCAGGTACTACAAATTTAAAAAACAGCGATTCACTCAAACACTATTTTAAATAAATCGTTAAAATAGGTCAATTAAAAAAAGTATTAAAAAATTGTCTACTTTTGTTTTGTCTCAGCAAATTATTTATAAAGCTTTCATACCTATACTGTTCGCGAAAGTCCCCAGGACTGCCTCTGTGTTGCACCCCGAGTCCCAAAACACGTAGTGCCTCTCTCATTTCAGTAGCAGCTGGAGAATTCTCAACAAGGTTTTCAGCTTCGTCCTCATCCCTCATCCTATGTTTTTTGATCGTTTTCTTCGATAGAACAAGATACAGCTCGGCATACATCTTCATCAGTCATAGTTGTAGTCACTTGGGCGTTCTCATCTATAGACATTCATTCTGCAAAGTCATTTTCAGTCATGTCGGATGGTACAAGTACTGTTCAATCGAATTCCGGTACAGTCATACCTTCGTCCGCTTTAACGAAATCACCGTGCGAGAAACAGTTCTTAATTGTATTCTCGAACACTCGATACCACGATACTGTCAAAAGATGGAGGGCCTGCAGGACATTCGTCTTCTTTGCTAACGCGTTTGCACTCAGATGTTCCGTACCTTCCATATTTTCCAAAACCCTAATGCGCATTTCTCCACGGTAATACGCTTTCATCGCACGAATTATTCCTTGGTCACATGGTTGTATAAGTGATGTAGTGTTGGCAGCTAGGAGAATGATTTTAATATGCTTTAGTGTGACAAATGCATCGTGAGCTCTGCAGTTATCGATGAGTACGGCGATATTGTGATCTAATTAATCCTTTGTCCCACTTTAGAAGCCATTCGCAGAAGAGAGCAACTGTCATCCAAGCTGTTTTATTGGCAGCATAATCAACAGGCAATTTCTTAACATCCTTAAAGCATCTCGGCTTTTTGATTTTTCCGATAACAAAGAGTTTCTTCTTCTTTCCAGTCATGCTCGCACAACAGAGTACTGTTACACGTCCTATTGAAACTTTATATCCCTTAGAGCTCTCGTGTTTGAACAGGTACGTATGTTCTAGCAAAGGCACGAAAATAAAGGCCGGTTTCGTCAGCATTGTAGATGTTTTCGGGTGAATAATCAACGATTATTTTCGGCCATTCTTCGAAAATCCATGCCGATCGAAAATCCATGGGGAAGAAAAGCGGTATCCTTTTCTTCCCCATTGTTACGTTTGAACACAATGTTCTCCCTTTTCTACAGCGATTTAACCACCCGTCCGTTGTGACGAAATATTTTTTGCCCATTTTAGAAGCAAGATCTTCAGCTTTCTGCCGCATTAAAGGACCGTTTATGCGTGCATCCTTTTCCTAACATTGGCAAACCACAGTGTCAAAGCCGATTCGACTTCTCCATATTTCCCAGTACGCCTTCGCTTACAGTTCAAATTGGCGTTCAACTTCCTTTATTTTAAATCTCGTCGCGATTCTTTAACATTTTACAAAGTAATGGCTGAGAGATTTTTAGTGCAGCAGCAGCAACATTTCTTTGACTCATCTTGGGTAAATTATCAAAACGTTTCAAAATGTCAATTTTGTCCTTAACGGTTAAATCATTGCGTTTCTTTTCCATTGCTAAAATGCTTGACCGTCTGCAATAAAGTTTGAAATGTTACTTGACAGAGAGGAAAAATTCTACAGCTTACAACAGTCCAAGAACTTTGCTTACTGATAAGAAAAGAACTGAAAGCTTTTCCTACGCCCCCACCATCTCAAAGGGGGGAAAAGAGGCACCACCAGCAGCGCCGGCGCAAAGTGCCTGAGGGACGACCTTGCGGCAAATTTCTGCACATGCCAACGAAAGGTGCCCTCTTTGGGGTTTTGGGGATTCTCCCTTTGCTTTTACGTATATGCAGTTTGGATTTTTTGTTGAGAGAATGAAAAAAAAATTCAAAAATAGTACACGAACGACGATAGTGAAATGATAAAGTGATAACAATAAACGAAGGCGCTGATTACAAAAACCGATTTTTTTAACATGTATTAATATACAAGCGTTCGGGACTTCGCGATTCTGATAACATTAAACGAATGATAACATTATCCGCGATCACATTAAGCGGCACCTACTGTATATATTTATAAATATTTATATTAATATTTTATGTCGACTACAATGAAGGACTGAATTTATTTTTCAGTTTCTGCAGAAGTTCTCGTAATTGTTGCATATAGCAAATTTGTTTCTGCCATTGCAGATATCGGCTAGCTAACTCAACGCTGACTAGTGCATAATAAACAGGAAACTGTTCCATGGATGCTGTTATTTTGTTATTTGAAAGTATAGTTCAAAAGATTGTATAGCGTATGCCACCTACACGAGGGTACTATGTTTACTTTCGCTGCAATACATGGTAATGTATAGGAAAAGTATTGGAATCATACCGAAAATCACAACTCGAGTTTTCGACGGATCTACACGTTTTGGGACATCTTGAACACGAAAAACTATTTTTAGAGTCACGTCTGTGTGTATTCGTGCATCTGTCTGTGTGTCTGTCTGTTCAATGTATGTATCCACTAGAACTCAAAAACGAATCGACCGAATTGGTTAAAATTTGATTGGTAAGTCACTTGTATATAACCTTGGTGCTGATTAGTTTTTAATACGATTCGGGATAAAATAACCCGCCTTTTTTTTGTGAAATGGCCCGCAAAAATTGCTGTATCCACTTTAGCTGAAAACTAATGGACCGAATTTCACAATTTTTTAGATAAGTCGGTTGTGAGTTACCCTGGTGCTGATTAGATTTGGGTACGATATGGAAAAAAATAAGATTTTTGGGTGAAATGGTCCACAAAAATCATCAAAATCTGAAATAAAAGACTACGTATGCTCAAATATACCAATTAAATGCTTGTTTTATACGTAATTTTTGACGATGCAAGAATAAGACATAAGACCAACCCTATTACTCTAGGACTGGCCGTTCTCCAGAAATTTTAGTTATTCCACATTTTTGCTACGCCGGTTTGGAAAATATGTCCAGTTACCAAATGAAAACGAAAGCTGACTTAAATATGCAAATTTAGTGTCATTTCAAGTAATTATGCTTGTTATTTACTGCAATTAAACTCAATTTAATGAATTATTAATGAATTAAAAAGAAAGTGAATTTGAGTCTGCAGGGAAAGTCATGTGCTGCTGACATCAGATTTTTATAATCTATTCCATTAATAGTTTATTATGAATAATATTCAGCAATAGTAATTTCATTTTAAATAAATTTATATTGAGTAATATATTTATAACAAGTACCAGAAATAAGTTGAAGTAATTTATAATTTAAAATACTTTCTAAAATTTCGGTAAATATAGTCATAATTTTTATTTTAAACGCTATGCAAATACAGTTTTTCATTTTATGACAAGTTGCAATCAATATATGTTGAAAAAAATTTTATCTAGAAAGCCGCAACACCAAATTTAGTGATACTACTGGTCTAGCTACCATAGTAACTACAAGGTTATCAGAAGGTAATGACATTTATTTTTCTTTACCAATCGAAAGAGGTCAATTTAATTTGTCAAAAGAGGGATTTTTGTTTTCGATAAAATGTTAAGTACTAGAGTTACACAGTCAGTATTGGTTTTTGTTTGGAAATAAAACAAGGTTTGTTAATGAAAATGAAGCATTGATATTTAAGAGTCTGTTTATACTTCTTGTCAAAAAAGTAATCAAGACAATGTTTGTTTTATTGGAATCATTAGGATTCCATGAATCTGAGGAAAAAGTAAAGGTAGTGTAATCTAATGTCAGGACTGGCTTTCCCTTTTCTTTATTTTGTCATGCTTCCCATTATTTCTACAGAAGACATCATATTGGTTATTTCGGTGCACAATGTGTAGCCAATATATATCTGCATTTCATCATATTAATGAAACCATTATTGTTAAAATATCGTTTGTTAACTTTCCTAATGCTGGTTATCCAACGTAAAGAGTTTAACATCATTTATAACCACGCCCCCAAGTAATAGAATTGTCAAAAAGAGAAGACCACAAAGTATGGGATTTCAAATAATTGTTTTCTTGTAATGTAAGTTCATTTCAACGTAGTGGAAATTAAGCAGTGCTAAATGATAACTTGACGGGCAGAATTGATTATGTTGGGTAGCATTCAAAGCAATTAATCATCTATGCGTGTGTTTCGAAGCAAGATATTTTATCGTAGAGCGTCATTAATTTGAAGTGGCGTTGAGTGCAAGCAGAACATACTCAGAAGATTACAATTATTGGTTTCTTATGTGTGCTTTGTTATTTAACAAGAGACCATACCGCAGGAGTTATCTGTATATTATTTCTATTATTTTTTGTTTGTGAATCGCATAACATTGACCTTGTGAATTAAAGGTACGAACTACGCATTATATTAAAAATAGGACCTACAGATGTGAATGGAACGTTTATTTTTAAATATAAACCAGTAGGGTTTTTTACTTTCACACTTTATTATATATAGGAGGGTACGGTCCCTGTGGATGCCTCCCCCACTGGGTTCCGGTCTAAATTGGGTGGCACTTCCCGGCCGTCCAAACCTTTACCTTACACCTTTCTGGTAGGTCGGACGGTCTGGGTCTCAACAACAACAATATTATATATAAAAAGTATTGTTTTCCCCAAAAACGTTTAGAATTCGAGATTTTGGAATGATTTAACATCATCTGCGTCCATTTCTAAGAGTTTTGTAAAGACGCTCATCTGTCTGTGTGAGTGTGTGCGTATGGCTAAATATGATGTGTGGATATAAAATGTATGCGTAGATATATTATGTAAAGAAGCTAGATATAATTTTTTGTAATTTTCACGATTAGAAATTGAATTATTTGAATTTTATAACTTTGAAATGTTTTTATTTCTTATGCAAAACAACGATAATTTTTGAAGCAATGGTGGAAATATATAGTCTATAGGGAATTGATAATTTATACTGCGTTATGATTGTTAATGGTATCAAAAACGTTTACATTAACCCAGAAAAGCCAAATGTATCCACCTCGGTCTGTAATCTGTTTTCAACATGTAAACAATTTTTTCGAAATATTTTAAAATAATCACTTTGTTACGAATTCTGAAAAAAAAAAAAAAATTCCGATTTTGATTATGATTACAAGGCGCGTTACGTGATTATGAACTTGGCCTTTGCACCATCGTGAAATAAATTTTCGAAAAATTTTAAGTTTGACACACAACACTATTGCCCTTCCCGGTCGTCCATTTTGTTGCTCCAAGTCCTCTGGACGAGCCGGACGGCCTGGGGCTTTCACACAACACTATTGCCCTTCTGGTCTGGGCCTGGGTGTGGTCTGGGCCTTCTACACAACACTATTGCCCTTCCCGGTCGTCCATCTTGTTGCTCTAAGTCCTCTGGACGATCCGGACGGCCTGGGGCTTTCACACAACACTATTGAGGGGGCGGTAGCCCATTGGTTAGCGCGCTGGAGTTGCACTCGGTAGGCCCGGGTTCGATTCCAGCCACTGTCAAAACTGCCGCCGTGTTCATGCGGAGTACGATCACGTTAAACATGTGGGTCCGAAAGTCCTTCCGAGAGGTTGGTGGTAGGGGAAGGAGGGTACGGTCCCTGTGGATGCCTCCTCCACTGGGTTCCGGTCTAAATTGGGTGGCACTTCCCGACCGTCCAAACAGTTACCTTACACCTTTCTGGTAGGTCGGACAGTCTGGGTTTCAACAACAACACAACACTATTGCCAGGGCTCGGTAGCCCAGTGGTTAGCTCACGGGAGTTGCACTCGGTAGACCTGGGTTCGATTCCTTCCGCTGCCAAAACTGCCGCCGTGTTCACGCGGAGTACGATCACGTTAAACATGTGGGTCCGTAAGTCCTTCCGAGAGGTTGGTGGTAGGGGAAGGAGGATACGGTCCCTGTGGATGCCTCCTCCACTGGGCTCCGGTCTAAATTGGGTGTCACTTCCCGGCCGTCCAAACAGTTAGCTTACACCTTTCTGGTAGGTCGGACGGTCTGGGTTTCAACAACAACGCAACACGATTGCCGGCCGTCCAAATGGATGCTCTATGTCTTTAGATGAGTCGGACGGTCTGGGTCTTCAACATAACACGAGTGAATTTGAATGTCCGTTCCCATAGAAGTTCCAAAAATTGTGATATATAGCACGTCTATGGCTGCTATTTCAAATATGGGCTATTCCATACTGGCGAACGCATAATTTTCGCGAAAATGGTCCATAGATTTTGTTGTCTTCTGTTGGAGTGTAGTTCAAATGCTTGAATACGCCACCTACATGCAGGTTCTGTGATTCTAAGTGTAGTTTATTTTGAATAATATCGAACAAATTGGATTCTTATTGAATTTATTAGGTAATATATTTATAACTACCAGAACTACTGTGCTACATTTATAACTTACAGTGAACTAACTACTGTAAGAAAAAATAATAATACCATAAACTAAGTGAATACAAATTAATAATTTTCTGCAAACCGAAAAGTAAGCACTGCCATAGTACAAACGATGGGCATTATTAATGATGTCGTGAATGTGTGTAAATTATTAACTATTTGCGATCTTTTTTGTTCACTAAAGTGTTTAATCTAAAACGGTGTTGAGATAGAACAGAATTTACTCGTAGGTGATAATGGTTGAATATTATTTTTCGTGAATCAAGTGTAATCCCTTTACTGTTTTGAAGCTTACGATACTGCACGGGCGTAGACAGGATTTAATTTCGGGAGGGGGGGGGGGGGGGGGCATTTTTATGGTTTTCTGAAAATTAAAATTTTCAGCAGTAAATAGTAATTATATGCATTTTTGCTGCCCAGTAGCTGAATAAAAAATATATATATATATAATTATTCCTTGCTGTAGTTTAATTGGGAAAAATTGATTGGGATTGATTTCGGGGTGGGGTGGGGCGGTCCCTAAGATCCCCCCCTCTGCCTACTCTCTTGCGATACTGTGTTTTTGAGTTTCCAAGTTACAGAGTTATGAAAACCACAAAATATATTATCATCGGAAAATATATTCTATGAACAAAAGATTACATGGAAAGAAAAAACTTGAGCAACGTATTTAAACAGTAAAATAACAATGCAGCATGCAGCTGTTTCGAGAATATGCTGAATCCCTTCGTCAGTGCTACAGGACCAACAAACCTGAAGTCATTAAATTTGAAACACGTATTCATATCAACAATATAAGAAGTCTATTCTTTTCCAGAGATAGGACCATAATGAAAGCTTTATTTTTCGATCATTGTTTTCGAAGGTCTATGAAACATAAAAAGTAAATATATTTGTAAATGAAAAAAAAATTTAGATCAATAAAATAAATAAGTATTAGTACTTTCATCAAATCAAGGTATGCATTGTAAGTAATTTTAGCAAGAAATAACAGAATATTTATGTTTAAGGATTATCAGGGACCGTTTTGAGATATGAATTTTGCTTTTCCACACTGAACGTGATACCTCAAAAGATAGAGCAATTTCCTTGAAATTTAGTACGTTCATTTTTATCGTAAACAAAAAACGGCCGTTGGTTTTCAGATGGATCTAGTCAAGAGAGCTTCAATTTTCCTTTTTTCCTCGTATTACCATTTTAATTCATTTATGTTAGAAGTCACATGCTAGGGCACATTAAATTTAATATTTTTTCATATTAAATATTTTCTTTTATATATCTTTTATATTCTATACATATATTTTATATAAAATATTCGAATTCGTCATTTCGATGGAAAAACACGATTTAACACCCCCCCCCCCCCCCGAAACTATTTTGAATAATTTTGGAAAGAAGCCGGCCTCTCTCTATTTCTCTCCCCCTCCCCCTCTCTCTCTATGCGTGTGTGTGGATGAGATAAATCATGAAAGAATGCTGTTACCGTTATCAAACTTTATATGAGGATGCATTATGTGGAAATCTAGAGGTAGATATAATTTTTAGTAAATGTCGTCATTGGAACTCGAATTTTTTAATTTTAAAAATTTCAAAGCATTATTTCTTACGGAGAGCAATGATAAGAGCAGTGATGACTGTATATAATTTATGACAGAATTGGTAATGTGAACTGAGTTGTGTGTGGATGTCAATGTGTATCAAAATAGTTTATATTAACACAGATAAGCCGAATGTATCCATCGCTGTCACTAATTTGTTGCCAACTTTAAGAGAAGTTTTACGATATATTTTAAAAGAATAACTTTGGTACGAATCATGAAATATTTTTTTTTTCCATTCTGATAATGATTACGGGGTGGGTTCTGTGATTATAAACTTGGCCTGCATAGCGAGAGATAAATTTTTAAGAAATTTAATTCCGACTAAATTAGTTTGTCATTTCTTTTGAAGTTCTTAAAATTGTGGTGTATGGCAAGTTTATTGCTGACATTGCAGATATCGTTTAATCCGTGCTGGCGAATGCATAATGAGCACGAAAATGATCCTTGTTTGCTCTAATCTACAATGGGAGTCCAGTCTAAATATTTAAATATGGCATTATAGGCTGGTTCTGTGATTATAATATGCATAATTTATTATGGTTAATATTTGTCAATGCCTATTTAATTTTAATTAAATGTATTTGGAAATATACAGTTTTAAATAACTACCAGAATTGGAAAATAATAACTGAAATATTTATAATTCTTCTTAAAGTATTACTTTATAATACTGTTACCACTTATTTATTTAAAAAACGTCCTAAGCTTAAATGAGCCAATTGTGTTGTGCAATGGCTTAAAATTAGATTCAGTTTACAGTTGTAAATATTTCACTTGAAGATGATTTTATACGAATATCGAAGTATGTGGGGTGGCCTAATACCCTTTTAATTTCATTTATGGTTTTTATTATCAAGGATTTTTAACTGAGATTTGAGACGTTCAGGAAAAAAAAAGCTTAAAGAATAGCATGCAAATTGGATTTCTTACAGCATATCTAATGATTATAGTGTAGATAAACATGATCTACATTATTAAAAAAAAATTAAGAGCAGACCACAATCCAAGTTAATACAAATGGATGTTTGCCAGCGATGTTGGTGCTTTTTTTGCAAATTGGAAAGTAAGCACTGTCAAAATACAAATTATGGGCAATATTAATGATATCGTGGAGTACGTAAACTATTTACATGTGTGTTTTAATGTACAATTTTCGTCACCAAAAGCGATTAATTAATCTTGACTGGACATTGTCATGGAACAGAATTCAGTCGTAAGTGGAATAATGGTTGCAAACTTGTTTCTGAATAAAGTGAAATTCTTTTACTATTTAGAGGTTCACCCATATCGCATTTTCTTCGAGTTTTCAAGTTACAAAATTATTAAAAGAAGAAACATGATATCTTATTCTCCGAAAAGGTATGTTGTGTATTAGAGATATACTTGATGTAACAAAATTCTTCGATATGTTACTTTCCCTACAAGTATATGCAAAAGGAGGAATATTATTTTGATTGAGGCAATTCGGATAGATTTATTTTGATGGAATCAAGTTACGACTCTCGAATTCGGATGGATTTACATTTTCAACATATCTGAATTCGAAATAAAAAGTTTTCAACCTGTACCTGTCAATGTCTGTGGGAAGGATGTTACATGAATAAACGGATCGATTGAAAATAAATTTAAAACGAGCATTTGAACTCAAAACGTAGAAAGTCTATTGAATTTCAGAGATTGGAGTGGACTTATTGTTAGGGCTTCAATTACTGAAACATTTATTTTGTAAAATTTAAAAAGCATTATTTAAAAATAGTTACGTCCATACATGCTAAAGAAATAGAGAAATGACCATTGTATATGCAGTGAGGAAAATATATAAAATTATGATTTTTATTATACTTTTGTGACAAAATGAGTTGTTTAAAAATATACATTGGTCGAGTTTCTACCACCATCAACGAGTTGGCTCAATGAATTTCATCAATGCTTTTAATGGACTTACCACAGACGTCCAGTACGTATAGCTACACCTGTTTGTTAGGAGGATGGTCGTAGTTGGCATTACAGATCGTCCGGCCAACTAAAAGGTAACTTGTAGTGGGCATCTAACGGCAGAGTGCCTACTGCGAATTATCCCGTAGTTGGCAGTGAGCGTGTTAGCGCTATCAGTTTTAGTACGCAATCATTTGTCATTCTCTGAATTTGTACGCTTATAAAAAATGCGAAAACCATAAAAAATGCACATATGCCCTCCTATTAAATGACTGAACTTGTTATAAGTAGTATTCACCAAAAATGAATAGGTACTATACCATTGGAATTATCATGCACTGCTCCAGCATGTAAATATTATTTTTCGACCACAAAATATTATATCTGAAAAGATCCAGCAATTTGCCTGAAATTTGGCATGATGTTTTTTTTTATCGATAACAGAAACGACAATCGATTTTTATAGGAATCGAGTTATAAGGTAGCTCCAATTTTGTATTATGTACATAATCTGTAGATAATGTGGGGAAAATACAAAATGTGATACACTCAATTTTCCCAGCAAATTAACAAATATGTATTTGTTTGTTGCAGGACAAATCACGTGTTGAACACCTCAGGTTTATTTTAAAATGGAACGAATTACATGGCGTCCTAAATAAAAGCCCGCTACGTAACTAATGCAGATAAAACCTCTCAATTTTTATGTATCTGGTTTAGAAAAAACAAGAAAGATCAATCATGCTTAAAGCATTGATTAAGAAACACTTTCAAACTTCAATGCAATTTTATTCAAACATGTCTAAAATGTAATACATTCCTCGGTAATATTTTAAAACTTCTCACAATACTACATTGATTTATTATAGTTGAAAACTTAATCATTCATCCAAAAAAATGAACTTCATTCAAATGACGGCATTGAAATATAAATTGCCTGGTTTAAACATCTCTAAAATGTGAAATATTACTCGGTAACAATTTTAGAATTATCATAATACCACGATAATTTATTATATTTAAAAACTTCATCGAAAACAACTGAAATTCATTCAAATGACGTCATAGAAAAAATAACACGCCTGGCTCTCTCTAAAAAAGCAGCATTTCATTCATAAATAATTTCCCATTCACGTTATTCATCACAATACTATAATAATTTATTTTATTTAAAAATTAAGACCATGGAGCTATAAGTAATTTAACTCTATGCTTAAAACTTCATCGCAAAAAATCGTCCTTCTCTCGGTAAAGTCAATGAATATTTCTTTCATATCAGCTATGCAGACTCCATGAGCTAAATTCTTTTGCATTAAAAAAATACAGCAATTCCTATACAACTCATCCTACATATTTTGCTGTTTACATTTCACATAAGTGAAAAATAGAATTCGTTAGAGAAATAATCAAAGTTGGATGCTCATTTAAACTCAAATATATTGTCATTGCGCTGTTTCAGTATGTAGATGCACAGAATTTAAGCGAAAATAAACAGGTTTTACGACGAATACAACACTCAATATGAATTAAAAAGAACTTTAAAAATGACGATTTTGAGACAAGATGGATGCCGTATTATATTTTGAAGTTGGTCACGTGATCGTTTCATATCATGGTCACGTGATCGCTTCATGTAAGAGGTGTAATTATTATTTTAATTTTTATTTAAAAAACTACTGAATATATTTCGCTGAATTTTTTTTTATATATTTTATGGAACAATTTTAATATTACCTAAAATTTTCGAAGCAATTTGTGAAATTTAAATCCGCTTAAAAAATGTTTGAAAAATTTGGTCCCATTGGGTTCAATGTATTTCATTTTTTCAACCCGGGTTCAATCCAAAACTAATTGGGTGATATTATTTTTTTATATTCCCATAGGTCCTACAGACCGTCTGAACAACATACTAAAATTTCATTTTGATTAAGTCATTTTTACGGCAGTTATCGTGCTAACGGACAGACAGACAGACAGACAGAATGAACAATGTCATAAACACTTTTCAACTTTGTTGTAAAGTGTTAAAAAAGACAATCCCGCTTTCCGTGGCATCTTCAACACAGGGGAAAGAAATGTTACCCTGTTAACATAGCAATCTTCAGGGAATGAAAGAAGTGTCAACAGACTGCTATTTCTCGTTACATTTACGAATGTAAACTTTTACCAAAAATGAAACACTTTTACAGACCCACTTAAAAACTTATAAGAAATCAAGAATACAATAATTAAAATTGTTTTTTATTAGAATGCGGAGGTATTGCACCATATTCATACCAAACATTAGATTCATGTAAACCTTCAATTCTTCGATGCAACGAAATAAAAACGAAATTGATTAAACTGCGCATATATCGATGTATGTAATAATAAATAAATAAATAAATATGAAGAAGTTAGCCTACAGATTCGGTTCAAAGCTCTTTGTCTCGAATCTGTAAGCTAACGTTTTTTTTTATCTTACCTATGGTGTCACGATGAAAACTCAGATAATATTTTAAATCGTCATGAAACTTATTTTTGTGAAAATTGCTCAAAATTCCACTTCAGTATCAAATAACTGACAAATTTATTTGAATTTTTAAAAATTTCACTTCAGCATAAAATGACTGAAACTTATTGGATTTTTAAAAAAAAATCGCTCCGAAGTATCGCGGGACCTAACCTAAACCATCTTCGTAGCGAATTTCTTTGCTGTGGGTCGTTTATCGATTTTCCACTACGCGCGAGCAAAATTATAATTTTTTTAGTATGTCAGATTGAGGTTTTTGTTTATTGTTTTATATATCAATCTTATAATTTCTGTAAATCTTTGTATTTAATATTTCCTCCCTGCATTCCGAATTTTCCAATATATACTGAGATGTTTAGGACATTTTTAACTTAACGTAACGTTCTAACTCAAATTATTATTTTATCTTCGTGAGTGCCAAGCTTCTCTTATCTTTTAAGACAGGCATATTTTAGATTTCATTTTGAATTTTCAATTATCGTCAAGAGTTAGATTGAATTTCTACTAATCGATTATTTTTTTATTATTATTCCTATCTGGATAATTTTTTTTTTACTCGTTGTGATTTTCGGAACTCTGCAGTCCCCGAAACCTGCCGTCAGTGTTATTAATGAAAGTTTACTCTACTTCAGAAATTCTCAAACTTTCTTTTTACCTTTTCATTTTGTTTTGGCATGTCATATTTTCGAATTAATGAATATGTACGGAGCACCAACATTCTGAGATTTTTCGTGGACTTGAAACTAACGTTATTGATATATTCTGTAATGCATTTGAGTCCAGCTTTGTTGAGTACACTGTTGTTACAAATGCATCCCCTGGAATCACGGGTGTGCATTTAGAATACAATAATGAGTCCAAATTTCTCGATAACTGACACGTTTATTCACAAGCACAGCGTAAAAAGGAACAATACACAGTTAAACAAGACTTAAATGCTTCACTAATTTATCAAAACCACAGCTAATATTCTCAAAACATTGACAAAAATCTCAGTTCCATCTAACTCACACGTATCATATCAACTCCTCGCCGACTGAGTGATGATTCCTTTCATAGACTCTCGATAGAAACTTCTCAATATATCGTAGAATATTGATTATTTTAGGGTGACTCTCGAACCTTCGGAAAGTCGACAAATTGGTGATGAATCTCCAAATCTGGTAATCCTTCTTCAACATTTGGGCAACCCTTGTCTCACGTCATGGAAAAGCCTGTACGGGTATTTTCTCAGTTTGGTCCTCAAAAGTAAAGACTTCAGTGAGGGAATATTACACGTTCCCAATACTATTTTATCGACTCTTTGAATTCATTTTGTCAATTCTTAAAAGACCAAATTCGTAGTCAAAAGTACGAAATAGGCTTAAATATAAGTAGCAAATGGTACATATAGAATTCTTAGAAAAATTCTTAACGGACGCAATAATTTTGTAAGGAAAATATTTGGAGATATCAATAGTAAAGTAACCGTACCTGATCGAATAAAACTGATTTAAGTGGCCCTATCGGAGAATTTAAAATTTTAAGATGACAAATTTAATAACAGAATGAGATTAAAAAAACGTACAAAGGTGTAAAGCATTGTCTAATACAGCTTTTCTTAACCAATGGTGTGTGCACTACTGATGGTAAAATTTGAAAATGACGGGGGATGCGTAGATTATTTGTGCAATATACAGTATACAAATTCTCCATCTAAAAAGAATGAACCCGCACTTTGCACTCCAAGATGTCTCACACAAAAGTAGTATCTTATATTTTAGAGTGCTTGTTTTTCTATCTATGGCAGACTTAAGTACTAGTAATATAAACGAAAATAATTAGAATCTACTGTTACGCAGATTAGAAAGGATGCAATAGTCTTATAAGGGATATTTTTATATATAGTCCTATAACAATTAAGTCTTATAAAGAACGCAGTTGGGGAATATTTGGGTTACTTTGAATTTGAAAGACTATCTTAAGGTTTGGACATTCAAGAACCAGGCCCGGCACTATAGAGATCGTGAAGCCGTATATCGACAAGGTGACTTTTGGAAAAAAAAATTTGCAATTGGAGTGTACGCATTCAATGTCGAGTATTACTGTTAATATCTATGTAATAATTTTCTAAAGCGATTTTATCTTTTTTCATCCGCTGCTCCCCCTTCTGTGATCTAAAAGGGCTGAATATTTTCAGACATATATAATACAAATTGCGGGACAGAACCTAGTTAACGATATTTTTTATTCTACCCAGGGGAGGGGGGGGGCGGAGGATAAAAAAATCAAATCGTTTTAGAAACCTAATTTTAAACTAATTGAACAGTTTTCGACGTTAAGCGCCATACATTGTTAAACAAAAAAAAAAAAGAAGAAAACCAATTGAATAAAAGTTGCAGTTTAATTTTCAAAAGCGTTAGTTTTCCTGTCTGACTGGCTTGTATTTTCCTATCTTTGGCAGTAATATAAATAAAAATGATTTGAATCTAGTGTTGCACAGCTTAGATAAAATGTATTCGTCTTATAAACACGCACTTATTGAATCCGTTGAATGATATGTGGCTACTTGCCATTCAAATTGCCAGTAACGTTGCCAAAATTGAAAATTTAATTTCAAAAACTGAAAAAAAAAAAGCTTTCGTTACAGTCGCCGTATTGTTTTATTGGACAAGTCAGTTTTCCAGAGATTTATTACAACATTTCACGGAGGAAGATCTAATAAGAAAACTGATGAAATTTCCGAATTGCTTCTTTCGGGTTTCCGTTTTATCGTTATGTAGTTTTGAATTGCAATCTAGCGTGCTTTTAAGTATAATATAGTGAAGTCTTAATTGTATGGACCCGTTGTAAAGAAACTTTTAGAATTATGGGATTGCTGCGTTGTTGTTGTTGAGACCCAGACCGTCCGACCTACCAGAAAGGTGTAAGGTAACTGTATGGACGGCCGGGAAGTGCCACCCAATTTAGACCGGAACCCAGTGGGGGAGGCATCCACAGGGACCGTACCCTCCTTCCCCTACCACCAACCTCTCGGAAGGACTTACGGACCCACATGTTTAACGTGATCGTACTCCGCATGAACACGGCGGCATTTTGTGGTAGCGTGCAAATCTAGCGCGCAAACCACGGGGATACCGCACCCGAGATGGCCAACAGCACGCGGTGTTCCGAGGTGGTCACCCACCAAGTACTAACCGCGCCCGATGCTGCTTGACTTCGGTGATCTAACGAGAACCGGTGTTTTCAGCACGGTACGGCCGTTGGCCCTGGGATTGCTGCGTTGTTGTTGTTGAAACCCAGACCGTCCGACCTACCAGAAAGGTGTAAGGTAACTGTTTGGACGGTCGGGAAGTGCCACCCAATTTAGACCGGAACCCATTGGGGGAGGCATCCACAGGGACCGTACCTTCCTTCCCCCACCACCAACCTCTTGGAAGGACTTTCGGACCCACATGTTTAACGTGATCGTACTCCGCATGAACACGGCGGCAGTTTTGGCAGTGGCTGGAATCGAACCCGGGCCTACCGAGTGTAACTCCAGCGCGCTAACCAATGGGCTACCGCGCCCTGGGATTGCTGCGTGTAGTTCCTTTCCTCCCCCCCCCCCCTTCAGATTATTACATGAAGAAGGTATTCTTTTTCCGAAAATGTTTGTATTTAAGATTTTGACGGAAATTATGTTATAAATATATCATGGATACATTCAGAACACGGAGAGATGTTCGTATGCCATTGCAAATGTGTTTGCGCACTTGTAGGGTGTGTATGTGCATATGTAAGGGAAACTGGAGATGAACTAATCGAATACTATCCATGAATACATCGAATACTAGAACCATGAATACATCGAATACTAGAAAGTATCCGAGATTCGAGATCTGGAATATGTCGATAGAAGAAGTTGAAATACGCGATAGAAGAAGTTGAAATACGTTCGAATATCGCGCCGTAATTAACAGTAGCTTCTGGAAGAAACATCTGGATTCTCTAGAATAAAAATTCGAAAGTATCTAGAAAAAACTTTGATTCATTTTTCCTTCCTTTAGGAGGATACAAACCCTTACCAAAGAATGATTTGAAGGGATAGTTGATCGCATCGCCACCTACCGAAAATATATTATTCAAAAAGTATATGTTTACACAGACCATAAGAACATTGACATAGAACATAAGAGAGATTTCATGGATTATAAGAGTGCTGATATATATTATGAAAGGGTTGAGAATTTTGACATGAATATTAATATTTAGTTCATAATACAGGTATTTCCAGTTTTGTATTGAATAACATTAAACATTATATGTTTTACCCTAGATATATTTTCTCAATATACATGTATTTTTTCAAAAAATTTTCAAAATGCCACCACAAAACTAGGAATGACAGATCATCAATAAGATCTTTAAGAAAAAAAGTTCATTTAAAAAGTTATAAATTGATTGCATTCATATCTATTATTTTTATTAATATCCAGCTTTGTATTGAATAACATTAAACATTGTATGTTTCGGTGTAAATTTTTACTAATTATAAAAAAAAAATTCAAAATATGAAGTAACATTTTCAATGATTTTTGTTAACAAGTATGTAGTTTTAAATTAATAGATATGAATGCAATCAATTTATAACTTTTTACATGAACTTTTTTCTTAATGACTTTATTGATGATCTGTCATTCCTAGTTTGTGGTGGCGTTTTGAAAAATTTTGGTAAAATGCATGTATATTGAGAAAATATATCTAGGGTAAAAAGTCAACTCATCCGAGTTAGTAATGTTTATTAAAGCATCCAGCAAATTTCAGCTATAAAACGATGACCTTTTTAATTTCTAGTATTCCTCGACTCTAAAAGGCAAACAAAGTTAAGTTACTGTAACTGTATTAGTTACTGTAAAGTTTAATTTACAGTAAAACTATTGGGTAGAACATTTTAATATATCGAGGTAGCGTATTAATGATATGATTTTAAGACGGATTTCGTCTAATTAAGTTATGTTCATTGGTTGAAAAAGTTAAGGTCATTTTTCTTACTGGCCTTCTTTGTTTAACTAGCAGATCTTTAATTTGTCCACCAGTGTTAGTTTAACCGTGTTTTGAACACCCCATTAATCACATGAAGATCAGATTCCGATCCGAGGCACCGCATCACAGCCGCTGAATACTATGGCTTGCCGCTAAGGAAGTGGTCATGCCGGAAAGAGTATATGCTGACTATATATGGATATAAAAGTTCTTGTAACGATAAATTCGGCCTCAAATTCCGAGTTCGCTGGTCGGGAGTTGTGATGAGTTATAGATGTCCCTACAAATTTTGGCTGGGTTATATGTTGTTGTAACTAGTGAGATGAAGTGCCATGATGCCCCTCAATATTTTTCGTGCTACCCTGATTGTGTACACCAGTTTCAAAATAGGTTTTTAGTGTTTATTTATAATCTTATTCATTTGATACTAAAGTCAGCTAAAGACACCACATGCTCCACGACCATGCCAGTTCTCCAATTCAACGACTGTCTGGCTTCCTTTGGATCGTGTTACCCAGTTGCAGCGTGGAAATTCCACACCCCCGATAAGGACGCTCCACAATAACCTATTAATTTTTTCAATACGCTTAAAGTCAAATTACCAAAATATACGAAAACACTCAAAATGAGGACAAGTATTTAAAATAAATAATAAAAACATTTAATTATTTATTCCAAACATGTCATGCATTACGGTAATATTATTCAATACTATGTATGCATATTTATAATCAAACTCCTTAAAGACATAGATCATAGGCTTTCAAAAAGCTTAAGGACAATTATTATCCCTACAGTTCCATATAATTTAATATAATGCTTCTTAAAAACTCTATAACTGCCTTGGAATTGGCTTCCTCTTTCGTATGAGGCAAGAAAGAGGAGAAGGGCGATAGCGTGCTTCGATACCCCTCGTAAAGATATATATCTTAAAGTTGGCCTACCTTCATATATATATAATCGTTGCTATTGAGGGCTACAGGAACCGCTGCATTGTTGGCGGGATCGGTTTAGATCGTCCAGACCACTTCTTTTCAATCAGTACATTTTATCAACTCCCCGATATCACATTTTCAAAATCTCAATTTAGCTCTCTATATATTCCCCTTCTAAAGGCGCCCCAGCTTACCACTGGATCAGCAAGCATTTTTAACACTTCTTACGGAATCATCATTGGTTCGGTTTCCTTGATTGAAATCATGGAAACAGAATATCTGTTCTGTTTGAAACATCGCTATGACCGCTTTTGCGCGGTCTATATGATATGGTTTGATCTCAAGGGTCAGCCCTTTTGTTTTTCCCGTGTCGGAGCCTCTTTGAAATGTAAGCACATAATTTCTGGCTTTCTACCAACATCCTTTGCAGTTGCTCTTGGGGAGTAACTTTGTATAAATTCAATGACTATTTGAGGGACCATTTTCATAGATACTGATTCTTCTCTTTCGAAATTGCATTGTTATATTGGGGATTGGAAATTCCATGTAACACCAGTTTCTGTGCCACATGCTCAAAATAACTATGTGAACTACAAGTAACGATATCACTGTCTGCCATTGAGATTGTTGTTATTGTTGTTGTTAAGACTGAGATCATCCGATTTACAAGAAAGGTGTAAGGTAACTGGCCATTGAGATTGTGTTACTTTTCTGTCTACCTATAGTTGAGAAATAGAGAGATTTGCCGTGTGTGCATATATTTTCATCTGGCGTATGTTAAATTTCTATTTTCTTTATCCACGTCAAAAGTAATACAACTATTAAGTACCTTTTTATTAATATAACTTTTTATGTTAGTCATGTATTGTGTTCGTGTGTCAATTTTGAGAGAATTAATGTATTCGTAAATTATCATGTTCTTTCTCTTTTCTTTATTTTGTTACGTTTTTATGTAGGGACGAGACTAATTTCCATGGATTAATCATCAAAATATTTTTTCGACATTAGACATTGTATTGGATATTTCGGTGCGCCGGGAATATATATGCAGCATGGAGTTAATGAAACTTTCATTGTAAAAGTACCATTTGTTAACCTTCTTAATGCTGGTAATCCAACGGAATGAATTATATTAACATCATTTGTAACCACGCCCCAGTTAATGGAATTGTCAAAAAGGGAAGACAACTCAAAGTATGCGAGTCCCAAGTAATTGTTTTCTTATAATGTTAGTTCATTTAAACGAAGTGGAAAGTAAGCACTGTCAAAGGACAGGCGGGTAAAATTAATGATGCAGGGTAGCATTCAAAGCAATTAATCATCTACGTGGTGAATTTCAAAGTAAGATATTCTGTTGCAGAGCATGATTAATTTGGAGTGCCGTTGAAATCATGCACAACTTATTCAGGCGATTGAAAAATTCGGTTTCTTATTTATTTCTGAATATTTATGCTTTATTATTAAACAGGGAATTATACCACGAGTTATCTATAGAATATTACTATATTTTTTTTTGTTATTGTCCTTTGGATAATGGCAATTTTGCGAAATGAAGCCGCATTACATTAAAAAGCAGGACCTGCAGATGTTCCTAAAATCTTTATTTTTACACCGGAATCTGGTTGAGCTTTGTTTTTACATAATATTATATATAAAAAAGTATTGTTTACCTGAGAATTTTTTAATCCCAAATTTTATCGGACGAAAATATTTTAATACCTCCCTAGTCCAATTGAAACAAATTTGTAAAGATAGCCGTCTGTTTATACATAAATCTGAATGTGTGGTATGTTCGCGTAAACTTGACCGTTTTCAAAATAGTGTTTCGAAACTTATGTGTAGATGCATTATATAAAACTGGAACTACTATTTTTTCTTAATTATCATGATTAGAAATTGAATTTTGAAATTTTCAAGTTATTATTTCTATGGAAAAATAATGATAATTTTCGGAGAATGATGTTGGCAAATAATGCATGGAGGGGGGGATTGATAATTTGAACTGCTTTATGAAAGTGAATCAAAATAGTTTAAATTAAAACAGAAAAGTCAAACATGATCCGTTGGTATAATTAATTTGTTGCCAAATAAGAATAATTTTTACGGTATATTATAAAAAAACAAAAACTTTTGCACGAATTCTGAAGAAGATATTTACTTTTTTTCGTTTCTGATTAAGATTTCAAGAAGCGTTATGTGATTATAGGATTAGTCTTTACAGTTTAGTGTAGCAGCTTGGTGTAGCTCGAGAGAAACTTAAAAGAAAATTTAATCCGGCTACATGGCAGGAATAAATTTATTTGTTAGTTCCTATAGAAGTACCCAAAATTGTGGAATTTAACACGTTTATTGCTACCATAACAAATATTGTGTATTTTTTGCTGACGATCACATAATAAGTGCGAAACTGTTTTATGGATGGCAGTATCTGCAAATGTAGTCAAAATGGTTTAGTATGTCACACTCAAATAAGTTCTGTAATTCTAATATAGTTATAAATATTATTCAAAAAAATTAATTTCTCTTATTTAAATGCATTATGTACTGATTTTCATTAACCTCCAGAAATAGAAAATAATAATTAATAATTTAAATTTTTTCAAATTTTTAATTCAATTTTCAATCTATATACCTTTGATTTCATTAAAAAATGCATAAATTTATGGATTATGCAATTTTAAAAATTGATTCAGGTCAGCGTTGCAAATGCTTTCTTTTAATGTGATTTTATATGAATGTCGACAAAATACTGTCCACGTATGTGGGCGTGGCCTAACACAATTTATATATATATATTAATAACATCATCAACAAAGATTTATTTTAGGTCATTAAACAACGCTTCGATTTATTCCAATTAAATACTCTTACTACATATGACTCGTCTACCTTCAATAATTTATTACATTTTGTTCTTTTTCACAACTATCTTATACAGGGCGCGGTAGCCCATTGGTTAGCGCGCTGGAGTTGCACTCGGTAGGCCCGGGTTCGATTCCAGCCACTGCCAAAACTGCCGCCGTGTTCATGCGGAGTACGATCACGTTAAACATGTGGGTCCGAGAGTCCTTCCGAGAGGTTGGTGGTAGGGGAAGGAGGGTACGGTCCCTGTGGATGCCTCCCCCACTGGGTTCCGGTCTAAATTGGGTGGCACTTCCCGACCGTCCAAACAGTTACCTTACACCTTTCTGGTAGGTCGGACGGTCTGGGTTTCAACAACAACAACAACTATCTTATACAGGGCGCTGTAGTCCAGTGGTTAGCGCGCGGGAATTGCACTCGGTTGGCCCGGGTTCGATTCCCGCCACTATCAAAACTACCGCCGTGTTCAAGCGGAGTACAATCACATTAAACATGTGGGTCCGCAAGCCCTTCCGATAAGTTGGTGGTAGGGGAAGGAGCGTACGGTCCCTGCGGATGCCTCACCCACTGGGTTTCGGTCAAAATTGGAGGGCATTTCCTGGCCGTCCAAACAGTTACCTAAAACCTTTCTGGTATGTTGGACAGTCTGGGTCTCAACAATAACGACAACTATCTTATGCATGGTAATACTGTATACATCTAAACGATTGGAATGCTATAAAAATCTACTAGTAGTTCTATGCTCGCAAAAAATATTTATCTTTACTTTTATGAAAGACAATCCACTTTGATTACACAGATCACTTCTATTTTTCGCTACATTGATGATGTTTTGCTTTGTTTTCATGCTGCACATGATTCTTTACCCACATTTAATATTTATCCATCTAATCTTGAGTTAATACTTAATGAATCCTCTCCTGCCAAATTTGTAAATTATCTTGATGTCACAATTTATATACAAAACTGCTCATTCAATACTACTATTCAAGATAAGAGACATCAATTTAAATTCAATGTAAAATTATTCCCTCATTGTTCTTCTTGCCTTAGTAACCTAGTTTTTAAGAATCTAGTCATTAACTATTTGCTCCGAATCAAACGACTGGATAGTAATGACTGTACACTATCACATATTAATGGTCTAAAAAGTCTTTGCTGTATGTACAATTTTCCTACCTTATTTGTGGATCGCAGTATAAGTACGATACTCAATAGTAGTGGAAACACCCTAAAATAAACACCGCCTCGGCTGGTAAAAATAAAAATGTGCAAATACTAGAAAAACAGTAACTTCGGTTACACAAAAAATGGCGTTGTTGTTGAGACCCAGATCGTCCGACCTACCAGAAAGGTGTAAGGTAACCGTTTGGACGGCCGGGAAGTGCCACCCAATTTAGACCGGAACCCAGTGGGAGAGGCATTCACAAGGACCGTATAAAACAAGGTAAAACGGGACACTCCTATCCCATTTTACCCATATGTATTCATTTGCGAACAAAAATCTGCAACAACGCGGGATGTTATGCCTAAGTCTCCAAACAAGCATGGCTTGGCCTGTGAACAACAATTTTTCAGTAAAGAAATACCGGAACCCGGATACTTTATATATACATCAATAAACACTACTTTTATATACAGCTAAAATTACATCAGAGGGTATAAAAATGCGAAAAACTTACTTTAATCGCAAACTAATCAGCCCAGCTGAATATTGGAATACACGAAAGATTTTAAATGAAAAATGAAGTAGTTACCTCTCACGCCAAGAGATAGCAGTAGTTCTTTTTGAAAAAAAAAACACGGTATCCTGTGTTACCTAAGTGCCCCGTTTTAGGCCACTTTCCCCTACATTTAAAATTACAATTTTTGTTCTTTAGGAGTGTTTAATTTAGAAGTGTTACGATTATTGTTCTTTAGTACGAGTGGCATTGAGAAACACCAGAATTGATGCACTCAGGTAATAATTCTTGTATACACAATAATTAATAATACTTGCATTATTGCATGTTCACGAAGTTATAATTTACCATTTTAAAGCTTACTAAACTATATTTTCGAGTTTTCAAGTTAGAGTTATTTAAAAATAAGAGTGTTCCTCTGAAAATGCATTTTGTGTGTAACAAATGTACCTTGATGGTGTCACAAAGATTTGAAGCTTCTCACTTTCCTTAGAAGCCTATGTAAAGGGAAGGGGTAGTATTGGGATAGAACAAACATACTTCCGGACCTGATTGAATTATCACATTTTGAGCATATTTGTATATTAATAATGCATGTTTAAGTGCTGCTGTCCGTGTTTCTGGACAGGATATTGCACGAGCAAATCGAGTGAAATTCATATTTCCTTTAACTAAATCGAATTAAATCATAGATTCCACTTTCCTACACTGAACGGGATATATCAACGGATAAAGCAATATCAATGAAATTTCGTATGTTTATTTTTTATCGGAAACAAAAAAAAAATGCCCTTTCATTTTCAGTGAGATCAAGTCAAACGAAAGCTTCAATTTTGAACTGTTTTCACACAGTACCACGTTTTTTAATTTATGCAAAAAGTCATGTGCTGAACAGACTAGATTCCATTCTTCACACTCACACTATTGTGCTGTTGGCACATTTCGGGCGCGGTAGCCCGGGGGTTTGCGCGCTGGATTTGCACGCTGCCACAACTGCCACCGTGTTCATGCGGAGTACGATTACGTTAAACATGTGGGTCCGTAAGTCCTTCCGAGAGGTTGGTGGTAGGGGAAGGAGGGTACGGTCCCTGTGGATGCTGCCCTCACTGGGTTCCGCTCTAAATTGGGTGGCACTTCCCGGCCGTCCAAACGGTTACCTTACATCTTTCTGGTAAGTCGGACGGTCTGGGTCTCAACAACAACACTCACACTATTGTATGAGAAAGGTATTGTTTTTGGCTAAAATTTTACAATCCGAGAATTTTATATATGAAAATGTTATCTCAAGAACGAATGCTCCTATCACAATCCAATTTTATGTGTAGATACATCATGTAAAAAAACTAGAGCTAGATGTAACTTTCAGTAATTCCTATGATTAAAACTCGAATTACACGAATTTCAATGCATTATTTCTTATGGGAAACTATAATCAATGTTTTTGTTGCTAAACCCCTTGACCGAGAAAATGCTAGAGCCCAAAAGATCACGACGCCCATAAAGCAATAATACTTCCTTCTCCTGGTTTTCTACTGGGATATTTAAAGTGCACCCCAAGCAACTTTATTTGCGGCGTCATATCCATGGCGTTGGAAATAAATGCTGCTCCTGTTAAGTGAAGCACCTTTGCAGGTAGAACTCCGACGAAACTTAGAGTTTGTTTATTGACATTTACCTGGGAAATAAGGAATGCCTAGGGTGAATGCTCCAGGAGAAAAACTGTAGACGCACTTCCCTCATTCCTCTTAGTGCCACCCCCTTAAAACGATTAGGTAGGCAACAGCACATGACTAGAAAGGGGCAATAATAACTAATGGAATGATGATAGTATATAGGGAATTAATAATTTAAACTACGCTGTGCAAGTGAATGATATTTAAACAACAGAGTAAATTGGAACTTCGTAAATACATCATAAATATTGCAGCTAGGCTTCCGGTTTTCAAAGGCAAATAACAGCCTTCTTCTTCAGGACCTACAAGAAGCGTGACCTCACTCAAGTCAGGTCAGGTGTCGGCCAGATCACACTTCTTATCGGCCCTGAAGAAGATGAAGACTGTTATTTGACTTTGAAACCGGTAGAGCAGTTAATTTTATTAGTGCAAAGTTTTTATTTATTGTGTTATTATTGCAACAGTTTTTGAGCGATTGTTTGATATCAGAATAGTTTATATTAACACAGATGAGATAAATGCATCCATCCGTCGATGCCACTAATATTTTTCCAATATGAAAATCGTTTTTGTTAAAATATTTTTAAAAATAATTTTGGTACGAATTCTGAAAATGATATATCATATGTTTCCATTCTAATTAAGTTTACGGTGAAGGAAGTTTAGTTATTCAATTGTAAACGTGGTCCTTGAAGCTTCTGGTAGACTGAGAAATTTAAAGCCAGATCATGGTAGGACAGAATTATTTTATCAGTTCTCATAGAAGTTCTTAAATTTGTGTCATATAGTAAGATTATGGCTGCCATTAAAGATATCAGCTATTCCATGCTGACGAGCGCATAATAATCGCGAAACTGGACCATGGATTCTGTTATTTGAATGAACTTGTAGTCCAAATGTTTATAGATATGCCACCTATGAATATTTGGATACAACTACAGCCAGGTTCTATGATTAAAATATATATTTATTATTAATAATATTTAATAACGTTATTTTGATTTTATTTTAATGTTTAATGTAATTTATTTTAACAACTACCAGAAATAAATAACAATTATTTAAAATATAAAATATTTTATTCTCTTTAAAGTGTTAATGTGTTTTGAATTTTATTCAAGACATTGTATAAACTTGCGATTTGCGGATTATACTATGGTTAAAATTAAATCCAGCTTAGAGAGTAGTACTTCTCCGGTTTTTGATACAAATAGTATTTTATGTGGGCGTGACCGTTTTAATATGCTATGTCAGATTTCCTACAGTAGCTGAAAGTTCTTTGAAAAGTGCTTGAATGTTTTTTTTCAAAGGCCCATTAATGTGTGTATATGTATTTTATGATATTTCCGTAAAAATCATTGAATTTATTTCTCTTATTTAAAACTTTCGGTTTTGTCATGCGGCTTTATTTTAGACTCCGATAGGACTGCAAAACAATTGGCAATCATTCATTCTCAGACCACGCCTTCTGTAATATTGGTTGACTTTCTAGACACTTGAAAGTACTTGCAGTCAAAGATGGGCAATATTACTGATGTCATGCAATTGTTGAAAATTCTTGAATCATTTGTATGCGCCTTTTAAAATACGATCTTTTGTCTCCAGAAGGATTTAATATAGAGTGACATTCGATGGCACAGATTTTAATCGTAGTTGAATAAGGCTTGAATATATCTGTTTGTGAGTGATGTGCCAATTTTTCTTTTGCTTAATTTGGGGCTTACTATACTGTGACTTTATGAGTTTTCAAATTATCCTCCGAAAATTTTACTTAGTGTTACGAGATTTGGGACATCTCACTTTCCTAACAAGTATGTTGTTGTTGTTGTTGAAACCCAGACCGTCCGACCTACCAGAAAGGTGTAAGGTAACTTCTTGGACTGTCGGGAAGTGCCACACAATTTAGACCGGAACCCAGTGGGGAAGGCATCCACAGGGACCGTACCCTCCTTCCCCTACCACCAACCTCTCGGAAGGACTTTCGGACCCACATGTTTAACGTGATCGTACTCCGCATGAACACGGCGGCAGTTTTGGCAGTGGCTGGAATCGAACCCGGGCTTACCGAGTGCAACTCCAGCGCGCTAACCATTGGGCTACCGCGCCCCCTAACAAGTATGTGTAAATGATAAGGTCCTTATGACCGTCCTGCAAAAATTCAACTATGTAGGTACATGCCAACAAATATTCGAGATTTTGCTATTACTAGTCTGTCCAGGACGCAAACTCGCAGCGCAAAAACTTTTTGAATTTGACATTACATATTTCCTAAACTAAATTTTAAATTGAAATACTGTTTATATCAGTGTGTTTCCCTAGTACTTTTGTATAAATGTACCAAATTTCATGTTTTTGTATTCTATAGATTTTGTGCAACGTGGCGGAGAAATTTGAGAAACGTGAAATTTGTCAAATGGCGGCGGCAGGTGCTGTTTTTTAATATATATATATATATATATATATATATATTAAAGCACACACACACACACACACATATATATATATATATATATATATATATGTGTGTGTGTGTGCGCGGGCGCGCTTGTGTGTGTTGTCTATAAAATGGCTAAAGGCGTTGTAAGTAGTTTTGAAAAGGAATACATATACATGCTTAAGAATTATCAGGAGCCATTCTAAAATTATAAATGTCACTTTTCTCACACAGAATGTTACATCTAAAAAGTAAAAAAAAGCAATTTCCATGAAATTTAGTAACTTTATTTTAATCGGTAACAGAAACGCCCACTGATTTTCAGCGGAATGAAGTCATTAGAAATGGTCCAATTTTGTATTATTTCCGTGCAAGAAATGCAGGTATTATGGGAAAACAAAATAAAATTCAATACACATAACATTCCCCACAGATTGACAGTTATGCAATTCTTAATCTGTAGGACAAGTCATGTGCTGAATACCTCAGATTTGTTTTAAACTAGAACGAATTACTCGAGTGAACTACTGTTCTTAAATAAATGCCCGCAATGTAAATAATACAGATAGAACCTTCAAATTTTCATAAATCCCCTTTGAAAAATACATCCCCAAGCTCCATGACGTCATTAACGCAGGACAAGGAAGGACGTTTAACTCTGTTGACAAAGTATAACGGCTACACGGACGTTGTTTTGCGGGGTAAAGTAAATTTCCGAGCGGAAATAGTTCGGAATAAAAATTCAAATGACACAGAAGTGTGCAAACATGATAAGACACCAATTGAATTTAAAATAAAACTAAAAAACACTAAACCAAATAGTAGAAAAAGGAGTACTGGACAATTCATTAACTAAATCATTGTCTTGTATCATTGTCTTGTATCATTGTCTATACCAGCACTCGCCTAAATATGAAAGATTTTGATAAGTTAAGATGATAGACCGATACCTTTTTCTGTTAATCTTTACTAAGGGAAACTGAAAATGATAGTCAGAGGGCCAACAGTTTTGAGCAATTGAATATTTTTAAACTTATTTTTTCGTGTCTGAAATCATTAGCTTACTTATTATTGTGAACATATTTTCAAATTTTTATATCTTCATGTATCATTGTCTATACTAGTTACATAGTACTTCTCGTAGCCAAACCCCAGTCTCAAATAAATGGACAGCAAACGCTTAGCCATATACTTTTCCATTAGATTGCACCAAAAGTCATTAGAGATGAAAAATTAAAAAAAACGAACTCAAAACTTATGACATATTCTATCAATAATATTTCAATATGTGTATTTATAAAAACACACACGAAGAAATAGGTTACAGAAGGTAATTTTTTTTAATTTAGTTAAATATCGCGCATTCTTAAACTGTGCATCAAATATGATAAATTTCATTTTTGATAAATTATATTTTAGCATTTTCGCTTCTACCAGAAACACAAGTACTCCGCTGAAAACAGTTTTGAAAACGCTTTACTATACAAAAGATAGGTGATATTCGTCATTTATAATTCATTATGTGAGAATATTCAACTATTCGTCAAGTACAATAAATTTAATTTCTTTCGTAAGATTTGATTTTTTGGCATTTACTTTTATCGTTGAATACCTCGCTTTAAAAGGAACGCTTTTTGGAAATATTTAGGTTACTTCAAATTTGAAAGACCTTTTTAAGGTTTGAACATTCACATTCAAGCACCAGACCCGGCGCAATAGAGATCGGGAAGCCGAATATCACCAAGGTGACTTTTGGAGAAAAAATTTGCAATTGAAGTGTACCCAGTCAATGTTGGGTATTTCAGTTAATATCTATATAATACTTTTCTAACGCGTTTTAATCTTTCCTCATCCTCTACTACACCCCCTTCAATGATGGGCGCGGTAGCCCAGTGGTTAGTACGCCGGGGTTGCACTAGGTAGGCCCGGGTTCGATTTCCACCGCTGCCCAAACTGCCGCCGTGTTTACGCGGAGTACGATTACGCTAAATATGTGGGTCCGTAAGTCCTTCCGAGAGGTTGGTGGTAGGGGAAGGAGGGTACGGTCCCTGTGGATGCCTCCCCCACTGGGTTCCGGTCCAAATTGGGTGGCACTTCCCAGCCGTCCAAACAGTTACCTTACACCTTTCTGGTAGGTCGGACGGTCTGGGTTTCAACAACAACAACCTTTTCGGTGATCTAAAAGGATTGAATACTTTAAGACATATATCATACATACCGCAGGACTGAACTTAGTTATCGAGATTTTTGGTCCTTCTCGGGGGCGGAGAATCAAAAAATCGAATCCGTTCAGACCCCCAAGAAGCCCCCCCCCCCCAGTAATATAAAACAATGAATATTTGTCTATTTATAATTTCAACCGCGGGGCAGGATCTAACTGAACCAATTTTCAATTAAGAGAGCTATTTTCGACTCTAATCGCCATACAGTGTTAAACAAAATATAACCAATTAAAAATAAGTTGCAATATAATTTTTAAAATCGTTAGTTCTCCTCTCCTTAGCAGTAATATAAATAATGAACTGTAGTGCGGCTCAAATCGACGTTCCCGTATTAGAATCCATTTTTATGTAGCTTTCACTTTTTTAAATTTTACAAGAATTTTTTGGAAAAATCGGCATCACGGGTCCATATGATTACAATTACAGCGTGCTATCCTTTACTTAAAAGGGCATGAAAATATATTTCGATTGATACTGTACTTGATAAAGTAACCCCTGGGCGGGGTCCTCCGAGAGACGGATAATGACGTCACGAACAGAAAAAAATTGTATCTGCTATTTTTCGCAAAAATGATTGAAACTATTAAATCTCACCATCATCGAGCCATAAACAAATCCTTTTATTTTATTTTTATTTTATTTTATTTTATTTTATTCAATTTACGTGGCAACCACAGATGACATCCAGTTACAGTAGCCACATAAGAAATTAAAAAGTACAGAACATAAGATACAAGAATACTAGGTAGTAAACATGTCAGGCGCATTGAAACAGGCTTTTTTAAAACAGGCAGGAGTCAAGTTAAATATATCAATATTAGCACAATAGGTATTATATAGATCAACAAATTTATAGATAGAATAGCATTTAATGTAGTTGTGTTTAACAGTAGTATTGTGAAAAAGAGTTTTTTTCCTGGTATTATTGACAGGTATATGAAATTCCAGGCAAGAAAGTAAAATAGGGCAATTAATAGTATTATTTAAAACCTTATAATAAAACAAGAGGCAGGACCAGCTTTTTCGTTTTGTAAGAGACATTAAACTATATTTCTGTCTGAGTTCCCTCGTATGCATATCATAAGGATAATAGCCAGTCAATCTGTAATCAATAGTACGTAATAGTTTATTTTGCACGATTTCTATCCGTTGAGAATGCAGATTGTAAACAGGGTCCCAAATCATTGCACAATATTCCAAAATTGGTTTAACAAGGGTATTATAAATACAAATAATCGTATCAGAACTGGCAAAAACACGAGATCGTCTTAAGGTGAAACGTCTTAAGATCGCAAAAGAATAGAATGTATAAGAAAAATGTATTAGAAAGAATGTATAAGTCTTTGATAGGCTCTTTTAATAATATTATCGATATGTCTCTGAAAGTTAAAAGTATCATTGAAAGTGACACCCAAATCGAGATAGAGATAGTACATCGAGATAGAGATGAGTTATTTAAAATGCATGATTATATCAAATTTTGTCCTATTCTTCCGTGTAAAAAAATATATATATAAAATTTCGAATATACTTCGAAGTTTTCGCTCGAATTTAAAACAAAAATCCTATATAGTTCTAGACTTTTTGCTAACAGAGCCGTATATAAAGTTTCGTGAAAATCCATTCATACTTGTGGCCGCCATTTTGTACACCAGAAATCGACCACAGACATACAGACAGACGGACATCACTCCAAAAACAGTCAAAACATGTTCAAAGTACTAACACATATATTGGACATCAAAATATTGAATTTGAAAATTTTCGTCAAAGCAATACTTTCTCTATACTATACTCAGTATGAGAAAGTAAAAATGATTTGAATCTAGTGCTTCACAGCTTAAAAAGAATGTATTTGTCTTATAAACACGCACTTATATTGAATCCGTCGAGTGATATGTGTCAACTTGCCATTCAACTTATCGGCACGTTGCGAAAATTGAAAATTTAATTTCTAAAAGAACAACCGCTGAAAAAAAAAAAACTTTTCGTTGTCCCCTTGTGGGATCGTCTACAGTCACCGTATTATTTTATTGGACATGTAATAAATCACCGGAAAACAAATATTTACGGAGGAAGATCTAATAAGGAAAGTGATGAAATTTCGGAATTGTTTCTTTCTGTTTCCATTTAGAATCCTTTAGTTTTGGATTATTGATGTAGCGTGCACTCTTCAAAAGTATAATACAGCAATGTCCCGATTATCTAGATCCAACTTATCCGATCTGAAACTGTTGCTTTTTTTTTTGTGTGTGTGTGTGTGTGTGTGTGTTATTTCATGAGGAAGGCATTGTTTGTTCGAAAATGTTTGAATTTAAGATTTTGGCGGGAAAGTACGCTATAAAACCTGGACGCATTTCGAAGTGTGCGTCTTTCTACGCGTGTGTGTAGAGGTGGGTGTTTGCGCATATTTTAAAAGCGCGAAAAATTTGAGATGGGCGAATACTGCCTCCGAATACTAGAAAGTATTCGAAATCTGAGAACTCTAAACGTTACTAAAAGAAATCCAAATTCCTTGAATCCCATGCCAGGATTAGTAGCAGTTTCTGGAATAAAAAAAGCCTGGATTCTCCAGCAGAAAAATTCGAAAATACTTCCACCACATGAAAATATTTTCGACTACTGGAAAAATAACAGTTTGTATCCTCATTGAAGAAATTATTATTTAATCCCGTCGCCGTCAACAATTTTTTAAGAGCTATTCTTCAGCATCTCTGGTTTAAATTGCGACAAAAAAAAATTAAGAAGTCTAGATCCTGAGCGTATTTCAATGCCTGTTTTCTTAAATAAAAATCTAATGTAAGTAAGAAACATTTGCAATTATTCAATTATCGTAGTTATAAGTACCTAAAACAAAATAAAATTACTGTAAAATAATTAAAATTAAAAAAAAAATTATTTCTAAATTAATGTGGTTTTATTACACTTTTTATTATTAATTTTCTTTATTAATAATTAATAATATTTAATAAATGTAACTACTAATTATTAAGAATTTTAAATAACTTGTGATCTCTATATAACCTTTAGTTATAATTTCCTTCAATTTGACGTTGTGAATTATTGAGTTACGTATTTTGCAAACTTTTTTATTAGTTTCGGTTATGTAGACCAATCAGAAAACCGGCCAATCAAGTTTCTGCGATCCTGTTGGCAAGGTAGATAAAAGTTTTCGGATCGTTTGTAGAAAGTGGGGGAATCAATTAATCAAGTATCGGTTTATCCCGGGCTTATATACATATTTACAATTCAGGATAAAACTCACGGTTTCACTAAAAATCTTATCTTGTGAAACAGAACATCGAAAAAGGTAAGTATGACTGTTTCGAAACATTTGAAACCTTTGTCATAGAAAAAGAGGTGAATCCGGATGCTGGCCTCATCGTCACAATCCCAGCACATTTGGATACATTGAAGGAAAAATGTGATTGTAATTCTTTGAAGAGATGAAAAGCTGTGAGCAAAAGAGATGCATTGCAAATCCGTTTCTGGAAGATATTGCTGTTGGGATATCAACAAAGGCCGAGGAAGAACTTATCGATCTGTCTGAACTTATCGAACTTATTGATCTGCTTATCAGGGAGGATTATCCCGGACATGACTAACTTAATTTCTTTTACATGGCTCTGCGCATGTGATGTCACGGGAATAGCAAACGCGCTCATTTCGTTCTTCAGACTCTCTGAAGAGACCGATAATCTCTTTGGATGTCACTATGAGGAAGGGGTGCACATCACAATTAAAATTCTCTGTGCGGGGTGTTTACGTCTGAATATTGCCACTTCAAAATTAACAAACAAATTTTAACTGTAATAATGGGAAATCTTACTGTGTTTTGGCAATGACTTTCAAAGTCCTCCCTGGTCCGTGGCGTCACAAATGACGAAATACTAAGCACGTCAACGTCAGACAGATAAATTTTTGGTTGTTTCCCGGGCTGATCGCCCATCTTATATTAAAGGCCCTTTGATCGACATGTGAACGGGAAAAGGTTGATAAGCAGCAGGTCAAGGTTTCGTTCGTTCAACTCGAGCTGAGATTGTAAGGTGCGTCAAAGGATCCTTAAGGTGAAGACCCGGGCTGCCCGACTCATCCGAGGATTAGAGTATCTGGTTAGGTGGCCGATGAATCCTTAAGGTGCATTAAAGGATCTTCAAGGTGCGACATAGAGTTATCAAGGTGCGTCTTTAAAAAGCCCAGCATTGTGAGCGGAAGGCGTGCTCTAGCCTTCATATCGAAAGTCGGCAATAATATCGTCGAAGGGGGGGGGGGGGGGAGATAAATCTTTGAATATTTTTAAGTACGTGAGAGCGTGAGGTTCGCATTACCACAAGCACAGTACGATTAGTTGTGTCTACGTTACGTCGAACGAGGAATGTGACCAAATATTTTCATTTAGCACAATAAATGAAACTGCAGCTTGCGAGAATATGATTTTCTAATTCTTCCTTGAAGAAATCAGTGATAGGAAACTTAGGTGACTACAATTGTTTTTAGGGCGTTTTGAGTCCTCTTCCTTTTGTTAGAAGTGGTGTACCAACTCTATTTAACAACCACTAAATAATTGTTGGCACATAATTTTCCTATGTCTGCTTTCATAAAGGACGTATCAGAAAGTTGCACTTTTAATCAACCTTGTATATTCTGATTGTGACTAATGAATTTTTTTATTTTTTTCTTCCTTAAATATGTAGCTTGACCTTCTATGTTGAGTAGAATTTAATAGTGAACACTTTTAAAAAAACGGAAAGCAAAAAATAAGTCAAAATTTTAACTTTATCTTTTATTTTGTAAATTTCATTTTACTTTTTTTTTCTGGATACGGATTTTAGGAAGTACTTTTTGGTAAAATTTTGGTAGGATTTTCTTATTGACGTTAAATATGCTAATTAAACTGCAAAATATAAGTTTCTCTTAAAATTTTACAATGTAGCAAAATCTCTAAAATTTTAAATAGATCGTAGTATTGTAATCAAAAATTTTGAGAAATTCTATCAGAGGTCCTCAGTTTCAGGAACTAATCATAAATATAAGATCTAAACGAAAAACTCTTATGTGGGCAGCACATGACATTCCCTACACAATGCAATGACTTTATTTCTTTCGCAGTAAACTAATGATATGAAACATTATGCGATTCATGGCATAATGTTTTTACGATTAATTGTATATCAACATTATCTAATTGACAGTGTTATAAAACTATTTCAAATTACTCAATTAACTTATATTTCGAGCAAGTCTAACTTGTTAATTATAAATTTTACTGAATCTGTTAAGTATTAGAATCCATATATTAAATGATTTCATTCATTAGAAAATATTGAATGTTTATCAATTTTGACGTCATTTTCGTTAATAAGGTGCCATTTTCACCAATTTGGCGACATTTTAATCAATTTGGCAACATTTAAAAAAACTCTCAGTTAGTGATATTGCGCCAAATTTATCACCAGGGTGAAACTATTTAAGGATTGCTTTCTGCTACTTTTTATGTTCCTTTTTTGATAAATTTGTCTGAAAACGTGCTACATCTCGATAACAATTCATGTTAACGTTCTAAAATTGGTGTCATTCATTTTCGAATGATAAATTGCGAAAGAAAGGATTATTTAATGTTATTAAAAGTCAGTTATTGAATGCATCTTTCAAAAATTCGAAAATTAGAGAGGGAGAGGTTTTCCGAACATTTGGCCGTGTTTAAAATTAATAAGGTTGCAGTATTCACTGATTGTAATAATCGCGCCAATTATATTTTTTGAAACAATCCATGCGTTCCTGAGATATCGCTTCCATAGGCATATGGACATACACACATTAACATACATATACACTAACATACATACACATTTTCATCACCTTAAAGACTTTCGATTCGAGCTTAGGTATGCTTGAAATGTGCTCGTCAATCAAAAACTCGATTTATAATTTTCAACCCCTGATCTTTCCTAACTCATTCTGGATTACCGAATTTTACTGTAAAAACAATGCCGATATTTCGGCAGATTTTGAAAGGTGCTCTTTGAAAAACGAATTTCTACTCGATTTCTTGCTGTAACGATAGAAAAGGAAAATTGAGTTTTTCTCAATGGATTCTTGCAGGAACAGAGTAAACATATGTTTAATTTGAAAAGAACTTTTCACCGACGTTCTTTCTAAAGTTCCGATTCGAGTCCAGGAATATCTAATGAACTTTTTTTGGTGATCCAAGATAAATATTTGTGTTCTGTAGCTTGTATCCGGAACTGGCATTTACTTAAATTGAACTGTTCTGAGTTAATAAGTGACTTGCAGAGATTGTTTTTAAAATCTGCATCAGATTCTGTGAATTAATTGTTATTTTTGTTTTAATTTCCGTATTCGTTTATGCAGAAGACCCAGACCACACGACCAACCCTAAGGCTTAGCATTCGTTTATGTGTAAATTATATTTTATTTGCTTATTTAAGCATGCTTATTTGAAATTTGTATTTGGGAAATTCTATGTTCATATATTTTTAACTTCAGCATTTTTCTTTTACAAATAATTTTATTAACTCCTGGAAGTGAGAAACATTCCAGCAGTTAACAGAAGTAAAAAATTGTTGATAGTGTTTCTTTAAATTGTTGATAGTGTTTGTAATTGTTGATAGTGTTGATAATTGTTGATAGTGTTGAGTGTTGAAAATTTTCGTAAAAACAGTACTTTATCTTTATCTACTACTATATTACATAGTATGAGAAAGTAAACATCGAACGTTTGTCATTGTGGAAGTTTTTAAATTCCCTTTTCTATTCTATTTTTCGAAAGCAAACCAAATATTTCACTTTGAAACAAACTTGTATTTTCCATTTCCCCCAAAGTATAATTTCTTTCTGATAAACCTTTAAACTCGGAATGATAAACCTTTAAACTCATTATACATCAAACAAATCAGAGGTATAGTTGGAAACCAAAGAAAGTTTCTACAAATATCCCGTTGTTGCTTACGTTACTAAGTAAACTTCTACCTACCTAAACACTGTATGTTTACTAAGCTAAAAGCTACTCTGAAATATTATTAAAATTTGTTCGAAAACTTGTCTCAAAAACTTTCAAATGCATCTGCGCTGTCGGCCATGTGGCAATATTTCATGGCTTAAATGTTGAGGAAGTTTCTGAACAGGAAAGATAGAGAACAATTAAAATTAGGTGGAATAAAATATATTTTATAAGGTTACACTATTTTAATCTTTAAAAATAGTTATAAATGGAAGAAACGTAACAAAACTCCGCAAATATAAAATTTGTATAAATTATACAAAATGTAATCAAAAGCAGAGGCATTCAAAGACGTTAGATAAATATGATTATCACCAAACCATAAAATAATCAATGCTATTGAAAATTGGGATACTTTTTATTGGCATTGATGAATCTGGAAAAACTTTGACATATTTTTCTCATAATGTTTTCTCATAATGTTTTATATACGTCGTTTAGATGCGGATATTTTTCACCAATCAGCGCCAACTTGTCTCAGAAACTTTCAAATTTATCTGCGCTGTCAGCCATGTGGCAATATTTCATGGCTTAATTGTGGAGGAAGTTTCTGAACATGATCGACAGCAATTAAAATGAGATAGAAAAAAATACAGGATGTCCAAAAAAAGATTGAAACGCTCTTTAATTCTTTACCTGTTGGAGATATGTGGACAATATAAATTGAAAAAAAAAATGTTAAAAGTAAAGTAGGATATAAGACTACGTTAATGAAGTAGTCCTCCCATTCATTTTCAAAAAGTTACACTTTTTAAATGTTTATACAACCCCTTAGACAAATTTGGTCAATCAGAATTTTTATATTTTTAATGCAACAGGATCATTAAAGAAAACCGCATATCTGTATCTTAAAATTGAGCGAGTTATATTTAATTGAACATTGTGAATGGGGACGCTATATCAAATTAGAAATGTAAATTTGTGACATATCAACAAAAAAGATAAAACTGAATGATAATATATAAGAGAACCCCAAACGCGTAGTGAGTACCACTGCTTTATATGATCTCTATCTGTGTAATGCTTTATTTAGATGCATTTGTGATAAAAAATGTTGACACATATTAACGTATTTTTGATCTAAATAATTTCCATCGTCCATTTGTTTGATCCCTATTTTCACTGATGAAACAGCCTTTCACATGGTACGGAAAAGTGACATTTCCTTTACCATAATTCAGTTGATTTTAAAGATACAGATATGGGAGGTTTTTTAATGATCTTGTTGCATTAAAGATAAAAATTTTCTGAGTGACCAAATTTGTCTAAGGGGGTTGTATAAAAATGTAAATAGTGTAACTATTTGAAAATTAATGGGAGGACTATTTTATTAACATAGTCTTATTTCCTACATTACTTTCAACATTTTTGAAATTTACATTACCCACTTATTTCCAACAGGTAAAGAATTAAAGCTCGTTTCAATCTTTTTGGGACACCCTGTATATTTTATAAGATTAAACTATTTTAATCTTTAAAAGTAGTTATAAATAAAAGAAATGTAATACATTTATAATTCACATAATTTTGTATATAAATATATATTAGAATAGTCTTACTATGCATTAAAATTCTTGAAGTAGGCATCATATTACCATCCATATATTTTGAAAAACATATTTCCGCATATGAACTTTCAAATCTTATCACACAATGTTATTAATATTTAATAAACATCACGCAAATTAATATTGGGTCTTTCAGCGACATTATTAGCTAATAGAAAATAATTTTTTAAACTCACCGCCAAAATTCATATCAAAATTTAGTATCGTTTGATTAATATCGAGTGAAATGAATGTAATTTGTTGAATTTGGTGAAATCGAATTACAAAATTATTACTAAACGTGTGGTCTGTAGTGAATGGAACGTAATAAATTCACGAAATGGATTTTAATGTATTTGGCAGGAAATTTTGCATATAGTGAAACTATTTATTTAACGATTCTTAATATTTTATAATTTTATGTAACGTATTTCTTTTTTTAAATTATTCGAAGAAATGTATATTTAGAGAACAATTTGGTCAGAGTTCTAAAATAAAGAAGACCATATGTTTTCTAATAACAAAAGTTTGAGTAAAATGATAGCTTGTTTAAAAGAATTGATTCATGACTTTTAAATAAATAAGTATTTGAAAATAACCATTAGAAATTTCGAAATATTTCATATGTTTGCTTGTTTTCAGAAGAAGATGGCCACGTTTGCGGATTAAGTGATTCTAATGTTCGAACCGAATTTCATTTCCTGAATTTTTCGGATTGTTCTTGAGATATCGTTCCACAGACTTAAAGAAATCTTTCGCGCACACACAATTGTAAAAACTTTCAATTCGAATATCGAGATGCTCAAAACATTGATATATTTTGGAAACTTGCTTTAGAAATTTCGACCGCGTCACAATACTTGCCCTATATATGTAAGGAAAAGTAAGACATAATGATTCGGGCATCACGTGACTATCTTAATATAATTGTAATGACTTTACTTCTTTCATAGCGAAATAATAATGAGAAAGATCCGCGGTGCAATGTTTTTAGCTTTGAATGGTGCATTAAAATAGGGCACTTTTCTTTACAACCATCACTTAAAACTATTTCAAAGTTACAAATTATATATAAATAATTTGACAATTACAAAGTTGCCAATGCCCGCTAAGCAATATAGTTAATATATTTAACAATTTTAATAATTAATATAAAACCCATGATTTGAGATTCAATCTTTAAATTTCTATAACTATAAATCAATCTTCTATTTTGTTATGTCAATAATGTATTAAACTTTACATTATTTAATTCAAAAATGCGAATCTGGTTACTATGACAGCCATCAAATAATCATAGCTAAAGTCGCCAAATGTGCGCATAAACAAATAAAACCGTACCACCATGCTATTAATAGTGAAATACAGTGACCGCCGCTTATAAGAAACACGTTCGTTTCGCTCGTTTTGTTTCTTATAAGCAGTTGTTTCTTAAATCCGGAAATTTTTTAAATATCGTTCTTCCATTGTAAATACTAACTATTGAACACAGTTTTACAGAATTTAAAAGATAAATGTATATAAGTAAAATATTAGTACGTACATAATACATTTGTAAATTAAGTTTTGCATTCAAAAATATTTCTCATTTTACAAATTAAGCCTTACAACTTAAATTATTATCTATATGCATATAGTATGCAGTTAAATAAGAATAAAAAGTAAAACTCATAGGTCGTTCATTTATGTATAAGAGCATAGTACATTTTCATACATACCGTAATCTATTACTGAAGAATAGCAAAAAACTTATCCAGTATTGTTTGTGCTAACGAGTCTGTGATTAGTTTACGTACATCCATTTCTAAATCATAAAACAGTCCATAAACTTTTTCTGATGCCCCTCTGTGTTCAAGAGTTTTTCTAATTATAGTTAGGGCTTCTCGCGACTGTTTGGCTGTAGGAAAATTTTCTTCTTGTGGAACGTCGTCTTCATTTTCTTCTTCATTGCAAACATTCTGAATTTCCGCACTATGTCATCATCATTGTTTTCTTCAGATGTTTGTAAATTTTCGTCGATGTGAATCCATTCTTCGAAAGGTGCTTCAAATTCTTCTTCATCTTCTGCTGGTATGGCAACATTATTTTTCAAAAATCCTGCTTTACGGAAGCAATTAAAAATGCATATGTCAGAAACTTTTTTCCATGCGCCTGCGATCATATGGATAGCATCAAGCAAGATTGTTTTCTTGCTTATTGACTACACGGAGGTGGAGAATCATACTTTTTAAGTAAACTTTGCTTTTCAAGCAAAGTAAGGTTTTGCGACATGCTTCACTAGCAAAACATAAAATGACTAACTAAAGCTGTACGAATCTTATTTGAGTGCATAAGCAAAGATGCCTTTCCTTATCAGTACGTTTCCTTAACTGCCAAAAGATTAAAGCTCGTTTCTTACTGGTTTGGGGTTGTACTCCCCAAGTCTTTCTGCGGAGAAATCCTCTGTCATCCTTTGTTACATAGCAAACTCCCACCCCCTCCCCGTACGCCCAGAGACAAGAGATAACAACTCGTCCTTCAGTTAACCTTAAACAAATCGATTTTTTTTTTTACACCAGCGTCGCAAGGAAATCAACAAATTTTCTGTAGAAAACTGTTTCTTATAAGCGGAATCGTGTTTCTTATAAGCGACACAATTTTAATGTTAAAACGAAGTTTGTATTTGTTTCTGTCGTTTTGAGTCTTATAAACGGCTGTTTCTTATAACCACTGAATCTTATAACCGGCGGTCACTGTACCATCACATAAATTTGGCCGTTTTGGCGACTTCATGGGTTGCAACAAAATAACATCTTCAAACTCGCGTGCAAAATTAATATAACAATGCAATTCACATTTAAATCAACATCCCATGTTATTCGAAAATTTAAGGATTCTTCCAAAAGTTGGCTCGATTTTAAAATCAATAGATTAGAAATTAATAGATTATCAATGGATAGGATTCACCAATTATGATGATCCCATCAACTCGCATTTAAAACGTTCCATTGATTCATGAGATATGTCTTTTACAGATACATACACACGCATCACTTCAAACGCATTCGTTTCCAAATCATGGGGTCTAAAAACGTGATTATCCGTAAAAAAAGTCAAATTTGAATTTTCGTCTTCTTCCCAATACTTTTCCTCTATATTATGATATTTATATAGGGAAGTAAAAAGTGTTTTATATGTTGCCACATGAAATGAAATACCTAACATGAAATGAAATAGTAAATAACTGCCAGCATTAAGCATTTTATATTACACCAGCAAATCCGCGATACCTCAAACCATGGAGGTAAAAGTATGGAGATAAAACTTCGTGTTAAGAAAACGCCAATAACGTTAGAGACAATAATTCAAGTGGCGCCGGGATAAGCCTTAAACGCATTTCTACGGCGAAAGGCCTAAAATATTTGTTTAAATTGTCAATTTTGTAAAAATAAATTATTAGCGCAATGTAAAGTAGAATTAAGACAATACAGAATATTCCTAGGTATTCAAAATTATTTTACTTTTCAATTTATTATTTTCTTCATATATTCTGTACTTTATTGGGCAATTATGAATCAATACTGGTTAATTATACTCATAATTAGGGAACCCTTAATTTAACAATAATCAAAAATACATATAATAAATACTATCCCTTTCTGCTGTGTCAACAAATAATAGCAGCTACTTTCCTAACACAAGCGACACCTAGATATAATTCTCAAAGCATTATGGAATTTTCAAAAATGTCATCCATGAGTTTTATCTCTTTCTTTCTAACTCCATGCCTCAAACTTTTTATCTCAAGTTTTCAATTTCTGGTCATACCATGGAAAAAAAAAAGATTCATTCTTTTTTATTCTTTCATCGCCTTCGGCCTGAGTTTATAAACACATAAATGGCAATAAAAGGCCAAACTTTGAGAGGCTATTACTTCAGATCCAAGAGTTAATTTGAAAACGGATTTCGGATATAAATTCAGAATAGTCGAATTTAGTATACATACGATTTTTCAGCTCTCGGGTTTACATTTGGTGCTCTGACATGCTGACACACTCTTTTAGAGAGATGGTAGTACGTGTTATTTGCATGTGACGTAGATGAAAAGCATCTGTTGCTAAAACACAATAAAATCCATGTTTTTTTGGTGTGTTTAAGAGATTTTGCATGCTTCAGAGATCCAATTCGAGCTAGAATTGTAAGACTGGCAAGTAGTATTGTTGCAATTGCAGTAATTACGTAGAAAAAAAATCTAAAATTTATTGAGAAGAGTTCGTTTACTGGTTTTTAAAACTGAGTGTAACGTGTACGAATCCAAAATGGGGGTTGGTTATCGTAGTGAACAGAGAGCGGAGTGAACTCGTGTTTTCAATTATTTAGGTAAAAATAAATTCAATTTCAGAAACTGCTGCATAATTAACTATATTTTTATTTAAATTTATATTATATGTTATTATTATTTTTTTAAAGAATTGGCATTTTCCATACATTATCAAATCGTTATTGTTATCATTATTAATGGGGCACTTTGAATATATTTAATTTACCTTATACGTATATATTACTTTCAACTCCATAAAAACATGTTTATACATTGTTGTTAATTCTTTTATACTTTCAAATCTTACACTTTCTATAACATTTCCAATTTATATTTTACCTGCTGATATATATACACGTTGTTACTCGTGAGTTAAAATATGTACAAATTATAGTAATATTCTTAATATTGTTCTTTAAGAAATTTACTTAAAATATTTAATTAAATTTCCAGGCCATTAAATTTCCAGGCCAATAATAAGGCCATTCTATGAATAAGTATCGGCTTCCGGGAGTGTTGCCATGGCTTAAAGCATTGCTTAACCGGAGAGTGGGGGTCACAACTCCCCCCGGCCACTTGTGATACTTTTCGTTTTTCACATTCATCTTCACAACAGTTGTGATTTTAAATGATCCCTAAACTTTTATTATTTCTTCAACGAAGCCTAATTTTAACTTATGCAGAATGCAAATATCTCAAGCGATTGTAAGGTGAGTTACATAAGAATTGCTGAATTTTTTTCACACAAAAATATTTAGCTCTGGAGTCTGGAATACAAGTTATATGAATGAAATATTCATTGATTTTGCATAGAGAATCAGATGATTTATATTTTGATACAGTTTTAAATATTTAATTATAATAAATTACTGTAGTACTGTGATAATGTAAAAGATATCACCACTGAATGTATCCCATTTTAGAAAATTTTAAATAAAATTGCATTTCAGTTGGAAAGTGTTTCATAATCAATGCTTATGCATGATTGATCTTTCTTGTTAAATTACATGCGGGCAGAATGTCACCAGTATAATATAATCTTTGCATCCTGCATTGTTGGATGTCCACAGAAATTTCTTTAAATGTACCGCTGTTGCTTGGTTTACTAAACAATTCCCATCTGAACTCCACTTTGACTAAAATAAGCGTTATTTTGAAATAGTATTTAAAGACTGCTTGAAGCTAAAGTCAAAAGTTTTATCTCTAACTACGCTGTCAGTTTTGTGGTAAAGGCTCGCGGCAAGCTGTGGAAAATATCTGAGCAACGGAAAATGAGATTTAAATTGAAATAGAATGAGAAAAAAAAATTGTAAAACATATTTCAAATTTTTACACTATCCAAATGTAAAAAAATATATACAGTTTAAAAATGTGCATTCTTGTTTTTCAACTTATCATTTAATGAACTTCATATGCAAAATTAATTCAAATGCGAAAGTAATTATGAGTTTTTAAAATTGGCATGTGCGGTTTGCAAAATTCACGGCGCAGTCACGCAATACTAATTAAATTTTCATTTCGAACTGCCTATACTAGATTACTTTAGCATATTAAATTTTGTTCAGATAAAAGAAAAGATAAGAAATTAAAAAATACCCATACTCATACAAATCCTGATCCTAGCATGTATTCCAAAAACATCGGCGTAATTTTCATGTACATGCGATATTTTAATTTTGTACTTGTGAGACCAGAAATAGATCTCACACTTTGATGGGACAAGTTTATATGTGTAATTTATTCTGTACAAAACGGCAAACAATACTGCCAGTCTGGATGGCGCCGAGTTTTAAAACACGTGAACCCAAAAGGTCACAAAATCATAAATTTAGGGGCGCCAAGGCAAGGGGGGGGGGCCGAGCGGGCCCTTACGAATATGTGAACCATGCCATTGGAAAAAGATTAGCCAATGGGAAAGAGTTCTTGTTGCGTCACTCGCAATACTACGAATGAAAGCAAAGGGGGAAAATGATACATCCGAGAAAAGAACCACAACCTGTTACCTAACAAGAACACTGGTCGAGACTTGTAAAAATAATCTGATCTGAGCAACACATGACTTTACTTATATAATGTAATGAATTTACTACTTTTACAGTCAAAAAATAAGCTTTTCTTATAGTAGATACTAATATTCTTTCCAAGACATTGAATTTTCGACAATGAGTCGTCATTTTCATTGATTTAGCTTCATTTTTATCCATTTGGCGAGATTTTCGTTATTTGGCAACATTTCAAAAAGTCGCCAAGTTGGCGACATTCCGCCAAATTCGTCGCCAAAATCTCGCCAAGCGTTATGCACTAAGAAATAAGTTATTCTTACAGCGGATAAATGACTATTTGCGTTCAAATACAAGAGTATTACTCAGAGTATCTTTTTTCATGAATGAAACGAGCTAGATCCACGAGAATGATGTCACCCCATTTATCGCATGGTATTACATATGAAAAGTGAACATGTTTCTCAATAGGAAATATTTTTATTTTATATGACTTTTTGATATTTTTTTTAAAAATTGTGCAATATCTCGAGAACGGTTCGTGTTAGCGTTCTAAAATTTATGTCAATCGTTTTCTAATGAAAAATTACATTAGAAATGTCTATTTGCGTAACTTTATTAGTGGTTTTGATTTTTGACGATTTTTTCGAAATTTCATTCGAAAATTTAGGGGGTTCTGAACATTCGATTGCGTATAAAAACAATAGGCTTCCAGTGTTTACGGATTGTGATTTTTGTGCCAAATTTGGTTCAAATCTGTCCATTCGTTCGACAGTTATCGTCTCCACAGACACGCTGACACACACACACACACACATACTTTCAGACACACACACACACAGACATCACTTCAAAAATGTTTGATTCGTGATCAGGGCTGCTTGAAACTTGCTCTCCCGTCGAAAACTCGAATTCGAATTTTCGACCCCGTCACAATACTTTCCTTATACATTATGTATATAAGGAAAGTAATACTCGGGCAACAGTATGATATTAGATGGTGAATGAGAGAGACATTATTATGACTTGTGCAGATACTGAGATGACTTAGTAATTACAATAAGAACGACGACTTGATGAGGAGAGTTAACAGATTGAGAATGCAATAAGTGCGGGTGTGCGCTTCATGAGTATAAAGTTATCGTCGATATTACAAGTCGGAGAAAGAATACTTCGAGTGATTTCGGTGATATGATCGGCGAAAGACGTGGCGGTGGCAAAGCCCAAGACAGACTTGAAGGTATGTGGCCATTTAAATATCGGGTCTAATACATATTTTGTGGCGAGTTTACCGGTGTCCCATGATCCCTACGCCCAAATAACTAAAACTATGACAAATTATTGTAATTGAGTATTTAAGTATGTTAGGTGTTAATAAATGTTTTTTGTTAAATTTAAAATGGTGTAATCCTTTTGGTAACTTAATAATTAATAATTCTTTTACAGGACTCACGAAAAGTAAATAATTGGAGGGTTTTATATAGCGGCACAATAATGCAATGTACAATTTAATAATGAATCCACTATGTACGAATTTACGGCCATATTAAGATATTTTATGTTAATGATAATTAATCGAAAAGTTCAACTTCAAGTTTTATTTTAAAAATGTGTGCCACAGTACTAAATTTATTTCTAATTGGATGAAAAATACATATGAGTTTAGCACTTATAAGATTAAAAGAATTGTCAAGTATTTTCCAATTTATGTACAATTCTATAGAATTGTTCCAAATTTCGTGTTAATTTGTATAATAGTCTCTGAAATATTGCAATATAGTTCAAAGTGCGCATGCGCGAACTGTGAATGATACGAGCACGTTTTCAAAATAATTGTAACGTTAGCTTCATCATGATGAGGCAAAGCTCTAGAAAGTTAATAAAAACTACATACAGTTATACCACATAGATATTTTTGGGGTGATTGTATTTTAGCATTATGTATATATGAGACAAAATATTCTAAAATCCATCTTTCTTACGACAATATGTGCTGAAACATAATGCTGGCCAGTACTACACAGCATAGTTGAACATCGAATAAATTTTCTCACAGTATGCAGTCGTTGCTGAGATTACTAAATAACTTTATATTTAAACTTTGTTCAGTTGTTCTTAAATTTCATTACGTGCTCGAAAGCAGAACTCAAAAGTTGGAATACTAATTATACATTAACTGTGTGGCAATGCTTTGCAGCCTGATTTGGGAGAAGTTTCTCAAGTAGATTTATATGAGACAGAAAGATGTATTTAAAATATATATTGAAAAACTGTATTTAAACTATATACTGGAAATGTTTATGAGTATGAAGAATAAGATAAGTTAGGTTTGTTTCAGTAAAATTCACTAGAAAGTCTTTATGAAAACATACCTCATTGCTCTAATCTAGAAGTTACAGGAGACTTATAAATGAAGAAATATTTTTTCAACACCACTTTGATACCAATTTTTAAGTTTAGATATCAAATCTTACGTTTTGACACATGTATTCTATTTTTATAGGACCTGTAAAACATAGTTGCATGATAGTGCAGAAAATGACGATTTGATCAAAACGTGGTTGTAATCTGTTACGGTATCGCTTGGAAAGTTGGTGTCTGGGGGAGTATCTTGTTTAACGTTTAGTCTGGCTACTACTTCTATCTACTTCTATCTGGCCTGCGGTTTTACGTCTCGCTTGGAAAATTTGTGTCTGGGGGGAGTATCTTGTTTAATGTTTAGTCCGGCTATTCTATCTACTTCGATCTGACCTGAGGTTTGACATTTCGCTTGGAAAGTTGGTGTCTGGGGGAGTATCTTGGTTAACGCTTACTCTGACTACCACTTCTATGTACTTCGATCTGGCCTGCGGTTTAACGTCTCGCTTGGAAAGTTGGTGTCTGAGGGAGTATCTTGTTTAACGCTTAGTCTGGCTACTACTTCTATCTACTTCGATCTGGCCTGCGGTTTGACGTCTCGCTTGGAAAGTTGGCGTCTGGGGGGAGTATCTTGTTTAATGTTTAGTCCGGCTATTCTATCTACTTCGATCTGACCTGAGGTTTGACATTTCAGTTGGAAAGTTGGTGTCTGGAAGAGTATCTTGTTTAACGTTTAGTCTGGCTACTACTTCTATCTACTTCGATCTGGCCTGCGGTTTGACGTCTCGCTTGGAAAGTTGGCGTCTGGGGGGAGTATTTTGTTTAATGTTTAGTCCGGCTATTCTATCTACTTCGATCTGACCTGAGGTTTGACATTTCGCTTGGAAAGTTGGTGTCTGGGGGAGTATCTTGGTTAACGTTTAGTCTGGCTACTACTTCTATCTACTTCGATCTGGCCTGCGGTTTGACGTCTCGCTTGGAAAGTTGGCGTCTGGGGGGAGTATCTTGTTTAATATTTAGTCTGGCTGTTCTATCTACTTCGATCTGACCTGAGGTTTGACATTTCGCTTGGAAAGTTGGTGTCTGGAGGAGTATCTTGTTTAACGTTTAGTCTGGCTACTACTTCTATCTACTTCGATCTGGCCTGCGGTTTGACGTCTGGCTTGGAAAGTTGGCATCTGGGGGAGTATCTTGTTTAATGTTTAGTCTGGCTACTACTTCTATCTACTTCTATCTGGCCTGCGATTTGACGTCTCGCTTGGAAAGTTGATGTCTGGGGAGTATCTTGTTTAACGTTTAGTCGGACTACTACATCTATCTACTTCGATCTGGCCTGCAGTTTGACGTCTCGCTCGGAAAGTTGGTGTCTGGGGAGTATCTTCTTTAATATTTGGTCGGGATACTACTTCTATCTAGCCTGCGGTTTGGCGTCAGACTGGAGAAAAAGTCCAATTTTATTACATTTCTCACTTTTTGTTTACGTTATAGGTATTATTTTTAATGGTGTTTCCGAACTACAATTTTTTTGCTGCGCATCGAAAAGATGGAAAACACTTGTTTTCGAAATCTGTAAGCCTATTATTATAAGTCACTATGTTTGGCCTTGTGCATAAGCTCCATCTTATCAATTGTGGTACTCTTTGCAAAATGTGCATTAATATAGAAATCGAGTTTCTGAATATTCTCAAATTGTGGGTTTCGGCTCTTTCACAGGGTAGGAAACAAGAATGCATTTTTAAAATTACTTTTTTTAGCATTTGAATAGTGTAAAAATTTGAAACATATTTTACAATCCATATTTCTCATTCTATTTCAAATGTGTATTATCTGTGGTAGAAGGCATTTTGAGCAGGCTCTATACTAGATTGCTGTGCATATAAATGTTGTTCATTCCAGAATATATTGGTCAATCGCTTATAGACTTATTGTGTCAAAGAAATATCTCCTGTTTCTAAATTTTGGCGATTCATATGACTGGCACAAAATGCTATATAATTTTGTAGTTAACGCTTTTCTTCCTCGCTTTGTAGCCGAGTCCGTGTTCCTAACTTTTTTAATTCCCTATTAGAGGTCACTGAAATTCCCTTTTACTCGAGCGAGCATGGCCAATCATGACGTGTATTCTCGGGGTTTTCTGATACTTTACAACATAGTTGAAGAGTGTTTATGACTTTGTTTATTCAGTCTATCTGTCTGTCAGCACGATAACTGCAGTAAAAATGACTTTATCAAAATGAAATTTTAGTATGTTGTTGAGACGGTCTGTGGGGCATATGTAAATATAAATGAATAATGTCACCCAATTAGTTTTGGTTTGAACTCTGGTTGAAAAAGTGAAATGCATTAAACCCCATGGGACCTAAGTTTTCAAACATTTTTTAAGCAAAGTTAAAATTCACACATTGCTTCAAAAATTTTAGAAAATGTTCGAATTATCCCATAAAATATATAAAAAAAATTGAGCAAAATACACTTTAAGACAAAAAAATCGACGCACCAAGAAATAATTATCGAAATGAGAAAAAATTTGGTAATATGTTTGAAAATATTCAAATTATCACATAAAATATATAAAACAAATTGCAGCAAAATATGTTTGGTAGTTTTTTAAAGAAAATAAAGAAAAATTAAAATAATAATTACACCCATATTATCTGAAGAGATCACGTGACCCGCTTCAAAATAAAATAGGGCATCCATCTTTTTTTCCCAGTGTGTAAACCGTGATTTTAAAAGTTCTTTTAAATTTATATTTAGTTTTGCATCCGTCCTAAATCAATTTCTTTTTGCGTATTTTCTGTGCATCTATACTTTGTGCCAACGCAATTAAAAATTTTTTGAGTTTAAATTTTCATCAAACTTTGGTTATTTCTACAACGAAGCCTAATTTTAATGAATGCAGAATGTAAACAAATGATTGTAAGATGAGTTAGTTGTATAAGAATTGCTGAATTTTTTTCACGCACACTTATTAAACTCTGGAGTCCTGGATGAAATATTCATTGCTTTTACATAGAGAGCTAGATGATTTATATTTCGATGACGTCATTTGAATAAAGTTCATTTTTTTCGATAAGTTTTAAGTTTTCAAATATAATAAATTATTGTAGTACTGTGATAATTTCAAATACATCAGATCTGAATGTATCGCATTTTAGAGATGTTTAAATGAAATTGCATTTCAATTGGAAAGTGTTTCATAATCACTGTTTTTTGCATGATTGAACTTTCTTGTTTATTCTGATGTTGTCGGAATGCGTAAATACTTTCCTGAGTCTTGCAGAAGAGTGCAGCTGGTATAACCAAAAAATTACGCTCAAAATTTCTCAGTGTATCAAGTTTTTTAGTGAAGATAATAGTTATTAAAAATTAGAAAATTTTAACAAAAGGAATTGGTCACGTAGAGTTGTTGCGCCATCGGCAGTATACTAATTCCATAATGATGCTAATTGACTTTCATAAAAGGGAATACCGAAAAGTTCAAGTTTAATATGTCGACCATAAATTTGTTCACTTAATGTCATGCACGTTTCATATATACTTTCGCGTCTTTTCACATGCGATCCAAACTCAACATTTTGTTTTTTAAATAATATTTTATTTTTGTTTAATTTCATGGCACGATCTTGAAGAGACACGGTGCAAAATCTTTATATCGTGTTATGCATTCCGTTCCGGTGGGTTCCTGTTTGGACAACGCTAGAAATCTGCGTTGTCTTGGTTACCGAAATTTTGTGAGAGAAAGGGTGTGACTTCTCTGCTACGAACGCCAACAAAAATATTCTGTGAAAATGTATCCGCGTTATATTTGAGAGTTTGAATTGCAATTCAATCAATTCACACTCCTTCTTGGAGTCGATGCTCACGTATATTATATACACGAATATTTCATGGATTTTTAACGCTGCTTTTATTTTTACTTTCCTTATATACATAATGTATAAGGAAAGTATTGTGACGGGGTCAAAAATTCGAATTTGAGTTTTCGATGGGAGACACGTTTCAAGCATCCTTGATCACGAATCAAATATTTTTGAAGTGATGTCTGTGTCTCTTTCTGTGTGTGTGTGTGTGTGTGTGTGTGTGTGTGTGTCAGTGAGTCTGTGGAGGCGATAACTGACGAACGAATGGAGCGATTCGAACCAAATTTGGTACAAAGATCACAATCAGTGTATACTGGAAGCCTATTGTTTTTAAACGTTATTGATTGTTCAGAACCCCCCTAAATTTTCGAGTGACTTTTTGAAAAAATCCTCAAAAAATCAAAAGCTTTACTACAGTTGCGCAAATAGACATTTCTTATGTAATTTTTCCCTAGAAAACGATTGACATAAACTTTAGAACGCTAGCATAAAGCGTTCTCGAGATATTGCACATTTTTTAAATAAATTTATCAAAAAATCCCATAAATAAAAAAAAAATACATTAACTATTGAGAAACTTTTTCAATTTTCATATGTAATATAATGCGATAAATTGGGTGGCATCATTCTCGTGGATCTAGCTCGTTCCATTCATGAGAAAAGATACTTTGAGTAATACTTTTGTATTTGAACACCAATAGTCATTTATCTGCTGTAAGAATAATTTATTTCTCTGTATATAACGCTTGGCGAGATTTTGGGGGCGAATTTGGCGGAATGTCGCCAACTTGGTTACTTTTTTAAATGCTGCTAAATTAACCAAAATCTTGCCAAATGGATAAAACCGACGCTAAATCAATGAAAATGACGACTCATTGACGAACATTCAATATCTTGGACAGAATATAAGTATCTACTATAAGAAAAACCTATTTTTTTACTGTAAAAGTAGTAAATTCATTGCATTATATAAGGAAAGTCATGTGTTACCCACATCAGATTTTTTTATTTTACATTCTAGGCACTGAATATATTTTTGTCTAGTATAAGTAGAAAAACTTCTAGTTCTAAAAAACAGGAGCTTCAAAACCTCTAGAAGTGAAGGAATGTGTAATACTATAGCATCGAGATATATGAAATAATAGTTTTTCTATTTTTAACAACTTAAGGTTATTTTCTTCGTACAGCTAGTTATATAATTACTAGCAGTATACCTGTTTTTCGTACGGAGTATATAATATAAAGAAACTTAAAATTCACGATCATGTGCAAATTCCTACAGTATAGTAAATGATATTGTTAATCAAAATATTCTATTAAAATATTTCATTTAATGCTCCTAAAAAGAAGTTTAAAAATCTTTGTTTTCGCTATACAAAATTATCTTCACGGGTAGATCTGAAGAATAAAACATCCTGGTCACATTTGTAAGCAAATTTACAAAAAATATGAAATTGAATGCATATATGCAAATTAAAAGCGATAAAATTGTATCGGACCCGTACTACTTCTAATACGCGAGTATATCTTCTAATATTCGCGAATATAAGATTACACGTGCTACAACGTATAAGTTTCTAAAATCTTAGCCAAAATAAAAAAGATGACTTAATACATTGAAAATATCCATAATCCACGAAACCTTTAAACCAGAAGGCCCTAATTTATTCCAATATGTGTCAAAATATATGCCAATATACCTGTACTATTTATATTTTCGTAGATTAGAAGATATACACGTATATTCGTAGAAGATTACCCGTACTACGTACAATATATCAGTTTCAACAATTTTTGCCAAAATAAAACAATTACGTCATAAATTGAAAATATCAATAAGCCCCGAAAATAAATGCTTAAATCTGATGACCGTAATTGATATAATCAAGTCAAAAATATACAATATCAATAACATTTATTTTATATACATATCTTTATTATTTAAATCCGAAAAGATTTAATGAAAATCGTCTGCTGCATTAACACATTTGATTTAAATCCGTTGCTAAGCGACATTATATATTTTTCTTCAAATAAATGGATGGAAAAAATATCGTCTGCATAATGCTACCTCCATGGAAGGTTTAATTGCAAGTTTTTAATTAATATATAGACAACCCTAGGTCCTAAAATCTCGAAACATGGACTAAATTTCAAGTGAGACTATTCCACCCTGAAAGTTTACCCTGAAAGTTTCATTCAATTCGGTGCAGCCGTTTTCTCGTGATAAGACAAATAAACACACAAACAAATTTTCAATTTTATTTATAAAGATGTATAATTTTTAATTATAAGTGTAGCCAGTCACGTCAGTACTTGTATCAAGTTTCTTTACTATTAGGGAGGTTTGATATAATTATAGTTAGTCATAACTGCTCGAACTATGAACGTTAATTGAATACAAGTAATTATTTTGCAAAGAGTGCAATTTTTAATTTAGATTATAAATAATATTTATAAATCCTATATTAAAAAGAATTCCAAATAACTGTAACAAGCCCTCTTTACTATCCCTATGTATGTATTACTCTTAATCAGATGACTGTATTATATGGGGGTAGAAGAAAAATTATTTAAAAATAAAATTCAAATAATTAAATTATTTGAAAATGAAATGCAATACTATTTCTAAACTGTCTTTTGAAAAGCTTAGCATTACAAGAAGAATTTGATGTAGTTTTCTAATTTCTAAGGAGGGAAAGGCGGGTGCGGGTAGTGCTGTTTATTTTGAAGATTATAAAAAGGTACAAGTTATATATTATGCAAGTATTTATTATGAGAAAAAAACAAGTAAGAAATCTGGGGATGGGATAGCCCAGTGGTTAGCGCGCTGGAATTACACTCGGACGATCCGAATTCGATTTCTGCCTCTACCCAAACTGTCCTCTTGTTCACGCGGAGTACGGGCATATTTCATATGTGGGTCTGTAAGTTCTTCTTGAAGGCTGGTGGTAGAGGTACGATCTTTGTGGACGCCGTCCCCACTGGGTTCCGGTTTAAATTGGGTGGCACTTTCCGGCCGTCCAAACACGTACATTTACATCTTCAGGTAGGTCGGACCATCGAGGTAGTATATAATGGAGAGAGCTTAAGGGTTGCAATCGGGGCCAAAGATAAAGGGAGTTGTAGTCAGGACGAATTTCCTGAGAACCCGTTTTCTTCCGACTGTGACCCTGTACATTTCAATGGCGATTTCTGACTGAGAGCGTGTTTGAGAAATATAAATAGTAAAATAATGGCTATGTACTGTTGTGCTTACGGCTGCAAGGAAAAGCATGTAAAAGGAGGACTTTACTCTTTCCATGGGAAAGTTTTTTTTTTCATTATATATCTTACAAATATAGTTAAGAAGTCATTTTGCTAGATTTTAGCGTGGTGCATTTCATTTGGCTATTAATTTTATTGCTTTTAATGCTATATTATTAGAAGTTTTGCTCTATTTTTGGTGTTTGTGATATTGCAGAAGACTTATAATATCATTCTAATACTTTAAAAAAACATTCGGAGTACTTTTGTGATAGTTATAGAGCTATTTTCGGTATCCTCATATGTTTTCCCTTCGAGGTAGAACTTGGCGATGTTTGGCGACGTTTGGCAAGATTGGGTGGCTAGGGAAGAAACATAGGGTGTTTAGATGATGAGCGTAAAGATAACATTTTACTTTCAAAATAAAATATAATAGTTTACATTCATTGAAAATGTCACTTAGATTTTACATCACAATTTTTCAGTGCATTTTATATAAAGATATATGATCTGAAATATGAGCATGATCTCATTTCTAGTTCAAAGTAAATTGTACTTAATAAGTCGATGTTATTAATCTTATCCATGAGATTGCCCCCCCCCCCCCCCCCTTCACTCTCTCTGCATAAATTTTATACATGCCGATGTTGGTTAGAATTAATTTCATATAAACATCTCGATTGTTCACAAATTAAATATAAAAGGATATATCATCAAACTCCCAGTGTAGTAGAAGTATTTTGGTATTACACTCTTGTTTAGTTTACACCTTTCTGGTAGGCCGGACGGTCTGGGTCTCAACAACAACAACTCTTGTTTAGTTTTCGAGAAAGAAATATGCCTTGCCCAAAGAAATATTTGAATCACCGACTTCTTGATCACGCGTTAGCAATCTATTAAATGAGAAATATTAACTCTAAAAGAACCTTACATTCTCCTCATCATAATTTAAGTAATAGGCTTTTTGATCTAGAAACAGCTCTACCAATATAAATATTTTTACTTACATCATGTTTTATGTACCAAAGTCGTGTTTCAGAGTCTTTCAAGTGCGACTAATATAAATTGAAGTCCAAGTTATTATAATTACAGAAATTTGACGAAAATAAAGCTATTGGGACACCTAGCTTAGGTGATTCAAAAGTAATAATTTTATATTGAAATAATTTTATATTGAAATAGGACTACATATATCATCTTCATCAACTAGTTACAACATGATTTAAATGAAATAATATCACACGAAAAACTCAAAAAAAGGAAGGAGGGGGGGGGGGATAATGGGAATTAAATAAAGATGTAGTCAGGAGGAAGAGATGAAAAGGCAATAATTGTTACACATATTTTAATATTTTTTAGTTCGTATGAGATAAAATAGCGAATATATATATATATATATTTCCCTATATAAGAAATATTATAAAGTTTTATATTTTTCAGTTTTCCTCGGGAAAGTTAAATATTTTATTATTGCAAATATTACATTGTTTTATATTTGACGGTACACATACAATATATTAAAATAAATTAGATGTAAAAATGACTCAGTCGTATTACGCCTCAAAGCAGATATGGATAATGCTAACATAACTTTCAGAGATAAAGTTTATCTGGATAAAAGTGAAGAATTCTACATTTTAAGCAAGCATGCACACAATTTTTTCATATACTTTATAATTGCTTTTAAATATATTATACATATTCTTCAATTTGTATACTTGTAATCTATTTCATATCATATTTTATTTGTAATTGCTTTGTAGTTCAAGTTGTTTTACAAAATTGACTTCATTAACAAAATTATTCTTTAGTAATAAAATTTTTTGGTAATAAAAATATTCTAATCCTATTTCGTATTTTTCTTCATACATATTTTTTAAAATCTTATAACGTATAACACGTGTAATAACTTCCCATTCATCCTCGACTTTAATAGAAGTTAAAAAAAAAAACAGAAGGTACACTACACAGTTTAGGCGATAAATCGCCAAATCATGAAAGTCCTTCTCCTCCTCGTCCTTACTACACCTTCTCAGTGTTTGTCCATGCTACTAGCATGGGGAAGATAGGACCGCACTCCCTCCATATATACTAACTCGTTGGGTCGGACGCTCTGGGTCGAAGAAAGAATAAGAAGCCTATTCTTTCATTGTTAAGTTATGCAAAATCTTTAAAGTTATCGAATGTCTGTATAAGTGTTTCTGCTAAAGGAACGTGCTTTGATAACACTGCGTATATGCTCAATTTATCTTCCTTCAAAAAAATTTTTCTACCTTATAATACTCACCCATTTAATTAGAAGTAGGTGTTTAAAAAATATTTTAAATATTATATATAATAATTTATTTTTAAAAAAGACTTATTATAAGCGCTTTTAAATTTATTTTTGTTTTTTAATATTTTCATATATTTAAAAATTTAAGTTTTATGCATGTAATAAATTGAGTAATAATATTTTAAATTTGTAATAAATTGAGTAATAATATTTTAAATTTATTGTTATTAATGTTATTTTTCAAGAAAGTGGTAAAATAAGTTCCCTTTCAGTTATATTAGCAGGTACCCTTTAAAGATTTTTAAATGCAATGTCTGATAATTTATTTTTAAATTATATGCAGTTTTTAATTTTTTTTCTTGTATCAATTAATCTGTTTTCTATACATGTAATAAACATTAAATTATTTATGAATCTGAATAGGTTTAATAAATTTAAATTATTTTCATTTAATTCATATCATATAATGTTTCAAATTCGTGATTAATGGGGGGGGTCTTGATATAAAACATAATTTGTTTTATAATTTTTCAGAAATGCATGCCTTTAATGGAGCATTATTAAATTTGGAAGTCAAGCGTACACACACACGAACGTCAGTTATTGATTTTTATTGCTATAGAAATCACACGACATACAAATCACACTGGTTTCTTCCCATATTTGAGCAAACCCCACAATTTTTACATTTGCTTTTCAAAACAAATGCTCCCTTGTCATTGCATGCACTCAAAAGCGTCTCCAGAAGAGACGGCTTACAAAAGGTTATGCATTCAGAGTCGGTATATGAGGCCCTGTTTGGGACTGTGTTAAAAATCACCGTTGCCATGGTTACCTGGATTTTGCTAGAGGTTGGGCGTGACTCTAATTCCAACGACTGTCAGGAAAAAAAAAAGTTCTGTGAAAATTCTCCCTGTTATATTTACGAGTTTGAATTGCAAAAGGTAGTATAATGCTCCCGCCTTTTTAGCGTCAAATCTAACGTGTGTTGCACTGACAAGTATTTTGTGGTTTTTCATTGCCACTTCTATTTCATATTCTCGAGCGCAGGGTTTATTTTGAACTTGTACTAGCTGAATAACACGCTGAACTGCAATGGAAAAAACATTGAAATGAATAATTGATTATCTGTAGGCTCTCTATATTCCTTTATTATAGTATATGCAAACATGGAATATTACGTGCCACGTAAAAATACTTAAATTAAAAATAATTGTATGGACTGCTATTACTATATGAAGCTAGTGCATTTATTGATCTTTAATTTTTTCCAGTTATACGTGTAATGGTGCGTAGTATGGAAAAAGTATCCAATTATGAGAATTTATTTACTCGATTGTTTTAATGGAAATTTTTTCAGTACAAGTTAGGAAATTCCTAGAAAAATTCAGTATATTTCATTTGTATGTTCTCGTATTATCGTTGTTACTAACACCACTTATTTAGAACTAAGCAATAGCAATCCCATAAGACAGCAGTCCATGGTAAAGACAGAGGTATTGCAGCTTCTGTTGGTGCAAAGAACGCACTCCCCAGTAGAAGTCTAACTTTTGCCAAATAACTCCCAGTTTAGATCGCAACCCAGTAGGGGTAGCAGCCATAGTGGCCATACCATCCTTCCACTGATCCATCATCTTTCGGATGGCCTTTCGGATCTACAGATTTATCGTGCCCATACTCGGCGTAGCCACGGGCATAGTTTAGGGTGATATCGAAGATTGAGCTCGGGTCCACTGCGTGCCATTTCCTCGTCATAACCAGTGGTTTATCCCGGACCTTTACAACCTCATACATCATATATAGAGATTGCATTGTTTTCTCATAATATTTTCGGATTTGAAAGTTTAAAAGAAATTCATATTTTAAGCCCAAAACACATTTTGCACATTTTTAGAAATTTGTTTAAAACAAATGTTTTTTTAGAGGGGGGAGGAGGGAGGGGGGGAGGTCTTAAATTTCGAATTCCTTATTTCCAGAACAATTTGAATAAAAAAATATTCGACGAGGAAGATTTTATACAATATTTATATGTATATTTTTACTCATGTAAATAGCATTTATCGCAATAAAAATAGATTTAGGAATATTGTTAGTTTTATTAGATAGTGTGTATATCAATCTTTTTAGAGATAATATGAGTGGGTCTTTTGGGATGTAATCAGAAGGGGGGGGGGTGCTTTTAGCGCGTCATCGTCACTAACTTCTTGTGAGGAGTGTGAGGTTGATGTATGATGTAGTGCTCATAGATAACGGAGGGGGCTCTTGAGGATACAGGATGTGACAGAAGAGAGAAACCAATAGATATGAATGGTTTGGAGAGAAAATAAAATTCTTAGATTGTGGATATTATTTCCAAGTATAACAAGTTCCAAGTCTATCATTTTTTCGTATGGTGTTGCTTTTAATGGAGGACAAACATTGCTGTGCACATTTTAAATTGCAACTAACTCGTGTAATACACATGCAAATTACAAGAAAATATATTATACTAAAATGAAAAATTCTATATATCATCATTAATTTGAAAAGAGTAACGCGTTATTACGAGCGGTTTTCATGATACTGGATGTTTTGCTTTAACGTGGGAAGTGTGATATCTTGAAATAATCAAATAAATCACGTACAATTTGGTTTGCTCTGTATATCAGTAGTGATAAATACTTTCTTGAGCTTCAGGTTGATCTAATTAAAGGATAGCTAATATTTGTGTTGTTTTCCTTTACTGATTTGAAATTTGTTGTATTAGATGCATATGTCATGTATTAGATGCCTTAGATTTTTGATGTGAATAACGTCTATAGTTCGGGTATCTCTGGCTGAAATCGCAGCGTCACGAAAAATGTAAACACTTTGAACGTATATACAATCTCTGAACCAAAGAGGCATAAATGTAAACATTTTTTACCTATTTTGCCGAAAATAGGGTATAATTTATGAATATATAAAATTAATTTTAAAATTTTAAACTTTAGTTTTCTTCCAAAAAAAAAAAAAGTTTTTTGGATCGAGTTTTTGCCTCAATTTGCTTATTTTAAGAAATATATTTTAAACTATAATAATATATGTAAGTAGTAAGGAACAAAAATGTTCAGTAAGAAACCCAGTTTCTAGATTAATCATTTGTTTTAATGAAGCTCTTGTAGTTTTCGAGGAATCGCCTTTCCAAGATAAAAAAGATTGAAAAATATTCTTTTTTAACACTTTATAACATAGTTGAAAAGTGTTTATGCCTTTGTTTATTCTGTCTGTCTGTCCGTTAGCACGATAACTGAAGTAAAAATAAATTACTTTACCAAAATGAAATTTTAGTATGCTGATCAGACGGTCTGTGGGACCTATAAGAATATAAATAAATAATATCACCCAATTAGTTTCGGATTGAACCCGGCTTCAAAAAATGAAGTACATTGAACCCTTTGGGACCTAATTTTTTAAAAAAATTTTAAACGAATTTAAAATTCACAAATTGCTTCGAAAGTTCTAGGAAATATTCAAATTATCCTATAAAATATATAAAAAACTTTCAGCAAAATATATTCAGTAGTTTTTTAAATAAAAGTTAAAGTAATAATTATACACTTTATATGAAGAAATCACATGGCCATTATATGGGGGGGAGATCACGTGTCTCAATTCAAAATAAAATATGGCATCCATCTTGTATCAAAATCGTGATTAAGTTCCTTTTAATTCATACTACTTAGCGTTGTATCCGTCCTAAAACCTCTTTATTTTTGCTTAAATTCTGTGCATCTACAAACTGAAACAACGCAATTACAATATATTTTAGATTAAATGATCATTATTTCAACTATTATATTCAACTTTGATTATTTCTACAACGAAGCCTACTTTTCACTTACGGAAAATGTAAATACCAAACGATGTAGAATGAGTTGTATAAGAATTGCTGCATTTCTTTAACGCAAAATTATATATCTTATTAGCTCATGGAGTCTGCGGTGTAGCGGATATGGATGAAACATTCATTGATTTTATGATTTTACACAGAGAAGAAAACTATTTTCTGGATGAAGTTTTAAGCATAGAGTTAAATTACTTGTACCTCTATGGTTATAAGTTTTTAAATAAAATAAATTATTATAGTATTGTGATGAATGAAAGGAAATGAAAATAGTTTATGAATGAAATGCTGCTTTTATAGAGAGAGCCAGCCGCTTTATATTTTGATGACGTCATTTGAATAAAGTTCCTTTGTTTTCGATGAAGTTTTCAAATATAAATTATTGTAGTATTATGATAATTTTAAAAATATTATTGAGGAATGTATCGCATTCTAGATATTTTTAAACCAGGCAATTTATATTTCAATGCCGTCATTTGAATGAAGTTCATTTGTTTTCGATGAATTTTTCAAATATAATAAATTAATGTAACATTGTAATAATTTTAAAAATATTAACGAGGAATGTATCGTATTTTAGAGATGTTTAAATAAAATTGCATTGAAGTTGGAAAGTGTTTCATAATCAATGCTTTATTCATTATTGATCTTTCTTGTTTGTTTTTAATGCTAAATTGGAAAAATCAAAAATGGTAGCTATGAACTATACTTTGGAGTCCTTTGAAAGCCCTATATAAATATAATTGGATTTTGGGTCGAGTTCTCGCTTTCTGAAATACACTACGTAACAGTGAAAATGTGACACTAAAGAGTGGTCAGAAAGTGATGAAAATCGGCAAACAGAGAGAGCCAACAACGAATAATTAGTGATGTTTATTGCAACATGATACACCTAAACACTGAGCGGTAACACAGTCTTATCAGTAGGCTGTAGGACCACCGAGGGCGGCGATACAGGCAGGAACATGTCTAGATAGAGAGTCAATGAGCATGCGGATGGTATCCTGGGGGATGGCTGCCCATTCCCTGTCAAGCATTAACCAGAGTTCTTCTTATAAACGCGGTGGTGGCAGCTCACGCAAGCAACGTTCAATCACGTCCCATACGTGTTTGATTGGTGAAAGATCAAGGGAGACTGGTGACCAAGAAAGCACTTAGGTACCTTGCAGGTCATGCTGGCTGACGCGTGCCGTGTGTGGTCGGGCGTTATCCTCCTGGTAAATGGCATTGGGCACCCCCTGAAGGAAGCGTAGTGTTACCGACAGCAGCACGTCATCCACGTATCGTTGGACCTTTATAGTGCGCTCAATACGGACCAGAGGTGGCCTGCTATCGTAGACGATGGCGCCCTAAACCATGATGCCGCGTTGTCGCGCGGTGTGGCGTTTCACAGATGCAGCCGGATTGGACCTGTCTCCACTTCGATGTCAGACTCATACACCACGACTGTCATTGCTAAAACAGAAGCGTGACTCGTCTGAGAACACCAGTATTGTGAGAACACGGCCCTATGCTATTCCGCCATCCACGTGGCTCTATCCCGACACCATTGCAAACAGAGGCGTCTGTGCTGTTGGGTCAATGGCAGTCTTCTTAACGGACGCCATGTGTGCAGGTCGCCAGTGACCAATCCGCGGATAATGGTCCTGGTCGATATGGAAGCATCCGGCGTGTCCTGCGCATGCTGCAAAAGGCCGACGGAAGTGGCCTGCGGGTCGCCAACGCTTGCCGTCAGATGCGTTGGTCCACGAATGCTGACGTTGCTCTGATCGTACCGGCACCCCTCAAATGTGTCACATTCCCTTGTTCCAACCATCTTTGCCACAGCCTGTGCACCGTGGACGCGTGTAGATGCCTGTCAGCTGAGATTTGACGTATGGACCAACCTGCCCTTCTGAGTCCGATCACCATACACCTCGTGAAATCGTCTGTCTGCTGGAACTGCCTCGGTTGGCGACGGTCTGGCATTCTCTGCTGCTACTCGTTTCCTGAGACAAAAAAATTGCAAAATGATTTCCCTGGCAGACAGAGCAGCTCCACTATTGCCGATTCTGCAGGTTCCTTCCCTTATATCTCACTCAACGTGCGCGGGACAGCTGCGCATTTCGCATCATTTGCATAACTCTGATCTGAGTCTACCCTGCAATTTGTATATTTTTCTGCCGACCTCTTCTTGGTGTCTCATTTTCACTGTCACGTAGTGTATAATGGTTCTAATTTTAATATTTTGAACTGTTTCGAAACGTCCGAAGAAGACAAATTGTAGAGTCCACTCCGACAATAAGACCTTGCAATTTTGTCCCAGTAGCTCAACGGTAGAGCGTTCGCTGGCCAGTTCGGAGATTCAAGGTTCGATACTTGATTGGGGTAGCAAGGTTCTTTACAGTGGCGCCCTAACGAATCAACCCCGTTGGTTAGTGCCGCGTCAGAGGTCTGAAAGTGATCTTAATGCGACTAATACGGATTCAGTGGACTCTGGAAGATTGAACACCGATATTAAATTGAGGATAACGATCAAGCAGAAAGCTAACTTGGAGAATAAAAATAGTATCAGCAGGCTAACTTGAGGTAAAAATAGCAGGATGTGGTCAGTCAGATTGTCTTGCACACCAATATGACATTAGTGAGCGGAGAATGCAGAGTCCACTTTGGCAATAAGAGCTTGCAATTTCGCCCCAGTAGCTCAACGGTAGAGCGTCGACTCATCAGTTCGAAGATCAGGATTTGACTCCAGGTTGGGCAGCAAGATTCTTTACAAAACTACCCACAAGGAAAGTCTTTATTCACGTAAAACTAATTCGACTCCATCGAATAAAAACTACTACTTTTTTTCTTTTTTCAAATTTTTCTTTTCTTTTGCATTTTGTATCTTAATGTAAACATTTAACGAATGCCTTTCATAATCATTTCTATATATTGCTATAAAAACCAGCCAAAAATGTCTTCACTGCATATTGTCTGTTCCAGAGGAATAAGGACAGTCATAGATAACCACTATTATTATTTGTATGTCACTTCAATCGTTGATCGTGACCACAAATTTGGGATATCGCCAAATTGGCGAGTTTTCGAAACTTTTCGAATTTTGTAAATTAGTTAAGAACCCTGCTAGTTACGCGATTTTCCCAAAACGTTCCACAGGAGGTAAATGAGCTGTTCATCCTTCACTTGAAGTTGCTGTCGTGGTTTGAGTCAAAGGGCATTGTGAATACTGTCCTCATCTGAAGTCCCGTCTGTTCGTGTTTGATACAACAGAAGGACGTGGTGTTTAGTATAAAGAATTTTTATTATTTTTAAATTCAAACTCTCTAATTGTGAGTAGAAGTAATAAACGTTTCTACCCAGTTGTTGAATAGTGTACAGTATAGGAAGGTGCAGAATAAGTACAATATAGGAAGAGAATAATAAATTAAAAGATAAAATAAAATTGAATATAGGAAGACGTAGGAATAGCAGTTATAAATATTCATGTTTGCTGATTGAATACGTAGAATGTAGTTATAAATATTAATAGTATTAATGTTTGATTTCTGCTTTGCATTACACTGGTCATTTTTGTCTGTAAAACTGACAGTTTAAATGAGCATTATTGTATTCAATACTATCCTCTCGCCATATAGATACAATACAGTGTAACTTACTTCACCCCAACGCCACCTGTATTATTATCTCACACGATTATGGCATTTTCCAAATATGGAGTTTTAACTCCCTCCATTTATCTCAACGCCTTTGTTTGGTTAATTTCATTAGGTTTCAATATAAATAAAATTATTTGCAAGCAACCATTATTATTATTTGAAAATCGGGGCCGCTTAACCTTAATTACAAATTTGGATAAATTTTGGCAAAAATATTTGGTGAAATATAAATAGCACTATCTATTGACATCTGAAAAAACATCTGATTATCTGAAAGAAAATATGATTATTATGACGTCGATTTTATTTTTAATGACTATTTTAGTTTATATGTAGAAAGTAATAATTACAGTTTTAGTTGTTAAATTAATTTATATATTGTAAAATTCTAACCATATTTATCTTTCTATTGACAGGTAAGAATTATAAAACAATACGAGAAGTGAGTAAGTAAAATTTAAGACATTTATGTTTTATTTTCTGAGTTTGAAGATAAGCAGCAACTTCATATAATGGTTATTTTGAATTAAAATTGTTGTTTAGCTGCTAAGCCCGTTTTCATTATGTAAATTAACATTTGTTAATTATATAACAAATTGATTTACTAAATTATTGTTTTCAAAACAATTACGGCTTCATCAGAATGGAGTCGCCGCTGATTTTTGTCGGGTACTGTTGGTAAATGTAACAGTTGTTTGTCAGTCATTCCCACTTAGAGTTACTGTTTGACATGATTTTGTGTTATTTTATGTCTGCTTTAAATAACATTTGGAAAATATCATGCTTATAGGACACATGCATGGTCTATATATTCCGCATCTCACATTAGATGATTTACATCTATGTCACAATCGCCAGACATGTCAATCCAATGATGATAGAAAGCATGATCACACAATTTGTCTTTGTAGATGCATTCCTGTAGATGTATTTTATGTGAAGTCACGCCTGGCGTAGTCACAAAATAATGAAAGTTACGCCTAGCGTAGTCACAAAATAATGACAGTTACGCCTGGCGTAGTCATTATGCTAATGAAAGTCATGACTGACGTAATCACTATACTAATGTAAGTCACGACTAGCGTAATCACTATACTAATGTAAGTCATACTGGCATTGTCACTAATCTAGTAAAAGTCGCGCCTGGCGTAGTCACTAATCTAATGTAAGTCACACTTTACGTAGTCACTGTATTAATGAAGGTCACTCCTGACGTAGTCACTATACTAATGAAGGTCACTCCTGACGTAGTAACTATATTAATGAAAAGAAATATACCGACAAAATCAAATTATGTTACCGTGCGATCTGGAATATCTTTTAGATGAACCCGCAATATAAATCAGACTGCTGTAACGCAGATAAAAACTTCTCAAAAGGAAACCTGCTCGCGAAAAGCCGCAGTAGTTGTCAATCTCCGAAAATAAAAATGTAATAGTCACGTGCTGGTCAAATTCAAGAGCATTTCTTCCAACTTTCTGTTGATGGGGGGAGATAAAATTTCAGTGCGCCATTTTCAACCTCATTTTGAGGAAATAAGAAATGATAGCACACTTATCCTTGGTATAAAGAGACAAAGATTTTCTTACTTTTACGTATAATAAGGGCAATTCACACGGTGGTATTTCTATTTTAATATTGTTATATATCTTGTATAGTATCAAAATGGCCACAAGGAACGTGAGAATGTTTTCTTGAACCATCACAATCAATCCGAAGAATGGTCCCATGCTAAGGGCAGATCCCATTTTATGCTTCTGGCAGCTCATATTGTGTATTGTACAATATTCATTGTAATTCCTTTGTTGTAAAGTCTTTTCTCTTGGGGAGAGTCTGGTCTTTGTCTTTTTGAGTCTTGTCTTTTCTTTCGGGAAACACGAAGTTTTCCAAGTCAAGAAGCGTCTCAACAAGGGATTTCTTAAAATTTTAACAGAGACATTATATTCGCAAGGGGCTTTTCATAAACCGCAAGACCCAGCTATGGTCTCTTGTTCCTATTTTGGTCCCAGTTATGGCGTTATTATGCATAAGAGTGGGGTTTAAACCATGAAAATGAGGTGGATAGTTAGTCATACATGCTGGTAGTGGTTTGGAAGCAACTTTAAACTACTGAACAAGACTAAAGTAAAAAATACAAAACTTATGAAATCCAGTTCAATCCGAGAGCTGCAGTTATCGGTATAAGAAAGTTTTCTTGTTCAATTCTGTATTCAACAAGAACATTTTTCTACAGGGCAAATAGGCTTCTTCATCTTACAGATCAGCTGAGTGTGTAAGTTTTAAAGAATACCATCATTGGATATATTCATTTTAGATGACCCTTAAGTTGCCGGCCATTGTCTCGGGACATCTTGAGATATATGCTCTATTACCTGAGCTACCCATTGTTGGGATGAAATTTTACAATCTTTAAAGAACAGCGGACGAAGTAAATATGTTTTGGTAAACTCCATAAACATTAATTTGAGATGTTTTCAGTGTTGTCAATTTGAAAAACCGTTTAAAACAAAAATATGACAAAAGCAATATTTGCGAAGTGCATAAAATACCTTTATACCCACCCACCCCTCCCTTCCAACTACTAAATATTAACCTGCTCAAAAAGATGCAGCATATTTCTGTTTTGCTTACCAAACATAGGTATGTATAAGGAAAATATTGGAATGAGATCGAAGATTAGAACTCGAATTTTTGATCGATTTTCACGTTTGCTACAATACGATTAGTGGATCGTCTATTTTAATGCGGTGTGGCTGTCTGTTTATGCATGTATCTACTGGACTTCAGAAACTCTTAAAAATATTGAACAGAAGAATTTGATGACATTTTATAGCTAGGCCACACAGATTTGGCTATGATTGGAAAATATAACCTCCCCCTCCCCCACTTTTCCACCCGAAATAAACAGGAAAATTAAAAAAAAAATGTTTGAAATATAAAAACTTAAATTATATTTAAACGTATTAATAAAATGTTTGTTTAATATTCATTTTTTTTTATCAGTAAACGGTTAAAACCATCCCCACTGCTTTCAAATAAACAGTTTTCGCGGTATTACATTTTTCGAAATTCCCTCAATTTGGCGCCATTTTAAAATCCCCCAATGAAATTATTTCATAACTACGAAGTTTGATGTAATTTTAAGTTAGCATTCATTCCATGTTATTTTGAGAGATAAAGCACCAAATTACTGTATATACAAGTGTAATAAGAAAGGAAGATCACTGAGTCTCAGCCAGTAAGAAGAGTCATATTCTGCCCACATCAAATTTCTTTCTTCTCTCTGAAATCAAATATTTACCAGTGTACGTGCTAGTCAGACTTATGATCATCTCTTTAGGCTTACCGTTGATGCTTGTGCTAAGATCCAAAGCGCCATTTTCAACCCCATTTTGTCGGAACAAGACGTGATGGACCCCCATTTCAAGGATGGAAAAGAGGACGTTTTCCTTATTTTACGGAATAATAGACGCCATTCAGAGAGGCCTTAACCCATACTTGCATCACTGCGTATCTTGGGTAACATCAAAATAACCGTAAAGAGAGTAAAGTGATGTTGAAGAACATGATTTGAAAAATGTAAAGAATATTACACAAGAATCTAGCTACAGAAAATATTTTTTGCATCGGAAATACATGGTTTTCCCTTTTAAAATAAAAAAAAACTAAATATTGTAGGAAAATAATACAAATGACGTATTTCTCATTGCTGAATATTGCTCAAAAGAGATAGGATGTTTGCTACTGATTAAAATAATCATGGCAAATTTCACAGAAAGCGTTTAATTATTTCCAGAGGTATGGCTTTCTCTCCAATGGAGTAATATTTATAACATCTCAAAATGGCTGGTATTAAGTCCTGGACAATAATATTCAAGTATTTTAATCATTTATTAGTTTATTAATAGTGATTAATTAATTGTTTAGGGTTTATTTTCATTTTAGATTAAATATGTACAATATCTTGTAAACGGTGTATGTTAGTCCCATATATCATTTGCAATTCAATTTAAATAAATTCACATGTAATATAGCTACTTCCTTAACATATTTCTTTAACCTTTTTTATTTTGAAGAAATATTCTCAAAAGGAGAATCTTCTTTTAATTTGTTTCTCCCGATAATCAATTGGCCTTTATATATATATATATATATATATATATATATATATATATATATATATATATATACAGGGTGTCCCAAAAAGGTTGAAATGCGCTTTAATTCTTTACACGTTGGAGATAGTGGGCAATGTAAATTGCAAAAATGTTGAAAGTAAGGTAGGAAATAAGACTACGTTAATGAAATAGTCCTCCTATTCATTTTCAAAAAGTTACACTTTTTAAATTTTTATACGACCCCCTTAGACAAATTTGGCCAATCAGAAAATATTTATTTTTAATGCAACAAGATCATAAAAAACCGCATATCTGTATCTTTAAAATCAACTGAATTATGATCAAAAATACGTTAAAATGTGTCAAATTTTTTTTATCACAACTGCATCTAAATAAAACATTACACAGACAGAGATCATATAAAGCAGGGATACGTATCCTATATATTTATCATCCAGTTTTATCTTTTTTGTGATATGTCACGAATTTACATTTCTAATTTGATATAGGGTCCCCATTCACAATGTTTAATTTTCAATTAAATATAACTCGCTCAAGTTTAAAGATACAGATATGCGGTTTTTTTAGTGATCTTTTCTGATTGACCCAATGTGTCTAAGGAGGTCGTATAAAAATTTAAAAAGTGTAACTTTTTGAAAATGAATGGGAGGACTATTTCCGTAACGTAGTCTAATTTCTTACCTTACTTTCAACATTTTTGCAATTTACATTGCCCACTTATCTCCAACAGGTAAACCAAAAATTTACCTTATTGTATAACACTTGAAACATATCATTTGTTACATAGGACCAAGCTCCGGCGACCAGCTCCCAAGAAATATTAATGCCGTCTGCGTTGGTTCACACAATGTACAGATACACCACAGGGGGAGGAATATGACGACATGGCGCATATGCTGTCTTCGCGTTCTTTATGCTTTAAAAATGTGATGGGGAAGCAGTTTCATATGAGAAATTTTGCGCAGAGGTTAAGATTAGTAACCATATATGGTATGATCGAGGAATAGGGGAAGTGCTGGCAGACTTTGGTAATATTAGTGGTGTGGGATAGAATTTAATACAGTTTCAATACGTGCTGGACATGAAATAGGAATTTGGTCATGAAATACGAATCGTCATTGTAACAATGACTGATTCGTATTCTCAGGTATACTCAAAGTTCCGCACTCTGATTTTTTATTATCTTACCGCAGAACTTTATCTTTACATGTACTATATAATAGTACTGAAAGTAAAATTTGTAAATGGTTACGTAATTATAATCATTCCGTCAGAATCTTATCATTAGAACAATTGGTTAATTAACACTGAAAGTATAGTTAAGGAGGTAAAAATTCATGTTAGAAAAACGCCAAAATCGTTTGAGATAATAATGCAGGTCACGCTGGTATAAAACAAACCCTGTGGCATTGTATGTATATTTCTATGGCAAAAAGAAAGTAATAATTAATTAAAGTGTTAATTTTACAGAAATAAATTATCAAAGCAATTTAAATTAGAACTGAAACAATAAAGAATATTCTTGCATTCAAATTTATTTTTGTCTCCATATATTTTTACTAGTTCAACAACGCGAAAAAATGCTGATTATTTTTAGTTATAATTGGGGAGTTTTAATTTATAAATAATTAAAAATGCATATACTAAACACTACGACCTCCTGTTGTGTCAAATGGCATTAGAAGGGACATTTTTAGCACAGCCACACCTAGGTATCATTATCAAAGCATTGGTAATTTTTAGTTTTTCACCCGTAGAAGCTTTATCTCTTCCTCCATAACTCCATGGTTTTAACACTTGATTTTACATGTGTTGTCATTTAAAAAAAATGAAAGCGATTTAAAATTAACCATTATACAAACAAACATTTATTTTGTTAAAATTGTAGGAAACCTAATTTTTAGACTTCGTGCATTTAATACCTAAAATGTTTCAAAGTTTTATTCGATAGACATAATACATTTTTATACTTTCCTCCTGGGGTTTATTTTGTCCTGTTTATCAACACGATTCCGACAAATCACATTTCGCTACTTGATTCTCTAAAACTCCCATAAGAAGTACTATGTTTAAATGTCAAATATTCTCTTCCTACATCGATTTTCCCACCTAACAAGGAAGGATAAGAACCGTCAGAACTGCAAGAAAGGGAATGAATCTTTTTGTTTAGGAATGACTCGTTAACAGAGTTACCAACTCATTCCCGAACATTGATGGTTCTTACCAACTATACAAATGACATCCCATTAGAATTAGAGGTGTTTTAATAATTGTCTTGCTACGTGCAGTCAGTGATACCAGATTGCCTCGAAAACCCAGACCACTCGACTCACCCTGGGGTAGGAGCAGCGGATTGAGTGGCCGGATACCAGATTGTGTTTAAGATCCAGGCCGCCAGACTCACCCGATGGTATGAGCAGAGAAGTGAGCGGTCGGGGATACCAGATTGTGTGAAATTTCTGACAGATAGAGAAAATTTTCGTAACACAAAAGTTTTGTAATGTGTGGAAAAACAGAAACATGTGAGATAACTTTTTCCCATGCAAGAAATTTTCTATCCCTTTGGACGTAGTTCATTTCTGTGCGCAGAAGCATTAATAACAATACGACCCTAGTACGTTTACAAAGACATTTTGTTAGCAACAGAAAGCTGACCTGTTACGCCTTTTTTCCCCAATGGCCTAGGCGCTTGAATTACATCATTCACCGATACAGCTGCGGGAGCGTAAACCATTCCGCCGTCATACAACCTTGCCCCAGGGCATCGCAGGAGGCGGATCACATTGCGCCACTCAATTTTTACCGGAACCAAGTGGAGGTGACATCCATAGAAATTGTACTTTCTTTTCTTTGCCACCAAACTTCCCTGGCGTATGGGCACTCGCTCTGTAGCCTTTGACCCGACTCCTTTAATGTGATATGGGATTGTCCCCTGGGTGTAATATCCGGGAGTTTATGAACCACCTCTTCCGAGTAGCGGAGAGGAACTGAGTCTTTGCGGCCAATTTCCAAACCCGTCGGTGACTGGGGTTGGGACTCTGCGGATCGTCTTTCTGGATCCGTGCCGTGGGTGATTTGCCCGACCTCCTCCCCCTGTTTGTGGCTTGGCTGAGAGCAATAAAACGTTTTCTTCCCCATTTTTTCATCAGCATAAACCAATTGATTACTGTGAAGGGTTGAGCTCAATCCTCAATCTAATCGGGAGGACTTTCAGGTCTATAATTTTAACGTGTCCGTATTGCACGCAGACATGGGGATAGACTGGTCAGATCGGTGATTTGAATTCGGGTCTTTGTAGTGCAATCCCTGTGCCTTAACCACTACCGGCTAACTCAGAGGTCGGACCACATTGCCCCCTTTAGCCACCCAATTTTAATCCTTTATTTGAGATAATTCCCTTTTCCATGGGGAGTTTTCTCGATTTAAGGACCGATTTTTCTGGCAATGAGTACAGTGACAATATCAATATTAAGTGCATTTGTTTAAGATAGCGTTTTCCAGCCAAAAAATAAATGTAACATTTAGAGTAATAGTTGGCACGTCAGTCTAAATTGATATCAAAATGTAAAGAAAAAAGATATGTAATAATGCATATTGCTATGCAGAATACGCTGTTTTTATTTGATGAAAGCTTGCATAATACAAACGGTCCAAGGTGTTCTTTCCAACACATACACATGTTCGTATGTGTGTATGTCTGAACTGTTGACAAGATAATTCAAAACCGATTGCACATACTGCAATTAAATTTTATGTGTAAAATGCATTTTTTAAAAACTAGAACTAGATGTAATATTTTTAATTGCCAAGATTAGAATTCATTTTCTTCAAAATTTAGCTATGTACTATGAGAAACAATGATGATTCCTGGAACAAAGACGGTTATTCAATTCATTGACGTAGTTGGCATAGATAACCTGTTGCCAACTTGAAAAAGAAACTATTCAAACTATGATACTTTCAAATTAATATTCCGATACAAAAAAATGTCATCTGCACGTGAAAATCTCAATGACAATAAACCATATTACGTCTTATCAAGATAGGCGGTAATTGTTTTCAAATAATATCCGACTGATATTTATTTTTCTAAATCTCTGTTCTTTTATGAAAGAAAGCTATTATTTCGGTTTTGAAAAATGTTTTGAGCTTTTATAAATAAAATATAAATTCCTGGAAGGAAGCATAGGAGTGTTTCTCTTTCCCAGACAATTAAATGAATAGTGCTAGATTATTTAATTAGATGGAGAAATTTCAATTTATGTCATTTTCTATGTATAGCATTATTTATTCTACCATATAAAAATTCAATCGAATTTCTGAATAATAAATTCAAGAGAATTCTAGGTTTCCTTCTATTTGCTCATAGTATTGTATAAAGAAATTATTTTTTTTCCCAAAAATGATCGAATTCTAGATTTTACTGGAAAAGCACGTTATTAGAATTCTCGAACACTTTCGAAAATATGATAAATTTCCTTCTTGGTTTCTTTAGAAATAAACATATATATATATTTAAAATTAAATCGAAAAATTTACTTATGCATGGATCAGAAATGATTAAAAACGCAATGTTTGGTATCTATTAGTGTTATTGTTGTTGAGACCCAGACCGTCCGATCTACTAGAAAGGTGTAAGGTAACTGTTTGGACGGCCGGGAAGTGCCACCCAATTTAGACCGGAGCCCAGTGGGGGAGGAATCCACAGCGACCGTACCCTCCTTGCCCTACCACCAACTTCTCGGAAGGACTTACGGACACACATGTTTAACGTGATCGTACTCCGCATGAACACGGCGGCAGTTGTGGCAGAGTACAAATCCAGCGCGCAAACCACCGGGCTACCGCGCCCGAAATGTGTCAACAGCACGCGGTGTCCCCAGGTGGTCACCCACCCAAGTACTAACCGCTCCCGATGCTGCCTGACTTCGGTGATCTAAGGAGAACCGGTGTTTTCAGCACGGTACGACCGTTGGCTGTATCGATTAGTGTATAAGTAATTAGTGTATAAGTTGACGGTATTGATTAGTGTATTTTCAGCACGGTACGGCTGTTGGTTAGAGTTTGGTATATAAGTTTAAAAGTTAGAGCCCTTACTACGAGCCCAAACGGTTAAGCGGAATATTCGTGCTCACAAACATAAAAATAAAATGAAGGAATGAAATTCTCCAATGTTTGAACAGAATAATGATGCTCACAAACATCAAAAGAAAACAAAAGGTACAAAATTCTCCTCCATTTATTATCTACAACAAGAAAGATCAATCATGCTTAAAGCATTGATTATGAAACACTTTCCAACTTCAATGCAATTTTATGTAAACATGTCTGAAATGCAATACATTCCTCGGTAATATTTTAAAATTTATCACAATACTACATTAATTTATTATATTTGAAAACTTAAACCTTCATCCAAAAAAATGAACTTCGATCAAATGACGGCATTGAAATATAAATTACCTGGTTTAAATATCTCTAAGATGTGATACATTCCTCGGTAATAATTTTAGAATTATCATAATACTGCGATAATTTATTATAATTTAAAACTTCATCGAAAACAACTGAAATTCATTCAAATGCCGTCATAGAAAAAATAACACGCCTGGCTCTCTCTATAAAAGCAGCATTTCATTCATAAATAATTTCCCATTCATGTCATTCATCACAATACTATAATAATTTATTTTATTTAAAAATTAAGACCATGGAGCTACAAATAATTAAACTCTATGCGTAAAACTTCATCGAAAAAAATCGTCCATCTCTTTGTAAAATCAATGAATATTTCATTCATATCAGCTATGCAGACTCCATGAACTAAATGATTTTGTGTTAAAGAAATACAGCAATTCCAATACAACTCATTCTACATATTTTGCTGTTTACATTTTACATAGGTGAAAAATAGGCTGCGTTGTAGAAATAATCAAATTTGGATGAGCATTTAAACTCAAATATATTGTAATTGCTTTGTTTCATTAAGTAGATGCACAAAATTTAATCAAAAATAAAGTGGTTTTAGGACGGATACAACACTCAATATGGGGCCAACGGCCGTACCGTGCTGAAAACACCGGTTCTCGTTAGATCACCGAAGTCAAGCAGCATCGGGCGCGGTTAGTACTTGGTGGGTGACCACCTCGGAACACCGCGTGCTGTTGGCCATCTCGGGTGCGGTATCCCCGTGGTTTGCGCGCTAGATTTGCACGCTACCACAAATGCCGCCGTGTTCATGCGGAGTACGATCACGTTAAACATGTGGATCCGTAAGTCCTTCCGAGAGGTTGGTGGTAGGGGAAGGAGGGTACGGTCCCTGTGGATGCCTCCCCCACTGGGTTCCGGTCTAAATTGGGTGGCACTTCCCGGCCGTCCATACAGTTACCTTACACCTTTCTGGTAGGTCGGACGGTCTGGGTCTCATCAACAACAACACTCAATATGAATTAAAAAGAACTTTAAAAATCACGATTTTGAGACAAGATGGATGCCATATATCATTTTGAAGTGAGTCACGTGATCTTTTCATATCATGGTCACGTGATCACTTCGTATAGGAGGTGTTATTATTATTTTAATTTTAATTTTAAAAACTACTGAATATATTTCGCTGAATTTTTTTTTATATATTTTATGGAACAATTTGAATATTACCTAAAATTTTCGAAACAATTTGTGAAATTTAAATCCGCTTAAGAAATGTTTGAAAAATTAGGTCCCATAGGGCTCAATGTATTTCATTTTTTCAACCCGGGTTCAATCCAAAACTAACTGTGTGATATTATTCATTGATATTCCCATAGGTCCTACATACCGTCTGAACAACATACTAAAATTTCATTTTGATTAAGTCATTTTTACGGCACTTATCGTGCTAACAGACAGACAGACAGACAGAATGAATGAATGAACAAAGTCATAAACACTTTTCAACTTTGTTGTAAAGTGTTAAAAATGTAAAATTCAACACAGACTCCAAAGTAAATTCCTTCCAGATTATCGAGCATCATTCCCCACGATCATCAACATTTTCGCAACAGCTCTTTTTGCGACCGATCATCTTGAAATAATAAATAGATCTACATAGTTTATTGTCAATTTGAGTATCCGTTTAAATATTAGAGTAGAGCCCGTAAAAACGAGCCAAACAGTTGAGATGTATGTGTACAGTGATATCGTCACGCTTGGAATACTCATAAATAAACAATTTAAATAATCTGATAAAAATATATTTCTGATAAATATCAAAAGCCAAATATCAAATTATATTATCCACCCAATTACTAATACTTTTTAGAAGGAAAAACACTTTCCTGACTCGGCACGAATAAAGAATCATTAAACAGCAGTTTCGAAAACAAACTCGAATTGATTTGACAAAAAAGTTATATCTCACATCACATATATTTCCTTGAAATTAATGATCAGTTTCAATGTTCTGCGTTTTTTTTATTCTTTCGTTCCAAACTATGCAATTCCATAAAATCGTCTGCACGTGAATCATCTGGCGACGCTCTATCTTATTTCATTTTTAGGATACATTGTCACTTTCTTTAATTAACATCCCACCGATATTGAATTTTCAGAGCTCCAATCATCTCCAGCCTTTTAAATCGAAACAAAAATAATATATTTGTTTTTAGAAGTATTCAAAACTTTTGTGCCATTTTGTTAATATGTTAAACAGTGCTCAGAATATAAATAAAATGAATGCCGGTCCTACTTTCATTTTATTTGATTCGCAAGCATCATCAGTGTTGCCGGATTCTTTGATTAAAATTTGGAATTCTACGATTTTATCGCCATTTTTTCATTTAACGTATTGCGGAATAAAGATATTAATTTTTAAATTTTTATTAATAACTTAGGAACGAAAAAAAGTACAATGAGTTGTGTTCCCTGTTCAAAGTTCATGTCTAAACAAGAATGTTTTCCCATACCATTAATATCCAGAAGCTTATGATGGAATTTTATAAAAGTTTCAGCAGTCCAGATATTTTCGGGGATAAATAGAACATTATTACAGAAACACCCAATTTGTAATTAAGACTCCTCGCAAATGAACTATGAAGCAGACATTTGCTGTTGAAATGACTTTGAAGAGTCACGTGACCGATGGAAACATGCATAGTTGATGTGCTAACCCATGGATGTATAAAACAACAGGAAAAACATGTAACAATATAGTTAAAACTGGGCATTTTGCGAGCTCTTAAGTTAGTCCACGAAGATATAAAACAGAAGCATGCCGCAATATTGAAAGGAGTTATTTGTGAAGACTGTTTTTAAGGTTTTGCGTATGAGTAAAATAATGCTAAATATTTTTCTACTCAGGTTGAAATAGATTTTGTAGTCCTATATTTTTTCCGGATTTGTATAAATTTTAAACTCCCCTATTAAAGACTAAATAAAATAAACCCAAAAACATCATCATGTAAATGTACATATAAATATTTTACTTGTTCTGTACTTATCAATATAGTGCCTAGGTTTCAAATACTTTTACGCATGTTCCCTCCTGTTCTTTTATATCTTTATGCTTCAACCTGCCCTCACTGGAGGTCTGCTCGGGTAGGATTTGGCAGGACCCGCATCTGCAATAAAAAGCTGCAAACCCATCCCAACACGTATCATGTGACCCGAATACCCGATCCAAGACGGAATTGTGTTTTAAAATTCTATTAAGTAAATTTTAAATCTTTAACACATATGCACGATTCTGTGCTGCTTGCAGTTTGTAAACTGCGTTTACACATTTATCCAGTTACTCTTAAAAAGACAATTATTATAAGGTATAGCCTTTAAAATTAATCTCTGCTCGAAAATTCGTAACCAGACTCGAAGCTTGAAAAGTTAAGGAATCCCTACTCGCAACTTTAAAAATAAAGGAAACCCGATCCGGGCCTGATGCTCAAAGCTAATATCTGGTCAGATGCAAAACTTTGCTCCTTACTCGTTTACATACCTCTTCTCCTTACATGTACAGTCGGTAAAAAAAATGGAACACAACTCATTATTTCGACTCCTAGGGCCGTGCAGTAAAACCAAAAGTATCATTAAACTCGGAATAATGACTGCTATAAATAAATGAGTTAAAATTTTGTATGAAAGGCGTCTTCATATAAAAATTTGCACTAACTTGATTTTTATTAACTAGCAACAACACCTTTTGATAACACATTCTGACCCTCCGTATCAAAGCACCCCGAATTTATATAAAATTTACATATTTTACTGAAGCCGTCGGGGAGTTATGACTGCTTGAAATTTTGAGCTCCTATAATGTTAAATTGACGCTGCAGTTTATATTTTGGTGAAATAATCAGCCTATCAAACAAAATCCTATTTTATATTGTTATACTAAATAGCCCAAACAAAATGTATACCGTTTTATATCTTCAAACAAATTTCTACTATTAAGTATTAATTATGAAAGTCATATTTGAAAAAAAATATTTTAATTGAAATGTGGGATAATTTTGGCGACAATTGATTGAGAAACCTCGATGTTAATTTTTTTTTCATTCCTTTCAGAACTTATTGAAACACGAACCAGTATTCAAAACTGCATCATTTTGAAGCTTAACGGGGACCATCCATCAATATTCGGTTGAAAATACTTAGGAATTTTTCAAAATTACAGTGCAATGCAAAATTCGAACTCTTATAACATTTGTGCAACGAATGATTAGACATTGTTATTGCATTTGTGTTAGGAAAAATTCCGTAATTTAAAGTGAAATGACAAATTTGAAAATCGATTCAGCTGAGATCAGTGCATGCTATGTCTGTTTCTCGTTATCTAACTTTAAGTTGGAATTGCATACAAGCTTTTTATATAAAAACATTTTAATTTCAAATTTCATTCAAAAGTTAAAATCATCGATAATCAATGGTGAAATTAAAAATTAAATTACATGCACATATTTTGTCAGTGGGAGGTATGTCCTTGACGTATATGTAGGCAAAATCTAAATTTACATTCTTGTGACTTTATGTGGTGCATAAGAGCTTTGGGCTATCTCATTGAAAATAGAAATAATGATGTAACTTTTTTAATTACTTTCGAATTATTAATAGCACTTATAAGGCATGACCATGGCTGCGAATTTTATGTTTTATAATTATATTTGAAGGTAAGTCATTCCATAAAATGTTAATGAGTGTTAGCTATGGCGATCCGCTTTATGTAATGTGGGAAGAATTTTGGCAAGATACCGACATTGACCACAATTTGATACAGTAGTGCTTAAAAAATTGCATTACCCACATATTTACGCTTGGGACATATTGATAATAATGTGCCATATAAGCGAGAAATAAAAAGCATAACTACAGAGTATGGTTGACCCTCGTTTTACTGCCTTAAATATGGAGACGGAAATTTTTAATAGTCTACTACTTCTTTTTCTTCTAATTAGCATATTTTTGACGCATGAACTCTTATGATGGCAAGAAAAAAACAAAAAAAAAAATGGGTGTTGCCATTTGAATGTTTGGAAATAATGATCAACTTAATATGAAGACGACCCCCTTATGCAAACTAGTTGAACATTTATTCATTGTAGATATTATTCCTAGTCTAATGATACTTTTCGTTTGACTATACGACCTTAGGAGCCGGAATAATGAGCGGTGTTTGGATTTTCTTTTTTGATCGGCTGTGCAGTAGCCGCCAGTGGACCTTAATGGCGGCTACCGTACATCTATTTGAATCGTCTGTTTCACTTTTTTTTTCATCCTTACCTCAAACAATCCCTCTTCACCAATAGCTATCCATTCCGATAACCCATCGCGTCCGCAGATTACTTACTCGAGATTCCCTAGCGGGTTTAAATAACGTTCGAATGGACCCGCTAAAAACCCTCCTCATTTGGATCCTAATGAAAAAGAATGAATCGGAATGGCGAAAATCGCAAAGGGTATTTAGGTGGGGTTTTTTTTTGTGTGAGCCGGGCAGGGGATTTAAAAATTCCTGATTGGAAATCGCTGTAACTAACCAAGCCATGTGAGCTAGGAGTAATGTGAAAGTCATTAGAGGGGGAAGGGTGCTATTTAATGATTTAAGAAAAATATTAGGTGAGTTTATGCCAATTTTATGTGTTTTTGTACCACACTTTGATATTTATTGTAAATATATTTAAAATATTGTTGAATCGGTGTTTAGAAATAGCGTATAAAGTGTGACCCAGTTTAATCACACGATGGAACGATGGAATACATAACAGCATTATAGCGCCAGTTCAAAAGATATCTCCGGTTCCTAAACGTTAATACTATTGTAAGAACCGGCTGTTTCCCGTGGCCCAGCTATTCGTGTTGTTGTTGTTGAGATCCAGACCGTCCGACCTACCAGAAAGGTGTAAGGTAACCGTTTGGACGGCCGGAAATTGCCACCCAATTTAGACCGGAACCCAGTGGGGGAGGCATCCACAGGGACTGTACCCTCCTTTCCTTACCACCAACCTCTCGGAAGGACTTACGGACCCACATGTTTAACGTGATCGTAATCTGCATGAACACGGCGGCAGTCAGCTATTCGTGTTGAAAGCCCAGACCACACGACAAACCCAAAGGCTTCTGGCAGCTTATTGTGTGGCCGGACCCAGCCAGCTATTCGTGTTGAAGACCCAGACCGTCCGACTCGTCCTGAGGACTTGAGTATCTATTTGGACGGCCGCCAGCTATTCGTGTGGGTAGAAACTTGATACTATACTGTTACACCAAAAGATATTTTCGAGTCCGCACTTATACTTCGTTGTATGCTGTATAGAATTGTCTGATGGTCGTTTTTAATGGCTCTAGAGTCAGTAGTGTCAATACTGCCTCTCCTGGGAAAACGCTCAGGCAAGACTTTGAAAATAGTGGTTATTCTCAATCGTGAATCTGGAGTCGGTGGCGTACTTCGTCGAGCTGGTAAAGTGCGCATTTCGATCGTTCAGCTGACAGGGATATGTCAGCTGTTAGATGCCGGGTGAGTGAAGAGAACACAAGGTTAATCCTCCTGTTCCATTGACATTGGAAAGAGTGCGCTTTTTGTGGTGTCACTATCTCACGAGTGGTGTTGCAATCGCCGTCGAGGGGATTGTTGCGTTTATCTTTTTTTCCGTCCAGTCCATCACTGTGAAGATCGGCTGTCTCCCGTTAAGGTTAGAACTTAAGGCCCCCATTTCACGGATACTAAAATATACGAATATACGTGTAATTAACTCATCCGTGTTTTATTTTGTGTAATTTTCAGTACACTGATATCAGTGTACTTAAGAACATGTATCCGCGTAAACGCACATGTATACAACGATCGACACGTATAAGTACACACGTGACATAAGACACAAAAACAAGAATCGCGGAAGTTACGGATACCATAAATAAACAAGAAAGATCAATCATGCTTAAAGCATTGATTATGAAACGCTTTCCAACTTCAATGCAATTTTATTTAAACAAGTCTGAAATGCAATACATTCCTCGGTAATATTTTGAAATTTATCACAATACTGCATTAATTTATTATATTTGAAAACTTAAACCTTCATCGAAAAAAATGAACTTCATTCAAATGACGGCATTGAAATATAAATTGCATGGTTTAAGCATCTCTAAAATGTTATACATTCCTCGGTAATAGTTTTAGAGTTATCATAATACTACGATAATTTATTATATTTGAAAACTTCGTCGAAAACAATTGAAATTAATTTAAATGACGTCATAGAAAAAATAACACGCCTGGATCTCTCTATAAAACAGGATTTCATTCATAACTTTCTCCCATTCATTTCATTCATCACAATACTACAATAATTTATTTTATTTAAACATTTTGTTTAAGACCATGGAGCTACAAAAAATTAAACTCTATGCTTGAAACTTCATCGAAAAAAATCGTCCTTCTCTTTATGAAATCAATTAATATTTCATTCATATCAGCCATGCAGACTCCATGGACTAAATTAATTTGTGTTAAAAAAATACAGGAATTCTAATACAACTCATTCTATATATTTTGCTGTTTACATTTTATAGGTGAAAAATAGGCTTAGTTGTAGAAATAATCAAATTTAGATGAGCATTTAAACTCAAATATATTATCATTGCGTTGTTTCAGTATGTAGATGCACAGAATTTAAGCAAAAATAAAGTAGTTTTAGGACGGATACAACACTCAATATGAATTAAAAAGAACTTAAAAAAATCACGATTTTGAAACAAGATGGATGCCATATATCATTTTGAAGTGGGTCACGTGATCGCTTCATATAAGAGGTGTAATTATTATCTTAATTTTTATTTAAAAAACTACTGAAAATATTTCGCTGAATTTTTTTTTTATATATTTTATGGAACAATTTGAGTATTACCTAAAATTTTCGAAGCAATTTGTGAATTTTAAATCCGCTTAAAAAATGTTTGAAAAATTAGGTCCCATAGGGCTCAATGTATTTCATTTTTTCGACCCGGGTGCAATCTAAAACTAATTGGGTGATATTATTCATTTATATTCCCATAGGTTCTACAGACCGTCTGAACCACATACTAAAATTTCATTTTGATTAAGTCATTTTTACGGCAGTTATCGTGCTAACGGACGGACAGACAGACAGACAGACAGAATGAACAAAGTCATAAACACTTTTCAGCTTTTTTGTAAAGTGTTAAAAATGAATATTTAACTTAATTCCTTCTAAAAAAAATTTTGTAACAAGCAAATGAAAAGAAATAATTACGAATTAACCAGCGAATTAACTCTATTGAATTTATTTTATTTTCTGATATAAGAAAATTAAAGTAATTCTATTTTCCCTATAATTGACAGCTTCTTTTTAAGGCGACAATACTCCAGCAGTTGAAAAACTTCGCTCTGCTCTAATTGATGCTGCCGGTATAGCTATATATATTTCATTGCAAGCTCTCTAGTTGCTGGATAATTCTTTGCCCGTATTGCCTCAAAAGGATGAACACACAAAAATGATCCTCAACTATAGATAACTTACGAACTGTACAGTTAAAGCAAACATTTAATTGACTTCACCATTATACAGAAATTCCAAAGCATTTTTGATGGATGGTTTGCATGGTTCTTCGTTTACTATCAGCTGAGTAGTGTGAAATCTATATTTTACTTTTGAACTAATTGCTTCTCTCACAAACGACGGCTCAATGTTCCAAATCTTTATATCTTGGAACCACAAAATAAGAAATTTATCTCAAAGATACAAAATTGCTTATTGTATTCAGCTAGAGAACAATGGGATGTTTAAGTTCATACATTAGTCTGCTTGATGTTAACCCATGACTTAATTACCATCAGCCTTCATGTACTTTTGAATGTTTAAGCACTTTTTTAAGTAACGGTCTATCCAGACCAATAAAACTGTTCTGTAAAAGAGCGTTGTTGTAGCCTTCAGTGGTTTCAGATTATGTAAAATGCATTCTAACCTCGCCCACTGTCCTCAGTCTGTTGTAAACTGACATAGAAAGTTAAATGAATGCGAGTAAAAGCATCTTATTGAGATCAGTATTTGACCTCTCAGCAGTTTGCTACTTATTTTTATATTGAAGTGCAATTTTGAGGGATATTTACACTTTGGTCCCATAGTGATAGAACATATTATCACAGACTTTCCATTTTATCCCCATCGAAAAGACCAAAATGCGATCTTACCAACGAACTTTAAATCGAATCTATAAGATATTCCTTTCAAATTTAAAGAAATAAAGATTTAGAATTCATCAAATATGCTTTATTTATGCAATGTCGTTTTTAATTTTGAACATCGGTGAATTGGTGATTCCCACTAATCTAATTTTTGGTATAAATATGACATAATATCTTCATTGTAATAAAAAAAATTTCCTTGATTCTGTATTTCTATGATATTTTAAGCGGGTCTATAAAAGTTGCGATTTCAAGTTCGAACGTCCGCTCCGACTTACCCCGAGTAAAGTTCTGCCTGCTGATGACATCAGAACTGGGGCGTGTACGACGGCTTGTTGCGGGTTTTACGTGACGTATGTGCATTCTCGGAAGTAGTAATGACCCAAAGGTTTTTGTTTTGTCCTAAACTGACGTCTTGTTAAAGCATCCTTTTCTTTACGGATAATCACTGCAAGTTCCAGTTTAATCAGTTTTTGCATCTTACATCTCGGGCAACGCCGGGTATTTGTTCTAGAGATTCGTAGAATCGAACTTTATGGAAATTTTATTTTTAATTTACGAAAATTTTATTTAAGAAAAAAGTTTTAGCCTCAATTAATAACTGCTACATTCTGTCAAGTCGCAAGCCAAACCTTACTTTATGATAATTTCCCTTACAGAATTCTAATAAATAAGTTTGCTATATTAATTAAAGAGAGAAATTAATCAGCCGGCAAGGTCTTAAATGAACAAAAATCGTTAATTGCGGAAACTAAAACCTTTTCATTAACACAAAAGATTGCTCATTCTAATGGATCTAGTGAATACAAAGGGTTTTGTCTCTGACATTGTTGCCACTCGAAATGTAATATCAGTTTTGCTAAGCGCTCTTTTTGAAAAGTTTTTTTTTTTTTTAATATTCTAGAGTTTTTAATAAAAATGATTAATTGCGTCTGTTATCGCTCGAAAATCGGTTGTTCCAGAAACAATTTTTCTTTTTCATCAGAAAATGCTTCTAAATTCGAAATGAATATTTATATTATATGAAATTCATTGTCTGAGTTAAAATTCTTTAAATTTTGTTTTCAGTAACTTATTTTTTCAGTTTTATGCATCTTATTTAAGCATTTTGTTGGTCTCTGCATTATTAAGTTAAACAAGTTATTTGGTGAAAACAAGCCTTTATTTTATGCAAAATTGTAATTTTGCTAATAGATTTGTTTCATTTGCAATAATGTGTACATATAAAAGAAAATTATTCGTTAGAGTTTTAAGATCTTTTCTGTCTTCATCACAAATCACTATTCCCAAGTGAAAATGTCTCAAAAGAGCAAAATAGAATAAACTGCATTTAAAAGTACAGGTGAAAATATGATTAAATTACAGTTGTTGTTCATATGTTGATACGACTACTCTGTCATGTATGAATTTTATCTATGAGTAGTTGATAAAATATCTACATTAGATGAGAAATTAGTACGTATGAATTAGAAAATTACTGGATAAGTGATGCAACGGAAACTAAAAGCTCAGTTAAAGATCATTAAATGCTTTCACCACGGAATTAAGTAAAGGCTAAATATCAGTAAAAAAAACATTCCTTTAACACACAGATTTAAGATATGGTTTGTATGTGGTACAAGTATAACAAACATTCCTTTAACACGCAGATTTAAGATATGGTTTGTATGTGGTACAAGTATAACAAACATTCCTTTAACACACAGATTTAAGATATGGTTTGTATGTGGTACAAGTATAACAAACATTCCTTTAACACACAGATTTAAGATATGGTTTGTATGTGGTACAAGTATAACAAACATTCCTTTAACACACAGATTTAAGATATGGTTTGTATATGGTACAAGTATAACAAACATTCCTTTAACACACAGATTTAAGATATGGTTTGTAAGTGGTACAAGTATAACAAACATTCCTTTAACACACAAATTTAAGATATGGTTTGTATGTGGTACAAGTATAACAAACATTCCTTTAACACAGAGATTTAAGATATGGCTCTTATGTGGTACAAGATCGTATATGGTATCAGTATAACAAACATTCTTTTAACACATAGATATGCCTCGTATATGGTATCAGTATAGCAAACGCTCTTGTAACACACAGATTTAAGTTATAGCTCGTATGTGATACAAATTTTGTATACAGTTGACATAGTTAATCTGTCATGCATAAATTTTATCACCTACGCATTAAATGAGAAATTAGTACATATGAATTAAAAAATTACTGGATAAGAGGTACAAGGAAGACTAAAAGCTCAGTTAAAGATTATTAAATGATTTCACTACGGAATTAAGTAAAGGCCAGATGATCAGTGTAACAAACATCCACTCAACACACAGATTTAAAACATCTAGCTCGGCGGTGGAACAAAAGTCTCAAACTTGAGAATAAGCTACATTATCTACATAGATTGAATATTCTGAACACACACACACATATATATATATATATACTTAAAACCATTTCTTAGCAAAGCAATTCTTTAAAATATTTATATATTCTTTTAAAAGGAATTTTATTTTTATTTTACCACTAGTGAAAGTTCTTATAAATGCATCCTTGAAACAACTTTTCGTCTAAATAGTATATATTTTTAATTTTCTTGGTCAAAATTTCTCGCCGGATTATTTTTAATTGGTTATTGATGAATTTGTGGAAGGTAATTTCTTTAAGCATTTTTACGAGCATATATTGTTTTTTTGCTTTTTAAAATGGCAATTAATTGTGCTTGTTAATTAATTACTTGTATAAAAGCAATTAGGGACATTTATTTTTTATTTATTTTTCTTCTTTAGTTTAAAGGAGCGCAGTTGAGCTAGAAATCCACTGTTCTGATCCATCAGATTTTATCTTTATTACCTTCCCTACATGCATTAGTACAACTTATAAGAAAAGAATTATGACAGGGTCGAAGATTCGAAGTTAAGTTTTTGCACCTATGCATTTTAACCCCTTCTATTTTAAGCACCCTTGAACTGGAATCGAACATTTTTGAGATAAGGTGAGGTGCTGTATGTGTGTGTGTGATGTGTGACGTGGCATCAGTTACAAGCGAATGACATCAGTTATAAGACAATATAAGCTATTGCCAAGATATCCTACGTTGTTCTTATTTTAAATACAAATTTCATTAAAATAAATAAATATGATAATCATTTTCAAATCGGTGAATGATTCATATGTACTTTTAACTTGAAGTGAATGGACACCATTATTCGAGGATTATCTTGTTCCATACTTGAGATATTATAAATTCTACTCTTAACACACGAGGAGTGACACCTCTTAAAATAATTAAACAATTTTCACAAATTTCGTATGTCTATATGAAACATTAGCAAAGAGCCAAATATGATCAGCTAGATAGACTTCTGAGAAGCTTGTAATTAGTGTTATAATTGTCCAACAATAAAGATCTCTGTGGATCTGTATGGGAAGATACGTTTTGGACACCGGATATTTTTTCTATTACAATTGTAACCCACAGACATCACATACAAAGTTTGGCATTGGTCCCGGGAAAGAGCATTCTTCGGAAAGTCTTTAATTACACCATAAATGTGTACAGAAATATCCATGGCTGTACACGTTAGTCCATCTATATTAAAGTGGCCCTGACCAATCGAATTAAAGCAATGATTGCAACGGCCTCTAGCGGATAATTTAAAAAGTTAGAATGACCATCTGATAAGTAGAAATCTGATAAGTAAGATTATCTGATAAGTAGAAATCGACAATAAGACTGCTACCGAAGGAATTTATTTGATAGAACAACCACACTCTGATAACCGTATTATATCTATATACTAAAAGGCAATGTCTGTGTGTGTGTCTGTCTTATACACTATACGTTTCGCGACCGCGCGTTGGAGAACTACGAAATTTGGCAATCGGAGACCTGGGTGGGGGGAGGTGACACGTGAAAACCGATTTTTAAAATTTTAATTATTTTTTTGTTATTTATTGTTTTATGCGATTTCGACCGTTTTTTGCCCTTTTTGCCCTTTTTTCTCCACGATCCAGACGCCGTAGAAAAAAACAAATCGCACCACCGGAAAGAGCAGACAATTGCGAGTAAAAATATATCAATTTCAAATCTCAATTTAGATTTCTAATATTTTTTAAAGATTTTAAAACAGAAGTCACTTTTGGCTCAAAGAAACGATTTTTGGTTTTTAAATTCTCGCATAGTAAAAAGTACTCATAATTTCGACTAATAATTTACATTTTTAGAAAGCTGAAACGCCATGCTTTCTTACAAGCCCAATCTGGTCAAGAAATAATTATAAATATTCACAGGATCACGATTTTAATGAACTAAGGATTTTGAATTTCTCAGCGACCGCTAATGAAGTCCTTCACCCACGTCGCCCCCCGCCCCCCGCAGATGTTTATTGCCCAGTAGGAGGAAAGGTGGAGGTGACATCAAAGTTCTGAATACGCAATAGGGAAGAAAATGACGAAATTAAGAGCTTAGCATATAGTCATTATAAAATTTAAATGATTGAATTATAGTGGATTGAATTGTGGCGATGTATTATTGTGGCGTAATGTATTTGTTGTATTGTAAAAACTTAATTGTGGCGATGTATTTTACGTTAAACATGTGGGTCCGCAAGTCCTTCCGAGAGGAATGGCTATTTAATGAATAATTAAATGGATATTTTAATTTATAGATATTTTAAATGGTATTTTAATTTATGGATATTTTAAATGGATATTTAAATTTTATGGGTATTTTAAATGATGGAACAATGGAATGAGGATGCTGGAATTAAGAGCATAGCATATGGTCATTATAAAATTTAAATTAGCGCGCGAGAAGTTAGCGCGCGGGAACTGCACTCGGTAGGCCCGTGTTCGATTCCCGCCATTACCAAAACTGCCGCCGTGTTCACGCGGAGTACGATCACGTTAAACACTTGGGTCCGTAAGTCCTTCCGAGAGGTTGGTGGTAGGGGAAGGAGGGTACGGTCCCTGTGGATGCCTCTTCCTCTGGGTTCCGGTCTAAATTGTGTGAATAAAAAGAAAGTTATGGATATTGTTACGGAGGGCGCGGTAGCCCAGTGGTAAGCGCGCGGGAATTGCACTCGGTAGGCCCGGGTTCGATTCCCGCCACTGCCAAAACTGCCGCCGTTTTCACGCGGAGTACGATCACGTTAAACATGTGGGACTGTAAGTCCTTCCGAGAGGTTGGTGGTAGGGAAAGGAGGGTACGGTCCCTGTGGATGGCTCCCCCACTGGGTTCCGGTCTAAATAGTGTGGCACTTCCTGGGTGTCCAAACAGTTACCTTACACCTTTCTGGTATGTCGCGCCAGCGAGTTTGCCACGGTCAGAATTTTCAAGGGTAGCGAACAGACTGGTTGCCGAAGGCGGCTAGTTCATGAATAATGCAATAAACGACGAGCCTGTTTAAAAAGTTGTCCGTCAGAGGCAATGCACATTTGAATTCCATAAAAATCTGCCCGCGTTCTTTGACTAATATTGAAGGTATGGCCATGTTAAAGGCCCATGTCTGACAAGTATTTATTGCCTTCCATACACCCGTTTTGTTCGTTCGTGGTATAGATTCCTACTCATTAGATATGTGACCTACATTTTTGTAATTCGCTTTATCTATCTTGCTTTAATAAAGCTGTACGAAAAGCACGTCAAATCACCAAAAACTTTAAAATAAAGACAACCAATGTTGGTTATTATTAAAATGTCTTTAAAGAAAACTCGATCCGAGACGCGAACGGCCAGAGTGTATACCGATTCAGCAATTTCAGAAGTAATCTCTCATGCCAAACGTCGCTTTATCGCCAGTTCTGGTTTATTTTCGCTACACGTGCAATTGGAGGGGAAAGACGAATTGTTTAATAAAGAATATTGTTCATAATTTGATTGCATATCAGATTGCGTATGAGAATGTCGTTAGATACATTTGTATCAGATTACTTAGAAGATTATTATTTGTAACAGATTATCTAGAAGGTTGTTTAGAAGATTATTTGTATCAGATTATTAGGGAAGATGTTAGGAAACTTATCAAAATATACAGTAGTATTTCAAAAACTGGTTTGATTATTTATAAATCAAATAACAATCCGACTAATGTGGTTTTCAAGTAATACTATTAAAATACATGCATTTAAAAACTTTGTGTACTGCATACGGATTGTTTGAAATTAGTTAAAGAAATGTTCGACACACATACATATAATTTATTATTTGAATGAAACAATTCTAATTTCGTAGAAAATATATGTGTAGAATCCGGCAGAATATATTACATATAGGCATTATTATGCCCTTCATCAGTAGCAAAGTAAAAAAAAAAATATATGATGTGGGCAGCACATGACTTTCCCTGCACACTTATACTCAAGTTCTCTTGATTTTAATTCAATTTAATTCACTTTTAATTCAATTTTCGTTCTAATTTGGCAACGGGACGTATTTTCAAAGATGGCGCAGCGAAAATACGAAAAATGTAAAATATCTCGAGAACGGCTAGTTCTAGTGTAATGGGGTTGGTCTTATTATTTTTATCGTTAAAAATTACGTATAAAACAAGCATTTAATGGATATATTTGAGAATACGTTGTTTTTATTTTAGATTTTGATGAAATTTGATCTATTAGTTTTGCAGCTAGAATGGATACAGGCAATTTTTGCAGGCCATTTCACAAAAAAAGCGGGTTCTGTTATCCGGAATCGAACAAAAAACTAATCAGCAACAGGGTCACCTACAAGTGACTTACCTACCAAATTTTATGAAATTTGGTCCATTAGTTTTGAGTTAGAGTGGATACATACATTGGACAGGCAGGAAGACAGACAGACTGTCTGACAGACACACACATACGTAACGCTATTTAAGAGGTCCCCAAACGTGTAGATCCGTCGAAAACTCGAGTTATGATCTTTGGTCTAATTCCAATACTTTCCTTATACATTACCATGTATTGCAGGGAAAGTAATAGGTGGCCATCACCTAGAGACAAGATTTCCATATTAATCATGTTATACATTTAATCATTCAATACATTTAATTGTTTTTTTTTAAATGTATCGAATATAGATTATTAATATGCAAATCTTGTCTCTAGATTGTGGTATGTATTAAAAAGCTCATGTTCGCCACTTATTTTTATTGATCACCGAAGTCAAGCAGTATTGGGCGCGGTTAGTACTTGGGTGGGTGACCAGACCACCTGGGAACTGCTGTTGGCACATTGCGGACGCGGTAGCCCAGTGGTTTGTGCCCTGGATTTGCACCCTGCCACAACTGCCGCCGTGTTCATGCGGAGTACGATCACGTTAAACATGTGGTTCCGTAAGTCCTTCCGAGAGATTAGTGGTAGGGGAAAGAGGGTACGGTCCCTGTGGATGCCTCCCCCCCTGGGTTCCAGTCTAAATTGGGTGGCACTTCCCGGCTGTCCAAACAGTTACCTTACACCTTTCTGGTGGGTCGGACGGTCTGGGTCTCATCAACAACTTATTTCTACTTTGCCACTGATGAAGGACATAATTATAGAGTTAGAAAGAAGGAGATAAAAATCCTATGGCTGAAATGCTAGAAAATGCCATAATGCTTTGAGAATTATATCTAGGTGTCGCTAGCGATAGTAAAGTATCTTCTACGATTAGTTGACACAATTGAAAGGCGTAGTATTGAGTATATGTATATTTGATTATTTTTAAATTATCAGTTCCCTAATTATGAGTATAATTAACTGGTATTTTTTCATAGTTGTAAGGTAGAGTACAGAATATAGGGAGATAAAAATGAATTGAAAGGTAAAATTATTTTGAATGCTTAGGAATATTCTATATTGTTCCAGTTCTACTTTGCATTGCGCTAATAATTTATTTTTACAAAATTGGCAGTTTAAATACATATTTTATGCATTTTGCCATAGAAATGCATACAATGCAGAACTACGTATATTATCTCAACGTCACCTGAATTATTGTCTTAAACGATATTGGCGTTTTCTTAATATTAAATTTCATCTCCTTACTTTTACCTCTATGTGCATAATAATGTGCGAAAGCACTATGGTTATGCCCATTTTATGTACGTCATGGATGTATTTCCTTATTAAATACATTTTAATAATGGTCGGTGCGGTGGCCGAACGGTCAAGGCGAGCGTTTCCAAGCGATCGATCGGCCGCCGCGTTGTGGGTTCGAGTCCCACGTAAGACATGGATGTTGTGTGATATGGGCGCAGTGTGTTCCGCCCCTCTCTGGTGTGCCTGGGGCATTGTCCTAGGACGGCAAAATGGTTCACGATTCCGGCCGAATATAGGGCGAATGACGAAGAATTTATTGCCTGGTCATTTGGAAAAAAAAAGTTTTAATAATAGGCAACTGTGGTTATCTTTATTTTTAAAGTTCTATCTTGCTTTATTAACAAATCCTTTATCCTTAGTTTTTAAGATGTATCAAAGCACATCACGCTACTGGCACAAGTGTTGTCAAATATTATTTAAAAATGGCCAAATGATACTTAAAAAATTCGGCAAATAATAATAATAATAACCCATTCAACCGATAACTTTAATTGAAGCAGAACTTAATCTGCTTCACTGACAAGCCGCCACTGTCATCAACATTTTCTTACAAAGTTATTTGGGTTTCTTAAGGACTTTACTAAGAACCCTATACGTTGCTACGCCTGATCTTCACCATTTAATCTTCTGCGTTGTGTTTAGGTCATATTTATAAGATTTCTCTTTTATAATATTTCCAGACATACACTCATTATTTTCTGTCGTTATGGAAACATTTTATTTTGCTATAACTTGCTATTCCAGTTGAACTCCTAACAAATTTCTGCTAAGAAACAAAGTATAATCCTTTGCAAACAATTCACAAACGAAGCAAGTTTTCAAACTGTCTAGAAAATCCGTAAAAAAAAAAATTAAGCTCATTTTTCTGCTTCTCCAATATATTGTGAAAGCATACACGAAACTTCCTTTTTTAATTCCCAACAGTGTAGTTTGAGTTATTTATGGTACAAATTATTATTAATTATATTTTAATTGCTGTTGCTAAGAGAATGAGGTTCTATTGCTTTAACCAAATTCTACTCACACATTTCCTTTTTAAAAATGGCAACATCTTACCGTTTGTTAATTAGTTGCTTATGCATCAGCAATTAATAATATGCATTTTTTACGTTTTAATGAGCACTTCTGAGGAGATTAGCAATTCAGCAGAATTTCGTATTACTATTTTTTTTTTAATTTAGTTATGTGGAATGTGCTTTCCCTTGTTTTGGGGCGTTAATTTATTGAGAAGTTTCAAAGAGAGGACAAAAGAAAACTATAGAATGCTATTAACTTCAACTAATTGAGGAAAATGAGCATATAAAAATACCCGAAAAAACATAAGAAAAATTAATAATACCAGATTTAGAGTGCATTTTTTAACATTTATGCAATTTTAATTGATTGGTGGGTCTTACATGTTATATTCTATTTGTGATCTCTGAGCACATCAATTTATTTTGCCACATTTGCAACAAATAATTGGAACCGGCAGTCAATAATTATTAAGCAATGTAATATTTTTTACCAGTAACCAAACACTGGATAACTAAGTAATTATCCAAATAAGCAGCTGAAGTGTGAACCCTTTTAACACGTTACCTCGGCATACCTCAGAGGGCAGATTACATTACGCCCCTAAGCTACCTAATTTAGACAAAGACCCAATGAGGGTTGCAACCACAGGGACCGTATCTACCTTCTCCTGATCCATATTCTCATTTGCCACAAAAAATTAGAACCGGCAGCCACTGTCAATAATTATTAAGCAATGTAATATTTTTTACCAGTAACCAAACACTGGATAACTAAGTAATTAACCAAATAAACAGCTGAAGTTTGAACCCTTTTATCACGTTACCTAGGCATACCTCAGAGGGCAGATTACATTATGCCCTTGAGCTACCTAATTTAGACAAAGACCCAATGGGAGTTGCAAGCACAGGGACCGTATCTACCTTCCCCTGATCCATATTCTCATTTGCCACAAAAAATTAGAACCGGCAGCCACTGTCAATAATTATTAAGCAATGTAATATTTTTTACCAGTAACCAAACACTGGATAACTAAGTAATTAACCAAATAAACAGCTGAAGTTTGAACCCTTTTATCACGTTACCTAGGCATACCTCAGAGGGCAGATTACATTATGCCCTTGAGCTACCTAATTTAGACAAAGACCCAATGAGGGTTGCAACCACAGGGACCGTATCTACCTTCCCCTGATCCATATTCTCATTTGCCACAAATAATTGGAACCGGCAGTCACTGTCAATAATTATTAAGCAATGTAATATGTTTACCAGTAAACCAAACACTGGATAACCAAGTAATTAACCAAATAAATAGCTGAAGTTTGAACCGTTTTAGCACGTTACCTAGGCATACCTCAGAGGGCAAACTACATTATGTCCTTGAGCTACCTAATTTAGACAAAGACCCAATGGGGGTTGCAACCACAGGGACCGTATCTACCTTCCCCTGATCCATATTCTCATTTGCCACAAATAATTGGAACCGGCAGTCACTGTCAATAATTATTAAGCAATGTAATATGTTTACCAGTAAACCAAACACTGGATAACCAAGTAATTAACCAAATAAACAGCTGAAGTTTGAACCGTTTTAGCACGTTACCTAGGCATACCTCAGAGGGCAGACTACATTATGCCCTTGAGCTACCTAATTTAGACAAAGACCCAATGGGGGTTGCAACCACAGGGACCGTATTTACCTTCCCCTGATCCATATTCTCATTTGCCACAAATAATTGGAACCGGCAGTCACTGTCAATAATTATTAAGCAATGTAATATGTTTACCAGTAAACCAAACACTGGATAACCAAGTAATTAACCAAATAAACAGCTGAAGTTTGAACCGTTTTAGCACGTTACCTAGGCATACCTCAGAGGGCAGACTACATTATGCCCTTGAGCTACCTAATTTAGACAAAGACCCAATGGGGGTTGCAACCACAGGGACCGTATCTACCTTCCCCTGATCCATATTCTCATTTGCCACAAATAATTGGAACCGGCAGTCACTGTCAATAATTATTAAGCAATGTAATATGTTTACCAGTAAACCAAACACTGGATAACCAAGTAATTAACCAAATAAACAGCTGAAGTTTGAACCGTTTTAGCACGTTACCTAGGCATACCTCAGAGGGCAGACTACATTATGCCCTTGAGCTACCTAATTTAGACAAAGACCCAATGGGGGTTGCAACCACAGGGACCGTATCTATCTTCCCCTGATCCATATTCTCTCGAAAGGACATTAGAACCTACAAATTTATCGTGCCCATACCCCGCGTACACACGGGGAATGTTTTAGTGAGTGGATCAATCTCAAGTCCTTCTCGGGAAGTCCCATTTTCTAGCCAATGTTATGCACATAGCCATAAGTTATACACACATACACACACACACACACACACACATATATATATATATTACTCACAAACCGCTAACGTGCATCATTCTCGAAGTATTGCACATTTTTATCTGAAATGGAAAAACTATAATGGTATATGTGTTAGTGATCTAAGCAAAAAAAAATGGACACTATTTAGGAGTTATTGTGAACCATTCTCGAGATATTAGATATTTTATTTTCCACACAAAGCACTATTTTCTTTCGAAAGAATCAAGTGATATCGAAGTGGATAACCTTATTTGTTTAATTTGAAGCATAAAAAAGAGCACATAAATATTCTACGAGTTACAAGAATTCTCTAAATTTTTATTGTCTTTGCGCAGTATCTAAATTTACACATCTTTAGTGATATGTTAATGTTCAGTGAGTTCTGCAATGTGTTCAAAACATCAGTTTTTTAAATAAAAATCTCTTTCTGTAGAAACGATTTAACATGCTATGTAGGGTGTTGTTGTTGAGACCCAGGCCGTCCGACCTACCAGAAAGGTGTAAGGTAACTGTTTGGACGTCCGGGAAGTGCCACCCAATTTAGATCGGAACCCAGTGGGGGAGGCATCCACAGGGACCGTACCCTCCTTCCCCTACCACCAACCTCACGGAAGGACTTACGGACCCACATGTTTAACGTGATCGTACTCCGCGTGAACACGGCGGCAGTTTTGGCAGCGGCTGGAATCGAACCCGGGCCTACCGAGTGCAACTCCAGCGCGCTAATCAATGGGCTACCGCTCCCTCTGTATGTAGGGCCCGCTATGTAGGGTGTCGAAAGCCCAGACCACCCGACTCATCCGTAGACTAAGAGCAACTATTTGGATGGCCGGGAAAACGCTATGTAGGGTGTGTAAAACATGCAGCGAATTTACCATGCCTAATTTGCAAACATTTTGCATTCTGAGCTGTCTAAGTTAAGTTTAGTTCACATATTTTTATGTGAATAACATCCATGTTTGGGGGTATCTTCTGTATTATATCGGAGCGATACGGAAAATGTAAACACTGCACAAGCTTTTATCTTCGATCCTAATAAGTAATAGATAAAATTGTAAACAATTTTATTAGTTTTAATCGAAAATAGTTTACCAATTATGTATATATAAAATAATTTCAATATTTTATTATTTATTTATTACTTTCCTTATATACAATAATGTATAAGAAAGTATTGTGACGGGGTTGAATATTCGAATTCGAGTTTTCAAAGGAAAGCACGTACAAGCATACCTGATCACGAATCGAGCATTTTTGAGGGGATGTCTGTGTCTGTGTGTGCGTGTGTGTGAAAGTATGTGTGTGTGTGTATATGGGTGTGTCTACGTGTGCGTGTGTGAGTGTGTGAAGACTGTCTCACGAACGAATGGTGCGCTTCGAATGCAATTTGGTACAAAAATTACAATCCCTGAATACTGGCAGCCAATTGTTTTTAAACACAATCGAATGTTCAGAACCCCCCGAAACTTTCAAGTGAAATTTTGAAAAACTCATCAAATAATTGAAACGTTTCATAAAGTTACGCAAACAGACATTACTTATGTAATTTTTCCTTGGAAAACGATTGACTTAAACTTTAGAATGTTAGCATGAACAGTTCTCGAGATATTAAATATTTTTCAAATACATTTATCTATAAAATCCCATAAATTAAAAAAATATTAACTGTTGAGAAATAAGGTTCACTTTTCATATATAATATCATGCGATAAATTGGGTGACATCATTCTCGTGGATCTAGTTCGTTCCTTTCATGAGAAAATATACTTTGAGTAATACTTTTGTATTTTAACGCCAATAGTCATTTATCTGCTATAAGAATAACTTATTTCTACGTCCATAACGCTTGGCGAAATGTTTTGCGAAGAATTTGGAGGAATGTCGCCAACTTAGCGACTTTTTGAAATGTTGCAAAATTGACGAAGATCTCGCCAGATGGATAAAAATGACGACAAATTGACGAAAATTTAATATCTTGGAAAGAATATAAGTAACTACTATAAGAATAACTTATTTTAACACTTTATAACATAGTTGAAAAGTGTTTATGACTTTGTTCATTCTGTCTGTCCGTTAGCACGATAACTGCCGTAAAAATTACTTTATCAAAATGAAATTTTAGTATGTTGTTCAGAGGGTCTGTGGGACCTATGGGAATATAAATAAATAATATCACCCAATTGGTTTTGGATTGAACCCGGGTTGAAAAAATGAAATACATTGAACCCTATGGAACCTAATTTTTAAACACATTTTAAGCAAATTTAAAATTCACAAATTGCTTCGAAAGTTTTACGAAATATTTAAATTATTCCATAAGATATATAAAAAAAAAATCAGCAAAATATATTCAGTAGTTTTTTAAATAAAAATTAAAATAATAATTACTCCCTTTATATGAAGAGATCACATTACCATTATATGACGAAACCACGTAACCCACTTCAAAATAAAATATGTCATCCATCTTTGTGTCAAAATCGTGATTTTTAAATTTCTTTTTAATTCATATTTAGTGTTGTATTCGTCCTAAAACCGCTTTATTTTTGCTTAAATTCTGTGCATCTACATCCTGATACAACGCAATTACAATATATTTGAGTTCAAATTATAGTCCAACTTTGATTATTTCTACAACGAAGCCTAATTTTCCCTTATGGAGGATAAAAACATCAAAAGATATAGAATGAGTTGCATAAGAATTGCTGCATTTCTTTAACGCAAAATTGTTTAGCTTATTGAGTCTGCAATATAGCTGATATGAATGAAGCATTCATTGATTTTACAGAGAGAAGCAGACGATTTTTTCGATGAAGTTTTAAGCATAGAGTTAAATTACTTGAACTTCCATGGTTTTAAGTTTTTAAATAAAATAAATTATTATAGTATTGTGATGAATAAAATAAATGGAATAAAGTTCATGAATGAAATGCTGCTTTTATACAGAGAGCCAGGCGATTTATATTTCGATGGCGTCAGATGAATAAAGTTCATTTGTTTTCGATGAAGTTTTCGAATATAATAAATTATTGTAGTATTATGATAATTTTAAAAATATTACCGAGGAATGTATCGCATTTTAGAGATGTTTAAACCAGGCAATATATGTTTTAATGCCGTCATTTGAATGCAGTTCATTTTTTTCGATGAAGTTTTATGTTTTCAAATATAATAAATTAATGTAGTATTGTGATAATTTTAAAAATATTACCGAGGAAGGTATCGCATTTTAGAGATGTTTAAATAAAATTGCATTAAAGTTGGAAAGTGTTTTATAATCCATGCTTTATGCATGATTGATATTTTCTTGTTTTTTACTGTAAAAGTACTAAATTCATTGTATTATATAAGGAAAGTCATGTGCTGCCCACATCAGATTTTTTATTTATTTTTCTTTTTAAACTATAGTTTTTATCATCGAGTTTTTGTTTCACTTTGCTTACTTTTATTCGAAATATCTTCTAAACTATGCAAGTATATATAAAAATTATAAGCAACAAAAGTGTTTAGTTCGAAGTCTAGTTTCCAGATTAATAATTTGTTTTTACAAAGCTGTTATAGTTTTCGAAGGATCGCCTTGTCAAGTTCAAGAAGATTGAAAATTTCTGTTTTTAATGTTTGTAATGATTATATCCCGAAAACTAAAAGCGCTAGCTGTGAACTATAAAAAATAATTTGTGGACCTGTAAAAACCTTACAAGTATATGTAATTAGATTTCGAATTGGGTTCTAGGGTTTTTAAATAGTCGTTATAATTTTTATATTTTGGCACTTTAAACTGTTTTGAAAAGATGTTTCTAATTTCGATATTTAAATATTTTGAACCAGTTGACAAACCACCCGCAAAAAAATATATTATTCAAAATCACTTCGGCTCCATCAGACTTGAACCACTGCCGATATTTTTATTTCTAAAATGATTCCAGTTGAACGCCTTGAGTTGCTTAGGAACGAAATATAATCCTCTGCAGACTATTGATAAACCAAACAAGTATTTAAAATATCTGAAAATCATTTAAAAGAGATTAATTTCATTTTTATGCTTCTACAAATCATTATGCATGCATGCTTGAAAATAAGTACTTTCTTAAAAGTGTATTTTTAGTCATTTATGGTCAAATTCTTTGGAAGTATTTTTTAATTACTTCTTAATTGGTTGTTGCCGAGCCATGGAGGCTAATTCCTTTAACTATAGTTTGTACTTACATACTTTGTTTTTAAAACTGGCAACAATCTCGCTATTTGTTAATTAGTTACTTATTCAAGAGTAATTATAAGGATATGTAAACATTTTACGTTTGAATAAATATAGAGGCTTCGGTTACTTATGAACGACTGTAACTTAAAATAGTTACTAAATTGTACGTGTAGTAACACTATGTAAAAAACTAGAACTTGATAGATATTTTAGTAATTCACATAATTAGAATTTTAATGTTTCGAAATTTAAGATTTTGATAGCAATATTTCTATCGGTACACAATAATGTATTTCTGTAACAATGTTTGTAGTATTGTCTACGTACAAAAACCACAGTTTGAACTACCGCAGTATGAATTTGGATATAAATGATATTAAAAAAGTAATTCATTGGCATTGCTGTAGTGTTACTAATTCAACATAAAAATCTTTAGATATGTTTTTCAATAAAAGAAGTAAATTCAATAAATTATAGAAAATTTCAGTAAAATGGAAGAAAGAGTAACTTGCTAACAAAAGCCAATAATTAAAACTTACAAAATGTTCAGGTAATATTACCGCGTAATTATGTCATGTTATTTTAATGTACTAAACGTAATGTTAGTTTACGCCAATTAACCCGAAAATTAACTTCGCAAAAGTCAATACCTAGTTTATACTACATTTCTAATTTACTTGATAGGTTATGACTTGCAGATTACATATAAAAAATATCTGCTGTCTTCAATCACACTTAAAATTATATGGAAATTTATATGTCCTCATAGTTCGAAACATTTACATTCAGTGTTTCTTGATGAAATATTATTAAGATGGTCGTATCTACGACATATAAAACACTGTAAAAAACACTGGTTGAATTACATTGGACACATTTCATCTTCATAAACGTTTGCTTCAAGCAATTAGCCCCATCGTTCTACTTTTCAGAGTCAAAAATCATTTTTAGCGGCATTTGACACCTTCCTGAAGTTTTTATCTAAACTCAAACCCTAGAGCATTTGACGATGTGGAAGAAGCAAAGTTGAATTTAATGGCCTAAGCAAGGGAGTGTTTGGGAGATAATACATCCTTTCCACGACATTGGTGGAAAGATTATGTTAGTTCTTTAAAGGTTGGAGAAAGAAATCCAACACTATGAACCTCTTGTTCAGCTATAATTTCCTTCCATCCTGCCGACGTTTATGAATGGTTGTTTATAATACAAAAAAGCAATGAGATTGAGTTTGTCATTTTGAGGAAGGGAATTGGTAAATATTTAGAATGATATACTCATCAATCCCCTCTAGTATTGCCTTGAACTGTCGATTTGATGTACTGAAATATGACCTACTGAAAACTTGACCATGGCAGATACAAAATAGTATATATTGAGAGACTAAAGTATGATCACGTGATTATTACTTCTGCTTCTGTTGCCCATGCTATGGAACATTCAGTGAACTGCGCGTTGAGAGGGAACCTTGACTTGGTTTCCAAATCGAATTTTCTGTAATTAAAACTGTTATCCTGTTGGACTGAATCAGTCTGCCAAATTTCAGTTGGCAGACTGCAGTTAAGGCTTAGGGTCGTCAACAGCTGCTGGATCGTCCAGCAGCTGAATCGTCCAGCAGCTGTTGACGACCCCAAGCCTTAAACTCAGACCTGGTTTATCGTCTGGTGGTCTACCACCTCTTCTCCCTCCTTGCATCCATTCCCTCCTTGCATCCCTCCTTGCATCCATTTGCCTTAAGACTTCGGGTCGTCAACAGCTGCTGGATCGTCCAGCAGCTGTTGACGACCCCAAGCCTTAAACTCAGGCCTGGTTTATCGTCTGGTGGTCTACCCTAAACTCTAATTGGTGCTGCTTTTGAATAATTCACATTTGTAGCTGTTTTGATAATGCTGCTTCGAACATTTACGGTTATTCTACGGTCAAAGCTTACTCGGTTGTGTCTTTATTTATTATTTCTTGAACACTGCTCAGACTTTGCATCCATTTTCCTTCTCCACATCAGAAATGCATACGGGGCAGTTGCTTTGTATAAAATAGCTTGGTGATCATAATGATTTGGTCATTCATTGTATTTTCGTACATGTATAAACTGGCTGTAATTGCAATATTAAATCTCTTGCATATATTATATTTATTCCTTGTTGAGACATCATTTGTTCTCTGTAAAATTTTACCATGACCAACTATTGGGTTATTTTACAATACTGCATTTTGTCCTATATGGATTTTCGTTGTTTTACTGAATTCATCACGACTCATACAAGAAAACGAAATATAATCCCTGAAAACTTATAAAGAATACTTTTTTTTCCCAAAATATTTAGAAATGCATTTAAAAGGGATTATATTCATTTTTCTACTCGTACAAATCATTATAATTATATTTTTGAAAACTTCTTTAATTCTCGACTATTTCGCCATTCGTAGTCAAAATCTCTTGAAATGTTTATAATTACTTTTTAATTGTCTGTGGCGTAATTATTAGCATGTTAATTCTTTCTAAAATTTTATTGCGATATTTTGCTTTTTAAAGCGACAATTTGTGTCTACATACATTTAAACGAATTGTTCGTGCTCGAATAATTAGAAATGTTAAACTATTTTTTTTTTTAATTTTTAATGAGCGCCTGCAAGTTGGTGATTGGCGATTTCTAGTCATGTGATGTTGTACCCGTTTTTGCGTTACAATAAATAATTTAATTGTTGAGGGTCTCTACTTTACATTACTTTTCCCATTGAATTTGACTATTGGATATTTTTCCCCTGTTTTTGCTTTCTTTGTATGCAATAATGTATAAGGAAAGTATTGTGACGGAGTCGAAAATTTAAATTCGAGTTTTCGACGGGAGAGCACATTTCAAGCATCCCTGATCACGATTCGAACATTTTTGAGGTGATGTTTTTGTGTGTGTGAGTGTTGTCAGAAACGCCGTAGAAATTTACCCAACTTCACACGTTTCAATATGTACGAAAATAATTACAACTGCTTTTCAAGAAAACAGTTCGAATTAATGAAGACGGAAGATATCAAGTTAGTCTTCCTTGGATGCATACTCAAGGAGAATTACCAACTAACAGAGAAATAGCTGAGAAGAGATTGAATGCCACAACATCGAAACTCATGAAAGAAGGAAAGTTTGAAAGCTACAATGCTGTTTTCCATGAGTGGTGGCAAGAAGGAATAATCACAGAAAGTTCAGAGAATAGTGGTCATTTTTTACCTCATCGAGGAGTATTTAAATGCAATTCATCGACTAATGTTAGACCTGTCTTTGATGCATCCTGTAAACAGAAAGGATCTTATTCCTTAAATGAATGTTTAGCGAAGGGACCAAATCTATTGGAACTGATTCCCACAATACTTTTGAAGTTTCGAGAGAAAAAAATCGGCGTTATTTCGGACATAAAGAAGGCTTTCTTGCAAATATCTGTTGTTAAAAGTGATCAAGAATTTTTAAAATTTCTTTGGTGGCAAGGTAAAAGCCAGAATGCTATAAAGATTTTTCAACATTGCAGAGTAGTCTTTGGATTAAACTGTAGTCCTTTTTTTCTTGGAGCAGTGATACAACACCATTTGGACAAATATTCATCTTCAGCTCAACATAAGGTAACACAGAAACTTAAATCAGCATTTTATGTTGATAATTGTGTGTGTTCTGTAGACTCTGAAGTGGAATTGCAAGAATTTGTTCAAATATCCACAGAGGTGATGGCGGAAGGAAAATTTGAATTAAGAGACTGGGAACATACCGAAATAACGGATACTTGTGTCAAATCTAATCCGTCAACAGTCTTGGGATTGTTATGGGACAAACAAGAAGATGTATTATTCTGTGACATCGCAGCGATAAGCAAACCTGAAGGGACCATCAGTAGAAGAACTATTTTATCTATTGCACAAAGACTATTTGACCCCATAGGTTTCACTTGTCCAGTTACATTGTATCCTAAGTTGTTATTACAAAATAGTTGGAAATCTAAATTGAGTTGGGATGCTGAAGTACCGAAAGATGTTTCACATAACTTTTTGAAATGGATCGCTGAACTACAAATGCTTAATGTCGTGAGGATTCCTAGACATGCTTTTACCAATGATAACTCAACATTGAGTCTACATGTGTTTTGTGATGCATCTGGGATTTCATATGCAGCTGTTGTATATTTGCGATGTGAAACCGACACTAATATTTCCGTGCAGCTACTCATGGCAAAATCAAGAGTTGCACCATTAAAACCCATTTCTATTCCAAGACTAGAACTTTTAGCTTGTTGTATTGGTGCACGTCTAGCAGACTTTGTGAATAAAAGCTTGAAATTTGATTCTGTTAGGGAATATTTCTGGACGGATTCTTCTACTGCCCTACACTGGATTAAAAGAAATGAGCAGTGGGGAGTATTTGTCAAAAATAGAGTAAATGAAATCCAGAAATTATCTAATATTGAAAATTGGAGACATGTTAATAGCCAAAATAATCCTGCTGATCTGCCCTCCAGAGGATGCTCAGTGAAGAAATTAATTGAATCCCGATGGTGGGAGGGACCTCCATGGCTGAAACAGAATGAAAAGGATTGGCCACGCTCTGAATGCACGGTTAATGAAATAGACGTGCTGCAAGAAAGAAAAAATATCTCTGCGGTTCTGTTGAGTAAAACGTTTAAAGAGACATGGTTTCTATCATATTTTTCAAAGTATACAAAAATTATAAGAATGGTAGGATGGATTTTGAGATTTCTTCAGAATGCTCGAAAGAACATTCCTGATCGAAACACTGGAGAATTATCTGCTGATGAGTTGAATAAAGCTGAAAAGGCAATTATCAAAACTGTTCAAAGAGACACCTTTACCAAGGAACGGTTAAATAGTTTGAAATCCTTGTGTCTGTTGAAAGACCGTGATGGTTTAATTCGAGTGGAAACAAAGTTGACAGAACGTAAAGATGAAGACAATTTCAAGTACCCAATACTACTGCCAAGCGAACATAAATTGGTAGAACTTATCATCCAAGAACACCATGCAACCAAACTTCATGCCGGATTACATTCCTTATTGTCAGATTTGCGTGAAAAATTCTGGATACTTAATGGAAGGAGAACAGTACGCCGTGTAATTTCGAAATGCATTAGATGCAAGAGACACAATGCAAAATGTATACAAACAACTCCAGTTCCTCTTCCAGAAGACAGAGTCAGACAAGCGTCAGTTTTTGAAATTACTGGAGTAGATCTGGCTGGACCCCTCATATTGAGGGGAGGTGTGAAAAGTTGGGTTGTTCTTTATACGTGTGCTGTTTATAGGGCTATTCATTTGGAGCTCATAACATCATTATCTACTAAAGCTTTTCTGCTCAGTTTCAGACGGTTCATAGCACGTCGTGGAAGACCTAATACCATCTATAGTGATAATGGAAGTAATTTTGTCGGAGCTGATAATCTTCTACAAAAAATTGATTGGAAAACCATTGAAATAGAAACAGCAGTCAAAAGAATTACTTGGAAGTTCAATCCACCCTCCGCTGCTTGGTGGGGAGGGTTTTGGGAACGTCTTGTGCAGATGGTTAAGAGACTGTTGAGACGGGTCTTGGGAACAGCTTCTTTAGACTATGAAGAAATGATGAGCATTCTCTGCGATTGCGAAGCAATAATTAATGCCAGACCACTGACTTACATTTCCGAAGATCCTGAAAACCTAACTCATTTGACTCCGGCTATGTTTTTGCAGGACATGCAGACGGTGGGAGTGCCAGACTTGGACCTTTTGGACAAAGTGGATCTCACAAAAAGACTGAGATATCAGCAGACATTAAAGGATCAGCTAAGGAAAAGATTTAGAGTAGAGTATCTTGGCCAATTAGTGCAACATAGGGGAAAAATGAAAATGCTGAATGTCAAAATTGGAGATATAGTTCTCATTGAATGCGAGAATAAGAAAATAACTTTCTGGCCAATGGCAAAAATAACTGAAGTTTATCCCGGAAAAGATGGCAGCAACAGAGTTGTGAAATTAAAGACAGCAACGGGGGAACTAATTCGACCAGTTCAGAGAATTTTCCCTCTTGAAATTGAATGTCCATCCCGAGAACCAGAAACCGATACTGTAGCTAGTGAGAAAAGGGTTGTGGACACTTCACCCTCTGCTCAACGAAAGACTGTTGTTACTAGAAGTGGTAGAACAATTAGACTCCCATCTAGGTTTAGATAAATGTAGAAAAGTTTAATTTCCATTTAAATGTTAATTTATCTTTAATTTATTGTAAGTTTTGATTATAATGTTTAAATCAAAAGGTGGGAGAATGTTAAGTAACACACATTGATTTCGTTATTCAAGTTTTATATTTAAATTTGCATTTCTTGTGAATTTGTTTATTTTAGTTTTGTAATAATGCTATGGCAACACTCGTGGGTTTCTGTAGACGTTGTCAGATGAACGACCGGTTTTGTTTACGAGTTGACGTTGGCTGTACGAATGTTAAGTTTGAAGTAAAGTTTCTGGTTCCTGAAAAGCAGTTGTAATTATTTCGTACATATTGAAACGTGTGAAGTTGGGTAAATTTCTAGGGCGTTTCTGACATTGACTAACTGAGGAAGACTAACTTGATATCTTCCGTCTTCATTAATTCGAACTGTTTTCTTGAAATGATCCGAAACAGCTGTTTCTACTTCGTCTTTGCTTTGATGTTCACATGGTTCAGTGATTCCAATAGCTTCTAACTTCCATAAATCAGGAACATTGTTACTATGAATCGAAAGTGAAGTTAAAACCGAACCATAATTGCTATACTTTGAATCCTCTTGCGACTTTCCCATTACAACCCATCCTAGATGAGTTTGCACAGCGACCAGTCCACACTTTAGCTGATGAACGCGTCCTGTGTAAAGTTGACCAGCGAAATCGGCTCCAATAAGTATTTCAATAGATGGCTGATTGCTTCCTATATCCGTGAACTGGATTCCCTTTTGTCTCATTTCTTCCAACCATAATCCAGTCTTGAGTCTTGGTATTGAACCACATATAACAGGTTGGTCTAACACTTTAATTTTACAGCAATAGTTATTAACTGAACTATTCAAAATTACATTGTAGCACTTGTGCTCTCTCCTAGAGGTGATTCCTCCAAACACGACTTGTGTTAATATATCAGTATTCACCGGATTAAATCCCATCTGCTTTGCAGTACTTTCTAGAATATAAGAACGCTGAGAACCTGTATCAATCAGTGCCCTAACTTTTCGGTCTTTTCCGTGAGCTTTAAGAACCACAAGCAGTGTTTGCAATAGTACTTCAGAGTGGCCTTGGCTGGATAAAGTAATATTCTGATCCCCACCTTCTTTGAACTCTGTAACTAAAGCCCTTTTATTATTGGTTAGTTCAGGACACATAACTACCCAGTGCCTTTTGGAACAAATTATACACCGAACATGTGATTTGCACTGTTTAGAACGATGTCCAATCCGTAAACAAGTGAAGCATCCCTTCTTTCTTTTTAAAATATCGTGCTTCTCTTCTAGAGAAAGTTTTTGAGCTTTGAAGCATTCTTTACTTTCATGAAATTTTCCGCAAAATACACAAATGGACTTTTCACATGAATTTATCCCTAAAAATAAATCAGTAGCAGTCGGTAAATTCATACCCGTTTCCTTACAAATTTCCTTTCGACTACTTTTCTCATTTTGCTTAAAACCAGCTTTAGCAAGCGAGATACGCTCTTCACCTTCTACTTCAGTTCTTAGGAACAATAACAGGTTTTTCAACTTATCAATGTAAGTATCACTTTCTTCACCTTTAGCCGCCACCGGATTTCTTAACCAGACTCGTAGTATTTCTTCCGGTATGCAAGATTCAACAAGGGGAAAAAGCATTGCTGCGTATTTGTCAGAAGTCATACCAATTGATTCAAGAGACCTTAAATGCGATTCTAACTTATCATACAATTGAGCTGTATTTGCTTTGGATTTTGAAGACACTGCATTTTTAATCACCAGTCCAAGCAATTCCCTGACATAGAACTCTATGAGTAGCTCTTCCCTTCCAAATCTATTTTTAAGGCTTTCAACAGCTTTTGAATAATTTTCTGCAGTAGGAGGGAAGCTGTCTACTATTTCTTTTGCTCTTGTGCCAACGATCATAGACTGAATTAAATATTGAAATTTATCTTCTTCTTCCATCAATTTATCTTCATGGATTCTCTTGAATTGACTCCAAAATGCTAGCCAATCTTTTATTTCACCCCCAAATTTCAAAAATTCAATTTTAGGAAGCTTCAGTTTCGTTTTTTCTTGAACATGGGAAAAACTCGCACTCGGTTTGGTGGCGGTTTTATTTAAATGCATTTCGACGCCAACCCTAGCTGTAACCATTTTTCCGTGATATTCTTCTATTACCCCATATTCAGTTTCATATTCTTCCACTTTTGAATCATCGGCAAGCAAAGCGTTACAGATTTCGTCGTCGATCTCTGCTAAATTCAACATTAATCTGTCCATATTTGCCAAATGTGTTTGAATAATTTTATCGTCTGGTTCCTCATCAATTAAAGCCGTTGTCAAAATGTTATACGACTTTGTAAAAGACGCTCGAATCGGCTTTCGCTTTCTTATGAGCAGTCCCATTATGAAAATGTGACAGCGACAGGCTTAGTTAAAACAAAATTCCAAACGAAACTAACCTTTCTATCTTCACGATCACGTCCGGGTCACCAAATGTCAGAAACGCCCTAGAAATTTACCCAACTTTACACGTTTCAATATGTACGAAATAATTACAACTGCTTTTCAGGAACCAGAAACTTTACTTCAAACTTAACATTCGTACAGCCAACGTCAACTCGTAAACAAAACCGGTCGTTCATCTGACAACGTCTACAGAAGCCCACGAGTGTTGCCATAGCATTATTACAAAACTAAAATAAACAAATTCACAAGAAATGCAAATTTAAATATAAAACTTGAATAACGAAATCAATGTGTGTTACTTAACAAGTGTGTGTGTGTCAGTGAGTCTGTGGAGACGATAATTGACGAACGAATGGACCGATTCGAACTAAATTTGGTACAAAAATTACAATCCGTGAATACTGGAAGCCTATTACTTTTTTATACGCAATCAAATGTTCAGAACCCCCTAAATTTTCGAGTAAAATTTTGAACGAAATTAGAAAACGATTAACATAAATTTTAGAACACTAGTATGAACCGTTCTCGAGATATTGCACATTTTTCAAAAAAATTATCAAAAAATTATATAAAATAAAAAAAAATATTTCCTATTGAGAAACATGTTCGCTTTTCACATGTAATATCACGCGGTAAATTTGGTGACATCATTCTCGTGGATCTAGCTCGTTCTATCCATGAAAAAAAATATTTTGAGTAATAATTTTGTGTTTAAACGCCAATAGTCATTTATCTGCTATGAGAATAAATTATTTCTCCGTCCATAACGCTTGGCGAGATTTTGGCGGAAAGTCGCCAACTTGGTGACTTTTTTAAATGTTACCAAATCAATGAAAATCTCGCCAAATGGATCAAAATGACACTAAATCAATGAAAATTACGACTATTTGACGAAAATTCAATATTTTGGAAAGAATCTAAATATCTACTACAAGAGTAATATATTTTATTTTACTGTAAAAGTAGTAAATTCATTGCATTTTATAAGGAAAGTCATGTGCTGCCCACATCAGAATTTTTTTTTGTGTGTGTGTGTAGAGAATTATTGGGTTTCCGTAAATTTCCGAATTTGAGAATTATGTAGTAAAATATACTAAAACATCTTAAATACATTTTTGACGCTTAAGTGCAGGGTTTGGCAGTTAGGTTGAATAAAAGAGCCACATGTGTCACAAAGCGGGACTTGGGGGGGGGGGAGGAAGGGGGACAAAAATCATTATAGTAAAAATGTTTCCTAGTTTAACATTTTTTAAGGGCACACATTAATGACAAGTCTAACAAACTGTTATATTAAAATTTGTGTTAAAATAGTAAAAATTAAGTTCACTGCTATCTCTAATACTGAAACGCATTAAATATGAACTGCATTGTACAGTAATCATATGTATAAGCAAATACAATTTTAACTGAAATGCATGTTATGAACGATACACTGAGAGAGAAATGAATATAAATTCACAGATTTAGATATTCCAATGCCAATACATAGAAAATTAAAAAAGATAATTGTATAAGTCTAGGAAAATTTCTAAAATATATTAGGTACTCGAGTCAAATTTTTATTTTTAGAAAACCAGTAACATTTTTTTTGCAGAAAATTTGTAAAACTGTTTTAATGTAAGATAAGTCTTGTAATTAAACATGATTTCTAGATGCACAAGCTATAAATTAAATAAGTTGAACAAAATAATTAATATTAGTCAAATAAGAATAATCTGATGTGAGCAGCACATTACTTTCCCTGTAGACTTATATTAACGTTCTCTATATTTTAATTAAATTTATTTCACTTTTAATTCAATTTTCGTTCTCATTCGGTAACCGGGCTTATTTTCAAAGGTGGTGTAGGGAAAGTACGGAAAACTAAAATATCTCGAGAAGAGCTAGTCCAAGTGTAATAGGGTTAGTCTTATTCTTTTCGTCGTTAAAAATTACGTATTAAATCAGCATTTAATGGATATATTTGAGTATACCCAGTTCTTTAGTTGAGATTTGGGCGATTTTTGCTGGCCATTTTGCAAAAAAAGGCAGGTCATTTTTTCCCGAATCGTACCAAAATCTAATCAGCACCAGGGTAACCCACAAGTGACTCATCTACCGAATTTTGTTAAATTCGGTCCATTAGTTTTTCAGTTAGAGTGGATACAAGCTTTTGAGGTCATTTCGCAAAAAAAGGCGGGTTCTTTTATCCCGAATTGTACCCAAAACTAATCAGCACCAGACTCGCTCACAAGTAACTTACCTACCAAATTTTGTGAAATTCCGTCCATTAGTTTTTTAGTTAGAGTGGATACAAAATCTGCACAGACAGACAGACAGACACACAGACACCCACACAGACGTCACGCTAAAAATAGTTTTTTCATATTCTAAAGGTCTCGAAACGTATAGATCTGGCGAAAACTCGAGTTGCGATTTTCGGCATGATTCCAATGCTTTCCCTATACATTACCATGTATTGCAGGGAAAGTAAAAAATCTGATGTGGGCAGCACATGACTTTTCTTGCAGACTTATATTTACGTTCTCTTTATTATAATTAAATTTATTTCACTTTTAATTCAATTTTCGTTCTCATTCGGTAACCGGGCTTATTTTCAAAGGTGGCGTAGGGAAAGTACGAAAAACTAAAATATCTCGAGAACGGCTAGTCCTAGTGTAATGGGGTTGGCCTTATTCTTTTCGTCGTTAAAATTTACGTATTAAACAAGCATTTAATGGATATATTTGAGCATACATAGTTCTTTAGTTTAGATTTGGACGATTTTTGCGGGCCATTCTGCAAAAAAAAGCAGGTTATTTTTTTCTGAATCGTACCAAAATCTAAACAGCACCCGGATGCCCTATACGTGACTTATCTACCAAATTTTGTGAAATTCGGTCCATTAGTTTTTCAGCTACAGTGGATACAGGCTTTTGCGGGCCATTTCACAAAAAAGGCCGGTTGTTTTATTCCGAATGGTACCCAAAACTAATCAGCACCAGCCCCGCCCACAAGTGACTTACCTACAAAATTTCGTGAAATTCGGTCCATTAGTTTTTTAGTTAGAGTGGATACAAAATCTGCACAGACAGACACACAGACAGACACACAGACAGACAGACACACACACAGACGTCAAGCTAAAAATGGTTTTTTCGTATTCTAGATGTCTCGAAACGTGTAGATCCGTCGAAAACTCGAGTTGCGATTTTCGGCATGATTCCAATGCTTTCCCTATACATTACAATGTATTGCAGGGAAAGTAAAAATGCAATTTTGAATGTGGAAAATATTTATATTTAAAATATTAATGTTGTTTAATTATAAACATGTACATTCAATAATACTAAAATTCTATTCTAATAAAATACTATCGACAAATGTAAGACACAAAAATTACAATATAATGCAGGATAGAACACAAAAATTACAATATAATGCAAGATAGAACACAAAAATTACAAAATAATGCAAGAGAGAACACAAAATATTTTTTGAACCCAAAAGAAAAAAAAACTGGGCTAAATTAAAATTTATTTTGATAAAATAATAAGCATTTAACAAGTTAAGCTTAATATAAAACAACTCAATTTTAAATCGAGATTTTTATTGCTGTATAGTCTTCGACAATTTTTTCATTTTTGATTTCATTTGTAGAGTGCAAATTTGTATGGTACTGTGAAGACTTTCATCTATTAGTCGAGTGTAAAATTTATTTTTTCTGCACAGAAAAGATTTGCTCGAATATGCAAATACTGCCAAGTGCAGTTGTGTATATTTTTGCAACATTTTGATTCCCGTAAAATTGGTTGGTAAACGTTTTAAGAACTGGATGAGATTATCCACCTGATAAAAACTTTTTCAGTGTAACATTTTGCTAAATTTACAAAACTTCCATTTTGACTAAAGTGGAACATTATCAATATGTCCGCATCAAAAGAGCCAAGAATTAATTGCAGGTCAAAATATTTTCGTGAACATTTACAAGCCTCTTTCAAAAATTCGTTTTCATGGGCTTCGATATTTACAACAAATACATCCTTTTACGACATTCACAGGTCTGCTGAAATTTCTAAAGAACGACGTGTTACAGAATAGTACAAAATTCTTTTATTCATATGTTTATTAAGTAGACTCAGTTTTGTTTCAAATGCTTTTAAGGCTGAAAAAAAATTAGCAATAAGTTTATCTTAACATTAAGCTCATTTTTAGGATGTCATGTCTTCCTTAACTGCAAGAGATATATATGATCCACTTTTATCTGATAATTGAGACATAGTATTACCCTTTTCTGTCATAATATATTTCTTCTCATAAGGGAAAAAAATCTACTCAGAACGGCTCCTCTACTTAAGCATCTCACATTTGAGAAATATTAAACGGCGCCAATTTCTGAATTTAACTATCAAAAATTGTTGGAATAGAAAAAGACATAACGGTATTGCTTATATTTCGAAAAATATACATTTTGATAGGAAATTCATTAAAAAGTATTTAAAATTCTAGCAAGATAAAATTATTTTAAAATAAAATGTTTTATTGTTGTTGAAGTTTACGGACCACACGAAATGCAAAAATGGAGAGAAGTCGCTGGCCGCCAATCACAAAGTGGCAGGCCGCCAAAGTGGTGGGCCACCTAAACCCCTGATTTAGTGCATGCGTGTTTGTGACGTTTTAGTGTATTTTTAACATTTTAGTGCATGTGTGTTTATTTGAGGGATATAGACATGGTAACTGAAGAACAAATTCATACATATTGCGATGGACTATTACGTGTAGACTTAAATATTGATATTAGACATACATAATAAATTACAAAGTTGCGTGAAAAGGTATACAATTTTATGAAATCGATAAAAATTTTCAGGGGATTAAATTTGAAGAAATAGAAAATTTAATAAGGTGATATACAAACTTTCAGCATTTTATCATAAAAAGTCCCAGAGATATGTTTAAACAAAGTTTGTGAGGGATTAATCAGAAATTAAAATGTAAATGTTTACAGCAAGAGTGCAAATGACGCAACGCAGAAATGCATCATAGGCAAATAATATCTGCCTCTTATCTTTAGATTTATTTACAATTTTTTCAAAAATATGCTTCCTGACAAATACCTGAAAATTTTACTTGATTAATTACAGAATAAAACTTGGAAATGGCGCAATCAAAATGAACATTAAAACAGCTTAGATATGTATGCATATGCAAATATCTGCTTCTGATCGGTGCGTCACACTTTCTTCCCGGGGCGCGGTAGCCCATTGGTTAGCGCGCTGGAGTTGCACTCGGTAGGCCCGGGTTCGATTCCAGCCACTGCCAAAACTGCCGCCGTGTTCATGCGGAGTACGATCACGTTAAACATGTGGGTCCGAAAGTCCTTCCGAGAGGATGGTGGTAGGGGAAGGAGGGTACGGTCCCTGTGGATGCCTCCCCCACTGGGTTCCGGTCTAAATTGGGTGGCACTTCCCGACCGTCCAAACAGTTACCTTACACCTTTCTGGTAGGTCGGACGGTCTGGGTTTCAACAACAACACTTTCTTCCCGGCCGTCCAAACAGTTGCTCTTAGTCCTCTGGACGAGTCGGACGGTCTGGGTCTTCAACACAATTGCAACAGACGAATCATCACATGAGAAAGTTGTTTATGCTCTGCCATTGATCAATGACTTCGCTTTCGCAAGCGTAGCGGGCGCAGTCCGGCAATCTGAGCGACCCTTAAGTATTTCACATTTCTGCTGCATTTTGAGAATGTAGTTAGCCTGTACCGACGGTATGCCGCAATACAGCAACGAAGAACTTTTTGAAATGCTTATGCTGCATAGTTTATGCTAACGACACTGCACGGGAATATCAGTGTTCTTTTCCCAATTCTCGACTTCCTTCTGGGAAATTTATTTCCCGATTAGTGCAACGAGCGCGTGAAAGAAGAAGCGTACATCGTGTATGTGCACTAGGTAATCCCAGACTTCACTCAACTGATGTAGAAATTGATATTTTGGCTTACTTTTGCAGTCATCCACATAGTAGTGTTCGCACCGTTGCTTCAGAAATGAACGTACCACGTGCAACAGTTTGGAGAATACTGAGACTGAATAAATGGCATCCGTTTAACATTCATGCTGTGCAAGGACAGGAGCCAACAGATTATCAACATCGTCTAGATTTTTGTAATTGGATTTTAAATCAGAGAGATACAAAACCCTCTTTCCTAAAAAACGTAATTTGGACCGACGAATGCTGTTTTAAACAAGATGGATGTATAAATCCTCAAAATGAGCACTTCTGGTCTGACACAATTCCATTCGTGGTACGTTGTTGTTGTTGAGACCCAGACCGTCTGATCTACCAGAAAGGTGTAAGGTAACTGTTTGGACGGCAGGAAAGTGCCACCCAATTTAGACCGGAACCCAGTGAGGGAGGCATCCACAGGGACCGTACCCTCCTTTCCCTATCACCAATCTCTCGGAAGGACTTACAGACCCACATGTTTAACGTGATCGTACTCCGCATGTTGATCATACTCCGGCAGTTGTGACAGCGTGCAAATCCAGCGCGCAAACCACCAGACTACCCCACCCGAAATGTGCTAACAGCACGTGTTGTTCCCAGGTGGTCACCCACCCAAGTACTAACCGCGCACGATGCTGCTTGACTTCCGTGATCTAACGAGAACCGGTGTTTTCAGCACTGTACTGCCGTTGGCTCTCATTCGTGGTACGGGACATTCATCATCAGAATCAATTTTCTATGAATGTATGGTGTAGTATTTTCAAAAACCGTTTATTTGGACTCATACTGTTTGATGGTAAGTTGACGGGTAACATATATGTTAATGAGTTTCTGAATGCGGTTATTCCTGATTTTATGGATGAACTGCCCCTAACAGTACTTCCACATGCATGGTTTCAACAGGACAAATCTCTAGTTCACCATACTACAGTTGTGAAACACTGGTTAAATAACGAGTTTCCAGATAAGTGGATTGGCTTGCATGGGCCAGTTGAATTTCCCCCTTGATCGTCTGATTTAACGCCTGTGGATTTTTATTGTGGGGTCGTTTACGCACAACTGTTTATCTGTCACCTCCCTTAAATAAAGCAGAGTTGCAATAACGCATTTAAGGTGGTTGTCGTGACATCACCGAACAAGAACTTAAGGGAGTGCACAGAAGTGTTATCAAGCGAATGCAGTTCTGTATTGGCATGGATGAAAAACATTTTGAACAAGCTTTGTAATCTTTGTTTAAAGTTATTATTTCTACACAGTGTAGATACTTTTGTACCAATAAATAACAAAACTATTATTTATTTATGTAATCATTGTTTTCTTTCGTAATTTGTGTATGGCCCCTGAAACGCGATCTGACGACATTATTTTTCCCCTCTGAGAACCCATGTCGATGCATCGATAAGTGGTTTAAGTCAGCATTTTTGGCTTTTCATAACTACGGAATTTTTTTTTTCATTCGTACGGAAGACTTTTTATGATTAAATGGTGAAATTTTGTACATCACCTTATTAATGTATGGGGCACATTTTTCACATTGGAAATGTTTTTGTACGGGGTCCGTATAAAAATTTAAATTTTGTATTTCTTAAAATTTAATTCTCTTGAAAAGTTTAATCGATTTCATAAAATTATGTGCCTTTTTTACGCAACTTTGTAATTTATTATATATGTCTAAGATCAATATTTAAGGAATAAAAGCCAAGGTCAATATTTTTGGAACACCCTGTATATTAATATATATATATAATTAATACATACATATATATATATATATATATATATATATAATGAATATAACAAAGCATTTTCGAAAAATAATATATCGGGAGTGGGTCCGATAAAGAATTAATGCTTGTAACGAAAATACAATTTTATGATAGGTAGTTTCATTTTGTAGAAAACTAAGGCTAGACAGAATCTTTTGTATTTACATAACATGATTAATTCTCAAAACAATGGTTGTAGTATGAAACGTTTCGGGAATTGATAAATTGAATTTTTTTGTAAACGGGATTGATATATCAATTATTAACGCAAACCATCTGAATGCATCCCATGCTTCGGCTTATTGACCTGTTGTCAAATTATGTACAGGACATGAAACACCCCCAATACATTTGTACGGAAAGGTCTATATGAGTGTACACGTCTGGCCTATCTGAAGTGAAATGACTATGCCCGATTAATTAAAAGGGATTACATCGCCCCCTAGCGGATATTTTATAAAGTTATAATATCCAACTCGACAAGATAGCCAGATTATACTTATAGCAGATAAATGACTATTGGCGTTCAAATGTATTACTCAAAGTATCGTTTCTTATAAATGGAACGAGCTAGATCCACGAGAATGATGTCACCCAATTTATCGCATGATATTACATATGAAAAGTGAACATGTTTCTCAACAGTTAATATATGTTTTTTAATTTATGGGATTTTTTTATAACTTTATTTGAAAAATGTTCAATATCTCGAGAACGATTCATGCTAGCGTTCTAAAGTTTATATCAATCGTTTTCTAAGGAAAAATTACATAAGAAATGTCTATTTGCGTAAGTTTATTAAAGGTTTTGATATTTTGATGATTTTTTTAAAATTTCACTCGAAAATTTGGGGGTTCTGAACATTCGTTTGCGTTTAAAAACAATAGGCTTCCAGTATTCATAGATTGTGATTTTTGTACCAAATTTCATTCGAATCGCTCTATTCGTTCGTTTAATATCGTCTCCACAGACTCACTGACACACACTCACACACACTCATACTTTCACACACACACAGACAGATATCACCTCAAAAATGTTCGATTCGTGATCAGGGATGCTTGAAACTGAAAGTTTCCCAAAAGCTATATTATTTCCATACCATAGATGATTAGGATACAAATGTATGTCATTTTGTTTATATGAATGCGTAACAGAAAATAGAGAAATTATAATAAATATATAGGGATCCATACTCTATATATTTAATATAATTATAATATTAATCTACTATTTATATATCAAACGCATAATTACAGAAATTAATAAATACAATTGCAAAATAAAAATCTCTGCATTTTGATTCTGTGGAACATTGCAAATCACCTCAGGATCTGATCTGGCATTTCAAATATCTTAAAATAAACATTTTCAAGTGAGCAGAAACTAATTTATGAATTGATTTATTGAAATAAATTGCAAATATTTCACCGTCTCATTTATATAAATGTATTTTGAATTCTAGGATGGCAACGTTTCCTCTGGGTATTTATGCTGTTGTATATTTGCGTCTTGACTGAGCGCCATATTGTAGGGTTTTGAGTGACTTCGCGACGAAACCGCATTCTTTCAATGTTTTCTTGATAGCTCATTTGTATTTGAAAATCGATTCTTTTCTCTGGAGAAATTAATATTGAATGTGTTAGATAAGGGAATTTTGGTTTGGTGGTTATATATATATTTTTTAAATGTGCACTGAAGTGTAATGAAAGAAAATGCGATTTTACCGGAATGAAATTTTAATGAATGGAAACAAAAATAAAGGATCTGAATTTAGATTTTAAGATTTAAATTTGGTATTACATTATTTTTATCACACTTATGAAATGACAAAAAGAAGGAGCAATTCTACAGATGTATAGATGAAACTAATAAGATTCAAAATTTGAATGTATATACTGTTTCAAATATGTAAAAAGTTTAACTGTGATTTGTTTCTATACAAATAATACATAGTAAACCTATGCTTCTATTCAAGGCGAATACACTTTTACAGGCGACCATTCCTTTTTCGTGAATGCAAGGTTGTCCTATTTTGAATATCTGGGTGGGGTTGCCAAATTTGGCAATTTATCGTCAACTTATCGATTTATCAAATTGTTCTCGAAATAACGAATATTTTGGGAGATATAAGCTTCTGCTGTATGTTTTCACGTAGAGCATTTAAAAGGCGTCATCTCTCAGTTGGGGAGCAGTTGATGTGATAAGAGCTATATTGAATTGTGAGATATGCCAGTGTTTGGAGAATAATATCCGCCATTTCTGTGAATTAGCTGAGTATTTAATTACTATTTTATTGTATCTGATAGTTGTTTAGTGGTCTTATAAGATGATTATCGAACTAGTAGCTGTATATTATTCCTGTTTACGCTTATAAGTGCTTTTAAATAAAAGTGTCTGTTACCCAAAAATTTGGACTCATTCTTGTATCCTGACAGTACAGACACGATTCCAGAGGATAAATCGTAGCAATAGACATCGAGAAAATAAAGTGTGGTGGATAGTGTTTTGAACAGACGTAAAAATCTTTTACATAATATACAGTGAATCAAGGAAAGTTATGAATCAAGCAAACAAAACTCGCGAAATATTAGGGTAATCGCACATTTTTAAGCACATCTATAGAGAATCCCACTAAAGCTACATGATAAGATGACTTTAGGAAGGACGTTCCTTTCTTTAGAGGGGTACAGGAACTATTTCGCTTCCTGTTAAAGATAACGGCAAAAAGTCATTTACAAAGTTGTAGGACGTTGCTAAATTAATGCAAAGCATCTCTGCTTCCCCGCAAAAAATCGAAGGGAACCATAAAAGTACGCATGCAGTTTATACGATAAAATCCCCCCCCCCCAAAAAAAATATATTTAGAAAATGTAACAGAATAAAATTGACTAGTTATTATACATAGAAATACAAAATGTTCAATTTCTGATCATGCCATAGAAAAAAAATCTGATTTGGGCAACACATGACTTTCCTTATATAATGCAATGAATTTACTACTTTTACAGTTAAAAAAATGTTATTGTTATAGTAGATACTTATATTCTTTCCAAGATATTGAATTTCCTTCAATTAGTCGCCATTTTCATTGATTTAGCGTCATTTTTATCAATTTGGCAAGATTTTTGTTAATTTGGCAACAATTAAGAATGTCGCCAAGTTGGCGACATTCTGCCAAATTTGTCGTCAAAATCTCGTCAAACGTTATGGACGGAGAAATAAGTTATTCTTACAGCGGATAAGTGACTATGGGCGTTCAAATACAAAAGTATTACTCAAAGTATCTTTTTTCATGAATGGAACGAGCTAAATCCACGAGAATGATGTCACCCAATTTATCGCATGGTATTACATATGAAAAGTGGACATGTTTCTCAATAGAAATTTTTCTTTTATTTTATATAACTTTTTGATAATTTTTTTGAAGAATGTGCAATATCTCGAGAATGGTTCATGTTAGCGTTCTAAAATTTATGTCAATCGTTTTCTAATGAAACATTACATAAGAAATGTCTATTTGCGTAAATTTATTAGCGGTTTTGATTTTTTGACGATTTTTTCAAGATTTCACTCGAAAATTTAGGGGGGGGGGGGTTCTGAACATTCGATTGCGTATAAAAAATAATAGACTTCCAGTGTTTACGGATTGTGATTTGTGTACCAAATTTCGTTTCAATCGGTCCATTCGTTCGTCAGTTATCGTATCTACAGACTCACATATACATACACACACACACAGACATCACTTCAAAAATGTTTGATTAGTGATCAGGGATGCTTGAAACGTGCTCTCCCATCGAAAACTCGAATTCGAATTTTCGACCCTGCCACAATACTTTCCTTATACATTATGTATATAAGGAAAATGAAAATGATTCATTCTTTCTAACTTTATGAGTCATATCCGTGGAGTTAGACAGAATGAGGTAAAACTCCTATGGATGAAACGCTTGTGGATGCTATAATGCTTTGAGAATTATAACTAGGTGTAGCTAGTGTTAGTAAAGTAGCCTTTATTGTCAGCTGACACAACAGATAGGCGTAGTACTTAATATATGTATTTTTGATTATTTTTAAATTAAGGATTCCTTAATTATGAGTATAATAACCAGTATTTTTGTATAGTTGTAGGATAGAGCACAGTCTGTTATAAAATAAATTGAAAGGTAAAATAATTTTGAATACGTAGGAATATTCTTTATTGTTTCAGTTCCACTTCGCATTGCGCTAATAATTTATTTTTACAAAATCGACAGTTTAAATAAATATCTTAGGCCTTTCGCCATAGATATGTATACAATACAAAACTACTTATCTTATTCCAGCGCCACCTGAATGATTGTCTCAAACGATATTGGTGTTTTCTTAATATGGAATTTTAACTCCTTACTTTTACCTCCATGGCTCACCCTCTAAAGTGATGCATGCGTGCACACGTATAATAAGATGTCATCGCGCGTTTTCCCGGGTCCCACATTGTTAGTCTCCATTCCCAGTTTGTTTTTTGTTGGTATCACATTCCAAGATGTTTACAATGTTACATACAGATACATAAAATTGCCTCGTTAGAGAGTTATGTTTTATATTTTTCGGGTAAACGAATCTGCTTTATACTAATTTTGCAACACTCTGCAACTTTTTTAATTAATCCCCCCCCTTTGTCTAACAGGAAGCAATATAACTTTCCATATCCCACTAAAGGAAAGGGTCAGAACCCTGACAGTTGACTCATAGTGTAACGTCATAGGGCACATTTGCACAGAAAAGTATACGCTAACCCTAACACTTTCTGAGTTAATGGCATGATACATGACTTCCCTTGACAGCCTGTGTATCTGAAGTGTAAGTTTCCATTCCAGTTTTTCTTACGTTCATATTACATAGTGTTTAATTCTGCTTGTATCCTATTCATTATCATAATGGCAATCCTTATCATAAATGGCAGTCGTGACAATTGTTATCATAATCACAGTGACACAATATTTGACACATGCATATTATTGATCTTTCTTGCCCAAGTTATCTTTGTAAAGAAATTGTTTTATAAAACAATTTTAAAAGTTTTACTTTTTAAGTCAGCAGCAGCTTAGTGACGCGCAATGATAAGTAATTGGCTTATCAGTGTTATTATAAGCTATTTTGATACCGTTAACATCCATACCGAATTATTTTAAAATAGTTAGAAAAATTACTTAAAGGTTTTTTTTTTTCAAATTTACATCAGCTGAATTACATAGATGAATGTATTTGGCTTATAATATAAACTATTATAATATAAACTATTTTGATACCTTCAACATCCATAATGCAATTCAAATTATCCTTTAGACTATGTACTTACGGCATGGTTCTGGGCGTTATGATTGTTTTCCATAGGAAATAATGTTATGAAAGTTTTAAAATTCGAATCAGTTGATTTCAAATCATGAGAATTAATAAAAAATCTATCTCGCTTTAGTTTGTTTGTCTCACTGAATGTGTTAACGGTAGATACATTCGTTCTTTAGTTATCGTGGACACACACACACACACACACACACACACACCTTCCTAAAAGTGTTCGAAATGCTTTCAGAAAGTCTTAAAATGTTTTTGTCCGTCAAAATATCGAATTCGAAAATTTTAAGTTGGCAACTTTTATAAATATACTTTAAGGAATTTTTACGAAATATTTTGAAAGAATAACGAGTACAAAATATGTTTCTGTTTATGTATGCCCAGACAGCATAGCTTGTCTTGAAAGCTTTAGAGCAACTAAATGTGTAGCTGAGGAAAGGATCTTTCAACACCAAAGAGGTTCAGCAGTTTGCCCAAGAACTGACTGATAAAACTAACTGTATTTCCCCCAAAACAGTTATAAAGTACCAAGATACTACATACATCTACCAGCATGGTAGGAAAAGTATATTGGCGGTGAAAAAGTATCCCAAGTAGAAGACAAACAGGTATCCTGAAACAATAATAATCTAGTGTTACAGATAAAGCAAAAGTAATAAACTAAGGTACTTATAATTAAAAAGATATACTCCATCAAAACTAACGAATAGAAAAGGATAACGAATTTAAATAATTCAAAGCAATATAATGCTATCAATAACACATGGAAATTATTTTAAATATTAATTAAGACTTAATACACTTTCATTTAAGAAGAACTTTGATTAAAAATTAAATAATATAAATGAATAAAAAGATAACAAAATTTACTATGTCTCAGGATCAAATACTAAAGATATACCCCAGCAGTTGCCTATTAAGCATCTAAGGCCAAGGTATTAAATACCAGCATTTTAACCTAGAAATTATCAAAAACCAACAGAACCCCACATCATGTAGCTCAGAATTCTTAATGTGACCAATACACGAATTAAACTATATTAAAAGTACAATATAAAAAGTACAGATATACAAGGTCAAATACAAAATTTAAAAGTACGTTTAAGAACAACAATATTTCCCAACACACGAAAAAATCCGAATCCATAGCACCTGAGTAGCCAAGCCAATATAAAAGTTTAAATTACAATTTTAAAAGTGCAAAAATGCGGATATAAATTAAAAAGTACTTCTAAGAAAAACAGTACATTATAAAACGCGAAAAATGTTTCATAAACACCAAAAGCAATATGTGGCAATACGTTCACCCAGATCACAAATACCTTAAGAACCCCAAATTAAAACAATATGATAACAAACATAAAAAGAAATCAATTTAAACGATTAGCAAGTTGTTTTGGTACTAAAATCTGTAAAGATGCATCATGTTTTTCATTCTAATAAGTATTGTAATACAAGTAGAATTAAATGTAAAATAAAACTATGAGAAAGCCGAAAGGAGATTTGCACTCTAGATATTTAAAAATGGGTACATATTTTCTTTAATGGTTATATGTACCTCTAATATTATTTTGATGGGATTAAAATGATTTTTATACTTTGAATTATTTATTTTTCTCTCTGAATGAAAATGAGAAAAATTCTTTTAGATAAAAACCTTTAATTATAATGAGTTGAAATATTCTTTAGAAAATTTTCATGATCAAAAACAACACTTATATATTTATTCAGAACTTCTACGTTATGTCAAAGATTACGAAATGCATAAATTTCATTAATAAAAATCACAATTGCATTAATAAAAATACAAATAGTCTGCATTTCTAAAAATATATATTAATCAAATATATCATCTGCTATTAATAAAATGAAAAACATTAAACACTCGGTTTAGAAAATTTAATTATAAAACTTTGCGTCGCCTTTATTTTTTGTCTTTGCCTAATAAATTTCAATGGCATCACGGGCGGAAAAATGAGAAGAAAAATCTAAAATATTTTAAAGAATATTGAATTCATTAGCGAAAATGCACAAGCTAGTTGATGGCTGTCAATTTTTATTTGGTTTTAAAAGTACGTTTTACAATGTTTCGCGAGTAAATTATTTTATATTTCTTTTTGGAATTTTGATGGATTTCATATTTTGACACGAAATACACGAGTTCAGACGATGAATATAAATCGCCATTTTTCCGTTAAATTAATGGTTAGTAAGTGCAAAAAATAACTTTCTACTAATGCATTCAAACATGATTGTAGGTAAATCAAACTATCCTTTATTCTTTTACGTAAAATTCAGAAATATACTAAAAATAGTTGTTGGAACTGGAGATATACTCTTAAATTCGAATGTTTCGTTTATACTTGCCTGTATGCAGAAGGAAGGTGGAAACGAAACCTACGTTTTATTACCTGAATACATATTGAATACTTTAAAAAATATGTCCACCGGTCTGTATGCCTGTGAGAAGTGGTCTCCCTCCCCCTTTTTCCCTCTCCTCCCCCTCTCTCTGTAAGGTATGGACACTATTATTCGCTCTCTGTCTGGCTTTAAAGGTGTTGTTGAGACCCAGACCGTCCGACCTACCAGAAAGGTGTAAGGTAACTGTTTGGACGGCCGGGAAGTGCCACCCAATTTAGACCGGAACCCAGTGGGGGAGGCATCCACAGGGACCGTACCCTCCTTCCCCTACCACCAACCTCTCGGAAGGACTTACGGACCCACATGTTTAACGTGATCGTACTCCGCATGAACACGGCGGCAGTTCTGGCAGCGGCGAGAATCGCGCGCTAACCACTGGGCTGCCGCGCCCGAAAAGAGCCAACAACACGCGGTGTTCCCAGGTGGTCACCCACCCAAGTACTAACCGCGCCCGATGCTGCCTGACTTCGGTGATCTAACGAGAACCGGTGTTTTCAGCACGGTACGGTCGTTGGCCCCTGGCTTTAAAGGTGTGGACATGTGCTCTCTATATATGTCTATGACAGTGTTTATACACACACGCACACACACAACACGCACACACACTCACACATACACACACTCTCTATATATCTCTATCTCTGTTTGTATGTCTGACGTTTGGACACTATAATTCTCTCACTATGAGATGCATATATTAACACTTTATTGCCCTCTCTCTCTCTATCTATCTATCTATCTATCTTTCTATCTCTCTATCTATGTATTGTTTGGACAATATATCGATCTCTCTCTATGTCTGTATGTCTGGGGTTTGGACACTATAATTCTCTCATGGGAGATGCAGATATTAACACTTTATCGCTCTTTCTCTCTCCCTCTTTCTCTCTCTATCTCTCTATGTATGTATGTATTGTTTGGACAATATATCGACCTTTCTCTATGTCTGAATGTCTTGGGTTTGGACACTATAATTCTCTCACTGGGAAATGCAGATATTAACACTTTATCGCTCTCTCCCTCTTTCTCTCTCCCTCTTTCTCTCTCCCTCTTTCTCTCTCCCTCTTTCTCTCTCCCTCTTTCTCTCTCCCTCTTTCTCTCTCCCTCTTTCTCTCTCCCTCTTTCTCTCTCCCTTTTTCTCTCTCCCTCTTTCTCTCTCCCTCTTTCTCTCTCCTTCTTTCTCTATCCCTCTTTCTCTCTCTCTCTTTCTCTATCCCTCTTTCTCTCTCTCACTCTCTCTCTCTCTATCTATCTCTCTATGTATGTATGTATTGTTTGGACAATATAACGCTCTCTCTCTATGCCTGTAAGGTGTTAGCACTCTCTATCTCTGTTTCTAAGCTGTGAACACTATAACACGCACACTCTTTCAATAAATAAATAAATATATATATATATATATATATATATGTGTGTGTGTGTGTATGTGTCTCTGTATGCATGCTATAAATCTCTCTCTTTATCTATGAGGTGTGGACACACACTCTCTATCTGTCTGTCTATGGCTCTACGGTATGGACACGGTATATACATTTTTGTTTCTTATACCGTTGTATAGAAAAAGTAAAATCCCCAAAATTTGCAACAGCTTATTTTAAGATCTCCCAAATGCAATTCGAGCATTTTTAGAAAGTTGTCATTTGGTATGGGTGCATATCTATGTATGTCTGTGAGCCATGATTACAATAACTAAAGCACTAGAATTAGATAGATATTTCGATAATTTGCATCATTAGAGGACAACTAGCCGAATACCCGTTGAAAATCAACGGTCTCATAATAAGCAACCCCGAATAACGTGCATGTTGGAATAATTCGATTTTTCCATTGGTCCTTTCCAAACCCATGCACCAAATTTCAAATATCTATCCCACTTCAGACTGGGCATGTCCCATTTATGCAGCTAATTAAACATTAAAGTGTGCGGCATGCTTAAATTAGCAAATATTAGAAAGCTGAAATTACACACTTTATGTTATGATCTATCTTTGCACCAATTTTAAAGTCTCTATTTCATTGCAAAGTCCGTTTCACTATCATTTCTCATTTGGAACGTTTTGCTCTGGAGCACACATTCGATGAACATTTTTGAAAAATACGGTTTTTCCTGAAGTTCTATCGATTGATTAATCGGTGCATCAAGTTTCAAGTCTTTATATCTTATTTTACCATTCGAATATTTTGGTGTGGAGTACCATCCTCTTCAGAACGTATTTGTAAGAATCATTTTTCTTTCATCTACGATTGACAAGTGTATCAAGTTTCAAGTCTATATCTCAGTTAAAATAAGACGTCTCTCATTTATTCCGCAAATAGAATATTTTGGTGTTCCTCACTCCTAAAAAAGTAAATATTGGAAAACTGAAATTGTACGCTTTCTTTCTTCTGAAATATCTACCTATACACCAAATTTTAAGTCTCTATCCCATCCCGAAGCATGCTTTTCCTATCATTTTACCTTTCGAACGTTTTTGGGTGAAGTACTCATCCCCTTAAATGAATGTTTTTGAGAAATCCTATTTTTCTTGGGGTTTTTATCATATGATTGTCCCATATATCAAATATGAAGCCTCAATCACATTTTAAAGGAGACTTTTCTCATTTATTCGGAAAATCGAAAATTTTGGATGTGCGGAACCCCCCCTAAAGTTGTAAATATTGGAAAACTCCAATTGCACGTTTTTTCCCTTTTAAACTCTCTACTCTTACACTAAATTTCAAGTCTTTATATCATTCCGAAGTCCGTTTCTTTATCATGTAACCTTTCGAACGTTTTTCTCAGGAGTACTTCTTAAACGAACATTTTTGAAAAACTGTATTCCTCTTCGATGTTTTCATCAAATGATTTCCCCATATGCCAAATTTCAAGCCTCTATCAAATTTAAAATAAAAAGTGTTTCTCATTTTTCGGCAAATCGAACATTTTAGTATGCGCCCCCCCCCCCCTAAAGTAGCAAATACTGGAAATCTGAAATTGCACACTTTCTTCCTATCGAACGATTTACAACACCAAATTTGAAGTCTCTATCTCATCGCAAAGCATGTTTTTCTATTATTTCACTTTTCGATCGCTTTGGTGTGGGGCACCCCCTCTACAGAACATTTTCGAAAAATACGAGTTTTACGGGGTTTTTTATCAAGCGATTGACCTGTGTACCAGATTGAAAGTCTATCTATTCGGGAAGTGTCTAAAAACGTGTGACGCACAGAAAGACGGACACTTGGTACTTAGAATAAATATATCTATCTATCTATTTATACTAACGACTGTTAAAATTTGCAAGCAATTATTTCCTATAGAAAACAATAATTACCGAAACAACAGCAGTGGTATAGTCTGTCAGCAAATGGTATTTTCAACTTCTCTATTACTGTAAATGGTTTAAACATTTCGTACATTAACACACATTGGTCAAATGCATTCAATTTATAGGCGTAAGAGATGTATAAAAATACGCTTTTAAAAGAATCTTTATGCACATTTTTAAAAGGAAACTCACAAACGAAAATTTACACAGATACTATTAAATGCATCTGATGCTAGTTATAATGAAAGTATTATTATGATGCAAGTTTTAATAATGCATGTATGACCGGTAATGGAATATAAAGAAAATAGCATAATTCATATCTGTATTCAGCATCAAATTAGTTAAAAATCATTCTTTCAAATTTCCCCCTCCCTACAAAAAGAAAAGAATGAGTATACCTTTTAAATAAAGACATTTTATTAGGGGTTTTTTTCATCTACTAATCTCTCTTCATTAATTTTTAATAACATACTATTATTAAAGAAAAATGTGTTCTTAATCTCTATTTTTGTCTTCTGATTTAATTTTTCTAACTAGGAATATTCGAAAAAAAATCTATTAGAATAGTATAAAAAATATAAATTTATCATTATTTTAATGAAGAGCATGTGAGCTTCATTAAACAACTTACTAAGAGAAAAATGTATTAACTTTGTTTTTTTACCAAAATGTATACATTTTTTTGTGTGTATGTGATTTTAAGCTGACGTTTTAAATATTAATTTAGATAAAAGATATGAACATAACGCATAAAAAAGTAGAATCTTAAAAACTATGTTAATACCGATATTCTTTTAAATATTGCAATAAGATTTTTTTTATGTGGCGCGTTTTGTAATTTACATTTTTTAATGAACAATGCCTGTCTAATTGTATAAGAAATTGTAATTGTTGTACTGCAGAAGAAACTAAAATACAATACTTATCCACCTATCCCAAGATGATTTAAAATAGTATTTTTCAAACTTTTTTAGTTGCGGAATTCTTTAAAAATTGAAGTTGATGGCGGAACCTCAAAGTGAGAAAAATTTCCTTGTGTTCAAATTATGCATTCAAATTTACTCCTTTCTTTAAATTTTTGAGAAAATTTACTCTCTTTATTTTTGAGAAAATTTTCATAAAACTATCACTTGACGGCACCATTGGAATACTGTCACAGAACCCCTGGAATACTATCACAGAACCCCTGGAATACTATCATAGAACCCCTGGAATACTATCACAGAACGCCTGGAATACTGTCGCAGAACCCTTGGAATACTGTCGCAGAACCCTTGGAATACTGTCGCAGAACCCTTGGAATACTATCACAGAACCCCTGGAATACTGTCGCGGAACCCTTGGAATACTGTCGCGGAACCCCTGGAATACTGTCGCAGAACCCTTGGAATACAGTCGCGGAACCCTTGGAATGTTGTCGCGGAATCCTTGGAGTACTGTCCCAGAACCATGGAATACTGTCGCGGGAACCTTGGAATACTGTCGCGGGAACCTTGGAATACTGTCGCGGAAGCCTTGGAGGGCTGTCGTGGAACCCTTGAAGTGCTGTCGCGGATCCCTTGGAATACTGTCACGGAAGCCTTGGAGTGCTGTCGCGGAACCCTTGAAGTGCTGTCGCGGAACCCTTGGAATACAGTCGCGGAAGCCTTGGAGTGCTGTCGCGGAACCCTTGAAGTGCTGTAGCGGAACCCTTGGAATACTGTCGCGGAACCCTTGGGAAACTGTCGCGGAACCTTTGGGATTCTGTAGCGAAACCCCAAGGGTTTGAGAAACGCTGCTTTAGAGTATAGAATCCAAATTTAGTCGTTAAAAATCAATCGACCTTGAGCCAGAAGGATTACGCTCAGGCGTGCTCCTTACTATATCATTCTAGTAATTAATTATGGTAATTTTCTTTCAAATTAAGCTCGGGATGTGGTCATAACCCTCTCCCACCGCTGCAACTTATTTTTGATTTCGGGCACAAGTTGAATATTTTTAGACCAATCTTCAGCCATTAAAAAACTTATTGGCCAAAACAAAGAATAGATTTTGGGACACTATTACAATCTTGTCGATCGCGTTTCTGCGTCGTTCGATGAAAGGCGCTCCTATAACGGAGATACAAACGTTATTGTATTTGTAACAGAGTTGCTACTATAGAAGCGCCCGCAATTTATCGACATAGAACTACGATCTCCAGATTTGAAATAGGGTATCTGAGCCACCTGTATTGGAACAAATTTAGAATCTAGGAGCTATGTTTTCTACTGAACATTTTTATATCTTAATGTTTATATCCATCTTTTATAGTTTAGATGTGTATTTTGAGTAAAAGTAAGGAAAAACTCGCTCAAACATTTTTTTTTAACTTTTAGGAAGAAAAAATTAATATTAAAATATTGAAAATATTTTTATATATTTATAAATAGTCTATTTTTCGTCTTTTTCAGAGGAAATAAGACAAATTGTTTCCATTTTTACTTTTGTTATATACATAGTATAATGTATACGGAAAGTATTGTGACGGAGTCGAAAATTTGAATTCGAGATTTCGACGGGAGAGCACGTTTCTAGCATCCCTGAACACGAATCAAACGTTTTGAGGTAATGGCTGGTTGTCTGTGTGTCGGTGAATCTGTGAGTCTGTGGAGACAATATCTGACGAACGAATGGAGCGATTCGAACGAAATTTGGTAAATAATTACGATCCGTGAACACTGGAAGTCTATTGTTTTTAAACGCAATCCAATGTACAGACCCCCCCCCCCCCCACTAAATTTTCAAGTGAAATTTTAAAAAATCATCAAAAATTAAAAACCTTTAATAAAGTTACACAAATAGTCATTTCTTATATACTTTTTTATTAGAAAACGATTACCGCAGATATTAGAACTTTAGCATGAGCATTAGCTAATTCATTAGTTCTCGAGATATTGAACAGTTTCCAAATAAATTTATCAGAAAATCACATAAAAAAATTTCAACTATTTTGAAATATGTTCACTTTTCATATGTTATATCATGCGATAAATTTGGTAGCATCATTCTCGTGGCTCGTTCTATTCATGAGAAAAGTTACTTTGGGTGATACTTTTGTAGTTGTACTTTTGTAGTTGTTTAATAGTCATTTATCTGCTATAAAAGTGACTTATTTCTCCGTTCCTAATGCTTGGCGAGATTTGGGCGACGAATTTGGCGAAATGTCATATTGACGATTGTTTTACATATTACCAAATTAATAAAAATGACGCTAAATCAATGCTATTCACGACTAATTGACGAAAATTTAATATCTTTGAAAGAATATAAGAATCTACGAGTACTATAAGAATAATCTATTTTTACGTTCTTGACGTTTGGTAGAAATTTTGGTGACGAATTTTCCGGAATATCCCCAAATTGTTGACTTCTTAAATGTTGCGAAAACTGACTTTTCGCTGACACACACAAACATACATATATATATATATATATATATATATATATGTGTGTGTGTGTGTGTGTGCGTGTGTGTGTAAATTTTATAGTGTAGATTGATGCATTGTTTTCGTGCGGTGGAAAAAATGAAATTTTGAAATTCAAAACACACGAATGTATATCTAGCAGTATTTTTTTAAAATGTATTAATAATAATTTATAAATTATGGGCCACTTGTTTCGTATAGAGTCTTAAGGGTAGTTAGTTCTCTAATTCGCAGATCGGGGCAAATTAGTGCTATTTACCTGAGCCTGGTGGATTCGGGACCATGCACAGGAAGTTGGATGATTGTAGACCACGTCATACCACGATCAGGTCGCGTTACTTTCCTTATATACATAGTATAATTTCGAAGTTAGAGCACATTTCAAGCATCCCTAAACACGAATCAAACGTTTTTGAGGTGGTGTGTGTGTGTGTGTGTGTGTGTGTGTGTGCGTGCGTGCCTATGCGTGATTGCGAGTCTGTGGAGACGATATCTGACGAGCGAATGGAGAAATTCGAAGGAAATTTGGTACACAAATTACAATCTGTGATTACTGGAAGCCTATTGTTTTTAGACGCAATCGAATGTCCAGAATCCCAGTAAATTTTCTAAGTGAAATTTTGAAAATATCATCAAAAAATCAAAACTTTCATAAAGTTAAACAAATGGTCATTTCTTATGTAATTTTTTATTCGAAAACGATTGACCCTAACTTCGAAACGCTAGCATGAACCGTTCTTGGGATACTGCATTTTATTCAAATGAATTTATCAGAAAATCATATAAAATAAAAAAAAATATTAACAATTGTGAGAAGTGTTCACTTTTCATATGTAATATCATGCGATAAATTGGGTGACATCATTCTCGTAGATCTAGCTCGTTACATTCATGGGCAAAGATACTTTGGGTAATTCTTTTGTAGTTGGACGCCAGTAGTCATTTAACTGCTAAAAGAATAACATATTTCTTCGTCCCTAGCGCTTGGCGAGATTTTGACAACGGATTTGGCGTGATATCGCCAACTTGGCAATTTTTTTAAATACTGCCAAATTAACGTAAATGTTACCAAATTGATAAAAATGACGCTAAATCATTGAAAATGACGACTAATTGACGAAAATTCAATATCTTTGAAAGAATATAAAAAATCTAGGAATACTATATGAATAACCCAATTTTTCAGTCCGTAACGTTTGGATAAAATTTTGGTGACGAATTTTCTTAAATATCCCCAACTTGGTGAATTTTTACATATCGCCAAATTGATGTAAATGTCACTCAATTGGTAAAAATTCACCAAATTGATGAAACTGACGCTAAATCAAAGAAATGACGACTTATTGATGAAAATTTATCTAGGAAAGAACATAAGAGTAGACTATAAGAATAACCCTTTTCTCCGTCGTCCATCCGTAACGTTTGGCGAAAAATTTAGCAGGACGTCACCACCTTTGCTAATATTTTAAATGTTGTCAAAGAGACAAAAATGTCAACAAATTAATTTAAAAAAATGATTCCAAATGGGAAGTATGTTTCGCAAATTCTGATTTCATTCATATGGAAGGCATACCTTCTATATATATATATTTTTTTTTTTCAAATATCCAGACACTTTGACCTTCGTCATTCGCCTTTATTACAGCGGCCAGAGTGTGAACCATTTATTCGTCCATTGACGTTGCCCCAGGCGCACCAGAGGGGGCGGATTACATTACGCTCACAACACAAACATCCATGCCTTGCGTGAGGCCCGAACCCTCAACGTGGCGGTCGAGCGATTGCTACGAAAACGCTTGCCTTGACCACTCGACAACCACGTCGGCGCATACCTTCTGTTATATAAGAAATGTTCTTCTCTACATTTATCTGTAACACTTGGTGATGCACTTTGGCGAACTTGGCCAATAATCTAGCAAAATATCGCCAACTTCGCGATATTTCGTTCCAGATTGACGAAAATACCGCCAAAATTGCAAAAATGACGCTAAATGAATAAAAATGGCGCCTAATTGAATAATTATTTATTAAAATATTTTAACATAGGAACTATATCGCTTATTGAGCATTAAGGATACAATCAATATTGATAATTATAATTATTTAGAGTTGCGCAAAATATAAGTTAAATGGGTATTTTGAAATAGTTTTACATGTTGTCATCCGGAAAATCACCAAATGTACAATTCAACGATAAAAACACAGCGCCGTCTATCTTACACATTATTTTTTTTACTGTAAAAGGACTAAATTTATTGCATTATATAAGGAAAGTCATGTGTTGCCCACATCAGATTTTTATCTATTAGGTTCGGAGGTACAGTTGGGCCCCACTTTCTCGGGTAACGGATGTTCGCATATCCCGCTTATATGCGTAGAATATTGTGGAACCAAAACGAACCCCCATAAGGTTAATGTAATATATACCTATATTATCGCATAACAATCCCTGGTTAATTTGCATAAAAGCTGAGACACCAATCTCGTGAATTTCAGTTTCAGCGTGTTAAGACATGGGAGGAAAAGCGATACTTCGCCAAACTTGTCGACCATGTTTGTCCATGTGTAATTCAAAAAGTATGCACATAATAAATAGAAGGAATGTATTATGTATATAATAATAAATTACTACTATTCATTACTTAAATTGTTATAATTGTTTTATATCCATTATCTTTATGGTATATAATCAAGAGGGGTATTAATAATATTAATCTGTGCACACGCTTTATCGCATACCCCGCTTAATCGCATACAGAGTGGAACTAAGTGTATGTTTTTAAGAGGGGCCAACTATATTTAAGTGACCATAGTGTTTACATGTTTCGTAACGCTCCGATTTCAGTTTCCGATTCATATAGGTACCCCAACCATAGATGTTATTCACATCAATATAATGTATCTCTGCTTGCATGAATAGGCAGAACTGCAATAGAACAATTATCCATCCATGCTAAGGTTAATATTACATTCCTTGTACTTATAAGACGGTACTTCTCAGCAAGGGCCCAGTTCGGTCAGAGATCAGTGGCGTTACACAAAATCCACAAAACCGGTAGCGTCTCTAGGTTTTCTAAGGTCCCAAGCGAACTTCCATGAACGTCCTCATCTGAAAAATAAATACAGTAAAATTTACATATCAGAAAAGTTGATAATTCGAAAAATCAATTATACGACAATTTACTTTTGTTGATTTTACAAACTCAAATAAAACTATTATATGCGTCATTAAGACTATTGTATGCGTTAGGCTATTCACTTTAGGTTCTGGCATAGAATTTTGAGGTCTCGGATTAACAATATTTTGGGAGGCCTTTGTATGATATGAAATATTCCCGGATCCGAAACTACCTTGTCCCAATGTATCAAATCCGGTCCTGGTTATATAACAAAGCGCACTGCATGGGGATTATAGTACCATGATCTCAATATGCTCAACTACAATTCAATAAACATGTTGTAGCCAAAACGTTGTAAAGAACACTATAAACTGATACGCAAATGCCTAATGATAAAATGTTAAATTATAGAAAATACAAGAAAACGTTGGATTAGGTAAAATGCCCAAATGAATCTTTAAAAAATGCAAAATGAGTCCACTACAAAAAATCTGATGTGGGCAGCACATGACTTTCCTTATATAATGCAACGCATTTACTTATTACCAAGATATTGAATTTTCTTCAATGAGTTGCCATTTTCATTGATTTAGCGTCATTTTTTATCCATTTGGCAAGATTTTCGTTAGTTTGGCAACATTTAAAAATGTCGCCAAGTTGGTGACATTCCGTTAAATTTGTCGCCAAAATCTCGCCAAGCGTTATGGACGGAGAAATACGTTATGCTTACAGCAGATAAATGACTATTGGGGTTCAAATACAAAAGTATCACTCAAAGTATCTTTTCTCGTGGATGGAACGAGTTAGATCCACGAGAATGATGTCACCAAATTTATTGCATGATATTACATATGAAAAGTGAACATGTTTCTTAATAGTTAATGTTTTTTTATAATTCATGGAATTTTTTGATACATTTATTTGAAAAAATGTGCAATATCTCAAAAACGGTTTATGCTAGCATTCTAAAGTTTCTGTCAGTCGTTTTCTAAGGAAAAAATACATAAGAAATGTCTATTTGCGTAACATTATTAAAGGTTTTGATGTTTTGATGGTTTTTTTCAAAATTTCACTCGAAAATTTAGGGAAGCTCTGAACATTCGATTGTGTTTTAAAACAATAGGTTTCCAGTATTCAGGGATTGTGATTTTTGTACCGAATTTAATTCGAATCGCTCTATTCGTTCGTGAGATATCGTCTCCACAGATTCACTGACACACACACACAGACATCACCTCAAAAATGTTCGATTTGTGATCAGGGATGCTTGAAACGTGCTCTCCCGTCGAAAACTCGAATTCGAATTTTCGACCCAGTCACAATACTTTCCTCATACATTATGTATATAAAGAAAGCAATAATGTACAAAATATTGAAAACCCTCTGCAAAACTGAAGCGGTAGCTTAGGCTGCTTGGCCCACGGAACACCCCTTTACAAAAACACTATTGAAGATGATAGTATTCTTCGATACTCTCCTGTCAGGTCTACAAGACATTACTATTTGTAGATATAATTCAATTCGACACTCTAAGTCTTAATAAGTAATGGCATCGAAACGTTCGATGTTTGTGAATCAGACTCCCAGATTGATATTGGGACGTGAGTTGATTCGATTTGCGAACTTGTTCGTGATTAAAAATTAAAATACATCGAAAGTTAGTTATTCTGTGCGTTCTATCTTTAATTCAATGAAGGTAATGGGAAACCTGTGACACAGTACGTGGCGTTGATGACAAATCCATACCCATGGTCAGGAATGTGCACCTCTGTATTGAAATTGTAGCTCACGACCACACAACGATATAGCATGCAATAATTTATTTATTTATTTATTTATTTGAAAAAAACTGCAAACTACAGGACGTAGTCCCAGTTACAGCGTGCAGGAGTTAAAATACATTAAAAAAGTACAGATTAAAATACCATAAAATACATTAAAAAGTTAAAATACATTAAAAAGTTAAATACATTAAAAAGAAAAGCAAACCTTCAACAACCAATGATCTTCATAAACAGATTCACATGAATGCATACAATAAAATACAGGATGTTTACAACAAATGCTTTTTTAAATCCATCTCCGATGAATAAAAAATATCCAGATTATCACGGAAATTGTTGTATAATTTAGAAAAACTAGTAAATGCACAATTACATCCAATACTCGAATTAAAATACTTTACAGCAAATAAGTTAATGCTTCTTGTTGTATACTGAGGAACACGAAACTCAATCCCACCCAAAACAGGGGAACAGTCAACTCGGCCACTAAAAAGATTCCTGAAGAATGAATACAGAATGTAATTCCTTCTGCTCTATAAGGTTTTTTAAACCAAACAAATCACGTAGAAAAGTAGCGGATAAGGCATAACAACGAATGCTATTTTCCTATAATAAAGATACCTCAAGAAATTATTTTGAAAGATCTCGATCCTGTTTGAATGAACGGCATGAAAATGCCTCCAAACCACAGATGCATATTCAAGCCCAGACCTGATCAAGGCATTGAAAAGAACAATAATGGTATCCTCATTTGTAAAATCCTGAGTAATTATCTTAATGTAACCCAGTTTTCTATAGGATTTAGAACAGATATTAGAAATATGAGAAGAAAAGGAAAAATCAGACGTTTAAATAACTCCAAGATCAGTAATGGAGAACTTTCTAGCCAAAACAGAGTTGCCAATACCATAAGAAAATAGGCACTTTTCTACGAGTAAAAGACACAACAATACATTTACTAATATTGAGATGCAGACTGTTATTGCTACACCAATCGGAAAGAACATGCAACTCAGATTGAATATTTTTGCATGAAACAGCATCAAAATTAGGACATAAAATTTTCAAATCGTCAGCATAAAAAAGGCAATTTTTAAATTAATCAGCAAGATCATTAATAAAAAAAAATCTGATGTGGGCAACACATGACTTTCCTTATATAATATAATGAATTTACTACTTTCAAATTAAAAAGATAGGTTGTTCTTATAGTAGATACTAATATTCTTTCCAAGATATTAAATTTTCGACAATTAGTCGTCATTTTTATTGATTTAGCGTGATTTTTATCCATTTGGCGAGATTTTCGTTAATTTGGCAACATTTCAAAAACTCGCCAAGCTGGCGACATTTCGCCAAATTCGTCGTCAAAATCTCGCCAAGCGTTATGGACGAAGAAATAAGTTATTCTTACAGCAGATAAATGACTATAGGCGTACAAATACAAAAGTATTACACAGTATCTTTTTTTCATGAATGGAACGAGCTAGATCCACGAGAATGATGTCATCTAATTTATCGCATGGTATTACATATGAAAAGTGAACATATTTCCCAATAGGAAATGATTTTTTTATATTTTATATGTCTTTTTGATAATTTTTTTGAAAAATGTTCAATATCTCGAGAACGGTTCATGTTGGCGTTCTAAAATTTGTCAATCGTTTTCTAATGAAAAATTACATAAGAAAAGTCTATTTTCGTAACTTTATTAGTGGTTTTGATTTTTTGACGATTTTTTCAAAATTTCATTCGAAACTTTAGGTGGGTTCTGAACATTCGATTGCGTATAAAAACAATAGGCTTCCAGTGTTTACGGATTGTGATTTTTGTACCAAATTTGGTTCGAATCGGTCCATTCGTTCGTCAGTTATTGTCTCCACAGACTCACTGACACACACACACACACAGACATCACTTCAAAATTGTTTGATTCGTGATCAGGGATGCTTGAAACGTGCTCTCCCGTCGAAAACTCGAATTCGAATTTTCGACCCCGTCACAATACTTTCCGTATACATTATGTATATAAGGAAAGTAATAATAAATGGCAATTTTTAAATTAATCAGCAAGATCATTAATAAAAATAATAAATAACAAGGGACCAAGAATAGAGCCCTGGGGCACACCATAATGTACGGATATTCTATTTTTAAATTAACTAGAGTGCGGCGCAACTTTACTTTTTCATACCAGAATCCATTTTTAAGTAGCTTATGATGTTTTATTTATTTATTTATTTTTTTAGTGTAAATTTTGCAAGAAAATTTTTGAAAAATCTGTAATGTTGGTTCGAATGTTTGGATTTACAGCATGTTACCCTTCATTTTAAAGGGCTTGAAAATAAACTTTTGCTTCATACCAAGTTTGACAGTGCACTCCTTCGTGGAGGTTACTTGTCCCATTCACCCAAGGTGAGCTAATGATGTCACGCACACAATTGTATCGCGGCTATTTGTCACTACAATGATTGAAACTGTTAACCTTTTACTTGCGGATGGGACAGCGTCCATCCCAAACGAAGAACCTCCCAAAAAGACAGGTATTTGACATACCCTATCCCAAACAGTTCGATCCCCATTTGCAGGTATTGACGTCCATGGACGTCAATACCTGCAAAATCGGGGGTTCCTTTTGGTAGGTTCTTTGTTTTGGATTGATGCTGTTCCACCCGTAAGCAAAAGGTTAAGTTTCGTAATAATTTAGCCATAAATAAGTTCAATATAGAGGAATATGCGCAACAGAGTTTAGAGTAGCAATTAGAGGACGATCTAATATAGAATCATACAATTGAATAAAATGTTCCTTATTTTGACAATACAAGCAGAAAAATAAAAATTTAGAGATGACTAGGAGACTCCGCCCCCTGCTTCGCTATCTCCCGCAACTAACTTCGCAAGTCGAGAGGCTTCGTCTTCCCCTCGCTGGCGCTCGCAGAGCTCGGTTCGCGAGCTATTTCAAGAAAAATTAAAGTTTGAATCGAAAAACGGTTAATTTCAGCGTATTCGCCTGCCATTTCTCTACAAATGTACCAAATTTCATATTTTTACTTACTCATACGTAATATTGAGGAAGTGATGTTTTTTTCCGGAAAATTTTCGATTTCAAGACTTTGGTGCCAATATATATTTTAAGACCTTCTGAACAGATTTTGGTAATTTTTTTGGTGTGATGTCTGTCTCTCTGAAGTCTATGGTCGATTTGTTGTGTACACGATATGAAACATATATGCCACACGATATGCCACAAATATGAATGGATTTTCACGAAACTTTATATACGTCTTCGTTATCAAAAAATCTAGAACTACATAGACATTTTTTTTTTCAATTTCGAACGAAAACTATGAATTCTATTCTAAATTTTATATTTTCGTCATATGGAAGCAAAGGACACAATTTGGCATAATCGCGCATTAAAGGGTTTACTTGTGGCCCAATGATCACAAGACTTAATATAGTTTCAACCAATGTAGTGAAACAAATCCAGGATACAAACTTCTTTTGTTCGTGGAAGCCCTTTAAAGCGAAGGGTAACACGCTAAGTTGTAATCATTTTGAACCATTATACAGATTTTTCACATTTTCTCTTGTAACATTTAAAAAAATTTGATGTGGGCAGCACATGACTTCCCTTGTATAATGCAATGAATTTACTACTTTTACAGTAAAAAAAATCTGATGTCGGCAACACATGACTTCCCTTATATAATGTATTGAATTTACTACTTTTACAGTAAAAAAAATCTGATGTCGGCAACACATGACTTTCCTTATATAATGTATTGAATTTACTACTTTTACAGTAAAAAAAATCTGATGTCGGCAACACATGACTTTCCTTATATAATGTATTGAATTTACTACTTTTACAGTAAAAAAAAAATAGGTTTTTCTTATAGTAGATACTAATATTCTTTCCAAGATATTGAATTTTCGACAATGAGTCGTCATTTTCATTGATTTAGCGTCATTTTTATCCATTTGGCGAGATTTTCGTTAATTTGGCAACATTTCAAAAAGTCGCCTAGTTGGCGACATTCCGCCAAATTCGTCGTCAAAATCTCGCCAAGCGTTATGGACGAAGAAATAATTTATTCTTACAGCAGAAAAATGACTATTGGCGTTCAAATACAAACGTATTATTTAAAGTATATTTTTTCATGAATGGAACGAGCTAGATCCACGAGAATGATGTCACCCAATTTATCGCATGGTATTACATATGAAAAGTGAACATGTTTCTCAATAGGAAATATTTTTTTTTTATTTTATATGACTTTTTGATAATTTTTTTGAAAAATGTACAATATCTCGAGAACGGTTCATGTTAGCGTTCTAAAATTTATGTCAATCGTTTTCTAATGAAAAATTACATAAGAAATGTATATTTGCGTAACTTTATTAGCGGTTTTGATTTTTTGACGATTTTTTCAAAATTTCATTCGAAAATTTAGCGGGGTTCTGAACATTCGATTGCTTAAGAAAAACAATAGGCTTCCAGTGTTTACGGATTGTGATTTTTGTACCAAATTTGGTTCGAATCGGTCCATTCGTTCGTCAGTTATCGTCTCCCCAGACTCACTGACACACACATACTTTCACACACACACACACACACACACAGACATCCCTTCAAAAATGTTTGATTCGTGATCAGGGATGCTTGAAACGTGCTCTCAGGTCGAAAACTCGAATAAGAATTTTCGACCCCGTCACAATACTTTCCTTATACATTATGTATATCAGGAAAGTAAAAAATGAATTCTGGTATGAGAAAGTCGAGTTCAGCCATATTTCAGTTAATTCTATGCCATAGTTTTTGCGCCACAAGACAGAGAAACTCGAGGAATGAGAAACTTGTCAAGCAGCGGCGGCGATGTCAGCTGCTTTTTAGCACTTTTCATCATAGTTGAAAAATGTTTAGGACCTTGTTTATTCTGTCTATCTGTTTGTCCGTTCACACAATAACTGCCGCAAAGATGACTTCATCAAAATAGAATTTTAGTATGTTGTTGAGACCGTCTGTGGGATATAGAGGAATGTAAATGAATGATATCACCCAATTAGTTTTGGATTAAACCCTGGTTGAAAAAGTGGAATACATTGAACCCTATGGGACCTAATTTTTCAAATATTTTTTAAGCAAAGTTAAAATTCACAAATTGCGTCGAAAATGTTAGGAAATATTGAAATTATCCCATAAAATATATATAAAAAAAATCAGCAAAATATGTTCAATAGTTTTTTAAATAAAAATTAAAATATTAATTACACCCATATTATATGAAGAGGTCAAGTGATCCGCTTCAAAATAAAGTATGGCATCCATCTTTTTTTCCTATTGTAAAAATCGTGATTTTTAAAGTTCTTTTAAAATTTATATTTAGTGTTGCATCCATCCTAAAACCGCTTTATTTTTGCGTATTTTCTGTGCATGTATATTCTGTAACAAAACAATTACAATATTTTTGAGTTTAAATGATCATCAAACTTTGATTATTTCTACAACGAAGCCTAATTTTAATGGAAGCAGAATGTAAACAAGTGGTTGTAAGATGAGTTGTATAAGAATTGCTGAATTTTTTTCACGCAAAATTATTTAACTCTGGAGTCTGAAATAAAAGTGTATGAATGAAATATTCATTGCTTTTACATAGAGAGCTAGACGATTTGTATATTTCGATGACGTCATTTGAATAAAGTTCATTATTTCTTCTATGAAGTTTTAAGTTTTCAAATATCATAAATTATTGTAGTACTGGGATAATTTTAAATATATCAGCGCTGCATGTATCGTATTTTAGAGATGTTTGAATAAAATTTCAGTTCAATAAAAAGTGTTTCACAATGAATGTTTTATGCAGGGTTGATCTCTCTTGTTTTTAATATATAAAGATAAGCCAAAAACAATTTTTACCGTAAAGCAATATCATTTTGATATAAAGCAATTAGAAGGACCGAATTACAAATAATACTGGATCATGTAAAAGGCCAATATATAACCTTTTATAAATAGTTAAACTGTAACTTGTTTGGAGCCGCAACACACGATCTTAATAGCATACGCCTGAATTTTCCTTTCCGACTGTTGGGCATTACCATTAGCAGATAATTGAATTGCCGAAGTAGTCTTAATAAATAAAGAGGTAAAACGGCTGGTTTAGAAAAAAAACTGACAGCACCATTTGGCGAAGAACATTGGTGCGTGAGTGAATTCCATATATGAACTTACTGACGATACAGAATTAGATATATCTGCTGCATTTTGTGTATTTTATCTTTTATTTAGTAAAGTCAAGATAAAAAAAAACCACGTAACTCAATTTCACTTACTTTATTAATAATTTTCACTTACTGTTATTGAAATTATCCAAAGTGGATAGAAAACGTCACAACTGCGGCGATGAAGCGTCGCCGGGCCCCGAACCAGGGATCCTTTGCTTACTAGAGCGACATTATCACTGAGCAAAAGCTAGCTTCTCCTCTGTTCTTATAATTCGGGTACAGGTTCCAAGCATCTTTGATCAAATGTCTTTGCTGCCGCACACTCCCTCACCTGATGAGAGGGCCCCGGTCTAATTTCGGTGAGGAGGGGGGGGGGGCGCTAAGAAAACCCCCACGAATCCCCCCGAAATGCAGTTGAGGGGCTGAAGTCCGGAAAGCGTGTTGCCTCAGGCTCGTGACGTCAGTCGTTGTCAACCAGGGAGGGAGTGGCAAGGCCTCTGATTCCGTGTGGTGCTGCCATCTCGTGTTGAGAGGTGAGACCGTTGGAGAGGAAGGATGCGTGTTTCAAACGTCCAGTCATCATTGTGGCGATAGAGCGTCGCCGGGCCCCGAACCAGGGACCCTTTGCTTACTAGACCGACATTATAATCACTGAGCAAAAGCTAGCTTCTCCTCTGTTCTTTTAATTCGGGTACAGGTTCCAAGCATCTTTGATCAGATGTCTTTGCTGCCGCACAACTATACTGTAATTACGTTATACATTTCAACTACATTTCGATATGCATATTTGCCCTCATTTTGCAATTGATGAAATTGTAACATAGTTGAGAAATGTTCATATCTGTAGCGTAATTATGTTGTACGTCGAATGGCCACGCATTATGCAATTTTACATATATGCCCACATATTGGATTTGCTAAAATTATAGCATGTTCAAGAAATGTTTACATTCGCAATACGATTAAGCACGATAAAAAAATATGTGTAAGAACACACAAAAACCTGGTTTGCTACTTGAATGACACTTTTAAACAATTAAATTTCCAGTTACATATTTAAAAGGTGATTATAGCTATATGATTGTGTTATTTTATTAATTTATATGAGGATTTCACGAAATAATATTTTATTTTACTCTGAAAAAAGCGTTTTAAACAGGTAAAGAGGTCACATGTGATGTTCATTTTATGCACTTGTTTACTTGCTTAAATGAGTTCCTTTTCAAAGAAATCTTTTAAGCAGGTAAGCAAGTGGGTAGCAGGTTAATAGGTGCGTAAAATTACCAGTTTAAGAGTATTTTTAGCTTAAAATGAAATGTGCCCATTATTCCTTGCAATTATCATATAAAACAGTGAAATAACTCATTCTCCATATATTACTCTCCTGATATACATATTGTATAAGGGAAGTATTGTGACGGGGTCGAAAATTCGAATTCGAGTTTTCGACGGGAGAGCACGTTTCAAGCATCCCTGATCACGAATCGAACATTTTTGAAGTGATGTCTGTCTGTGTGTGTGTGTGTGTGTGTCAATGAATCTGTGGAAACGATAACTGACGAACTGACCGAATTGACCGATTCGAACCAAATTTGGTACAAAAATCGCAATTCATAAACACTGGAAGCCTATTATTTTTATACACAATCAAATGTACAGAACCCCCCTAAATTTTCGAATGAAATTTTGAAAAAATCGTCAAAAAATCAAAACCACTAATAAAGTTACGCAAATAGACATTTCTTAAGTAATTTTTCATTAGAAAACGATTGACATAAATTTTAGAACGCTAACATGAACCGTTCTAGAGATATTGTACATTTAAAAAAAAAATTATCATAAAGTCATATAAAATAAAAAAAAAATATTTCCTATTAAGAAACATGTTCACTTTTCATATATAATACCATGCGATAAATTGGGTGACATCATTCTCGTGGATCTAGCTCGTTCCATTCATGAAAAAAGATACTTTGAGTAATACTTTTGTATTTGAACGCCAATAGTCATTTATCTGCTGTAAGAATAACTTATTTCTTAGTGCATAACGCTTGGCGAGATTTGGCGACGAATTTGGCGGAATGTCGCCAACTTGGCGACTTTTTGAAATGTTGCCAAATTAATGAAAATCTCGCCAAATGGATAAAAATGACGCTAAATCAATGAAAATGACGACTAATTGTCGAAAATTCAATATCTTGGAAGGAATATTAGTATCTACTATAAGAAAAACCTATTTTTTTTACTGTGAAAGTAGTAAATTCATTGCATTATATAAGGAAAGTCATGTGCTGCACACATCAGATTTTTTTTTTTTAGTGTGATGATTTCCCTTTTTTATCGATGGATTTTGTAGGAATCTAAAACTAGATCTAAACTTCTTAATTCATATAAAGCACGAAATTTCCGAAATTAATATTTTCATAACATTTATTTTAAAGGACAGTAATTTTTGCGAAATTTCAAGAAAGTGTACTGTAAGACACTTAAATTTTAAAAGTTAATATATAATTTCAAAATTTCTCCATACTGCATACCACTGACTGCAAGCAGTTTATATAGTATGTACTGTCTTACTATATGATTTAAATTGATGCAGAAATTAATATATGTTTATATAATATAGTACGTTATTCAAAGATCTCATAACAGCAGGTTTGAATAAGATGTAATACAAATCTGTCCATATTACCAATGCAATACTTAAACGTTTGTATATGGGAATTATATAGTAAACCACTGTAAATATTAATTACATTTACTCTTAAAATTGTATAAAGTGAATATTGTTTTGTCGAATTTTTTTCGAAATTCGAAAAAATTGACAGCAGAGGTGTTTAGACAGCCAGAAAACCAGACCTCTGTGAAAAGATAATTTTAAAAAAGGAAGGTTGTGACACACCGACAGTTTCTGTTTGAATACACTATGCAAAGTATTAAAACTCTATATAATGCTGTGCAATTCGCATGTTCGAAAACTACAAACTCTTAAATATTTTCGAATTCGCGGCTTTCACGAGAAAATACGTTTTAAATCCTCCTGAACACATTTCGAAAAATATCAGAGTTATGAGAGTCTGTGAATGTGCGTGCGCTATTTCTGAGAGTCGTGGATACGTTATATAAAAAACAAATTTAGAACTAAATGTAATTTGTTACAGTGTGCATGATTAGATTGTATTCTCAAAACACTGAAGCAAACGCAATTTATTTTTCCTCATTTCGCGTCAACTGTTGCTAACTGAAATTTGACCGGCTTATGTAATGTCGTTTGATTTGTGACATACGTTCTACTTATGCCCATCTTGCGACTCATTAGAGTCGGAACCTACAGATGCTGCGTCTTTGTAGTGGATTCTGAACCACTGCAAACACTCAGTCATGGCCGGATATTACCACCGTTTCATGCAAGAATCGAATACCGCTATTCTCGGATACGACCTTATAAAGTCACGTGCCATATCACTCAACACACTTGTAAGAAACTCAGGGTTTTATCGAAGCCGAGTGCTCGCCATTTTGCTCGGGAACCCCCGAAGTCATACACCTTCTTAGGCCCAGACCTCCAACTTGGAAGTTGAGAAAAACAAAGTGATAAACTTCCTCCAGATTTCCACGAAATTACGCCATTTCACTTGTCATCGAGATGCGGGGAAATATTTCCTTGATATGGAGGTTGGTGGTCCTTGGAACCAAAGGTGCTGAGAACATTCCGAAGTCCTATCTGGGGTGGTCTCGGGATTAGGCCCTGATATATACTCGGTGCAAGGCACGCCACGGGGAGACGCTTAACATCCTTGCGTGCAAGAAGCAGGTCGACGATTTCGACTCATCGTCTCGAGGACGATTTGTACGGCACTTGTGTATATTCCCATCATGTTTACTCAATTTCAATAAATTCTGATTTCTTTTAACTAATTTTGCCTTTTATCTAAAATTGTATGGAACGTTTCCTGATTTCTTCATTATCATCTCATCAAATCCCAGGATTCGATACCTATCTTATCTGAAGAGACGTTATGCATTTAGTCGATGTTTTGGAATGGCACCGACAGCCTAATTAAAGGTTTTATTTAACGGAGACAGCTTATCTGAGGACTCATTAAAGTTACGGAGGCCTCCATTTCACTCGTGCCAGTCGTGAGTGGCATTAGTGTTGAGATTGACAAATCGGGGAAAGCAACAATCGAGATCAATGCGCACGATGATGTCAGCGATGACGGTTCCCTTATATTAATTGGTGACATTGCTGAGTACGACAACGAAACGAACAGATCATTACAACACTGATCCAGCAGCACCTTATATGAGAAGCTTAATTCTAAACAAGACTCCAATTCACTTTTGCTTATCCGCCTCATACGATGCGACTGTTGGGTTGTGGTTCATAAATGATTGTGCTATATTAAAGAGTATCAGCGGCCGAACGCATGAGAAACAAAGGCAAAAGTTATGTTGGCTTTTCTGTAATTAAGCTCTTTATATATACTTTGAAATAGGTAATATGCCCTCTGGAATACGTAACTCAGAAAATTCTAGATCATTCGTATTAGTTCTCAAAGTTTTGGAAACTTACCAAGGTGGAGACATTTCCTTAAATTTGACGTTAGGGTCAAGTGACCCGAATTATCAATGAATAGCAATGATTGCTGATAAAATTGTATCTCAGCGACGGCAGGATTCACACATTTCAGGTATTCGTAAAAGTATAATAACATGGCCATTTAATTGGTCGTTGTCGATATATTACTATTTATTTGCATAGCGTCACAACAGGCATGACGTTACATGAAAATCATCCATTCCGACACAGTTGAGCTTTCTGCGCAGACAAGATTAGAGTTCTTGATTGAAATGTAAGTTGAAACCGTAGCCTGATGAAAATTGTCGTGATTAACAGGAAGTTCGCCGTTTTTAGGAAGTTCACATTAGAAAATTGTCGTGAATAACAGGAAGTTCGCCATTTTTAGGAAGTTCACATTAGAAAATAGTCGTGAATAACAGGAAGTTAGCCGTTTTTAGGAAGTTCACATTCTTTCTGTACTCAACGGAGTGCATAATTTTAGATGAGTGTGCTCATTTTCTACCGTTAATTTTTGGATTATGATAAAATATGTCATATGGACAATCATCCGTCATCCGGTTGTGAACCAGTGTACTTTAAACTAAAAAATAACTTTGTAACTCACCATGGATAAAGCTTGATGTTTCTTTTGAAGTAAATTCCTACCAAGAAAGCATCGAAGTTTGAAAACCAGGTGCGTGAATTTGAAATTTACTTCAGATATTTTAGTTTCCCTTCTAATCTACTTATCGTAATTCACTATTTTGTATGAATAAAGCTTCAGTTTGGTATTTTGCAGAGAAGAGTGTAAACACCATTGGTTTTATTTTAAGCTGCTACTAATATAAAATTTTGATGACAGTACAAATCTGAACATATTCTATTGATAGCGATTTTTAACACTTTCCAACATAGTTGGAAATTGTTTGACTTTGCTCATTCTGTCTGTCTGTCCGTTCACACGATATACTGCCGTAAAAATGACTTTATCAAAATGAAATTTTAGTATATCATTGAAACGGTCTGTGAGACATATGGGAATGTAAATGAATAATATCACCCAATTAGTTTTATATTGAACTCGAGTTAAAAAAATAAAATACATGGAATCCTATGGGACCTAATATTTCAAGCATTTTTTAAGCAAAGTTAAAATTCACAAATTATTTTGAAAATTTTAGAAAATATTTAAATTATTCCATAATATATACAAAAAAATTTCAGCAAAATAGGTTTGGTAGTTTTTAAATAAAAATTAGAATAATAATTACACCCATATTATATGAAGAGATCACGTGACCCACTTCAAAATGAAATATGGCATCCATCTTTTTTCCCAATGTTAAAATCGTGATTTATAAAGTTCTTCTAAATTCATATTTAGTGTTGCATCCGTCGTAAAACCGCTTTATTTTTCCATATTTTCTGTGGAACTTTTATGTGACAACGCAATTACAATATCTTTGAGTTTAAATGATCATCAAACTTTGATTATTTCTACAACTCAGCCTAATTTTAATGGATGCAGAATATAAACAAGTGATTGTAAGATGAGTTGTATAAGAATGGCTAAATTTGTTTCACGGAAAATTATTTAGCTGTGAAGTCTGGAATAAAAGTAATATAGATGAAATATTTATTACTTTTACATAGAGAGCCAGGCGATTTATATTTCGATGACGCCATTTGAATACAGTGAATTTTTTTCGATGAAGTTTTAAGTGTTCAAATATAATAAATTACTGTAGTACTGTGATAATTTAAAATATATCAACGCTGAATGTGTCGCATTTTAGAGATTTTTAAATAAAATTGCGCTTGAATTTGAAAGTGTTTCATAATCAATGTTTTATGCATGATTGATCTTTCTTGTTTTAGATTTTCATTTTGCACTAACATTAAAAAGTATATTGATTTGCTTGGTTGCTAATAAATATACTTCTGTTAGTGGCATTTGTAATTAATATTCAAGCAAATAAATATTATAAATTTGTCACAGCTAACACCATTCTAAAACCATAAATCTTCACATTAAGGGATTATCAGATCCAATGATTATTATTACAACCGTCGATTGTTACAATATAATAATCAAAGGTGTATAATTGGCCCTCTCAAGAAAAATGACAGCGAAAATATATGGGCAAGTGCGGTTTGCTTCTAAAAACACAATTACTTCAGTTCATCATGGGGTACTAGTTAACATCACTTGGTTTGTATTTGAATTTCCCTTACTACACTACCTGATCGAAGGATTGTTTAATCCCGAATTCAAAATTTTCACGTTTATGTCATTAATCTTGAGAAGCTGTGAAATAATGATCTTACTGCGATATCTATAGTTCAAAATCATCTATAATAGAGGAACAGAGTTTGAATGCAGCCCGGCAACATATTACTTATTAGGAGAATAATATACAAGTTTAATAAAGTACAAATTAAAACAAACAGCAGCATGCGGTTATTTCAAGAATACGTTGAAATACCTTCATAGGTGCTGAAATACTAGCAAACGTAAAGTCAGAAAGGCTAAATAAACAAAAATTAGCATATTTCATCTTTCTGACATTGGGTTTGTTGGCCTTTTAGTACGGATGACGGGGATCCTGTAAACAGATGTATTCTAAATTTAATTTCAATTTTCTCTGAATTACGTTGTGTATTTCATCTTTATTTTTTGCACAAAGTTTTTGCATTTTTAACACTTTACAACATAGTTGAAAAGTGTTTATGACTTTGTTTCTTATATTATCGGTGAATGATTTATAAAATTCTAAATATAACATGTTTCATTAATATTAATTTGTATCAAGATAATATCGTGTGTATAGAAACTACATCTGCCGTATTTGTAAATTAATATTTGATATAGGCAGTTTTGGGGGTCTATTTTAATGACCTCTGCTTAATTATTAGATATATAGTAATATGTCTTTGTTTGTTTCCGATAGTTATATTGAAAACTTATCTTCTAAACAGATATTCAAATCTATGAAATTTCAAGTTTCACAAATTACTTAAAATGTTTTAAATTAAGAATTAGACAATATCTCGTTTACAAACTATGAAGAATTTATATTTCATTAACTGATTCCGTTTATTAAACATAAGTTTCTAGGAATGGACATAAGATTTCTCTGTATTTCACAATTACTTTGTGGTCTCTAAACACCGTTCAGGTTGTTTCAAAGCCTTCATTAAAGTTCATAATTACATTTATTGCCCGATCCTATGATAAAAATATTTCCAATTTATCACACAGTCCTACGATAAAAATATTCGTATAATATAATTTATCGGCGATTCTATAATAATATTTTCAATTTATCAGACGATACTATAATAAAAATAAATAAATGTTCTATTTATCGCGCGATTCCATAATAAAAAAAAATAATAAATGTTCAATGTATCGCGCGACCCCATAATAATAAAAAAATGTTAAATTTATCGCGGGATCCCATAATAAAAACAATAATGAATGTTTAATTTATCGCGCGATCCCATAAAAAAAATTCTATTTATCGCGATATCCCATAATAAAAAAAAAATTCAGTTTACACGTCATCTCGTATAAAAGAATATTTTATAATTATACGAGTAGCACGGTTCTATAATAAAGATTATTTTCAAGTATAAGCAACATACATTTATTTTTAAGTCATCGCACATTAAATGAAATTGCTTTTAATGTGCGATGTGTGATTACAACTGCATAAAATTTGGATATTTTTTATACATTCGGATAGCAAAATTTCTCTAAACAATCATTAAAATAAAACAAAATGAATCTGACTAAAACTTCGCGTCTTTCTTCATTCTTTAAAACAAAAGTTACAATATACTCAGATGCCACTGAAGAACTACGTAAAATCTTGCTGGACAGACCACAGCAAACATTTATAATTATGTCTCATGAATAAATTCGCTGTACTACAACTACATAGATTTGCTTTTAACATGACACACCAAAACCCATCGCAGTTGGTAGGATAATAAAAGATTCGATTTTATCTTAATGATCTGTACATCGCTCTTTTATTGTACTTCTTTAATATATTAAATCAAAAATGACGTTTCAGCTTTGAAGGACGCTAACGTTAGGTCTGGAATATGTCAGAGTAATCGACTTATAAGGTGTTATTATCGGGAACTATTTTCTTGGTTAAAAAATCTGATGTGGGCAGCACATGACTTTCCTTATATAATGCAATAAATTTACTACTTTTACAGTTAAAAGAATGTTATTCTTATAGTAGATACTTATATTCTTTCCAAGATATTGGCTTTTCGTCAATGTCATTTTCATTGATTTAGCGTCATTTTTATCCATTTGGCGAGTTTTTCGTTAATTTAGCAACAATTAAAAAGTCGCCAAGTCGACATTCCACCAAATTCGTCGCCAGAATCTCGCTAAGCGTTATGGACGGAAAGGTAAATTATTCTTACAGCAGATAAATGACTATTGGCGTTTAAATACAAAAGTATTACTCAAAGTATCTTTTTTCATGAATGGAACGAGCTAGATCCACGAGAATGATGTCACCCAATTTATCGCATGGTATTACATATGAAAAGTGAACATATTTCTGAGTAGGAAATATTTTTTTTTATTTTATATGATTTTTTGATTTTTTTTTTTTTTTTTTTTTGAAAAATATGCAATATCTCAAGAACGGTTTATGTTAGCGTTCTAAAATTTATGTCAATCGTTTTCTAATGAAAATTTACATAAGAAATGTCTATTTGCCTAAATTTATTAGAAGTTTTGAGTTTTTGACGATTTTTTCAATATTTCACTCGAAAATTTAGGAGATTCTAAACATTCGTATGCTTATGAAAACAATAAGCTCCCAGTGTTTAAGGATTGTGATTTTTGTACCAAATTTCGTTCGAATCGGTCCATTCGTTCGTCAGTTATCGTCTCCACAGACTCACTGACACACACACACATACAGGCATCACTTTAAAAATGTTCGATTCGTGATCAGGGATGCTGGAAACGCGCTCTCCCGTCGAAATCGCGAATTCGAATTTTCGACCCCCTCACAATACTTTCTTTATACAGTATTGAATATAAGGAAAGTAAAAATGTTCAAGATCGCCATATATCCAAATTTTTATTTCCATTGTGCTCTTGTGCTTTTACCTGTACATTCACTGAATATTGTAAGGAATAAACATAATTTAAACTAATATACAGTAATGCTAAGCGTTACTCTTAAATCTTATCTCAACTGTAGCATGTAGCAAGACAGCTTGCTATGTGCCGTAATTTTATAAATATCCATTGTGGCCATGAAAGCAGATGTATCATGTAGCCAGCTTCTGCATTCTGAACTCAATCTTAATAGGGAGTCTGCTTTGGCGAAATTTTTAACCGCAGGACTCGGCAATTCTGTGCTGAAGAGCGATACATAAGCGCGAGACCAGTTTATGTATACTGCTTACTGAAATTGGGAATACAATTTCTGGAATATCAAGAAACAACCCTTCAATCGTCAAGAAAATAAAAGGCGCATCTGATCACCTCTTCCCATCTGCGGACCATAATTTTGTATCTGGTATTACCGCTCATTAACTCTGGATAGACAACGACATGACCAGAAAGAATTTCATAAAGCAAAGATTTTAGAAATTTTTCTGGTAGACGTTTCAAAATATTTTATTTAAATCACTTGAATTTTACCGTAAAAGCTTTTGAATCCTTATTTTAAGGACTCCTATGTTTATCATCTTATCGCCAGTCCCTTTCTGCTGAGCAACAATGACTGCGAAACCATCAGGGTACACGAGTTGTGATCCTTACGGACCTGTGAACCATGAGGGTTGTGAAGTTCGACCAGTCGAGCGTTATTTGCTTGCATGAAACGCCCTCTTATAGAAAAGGCGTCTAATCAATGTTGACTTTTAAGCCGGTTCTGGGATCATATCTAACTGTTATAATATATGAGATTATTCATAAAACTAACAGTATTACCTAAAATGTATCATATTCGCAGTTATAAATATACTTTCTTATTTCATTTTTATTTTACCATCATCTTTTCTTTCTCTATTTAAATAATATAGGGAAAGCATTGTGACGGGGGTTCGACTTTGAGTTTTCGAAGGAAGAGCGCGTTTTAAGCATCTCTGAACTCGAATCGAACGTTTTTGAGATGGTGTGGGTGTATCCTCTAAAATCTGAAGAGAATATCTAACAAACGAATGAAGCGTTTTGAACACAATTTGTATACAATAATTACAATGCTGCAAGTCGTTTGATTTTCAAATCAATCGAATGTTTGAAAGACCCCCCCCCCCCCCCACACACACTAAATTTTGAAATAAAATTAATTTTGAAAAAAAAAATCATCAAATAATCAGAACTTTTAACAATGTTATGTAAATAATAATTTCTTATGTGATTTTATGTATAATTTAAATGTATAATTTAACATTAAAGACATGGTGCCGTAGGTCTTGCACATCACTTTTTCACTGTGAAAGAAGTAAATTCACTGCATTGTAATGGGAAAGTCAGGTGCTGCCCACATCGGATTTTTACTTTCCTTATATACATAATGTATAAGGATAGTATTGTGACGGCGTCGAAAATTCGAATACGAGTTCTCAAAGGGAGAGCACGTTTCAAGCATCCCTGATCACGAATCAAACATTTTTGAGGTGATGTCTGTGTGTGTGGGGGGGGGACGATATCTCACGAACGAATAGAGAGATTCGAATGAAATTTGGTACGAAAATCATAATCCGTGAATACTGGTAGCCTATTGTTTTTAAACATAATCGAATGTTCAGACCCCCCCCCCCTTAATTTTCGAATGTATTTTTAAAAAATTATCAAAAAATCAAAACCTTTAATAAAGTTACACAAATAGACATTTTTTTATGTAATTTTTCCTTAGAAAACAATTGGCATAAACTTTAAAACGCTAACATGAACCATTCTCGAGATATTGCATTTTTTCAAATAAATTTATCAAAAAATGCCATAAATTAAAAAAAAATATTAGCTGTTGAGAAGCATGTTCACTTTTCATATGTAATATCATGCGATACATTTGGTGATATTATTCTTGTGGATCTAGCTCGTTCCATTCACGAGAAAATATACTTTGAGTAATACATTTGTAGTTGAACGCCAATAGTCAATTATCTGCTATAAGAATAACTTATTTCTCCGTCCATAACGCTTTGCGAGATTTTGGCAACAAATTTGGCGAGATGTCGCCAACTTGGCGATTTTTTTTAAATGTTGCCAAATTAACGAAAATCTCGTCAAATGTATAAAAGTAACGCTAAATCAATGAAAATGACGACTAATTGACGAAAATTTAATATCTTGGAAAGAATATAAATATCTACTATAAGAAAAACCTATTTTTTTACTGTAAAAGTAGTAAATTCATTGCATTATAGTAAATTCATTGCATTGATGTGGGCAACACATGGCATCCCATGTGTTGCCCACATCAGATTTTTTAATCTGTACAGTTACTCATAAATTTTCTTTTTGCACTCATCAATATGGTTTTATAGCTGAATGAAGAAATTACTCGACGCGATAGAATCACTTCCCTACCTTTATGAACTTTTTTTTTTAATAGATTAAGATATATCTCAGTTTTTTCCCCCATGAATACTCCATTTAGGGAATTTCTTATCCCCCTCATTCTGCCTTTGACGTTACATGAGGCGAACTATATGTACGTTGATGGCAAAACATCTACACATTTTTTTTTCAGGCTCTTGTACCGAGCTTTTAATCAAACCGTGATTTCAAGCGTGGGCATGTTTTTTATAAGATGTAATACTATTTTAGTTGTCCGGTTGTGGTCTTATCAGAAACTGTTCGCGCCTCAAGCAACCCAATTAGTTCGTAATGATGAAAATAACCTGTTTCAGAAAAAAATATGTATCAAAACATCGTCCCAATGAGGACTCTATAAAGAAACGTGAAAATTCACAATTATCTTGCAAAATTCTCCCAAGCCATTTGGCGTCGAATATTCAAACATATTATATTTGAAAAATTGATTATTCGAAATTTGGGTGATTTTTAAATACACGGAAAAAGCATTTGAATTTAGACTTTGTTACTGATTTATGCATTTGCTAATTGTCGGATACTTGATACATTCTATCATTCGCCTATACATCGGCCAGAATGGTGAACCATTTACACACACAAGACATTACCCCGGCGTACCAGTGGGGGGGGGGGGGGAACACACTACGCCCAACCACACAACATCCATGCCGTCAGGTGAGACTCGAAACCACAACCCAACAGCCGAGATTGCACTAGAAAACGCTTGTCTTGTCCGCTCAGCCACCGCGTCAGCATTTGGACTTGGTAATCAAAATGAAAAAAATGTATTCTTGTACAGTTGTACCAGGTATAATATTCACGCAAATATTTTATTTACGGAATTTTTCTTTGCACATTTTTAACTAATTATGCATCTACTTTATTTCTTCTTCTCATGCTTAAATCTAATTTTGAAGTCTTCAGTATTTTTCTCTTTCCCTTTGTAACGGCCATTGTTACTTTCCTTATATACATAATGTATAAGGAAAGTATTGTGACGGGGTCGAAAATTCGAATTCGAGTTTTCGACGGGAGAGCACGTTTCAAGCATCCTTGATCACGAATCAGACATTTTTGGAGTGATGTCTGTGTGTGTGTGTGTGAAAGTATGTGTGTGTGTGTGTGTCAGTGAGTCTGTGGAGACGATACCTGACGAACGAATGGAGCGATTCGAACCAAATTTGGTACAAAAATCACAATCCTTAAACACTGGAAGCCTATTGTTTTTATACGCAATCGAATGTTCAGAACCCCCCTAAATTTTCAAATGAAATTTTGAAAAAATCATCAATAAACAAATACCTTTAATAAAGTTACGTAAATAGTCATTTCTTATGTAATTTTTCATTAGAAAACGATTGATATAAATTTGAGAACGCTAGCATGAACCGTTCTCGTGATATTGCACATTTTTAAAGTAAATTTATCAAAAAATCACATAAAATAAAAAAAAATATTAACTGTTGAGAAACATGTTTACTTTTTATATGTAAACCACTAAATAAAGTTACGCAAATAGACATTTCATATGTACTTTTTCATTACAAAACGATTGGCATGAATTTTAGAACGCTAACATGAACCGTTCTCGAGATATTGTACATTTTTCAAAAAAATTATCAAAAAGTCATATAAAATAAAAAAAAAATATTTCCTATTGAGAAACATGTTCACTTTTCATATGTAACACCATGCGATAAATTGGGTGACGTCATTCTCGTGGATCTAGCTCGTTCCATTCATGAAAAAAGATACTTTGAGTAATACATTTTTATTTGAACGCAAATAGTCATTTATCTGTTGTAAGTATAACTTATTTCTTAGTGCATAACGTTTGGCGAGATTTTGGCGACGAATTTGGGGGAATATCGCCAACTTTGCGACTTCTTGAAATGGTGCCAAATTAACGAAAATCTCCCCAAATGGATAAATATGACGCTAAATCAATGAAAATGACGGCTAATTGTTGAAAATTCAATATCTTGGAAAGAATATTAGTATATACTATAAGAAAAACCTATTTTTTTTTACTGCAAACGTAGTAAATTCATTACATTATATAAGGAAAGTCATGTGTTGCCCACATCAGATTTTTTTTCTTTTATCGCGTCTAGAATTTTATTCCACTCAGGTTTACATTATCACGCCTAGAAGGTTCCTTTTGAAGACCTCAAACCATACAACTCGCCCAAGAGTTTAGATTAATTAAATGTGCGAGCGGGAAAATATTTTTTTTAATTTTTTTTTCCTGCGCAGTATGTCACCCAAACCCAAAAGTGGCCTTTGGGATTGGAAGGAACCTAATACGCACATTTTGACAGGCCAATTAAAACCCACAACACCTGTGACGTCATCAAGTTTTATAGAAATCGGTCACGGAACATAATTAGTGATCTAGTGGCCGTATATGTAAAAATTTTGTGTACACTAACCCGTCCGACACCGAACTTTTCGTTCGGCCGGCTTCGTGCCCTGAAGACCGGTGCTAAATTTTCCGTTTAGCCTTCGTCGGATTCTGCGGGCCGACTGTGTCAAATCTGATAAATAAACTTAATTTACAAAACATAAAAAGTACACTTAATAAACTTAATTTGTATAACATTAAAAAATACACTTACAAAATTGTAATTTATATAACATGAAAATTACGTTCTAGTAATATAACATTTTTTTTTAAATTTCCAATGGCAAGAGAAAATGACAAACGTCTTACAACAGTGAATACAAAAACAAAAATCAATGTCTCATCAGCAGGTCTCCATCAGCACTCCAATATCTTCTCACCTCGGAGTTCCCACTCAAAGCCGAGGATCCCTTGATATGGTACCTGTCCATAACTTCTTCTTTTCCCCAGAGTGGACAATTTGGGCTGTCATAAATGGCAATCCGGTGTAGATGACTCGCCAGACAGTCATGGCCAACTGCAAGCCTGAATTCCGCGACTGCCTTTTCACGAGGTCTATCCGAAATTGTTTGGTCCTAAATGTTCTTCCAACTCCTTGAGGAAATACGAGAAGTGAGTTCCGTTTCCCATCTAAGTCTCATGTGATTTCTGATATAAAGTTTTATGGAATGAAATGAGCAATATGTGGTTGGCTGTTGGACTATCCGTGTGCCCTTCTTAACCAACACATCTGCCTGTTCATTACAGAAAATGTCACAGTGTCCAGGGATCCACTGGATAAAGATGTGCCTTCCCTCTGCAAGGAGGATTTGACATTCTAAGATATCCCTATAGATAGGCACTTCATTTGACCCGACAGCCTGAATGGCAACTCTGGAATCCGATAGTAAGACCTTCTTGTTATTACGTCTGGGGACAACAAGTTGGCCTTAGTGCCACACAGATAGCCATAACCTCTCCGTCAAAGGCAGTTTTTCGTTTTCCTACAAGAATATAAAAAGAGAATAAGTAATATAACATAAAAATATATTAAACATATATATAACATAATAATATGAAAATCATTTAACGTAAAAAATAGTAGATTATACAACACAAAAAATACGTTCGGTCTATGTATCTCAGTACGCAATAGAATCACTATTGCGTTGAGCACGTTATCTTCTGTCTATACTATACTCTGTGCAGTCAAACACCCACCGAATACCCACTGCCGGCTGAACGGAAAGTATATCAAAATCGGAATTGATCAAAGTATATCAAAATCGAATCTGCCGATCCAGTGGTCGAGCGGTCAGGGGTATGCGTTTCCGTCTGATCGCTGAATTGACGGTTTGCGGGTTCGAATCCCGCCAGCGGGTATGGATGTTGTCATGTCGAAGCCAAGTCAGAATTCCGCCCTATAAAAAAAGCTTCTATAAAAAAAAAAGTGAAGCTGCAATTCTTCTCCCCTTCGCCATGGCATACCCTGGGGGGGTCTTGTGGACGTGGTGCGTAGGTGCCCCTTCACCACGGGGAAATTAGTAAAAAATCGGATCTTCGTCTCGAATTTGTTAAATGTTAATTTGCGTTATAGTTGAGTACACAGCAACCTATGCATCACTTGCCATGCTATTATTATAAAACAATATCCCAAACAGAAATAGTGTACAAACTTGTTTTTATAATAGGTTTGCACGATGACACATATGTGGCTATGAAGAGGTTCATAAAGTGATCAAATATTATCTACAAAAGTGGCACTATTTATTGAAACAGTAATTGAAATTCATTGCTACATCCAGGTGGCGATGCAATGGCATAGTCAGAAATTTTATAAGAAATAAAATGTTTGCCAGTTTGAATCCTCATTGTTAGATGGGGACCATTGTGTGAAATATTTAAATATTTCATTTATATTCACGGCAAAACTAAATTGCACTATACTGTGGAAGTTATAATAACAATTCAGTTCTGTTCCCATACGCCCATTGCATCTACATTGATTAGATGGTTACCATAGCAATACAGTTTCTTCTGAATATAAATTTAGAATATTCTTTATTGAAATATAGAAGAATATGAGTAGAATTTTGAATATTTATTTTAGAAGTCTTTATTTGAAGTCAAACCATCGATTTTTAAAAATAATTTCAATTTTTCATTAGGAATGGTATTTACCAGATGAACTATTTAACTTTGCGGAGGTAGTTAAGCCTATATCTCTTTTCTGTCAATTTAGGTTTGCTGGAAGTATAAAACGTACATTTAGCAATTTTTATTGTGATAATGATTGAAAATACCCCTACAAATAAAAAAAATTTTACTCGGGATTTTATTGAAATTAATTCACGAACTAAGTTATTAATAAATAAAAACAAAAAGCATTGAAACCGAACATAGTATTTGCCTTCATTACCAAATAAGGCTAATAAATATCCTTGAAAAACTAATTTGTCATTCCCTTTTGCATTTTTCAAATGTTCTTCCCTTTTATTGATTTTTCTGAGCCTCGTTATTTGATTTTCAATTTCTTTTCATTTCATTCCGTACGTTAATAAAAGCTTAATATTCTCTGAAACAACTTTAGCATAATTGCCGAAAATCTGCTTTTTAGTGTGTTTTACTTTTCTCCGAAACTAATTAATCGTCTTTCGTCCGAAATCTGGATTTTCGTCCCGAAACAATTTTAATTAATGCAAAATGAAATAACGAAAAAGAATAACCACCTACTCAGAACTATATTAACTTCCTTACGTTATATATATTTCGTCTTTTTCCCTTTGGCATTTTAAATACTGCATACGCCCATTCATCCAACGCGATTCTTTCTCTTAAATTAATTTATACCTTAGAGGTATACATTTTATTGCTTATTACCAATACTGGCAAAAATTGTCCATTATAAATCCTTTTCTCCCTGCGGAGGAAACAGTTTCCAATAATTTATGAATTAAGGTTAATTGTCGTTTCTATTATAAATCAATGATGAAAATGTAATTTAGTTAAAGTTAAAGCATTTTCGCAGTCGACAATATTGAGATTTAAGATAACTTCAAAATTAAATATAACCAATCTTATTTGGCGGCTAAAAATTTCATGTAAATACCAGAAATTTTTTTTTTAAATGACTTATAATAATTTTCATATCTTAATTAAAACGTGTATACCTAATTTTTTTAAACAGTGAAAGAATGTGCATGTTTCTGTGCGCAGCGTAGCAGAAAATCAAAACGACGTACAGCGCAAATGCGAAATTGGCTAAACTTCGGAATGAATCCCTGGTGGGTACCTGGGAGTGATTGATCAAAAAATCAATTTGGTTTTATTACTTTCCCTATAAAAACACAGTATAGGAAAAGTATTGTGATGGGGTCAAAAATTCGAATTCGAGTGTTCGACTGATAAGCACGAATTGAACGTTTTTGAGGTAGTGTGTGTGTTTGTGAGTCTGTGAATGCGATATCTTATGAACGAATGGAGCTCTTCGAACGAAATTTGGCACAAATATTATTATCCATAAATGCAGCTATTTTTTAATGTTTTATTTTGTTTAACGGTGTATGGTGTTTAGCGTCGAAAATAGTTATCTGAATTGAAAATTGGCCCATTCGACATTTTTCTTGTAGTCGAGTTCAGCCTTTTAATGTCCCTGGTGGAAGGTTTCGGTGGGGCGGGAGCGGGTTCTAAGATACTTTACCCTTCCCCTTCCCAAATTTTGTCCACTATTGCGGGAGAAAAATCGTAAATCCAGCTTGGTCCAGATTCGATTTAGTGGTCGATGCTAAACGTGTTCACAGATTTACCCTTCTAAGCCACCTGAGGACTGATTAATAGTCTGGAAAGACTGAAAAATCCATAATTTCCGCTTTTGGGTGATGTGGCAGTATCGAAAATTTAACTACGTTAAGTTCGGTCCAAAGGTTCATATTATAAATATACAAAGTTTCCTCCTTCTAGGTCATCAAAAAGCTTCTGGAAGATCTGAAAAAGCTTTTCGAAGAAAAAACATTTTCTCCGCCATCGGTGAGGCGAATCTAAAATCCAACTACGTTAAGTTCTGTCCTATGGTCAATATGCAAAGATTTAGCCTGTTATGTCAGCTGTGGGGGAGGGGGTCTTCTGGAGGTTTCAGAAAGACAAAAACGTTTGACAGTTATATATACAAATTCACGGATGAATAAAAATCAATTTCATACCAAAACATCTCAATTTATATACTATGATGATGTTATTGTGCTTACGACTGAATGTGCATCTATGTAGAAATTGGATGATGCAGAAATGCGGCAAACAAGCCGGGGTAAATTTAATCTATATAGCCTGCTGTTTCTGACGTCTGCCTTTTCTCCAAGGAAATTACTTCAGTCTTTTTTTTTTGTTATTATTATGTACCTGCAGTTTGTTTTTGCAGGTAAATGTAAATAAACAGAATTGCATTCTGTTAGTTTGAATGGCCTTTTATTTATTGAAGTGGGTTTTGATCTCGAAGTAATTCCATTAAGTATTCCCTTCCCGAAATAAACCATTACCTTGGGAAAGTTGTTTGTTATTTATAAACAAGAGGACGTATTGCTAAACTAATTTCTAAATACGCTCAAAAACTTCAGCAATAAAAGAATTATATATAATGTTATGACGTTATTCACAGCGTAATTTTCTAATTTTAAAACGCTGTGACAGTAAAACAGTACTTAAATGATCCACCAATTTCACGAATCAAGGGATACTCTTTTCGAAACCTATTTCATTTCCCCAAACAGCCGCTACTATTCTTAAAACACAGCTAAAAATCGCGGTTCATTGTAGCTCGTATTACATTAACTGCTCTCCAACAGAGTGATGACTCGTAGAATATTAGTTATTTCGAGGTGATTTTCAAATCTCCGTAAAGTCGCCAAAAAATGGCGATAAATCGTCAAATCAGGCAGCCCTTCTTCGAACTTCGGCATGTGGCAACCCTAGATTCACGTCATGGGAAAGGATGCCCGCGCAGGTGTTTTCTCCGTCTGATTTTCAAAAAAGATTCCAGTGAGGACAATTTACACTTTTGCCACAGTAAGGACTTCTTCAAAATACGGCTTGGATTAAATTTCGGAAGTCAACCGGTTTCGAAATCAATAAACATTCCTCTTCTTCAGAACGAACAAGAAGCGAAATCTCAGTTATTTCATAGAAGTTCGGCATCAATAGCACACGCGGGTGAAGACAGGAGAAGAGTTACCATCGCCGCAGGAAAAAATGTGAGAGATAAAATCTAAGGAGGCAGGAAAAACAGGAGGCAGCATACTCCTAATGAACAGTAAAAAAAATACCGGGAGAGAAATAATAGAAACAAATTAAGAATGAACGGAAAGAAAGCATTTCGGAAAGAGACCAGCTAGCAGAGTGAACAGAAACAACTGAATAATGAGTAAAAACTGTGAAGGAAGAACTTAATTCATTTAAACCAACTGGAAAAATTGCATACAAGAAAAGTAGGGATAGGACAGCCCAGTGGTTAATGCACGGAGATAACACTCGGACAACCCGAGTTCGATTCCTGGCTGTGCCCAAACTGTCCCCGTGTTCACGCGGAGTAGAGTACTTTAAATGTGTGGGTTCGTAAGTTCTTCCGAGAAGTTGGTGGTAGGTGAAGGAGGGTACAGTCCCTGTGGATGCTGCTCCCACTGGGTTCCGGTCTAAATTGGGTGACACTTACCGGCCATCTACACAGATACCTTATAACTTCGGGTAAGTCGGACGGTCTGGGTCGAAAAAGAAGAAGGTTATTAAACTTTAGTTTTAGTTTTTGTCGCATTTTTATTGTTCTAAGAACGTTAAATCCGAGAGGTTGGTGGTACGGGAAGGAGGGTACGGTTCCTGTGAATGCTGCCCCCATTGGATTCCGGTCTAAATTGGGGGGGGGGGCATTATTACGGCCGTCCAAACAGATACCTTACACCTTAGGATAGGTCGGACTGTCTGAGTCAAATAAGCAAACAAGAAAAATAAGTAGAAAATAATTGAAACGTTTGACTTAAATTGATTGCTTTTCAGAAAAGTACTGTTTTTTCTCTGGAAACCAATTGACTTTTAAATTTTAATCTACATTTTGGCCACTAAACACTAAAATATCCATTACAATATAAAAATGCAACTTCATTTTTGAAGAAGAGTATCAATTTCCCTGCTTTTGAAGGGTTTCAATAGTGAATTAATAAATGGTTGCGTTTGATAGAACTGTATAATGGTTGTACCTGACACTGCACCATTTTCCTGTTCAGCCATCTATACTGGTATCATGACATTTTAATATTTATTGAGTTCTCTCAGTCTTAGAGTATAATCACTTTTTATTATATTGTCATTAGTGGTTTTTGCATTATATACTATCGTTGAAATATGGACAATCTGAATTTTGTAATATACCTCATATCATATTTTATGGACGGACGCAGAAATTATTTGTTGTAGGATAGATAAAAAAGGAAAAAAAAAACCCGCCTGGGAATGGTCGTTTACTGAGATTTTACTTTGACAAAAGGATCTATTATGGGTTATTTTCCTCTTGGTTGCGCTCGTTTAGCCATTTTGAGTTTTTCTTTTTCTTTTTTTTTATTCTGCATTTGGCTTCGTGTGGTTTAAACTATGTACGTTGATGAATAAATTATTTTTTATATTTAGAGTGCATTAAAAGATATTATGCAGCGATACATGTACTAAATGCACATGCAATAAATGCGGGATTCTCGTTCCATTACATTTGAGGCTGTTTTTGAATTAATTAGTGTCAAGTAAAATATGGAAAAACATGCTTACTGGGTACCGATATAATTATTTCTAGTCAATCCAAAATACATCTACAATAAAAAAAATCTGATGTGGGCAACACATGCCTTTCCTTATATAATGTAATGAATTTACTACTTTCACAGTAAAAAAAAAGGTTTTTCTTATAGTAGATACTTATATTATTTCCAAGATATTCAATTTTTGACAATTAGTCGTCATTTTCATTGATTTAGCGTCATTTTTATCCATTTGGCGAGATTTTCGTTAATTTGGCAACATTTCAAAAAGTCGCCAAGTTGGCGACATTCCGCCAACATCGTCGCCAAAATCTCGCCAAGCGTTATGGACGAAGAAATAAGTTATTCTTACAGCAGATAAATGACTATTGGCGTTCAAATGCAAAAGTATTACTTAAAGTATCTTTTTTCATAAATGGAAAGAGCTAGATCCACGAGAATGATGTCACCCAATTTATCGCATGGTATTACATATGAAAAATGAACATGTTTCTCAATAGGAAATATTTTTTTTTATTTTATATGACTTTTTGATAATTTTTATTAAAATGTAAAATATCTTGAGAACGGTTCATGTTAGCGTTCTAAACTTTATGTCAATCGTTTTCTAATGAAAAATTACATAAGAAATGTCTATTTGCGTAACTTCATTAGCGATTTTGATTTTTTGACGATTTTTTCAAAATTTCACAAGAAAATTTAAGGAGGTTCTGAACATTCGATTGCGTATAAAAACAATAGGCTTCCAGTGTTTACGGATTGGGATTTTTGTACCAAATTTCGTTCGAGTCGGTCCATTCGTTCGTCAGTTATCGTCTCCACACACTCACTGACACACACACACATACTTTCACACACACACACACACAGACATCACTTCAAAAATGTTCGATTCGTGATCAGGGAAACGTGCTCTCCCGTTTGAAACGTGCTCTCCCGTCGAAAACTCGAATTCGAATTTTCGACCCCGTCACAATACTTTCCTTATACATTATGTATATAAGGAAAGTAATAAATTATGAAGGATCCTTCATAGTGACAAATGTACACTTCATTTCTAACGAAACAATTAAACATTTTTATTCCTTGTTTGCATATTTATTTCATGCAGTCATACGAATTTTCAGAAAAACACCGAAAATGACATCTGGAGAATCGGAAATGGAAATCCTTAGTGAATCACCTCCCCCATACTAAATTCGATGCTAAATACATATGTCATTATTTAAGATCTATAGCCAACATTGAGAAGCATATGTTTCAAAGACATTTTAGAACCGGAAGTGCAAATCCTTAATATTCCCATTTCCCTCCAAAATTCAATGTTGAATTAATATCACACTTCATTTTCAAAGATATACTTATAACAGATCCAGATAAACAGTTGTTTTAAAGAAAATGTAAATTTCAATATCGGAAGTAGTATCTCCAGAAGTGGAAGTGCAATTCCGTAGTGAGTCCTGTAACCCATTTTAGAATTTGATACTAAATCCATATCGGTCATTACCTAAGCTCTATCGATAGCATATAATGATAAATAAATGTTTCAAGGAAAATTTTCAAAACGACAGTGAAAAAAAAACCAGAAGTGAAAATTCTTAGTGAACTACCCTTTCTTCTCCAGAATTCGATACTAGATTAGTTATCATCTAAGCTCTGTCTATAGCCAATCTTGAGAAATAGATATTTCAAGTGAAATGAAAAATTTTGAACCGGAAGTGGAAATCCTTAGTGTGCTTCCCGTCCTATTCTTCTCCTGAATTTGATGCTGAATCCATATCAATCATCTGATCTTTATCTACAACTAATCCTGAGCAATAGATGTTTCAAGGGAATTTTTTTTTACTGAATATGAAATAATCACCGGAAGTAAAAATATTTAGTGAACATTCCCATATCTTCCGAAATTTGATGCTGAATCCAAACCAGTCATCTGATCTCTATCAATAGCGCAGATCCCGAAAATAGATATTTCTAGGAACGCAGAAACGTTTCTTGGCTCGATGATTGGTCTACATAACGGAACCAGTCAAAAATTGTTAATTTAAAGTAAAACATAAATTAGAGTGTAAGCTAAGTGAAGTCATGAAGAAAGATTATTTAGACGTCACAAATGAAATAGGCCGTTTTCATCTATCGCTTTGTTGAGTTCATTCCCTAGTAGCATTTATAATATTGGTCTGATATTGGACCTATATTGAGTATCTTGGCATTACATTGGAAATATTTCCAATGTTGTATATTGGATTTCTACTAGGGTTGTCCATACTTTCTTAATTCTCTGTGAGAGGCACTGTAGTCATTTTACTTTCCCTGCAATACATGATAATGTATAGGGAAAGTATTGGAATCATGCCGAAAATCGCAACTCGAGTTTTCGACGGATCTATACGTTTCGAGACCTCTAGAATACAAAAAAACTATTTTTAGCGTGACGTCTGTGTGTGTGTCTGTCTGTCTGTGCAGATTTTGTATCCACTCCAACTAAAAAACTAATCGACCGAATTTCACAAAATTTGGTAGGTAAGTTACTTGTGAGCGAGTCTGGTGCTGATTGGTTTTGGGTACGATTCGGGATAAAAGAACCCGCCTTTTTTGCGAAATGGCCCACAAAAGTTTGTATCCACTCTAACTGAAAAACTAATGGACCGAATTTCACAAAATTCGGTAGATGAGTCACTTGTAGGTTACCCTGGTGCTGATTAGATTTTGGTACGATTCGGAAAAAAATGACCTGCCTTTTTTTGCAAAATGGCCCGCAAAAATCGTCCAAATCTAAACTAAATAACTGGGTATACTCAAATATATCCATTAAATGCTGATTTAATATTTAATTTTTAAAGACGGAAAGAATAAGACCAACCCCATTACACTAGGACTAGCCGTTCTCGAGATATTTTAGTTTTTCGTACTTTCCCTACGCCACCTTTGAAAATAAGCCAGGTTACCGAATGAGAACGAAAATTGAATCAAAAGTGAAATAAATTTAATTAAAATAAAGAGAACGTTAATATAAGTCTGCAGGGAAAGTCATGTGCTGCTCACATCAGATTTTTTATTTCATAGAGTATGATCACTTTACCATAAATAGATCTAAAGTGATCATAAATAGATCACTGATAGACCTTTCCTTGTAAAAGTGTTGGGGTGATTAGTGGCTTTCCTAATCCAATATATTACCAAAAGCCAGTGTTAAAATTCTTAAATTATGACTTGTGAAAGCATAAATAAATTTCATTGTTTAAATGTTGAACAGTTTTCTGACAGTATGTGCATAAAATTGAGAAATTAGTACTTTGACTCATAGCATACGTTTTGAAGTATATTAATTTAATCATTTTATTTTATTTCTGGATTTTTTTAATATTCACTGTATGGTTTTATGGTTGGATGAAAAATTTACTTGTTGTGGGACAAATAAAAAAAATGCTAAAAATTTTTCTCTGTCATGAAGATGCGTTATGAACTATTTTCCCCTTGGATGCGCCCATTTAGCCCTTTTTTAATTTTTTTGGATTCTGCTTTTGACATCGTGTGATTTAGATTATGTATGTTGATGAATTAATTTATTTGGCATTTTTCAGTGTTGCGCGTTTAGATAATGTTATGTGAGGCACATGCATAAATTTGAGAAAAGATATACATTTTGTTATTTTCTTTCGTTTGCGGCTGGTTTTGAACACATTTTGTGATAATCAATATTTAGAACAAAATGTGTTCAGAAGGTATCGATATAATTATTTCTCATTAATCAAAGACTACCGAACCGAGATCACCTTTTTGCACCATTGACCCTAGGGTTAGAGGTCTGCACGGGCCAAAATTTCATAATTTTACTAGGCACGACCCGACGGCAGAAGAAGTACTTAAATCCGGATTAAAACCAAAGAAATTTACAGATGTAGAATCCGAGTTCGGCCCGAAGACCATTGAGTCTCGACCCGGTGCAGTATACAAATATGTCAAAAACTCGAATTTGCGAAATTTTTGTACAAAGAATTAAGACAAAGGTCTGGGGTTTTTCTTAACCATTTATGTTTACATAGCTGAAGTCAACACAATAACTTCTTGTACTCTATTAAAATTTATTAAGAAATTTTTCAAAATTAAATGTGGTTTAGCCCGGCTCGATCTGACTTAAAAAAACAAACAAAAAACTAACCGAACACTGTTTGAAAATTCAAACCCGACTCGGTCTACATCTCGGAACAGGACTAAGCTCGGGAACTAGGGCCGAACCCGTTCAGACTTCTATACCATGTGCTTGAAACCTTAGGGCGTGTCGTGTAAACTGGGTCGTGGAGGCATGTACCATAGGGGTGGAACAGACCGATGATTAACTCGGAGGGATTACTTTTAAACGACCCAAGTTAGATTCCTGGTTCTGCCCAAACTGTCCACGTGTTCACGGGGAGTACGGGCACGTAAATTATGTGGATCTGTAAGTCCTTCAGAAAGGTTGGTAGTACGGAATTAGGGTAAGTTCCCTGTAAATACTAAATTGGGTGACACTTCTCGGCCATCCAACATATACCTTACACTTTCGGACAGATCGGACGGTCTGGATCGAAGAAGAAGTAAGGTTCCTGACAGTTATGATAATATATAATAGACTAGAAGGTATGCCCGTCATATGACGGAATTAAAAATGTGCAAAGCATTGACTTCCATTTAGCGCTCTTTTTATCAATTTGGTGACAGTTTTATCAATTTGGTGACATTTTCGTCAATTTGGCAATATTTAAAAGAGTCAAGTTTAGGACATCCCGCCAAATTTTTCGTCAAGCATTAAGGTCGGTTGAAGAAATGGATTATTCCTATAGTCGTTTGTTATGTTATTTCCAAAATATTAAATTTTCATCAATTAGTCGTCATTTTCATTGATTTAGCGTCAATTTTATCAATATGGCGACATTTTCGTCAAGTTAGCAGCATTTAAAGACTCGCTAAGTTGATGATGCCGCTAAAATTCATCGCCAAAATTTCGCTAAGCGTTACAGACGAAGAAATATGTTATTCTTATAGTAGATTCTTATATCCTTTCTTAGATATTGAATTTTAATCAATTAGTCATTATTCTTATCAATTTGGCTATATTTTTATCAATTTGGCGACATTTTTATCCATTTGGTGACATTTTTGTCATTTTGGCAACATTTAAAATATCTAAAGTTGGCGATATTCTGCCAATTTGGACACCAAAATTTCGTCAAGCGTTATCCAGAGATACGGAGAATAAACAGTCAGATAAATCAAGGTGTTTATATTATAAATAAAAATGCAAAAATAGCACTTCGGCTGACGATAATTATCATCTGAGTATATCAGAAATGAAGCTAGAATTATGAACACCTGTCATTGCGGCTTTTCTGAGAATTTGCCGAAATTATCTACAAAGAAACTGAAAAAAATGAGCAAAGGTTGCTAAATGTTTTACAGTGTTGATATAAGCAATAAATATCAGAAATGTTAAATAGGAAATCCACATTCAAGGTCAATAATTTGTTTTTACAAAACTCATATAGTTTTCAATCAACAATTTTATCACTTTGGAAAAGACTGAATGTTTTTCCGTTTTTAAAGTTTAATGCTTATATTTCGAAAAATGAAATCGCTAGGTATAAACAGTAAGCAAGTAATTTGCATATACTTTAAAATTGTTAGCAAAGACATCCAAGCGCTTGATAAAAAAAGTCTTCATTCATTGCCACTGATAAAGGACGTTGTGGCATCTGAAAGCGCTCTGGCATTCTTGAAACTTCTTGTACGCCATTAATGGTGTTTTAAAAATAAAGGCACTTTACTAAATATATAGTCTTTTTTTCAGAAACTATTTATATTTATTTTTAAAAAAGTCTTTAATATTAATTGCCACTGATGAAGGACGTTATGGCGTCTGAAAGCGCCCTGTCATTCTTGCAGCCTTGTGTATGTCATTAATAGTGTTCTAAAAATAAAGACATTTCACTAAATGTATAGTCTTTGTTGAAAATATTTTTGAAATTATTTAATTGTATCGGAGCTTTAAGGGGACGGTGGACGTTGAAGTGAGCAAAAATCGATTAAAAAAGGTTTTTTTTTTAATATATAACATTGTTTTACGCATTTAACCTTTTGCTTACGGATGGGACAGCGTCCATCCCAAACGAAGAACCCCCAAAACAGACAGTTATTTGACAAACCCTATCCCAAACAATTCGACCTCCCTTTGCAGACATTAACGTCCATGGAAATCGGTGGCAGAAGCATTGCACCTGCTGCAGCAGGTTTAGGATAGGGTATGTCAAGTACCTGTTGTTTTGGGGGGTTCTTCGTTTGGGATGGACGCTGTCCCACCCGTAAGCAAAAGGATAAATGCATTTTCTTCGAAACGGAATTTTCAAAGGTTTTACATTTTTAAAATGCTTCCTGCGTCTTAATTTTTGTTTGAGATGCATGAAATTTGGTAAGAAGATACCTTTCATAATTTTTAACGAAACTGGGTATGCATTTTAAAATTGAACTTTATTAAGGTAATTAAAAGTGAATAATAACCCAATTAAATGATGAAAATTAAGTTTTAATGCAGAAAAATATTTTTAAAAAATTAATTTTCTAAGGGATTTAAAAATGAATACCCCCAAATTTGTTCATAATGTGTTTTTAGTGATTATAATGTAAAATGAATCAAAAATATGAACAAATGGCACGCAAGGAGCATTTTCAAATTTTCGTTAAAAAAAATTAAATTAAAAAAAAATTACAAAATTATAACAAAATTGAAATAAATTGAATGGTATTTTATATAGTAATGTTAAGAGGAATATTTATACAAATTTTCATGTATCTAAGTCAATAAATAAATAAAAAAAAATTCAACGCCCACCGTCCCCTTAATTTACAACACGTTATTTCACGTAAAACAATTTCGTCTCCATCGTACTTGAGACACCACGATTTTTTTATCTGCTGAAAACTTTTTACCTTTTACATTCCATAATACATAGCATATATGATAGGAAAAAGTATTTTAGAGTCAAAAATCAATTTTCGGACTTTTAGCGTTCTTACTTTTTGAGCATCTCTGAGAATCAATCGACCATTTTTTTCAATGTGTTCTGTATGTGGCAGTCTGGAACTGCAGATTTCCCCTCTAGAAAACTGAACGAAGGGAATGAAATTTGCTGCTATTATATAAATAAATGAACGTCAGGCCTATTGATTTTGGAGTTGAATAAATGAAAAAATGCTCTCAATTTCCAAACCTCTTGTTTTTAAAAATCATAAAAATGACCTAAAATGTAATAGTATTGAAAAATGATACTGGAAATACTTTTTGAACGTAAGATTTTATTTAAAAGTGAATGGCATCATTTATAAGCTTCAAACTTGGGCGCTTCTTGAGGCATTGCATAGTTTGGATCTAAAATAATGAAAAAAAAATCTGATGTGGGCAACACATGACTTTCCTTATATAATGCAATGAATTTACTACTTTTACAGTTAAAAAAATATTATTCTTATAGTAGATACTTGTATTCTTTCCAAGATATTGAATTTTCTTCAATAAGTCGGCATTTTCATTGATGTAGCGTCATTTTTATCCATTTGCCGAGATTTTTTTTAATTTGGCAACAATAAAAAATGTCGCCAAGTTGGCGACATTCCGCCAAATTCGTCGCCAAAATCTCGCCAAGAGTTTCGGATGAAGAAATAAGTTATTCTTACAGCAGATAAATGACTATTGGCGTTCAAATACAAAAGTATTACTCAAAGTATCTTTCTTCATGAATGGAACGAGCTAGATCCACGAGAATGATGTCACTCAATTTATCGCATGGTATTACATATGAAAAGTGAACATATTTCTCAATAGAAATTTTTTTTTTTTATTTTATATAACTTTTTGATAATTTTTTTGCAAACTGTGCAATATCTCGAGAACGGTTCATGTTAGCGTTCTAAAATTTATGTCAATCGTTTTCTAATGAAAGATTACATAAGAAATGTCTATTTGCGTAACTTTATTAACGGTTTTGATTTTTTGACAAATTTTTCAAAATTTCACTCGAAAATTTAGGGGGGGGGGGGGTCTGAACATTCAATTGCGTATAAAAGCAATAGGCTTCCAGTGTTTACGGGTTGTGATTTTTGTACCAAATTTCGTTTGAATCGGTCCATTCGTTCGTCAGTTATCGTCTCCACAGACTCACTGACACACACATACACACATACTTTCACACACACACACACACACACACACACACACACACACACACACAGACATCACTTCAAAAATATTTGATTCGTGATCAGGGATGCTTGAACCGTGCTCTCCCGTCGAAAACTCGAATTCGAATTTTCGACCCAGTCACAGTACTTTCCTTATACATTATGTATATAAGGAAATTAAAAATACATATACTATTACAGAATGAGTGGATGCTTTGTAAATACTTTTCCCCGGAAATAAATTTAAAATATTTTAGTAGTTATCACGAACCATTCTCGACATGCGAGACAATTTACTTTTCTCGGAGTGTGATATCTATTTCAAATGAGGCGACAGATTTGGTTTGTTTAATGCAATTGATAAAAAGACCCATCCTATGAATTCTCAACTATATTGAGTCGTAAAAATATTTTAATTGTTATCCATGAATATTGAAATGTGTTCATTTTTAAGGTATTAAGCGTGTTCTGGACCGATCAATACAATATTGTATGGTAGTGTTTTTATCAAGTGTAATATGTGATCGTATTATGTTAACTTGGTTGATATTAGAATATTGTATGGAACTGTTTTTATCAAGTGTAGTATGTGATCGTATTATGTTAACTTGGTTGATGTTTGAACCGGCTTGTAACATGTCGTCTTAATTTCGTATTTCGACTCTTGCCGTTATGTTTGCTTGATGCTTTGTTTAGTGGCGAAGCTTGTCACCATTTTGTTTGTTTATTTCTTACCATTAAGATTGGCCCTGTGTTGGAGACTCTGTCTCTCTGTTTCAATACGAATTTTGTTTACTCGGCTAGTTGCTGAGTCCGGTCAGGGACTGGGTCTGGACGGTGGCAGTGGGATGGTGTCTCGCTTGTGCCTTTTGGCCTTCGTCTCGTGTTTATTGGTTTTAGCTTCGGCCGTTCCCTGGTGACCGTGTCGTTGCTGGGACTGGAGGGGGTTCGGACACTGTGGCGCGGTTAGACCTGCGGGGTCGGCCATGAGTCAGGGCCCCAATTTTGCTATCGCGATGATTGATCATCACACCGTATGCCTTCGGGCGGGGCGTATTTATTCATGCTTACCTTCTCCTTTGTAATCTACATGTATTATGGACAATATGATTGGTGATGTAAATCATTATGTATAATTATTGTAATAAATTTGATCCTTTCAGACTGAAATATTTTTCTAAAAAATATGGAATTTTAAGTCTAAGAGACTTATACATTTTCTAACATTTTCACATTTTAATATGTTTTATAGTGAAGGATTTGATGGATGTATAGTGTAGTTTTTGGCATGCGTTTTATGTCTAATAACCAAAGTATGGTTATTATTGTTTTATTGGAAGTATGGTTAATGTGAAAATTTTGATTGCTTGTATTATATGTAATTGCATTTTTGTTTGCAACTTAAATTTAGTTGCACTTTGTAAATTTGATTGATTAATAAAGGTCTTTGACCACGATAGGGACTGTTGTAATTCCAGACAGAGCATGAGTTTCATGGTTCAAAAATTCAATTGTGGTTTTGCTTTTTGGCTGCTGTATGATTTGCGGCTGTTGTACTGGGGCGGTACTTGGATTGGTGTTTGTCGTTGCAGGATTTGGTGTTTGCAGGTCCCTTTGGGGCCCCTTGGCGTGAACGATATTGGCATGTACCTTGTGCCAGCTATGGCAGGGGCGGGTCAGCAGCGGGGCCTAGTATGTTACGGGAATCCGGACGGGACAAGGGTAACAAATGGTTCCCTCACAGCAAATATCGTCACATGTGTGACAGTGGCGTTGTAATCACGTGACACCTGGGTCACAATGTGACATCATATTTGTGACTTCCATGCGACGTTACGTATTAGTAACTTTGCATCCTCATTGTGACTATATTCTGTGACGTTTCCACAATTTAATTAACACGTAACAATGGGACGACATTACAATGGCAATTGCAATGTGACGTCGCAAACAATTTAATATGCGACGTCACAAACGACCATGAAAAGGACCAGGACGACTCCGCTGTGACCTCAGTATGACATTGCCGAGACGTACTGCGACGTCTTGTGACGTCCCAAAGTCACAGTGCGACGTGAATCTTACGTCACTGTGAAAATAAATGCTGTTAGGGTTACCTTCTCCCTTAGCTTTGTTATTAAAAGATGCAGTATGATCAAAGATCAATCATGCATAAAGCATTGATCAGGAAATACTTTTCAACTGAAATGCAATTTTATTCTCTAAAATATGATACATTCAGCTTTGATATGTTTTGAATTATCGCAGTACTACAGTAATTTATTATACTTGAAAACTTAAAACTTCATCGTAAATGTCAATGTTAGTTAAACAAAATGAACTTTATTCATATGACGTCATCGAAATATAAATCGTCTGCCTCTCCATGTAAAATCAATGAATATTTCCTTCATATCACTTACATTCCAGACTCTAGAGCCAAATAATTTTGCGTGAAAAAAAAATTCGGCAATTCCTGTACAATTCACCTTACAATCGCTTGAGTTGCTTGCATTCTGAATGATATAGAAGAGCGTTAAACTGAGGCTTCGTTGTAGGATTACTTATAATGGAATAATCATTTTAAATCAAAAATATTGTAATTCCGTAGGTAAAGAATTTAGATAGACAGATAATACGCAAAAGTAAAGCGTTTCTGTGATGGATTCAACACTAAATATAAATTTTAATCTTTAAACATATACGGTTATAGCGAAAAGGGATGCTATATTTTATTTTGCAATGAGTCACGTGATCTCTTTATATATATATATATATCATAAGTGTAATTATTATTTCAATTTTTATTTGAATACTATTCAACATATTTTGCTGATATTTTGTTACACATTATATGTTAATTTGAATATTTCCTAAAATTTTCGATGTAATTTTTTAATTTTAACTTCGTTATTTTCATTTCCAAACAACCCACAGTCCGTCTCAACAACATACTAAAATTTCATTTCGATAATAGCCGTTTTTTCACCAGTTATCGTGCGAACGGACAGATAGACAGAATGACCAAAGTCATAAACACTTTTCAACTATGTTGGAAAGTGTTAAAATTTTTATATAAAAAATATATAAAAATATAAGGAAAAAATTATGTAACCACATTAAGCACACATTAAGTTGTAAAATAGCATATATATTCATTTATACTACGTATAATTTTTATCTCTCTAGCCTTCAAATTGTAGACTTTACATTCAATGTATGTAAGAAATATATTTCTCAAAGAAAATATCCTTAAAGAAGTATCTGCAAAAATCCTGAAAAATAAATATTCACATTTTATTGTACATCCGTATTTTCAAAAAAGCTAATTATATTAGTAAAAACTTTTTTGCATTTCTAATGTCAAATGCAGTATTTCTAACAAAAATGTACTGGTAGTTTCCATAGAAACGAACATCGTTTAAATATTTGCGGAAAGTCGTCTGCTATCTGATTCAGGGTAAATTATTAAAACTCTGCTTAGCGATAATTCCATTTCAATTTATTATGTTATCAAAAATTTACATTTGCAAAAGTTAATTTTTCTCTGTCGCGCCAAAGAGATCCAGATAATTCTCTAAATATTTAAAATAAATGTTTGATGCATGATTCGTTAGAAATGTTGAATTATGATTTACGAGAACATTTTTCATGTTTTTACTTTTCGATGTAGAGAATTCGGCGTTTCAGGTCGAATTGCTTATCTGTTTTAAGTGGAATATTTTTAAAGATGTCCATTTATGTTGAGATGTGGACATGACAACTGAAAAATGCGTGCTAGGGCTATTTTAAATTTTTCGAAAGGATAATTTATATAAGAAACTAGAAATATAAATATTTTGGTAGTTAAGATAATTTGTAATTTATGATTTCCATATCATTATTTCTACCGAAAAAATTATAATTTTCAAAGTAATGATAATGATAGTACATTCTACTCGAGAGGATGGCAGTTGGACTACCCTGTGTATGAATGGTATAGAAACATTAGATTAACATAATTTAGCCATTTGCATCTAATTAATCGGTGCCACTAAGCTGTTGCCAACTTAGAAAAATAAACTTTTAAGAAAAATGTTATGGACATTTAAAAATTCATAATTTGTGAATAAAAGTTCGCAAAATTTTTATTTTCAATATGATACTTATTATGATACAAGCAGATCTTAACAATGTATAAAATATGAATATACTAGAAAATCCAGTCCTCGTATGTCCAAAAAGCGAAAAAATGATATGCATAAAAGACTATATATCCTTAAGTGTTTAAATTGTCTTATGTGTAAGTTTTAAAGACAATACGAATGAAATTAACGCCATTAATCTGAAAAGAACTATTTACGAGATATTTTAATTTCGAGGAATTTAGGACATTTTACAGCATTTTAAATAATTTTATTCTAATATTCTTTTTCATTTAAAAATTTGGCGCTGTTTGCTTCAAATCTCGACGAATTGTTTTTAACGAATAGTTTTTAACTGCGAATTCGATATTATTTAAAAGCAGTATCTGTTTCATGCGTTTTTGTCGTAAAATTCAAATTAATTAATGGAAGATATAAAGAAATATCAATATGATTCGGTATATATATATATATATATATATATATATATATATATATGTTGTGGGATAAGTGCAGCTGCGGACAAGAAAACGAATCATCCCCTGTTATTCATGTATTCTTCACAACAGAGCAAATTCAACTAAACAATTCGACAGAGAATTGCATTCTCTGCAAATTCACATGTTTAAAATTTGCATCAGTTAGCGTCTTCATTGCTGAAAACTTCAAACACCCGATTCAAACTCCCTTTGTCAGCATCCGATTTTGACCATGGATTATGAATCTACATCAAAATTCAACCTCGGGTATCAACTTTCAAGTCCTTTGGCCCAGTCGTTTCTGGAGTATGTAAAATTTTATGCTCCTAATGCTAAACTAGTTTTCCTAATCTTTACACACATCTTTCGAAATAATATTCTTATCACGCTATTTCTTTTTACCATGTAACTATTAAATGACCCGAACAAAATTAACGTAATTTTTCTTTTTTAACACTTTACAACAAAGTTGAAAAGTGTTTATGACTTTGTTCATTCTGTCTGTCTGTCTGTCTGTCCGTTAGCACGATAACTGCCGTAAAAATGGCTTAATCAAAATGAAATTTTAGTATGTTGTTCAGACGGGGTCTGTAGAACCTATGGGAATATAAATGAATAATATCACCCCATTAGTTTTGGATTGAACCCGGGTCGAAAAAATGAAATACATTGAGCCCTATGGGACCTAATTTTTCAAACATTTTTAAGCGGATTCAAAATTCACAAATTGCTTCGAAAATTTTAGGTAATATTCAAATTGTTCCATAAAATATATAAATAAAAATTCAGCGAAATATATTCAGTAGTTCTTTAAATAAAAATTAAAATAATAATTACACCTCTTATATGAAACGATCACGTGACCATGATATGAAACGATCACATGACCCACTTCAAAATGATATATGGCATCCATCTTGTTTCAAAATCGTGATTTTTTTAAGTTCTTTTTAATTCATATTGAGTGTTGTATCCGTCCAAAAACTACTTTATTTTTGCTTAAATTCTGTGCATCTACATACTGAAACAACGCAATGACAATATATTTGAGTTTAAATGCTCATCTAAATTTGATTATTTCTACAACTAAGCCTATTTTTCACCTATGTAAAATGTAAACAGCAAAATATATAGAATGAGTTGTATTAGAATTCCTGTATTTTTTTAACACAAAATAATTTAGTCCATGGAGTCTGCATGGCTGATATGAATGAAATATTAATTGATTTCATAAAGAGAAGGACGATTTTTTTTGATGAAGTTTCAAGCATAGAGTTTAATTTTTTGTAGCTCCATGGTCTTAAACAAAATGTTTAAATAAAATAAATTATTATAGTATTGTGATGAATGAAATGAATGGGAGAAAGTTATGAATGAAATCCTGTTTTTATAGAGAGATCCAGGCGTGTTATTTTTTCTATGACGTCATTTGAATTAATTTCAGTTGTTTTCGATGAAGTTTTCAAATATAATAAATTATCGTAGTATTATGATAATTCTAAAACTATTACCGAGGAATGTATAACATTTTAGAGATGCTTAAACCAGGCAATTTATATTTCAATGCCGTCATTTGAATGAAGTTCATTTTTTTCGATGAAGGTTTAAGTTTTCAAATATCACAATACTGCATTAATTTATTATAAGTTTCAAAATATTACCGAGGAATGTATTGCATTTTAGACTTGTTTAAATAAAATTGCATTGAAGTTGGAAAGTGTTTCATAATCAATGCTTTAAGCCTGATTGATCTTTCTTGTTTTTTAAATGCTTTTTTCTATGCAATATGAATTATGAGATAAATATTCGAAAAAAGAAAATATGGATAAAAACCTTGATATATTTTGATGGGAATCAATTCCTGAGTTTTTATTTGACTATGCATAATTTCATCCCTTTTCTTCTGGTAGTTTTCTTTTTCGCTATATTTAAATTTTTATCATTACGATGATTTTAGGGGACATCTATTAGTTGCAAAACAGAAATAACTTGAAACATTGCATTTTAAAGAAAATTTTGGAAACTTCCATTTATTTAATGCTGTTCAGTGCTTTTTACCAATTATTAAGAAAATTTGTATAAAAACAGCAATATTGATAAACTCTAAAAAGCATCTTAATTCTGCGGCTTTGTTGAATATTATCTTGGATTAAAAAAAATACAGGGAACTGAAATTTTACATACTCTTATAAAAACCCCTTCTATAACTAATTATATTAAAATACAACAAAGTACATATTCTTATTTTTTTCAAATGTTAATTTCATAATTAATATTGCTTACGACAGTTGATATTGAAAATAAAAAATATAATACATTGATTTAGTTTTTGTTGTTAATCACTCAGAGCTAACACATTCAAAAAGCAATATTATTCTTTACACAATAGTGATTTTAATTTGTCCCAGGCTATTGAAAGTGTTCAAAGCAAGTCCATGTACCTTTATTTTAGGGTCAGTGGATATCACAACGAAAACATATCCTCTGTTTATCTCAGAGACTATTTTTTATTTAATTTTTTGAAATTCAGGAGAAACATACTGTGTATGCTGCTTTACAGATAATTGCTTAGTAATGAGATTGACTGTAATTCCCTTTAAAATATTGTGGATTTCCATACTAGCAAACCGTATTCACTGGTGTTCTAATTTGTTTCGCAGTCATGTTAATAGCAATTTTTCAAGAAACAAACTTTTTCTGTTTTAAATTTTACACTTTATATAGTTTATGTTTTGGTGATATTGATTTGTTTGCTATGTCTGAAAATAATTGTTTAAGAATTTTGCTATGGATTATGATTATATCTTTTCTCTTATTTTTATTTTGTTTATATTTCTATTTATATGATCATTGTAATTGGACTTGTTCCGTTTTATATCCCTGGGAAATAAATAAATAAATAAATAAATAAACAGTGCCTTCGGATTTGCGTTACTACAGACGATACAAGAATATCGAGGTGGATCTTTTTATTTCCGCAGCTGTAATGCCAAAAAAAATTATATTTACATATTTGTGGCTTTGTTTGATAGTAATTCCAACTGCCTTTCGTTCAAAGATAAAATGATTCTATATATATATATATTTTAATTATTTAACTGTGTGTAAAATGTATAGCTATCGCAGATTATAATATACTTAATCAAACTTTTAACATTTTACCTATGTTTGAATGTCAGGAATCTTATAGAAATCGGATACTTTGATTAAAATGGCTTGCAAACTTGCTGCGGCGATTAAAAGATGAATTATTGGAATTATCGGCAAACTGGCAAAAGCTTAAGAGAGATTGACCGCGTTCTACAACATTTGAACTCTACAAGAGGAAACAGCATTTATGCAGTATAAAGAAAATAAATCGATAGTTAAAAGTTAGAACACGCTCAATTTTAGCCCATCGCCTAATTCAACGATTTTTAGAATCCCATAATTTGACGAACGGAAGAGGGTTTGACTTTTTTAAACACAATATGAGAAATCAGAAAAAAAAAACCTGCAGCGTCTTTTAATGAAATGCCAAATAACCCATTTCTTTTAGAATAGTCCTGATCAAGTAACAATAATCTCGTTCTTTAGGTTGCTGTTTTAAATAATTACAGTGCAGCTACACATCGAGGCATGCAGTCTATGACTGGACGGCACCTTCTGAAGTGATGGTTGCCCACACTTTCTGTAGTGGACATAATCGATTCTTACGGATTGAATGGCGTTGGATTCATGGATAGTAATCGATTCTGTAGTGGATATAATTGTGTTAATTATGGATAGAATGGTGTTGGATTCATGGATAGTAATTGTGTTTCCATCATGTCCCACAGATACTCCCAAAGGCTTATGGATGGTGTTAGATTCGTGGATCATAAACATGTTCCCATTGTGTTCTAGTTCTATTGCCGGTGGCTGTCTTTCTTTCTCGGAACTTGCCTCACGAGTCAAACTTGAAATCAACTCCACTTGGAGAAAGGCCCCCCGTGCATGAGTGGTATGATTGTAGTCGTCCTGGTGCTGCTTTGATTAGGGCAGGCAGTAGGGGTGAACAGACGGATCTGGCCAGACTCCGCAGCGGCCATCTTCGTGCTCTTCGCATGTGTTGGGTTCTAAGGTTTAGCCCCTTTGCCCGAAGTGCAATTTGGCTCAGGCCTCTCCTTCCTATGCCTTGACATGTATTGGATGCCAGATGAGTCAGCTGTACTCCAGTCCTGGAGTAGTTGTTCATCTTTTAAAGACTCACGGGTTCATGGACTTGATCTGGTGTTGCTGTCGATCAAGTGGGATAAGAAACAACAACCATTGTGTTCTACAGATGCTTCAAAGGCTTTATATCGGTTGACCGTGTGAGCTAAATCATGGTGTTAAAGTCGGTGGAGTATTCCTGTATCCACTTTCTTGTAATCAAAGACTGGATACACGTTCCATTATCGTATCAGAATAATCCTTTATAATCAAAGGGCTCGATTGTCAGGTAAGGTGATCTGCGAATTATGTCCACGTATTTCATATCTGTGGGTGATTGCTCCGAACAGACGTGAGAGCTGAATTATAGACCACGTGAACACATTCCCATGCCATCACATTCCCACAACTTTTGGCCTCTCAGTGTATGAGAATATTTGTATGTCATTTAGAATGTTTGTATCAACTTTATTCAACCACCTTGGTTGTAATGACTTCTACTATGCTGGTTATGTTTCAAAGTGATATGATGCAAACAAACCGAAAAAAATTGCAATTGACGTTATACTAATTCATGTTGTAATAATTCCCGTTATAATAATTCGTGTGTAAAAATTGATACACTCTGCAGGGCTGGGTTAAACGTCATTATTAACGTCAGTGGAATTTTTTGTTTTCACGGACTTGTGATTTTGCGTCTTAATCACAGACTTAAAATCATGCCTTTTTATTAACACTTTACAACAAAGTTGAAAAGTGTTTATGACTTTGTTCATTCTGTCTGTCTGTCTGTCTATCTGTCTGTCTGTCTGTCCGTTAGCACGATAACTGCCGTAAAAATAACTTAATCAAAATGAAATTTTAGTATGTTGTTCAGACGGTCTATAGGACCTATGGGAATATAAATGAATAATATCACACAATTAGTTTTGGATTGAACCCGGGTTGAAAAAATGGAATACATTGAGCCCTATGGGACCTAATTTTTCAAGCATTTTTTAAGCGGATTTAAAATTCACAAATTGCTTCGAAAATTTTAGGCAATATTCAAATTGTTCCATAAAATATATAAAAAAAAATTCAGCGAAATATATTCAGTAGTTTTTTAAATAAAAATTAAAATAATAATAACACCTCTTATATGAAGCGATCACGTGTCCATGATATGAAACGATCACATGACCCACTTCAAAATGATATATGGCATCCATCTTGTGTCAAAATCGTGATTTTTAAAGTTCTTTTTAATTCATATTGAGTGTTGTATCCGTCTTAAAACTACTTTATTTTTGCCTAAATTCTGTGCATCTACATACTAAAACAACGCAATGACAATATATTTCAGTTTAAATGCTCATCCAAATATGATTATTTCTACTATTAAGCCTATTTTTCACCTATGTAAAATGTAAGCAGCAAAATATATAGAATGAGTTGTATTAGAATCGCTGTAATTCTTTAACACAAAATAATTTAGTCCATGGAGTCTGCTTAGCTGATATGAATGAAATATTTATTGATTTTAGAAAGAGAAGGACGATATTTTTCGATGAAGTTTTACGCATAGAGATTACTTACTTGTAGCTCAATGGTCTTAATTTTTAAATAAAATAAATTATTATAGTATTGTGATGAATGACATGAATGGGGGAATTATTTATGAATGAAATGTTGCTTTTATAGAGAGAGCCAGGCGTGTTATTTTTTTATGACGTCATTTGAATGAATTTCAATTGTTTTCGATGAAGTTTTCAAATATAATAAATTATCGTAGTATTATGATAATTCTAAAATTATTACCGAGGAATGTATCACATTTTAGAGATATTTAAACCAGGCAATTTATACTTTAATGCCGTCATTTGAATGAAGTTAATTTTTTTCGATGAAGGTGTAAGGTTTCAAATATAATAAATTAATGTAGTATTGTGATAAGTTTTAAAATATTATCGAGGACTGTATTGCATTTTAGACATGTTTAAATAAAATTGCATTGAAGTTGGAAAGTGTTTCATAATCAATGTTTTAAGCATGATTGATCTTTCTTGTTTCACATTATCTTAATTGGATGCAATACCATTTAGCTCATCTCTCACTTTTAATTGTTATTGGTAATTTGCCTTATCTCACTTTAAGATGTTTTTATCTTTTCATTTGAAACTGTCACAATTTCTCATTAATATGGCAATATTTTCTTTGTATTGAGCGCAAACAAAATAAGATATGTCGCTTTTAAGCTTGACTGAACATTTAACTGTAATTTTAATGCATCACTACCTTTATATTTAAAATATTTTTCTTTTCTATTTTTTAGGTAGGTGTAATTTCTATACCCTTTACGTGCTTAATATTGCCGTTGGTAAGTGTATATATATATATTCTCTTTGTATTCTGCAAGTGTGCATTACAACAATATACGTCTGTAAATTATTGAAATTTAAAATACTATCAAAGCGAATAAATTGTTAAAACCGCAATTCGCATTGTGCAACCTTCGCTGTTAAAATTGTTTCAATGTACAAGTATTAATTATATATAGTATTTGACAGCTTAGGAAATAGTTAATTTTTCAAATTACGCATATTTTGTATTAACACTAAATGGTAGGATATATTCGGCCATTATCGGATTCAAATAAATTGAGCTATGTCTCAATAAAATATTCAATTTTTATTCACTTGGTTGCTTTTAGATATTTATTTTACATATAATAAGAATTGAAACAAACATACAAATATATATATATATATATATATATATCCAAATGGAAATTTGAATACAATGCAAATTGAAGATAGGGATAATAATATCAGGATTTAATTTGCAGAAGCAATACAACAAGGATATCTTCTAAGATTTTATGTAAAGTTGCAAGTAGTTTTTTTTAACATAACCATAATTGAAAGTAAATGCAATTATTTCAAAAAACAGTAATATAAAACTGAGTGAAAAACACCTCGTTTAGTGTATTATGCGTGTTTATATAGTGCTAGTCTTTAAGCAGTTTAATATAGTGTCTAGCTGCAGTATATATTCCTTATAGTAAGTAAGTCTTATATTTCTTATTGTGAGGTTTTGTATTTTGATTTTATATCAATAATTATTTCCATTTGGATAGCTATGTTAGTATTAGATTAAGTTCGACAGCTTTGCGCCAACATTTCGAATATTTATATTCTTATTATTTATTTAGTAGTATACTAAATTATATTTTTTACATTTGCATTTTATATATATATATATATATATATATATATATATATATATATATATATATATATATATATATAATTTTTCTGAAACAAAATATAAATATTGAACACTTTTGTTATTTCGCTATGAGCCTTGGACATATTTTGATTGTTCCACCTTTCCTTCCGAGACAGGACAGTGATTTACAATCATCATATTTTATATATTGAGATATATTCTTGAATAATCTATATGACTGAACTGTAACACCAGAAAGAAACAAATTAAGTTTCTGCAAATGTAAGTGTTTAAATTTAGAACTTACGCACATCCACATCAATTTTGCTGAATGTTCTCACATTTCTACCAACCAATTTGGTTGTACCGCTAATTACTGGCAATCTAATGAAACTTATCGGCCTAATAAAAGTATTGATATTTTTTGGTTTAAATTTAAGAGGGAAACAAGTAAATATTATGTCGAATACAAATGTGAAATTTATGACATTATTCCCGCTGCTCAAAATCAATGCTACTCACTCATTTCCTAGCTCTTCCTCACTTTAGAAATTGGATCGCGAAACTCATATGTAAAACAATTGAAATATCACTATTTTAAAAATATATTGCCAACATGCTAAACACTATGGCACAAATGGACATGAATGATATGTATGATAAATATTACACAGTTAACGTTCTTACGTGAAGTGCCTCCCTTTTCCATCAGAAGCATTCTTGATATATTTCCTTCCGTTTGGATGTTGTTGTTGTTGAGACCCAGAGCATCCGACCTACCAGAAAGGTGTAAGGTAACCGTTTGGACGGCCGGGAAGTGCCACCCAATTTAGACCGGAACCCAGTGGGGGAGGCATCCACAGGGACCGTACACTCATTCCCCTACCACCAACCTCTCGGAAGGACTTATGGACCCACATGTTTAACGTGATCGTACTCCGCATGATCACGGCGGCAGTTGTGGCAGCGTGCAAATCTAGCTCGCAAACCATTGGGCTACCGCGTCCGAAATGTGCCAACAGCACGCGGTGTTCCCAGGTGGTCACCCACCCAAGTACTAACCGCGCCCGATGCTGCTTGACTTCGATGATCTATTCCTTTTGGATATGTAGACAAAAGTCAGTCACGCCTAAAACGATTTTAAAACAACCACGATTAAAAAATTACCAAGTTCTTACGAGAAATCAACTCGCCACAATGGCGTGTGGTTTAAACATTTTGCACGCCAATTCAAATATTTTAGTCGCCATTTGGTAACTGATGACCCCGGATTCACAACGAATAATTCAATCCGCAAGTCATCTACATTAATCACGCAGTAAAAGTTATAAATATCTATATAACGAGAACACTTTATTAAAACAATTGAATCACCTTTTTAATGCTGTATACCCACTGCTTATTTTTTTGTTTATATTTTAAAACATTCTAGGCTCTGTAGACCAATTCAATTTTCCACATTGTTCTTTCCCATTCATATTTATTCAAGACTGCAGATTCGTATAGCATGAAATATCCGTCCAGGGAAAAATACCCGTTGAGCTTCTGTTCCTGTAAACACCATCCAAACATTTATTTCCAATCGTCATCCCGCTCCCCCCCTTTCTCCATGATATGCCTCACCCCCAATCACTTCTTCAGACAGCAATCCACGTTCCTTTTGTTTTCCGTCTCTTGTGGCAGATTTTTAATCAACTTGTGCAACGGGGCGTTTATATTCCGAGCTAAATCTCTACATTGATGTCATTCGAGTGTTAAGAAATTTCGTCAGAAGATTTCTGCTATTCCGAAATCGGAAATACAGTTGATATCTTTTCCAGAAATAGCTGTTTCGTCCAACGAAACATCATTCCAATAAACGGGAACTCTTGGAATCGGTGTAATCAAGTTCAAGTGTCCTGTAAAACAATACTTTCTATTCAACTCAGCATAAACTAGAAATTAAAGATAGCAGAACGAGCGCCCTTCTTAAAGTAAACGAGAAAGATCGATCATGCGTAAAACATTGATTATGAAACACTTTCCAACTAAAATTCAAAATGCAATACAATCAGAGGTGATATTTTTTAATTATCACAGAACTACAAAAATTGTTTTTATTTGAAAACTTAAAACTTCATCGAAAATAAATGAACTTTATTCAAATGACGTCATCGCAATATAATCGTCTAGTTCTCTATGTAAAAGCAGTGAATATTTTATTTATACACTTAGACTTATTCATTTAGACTCCAGAGTTAAATAATTTTGCGTGAAAAAGTTCAATTCTTATACAACTCATCTTTCCAATCACTTGGTTACATTCTGCAGCCATTAAAATTAGGCTCCGTTGTAGAAAAAATCAAAGTTTGATTATCATTTAAACTCAAAAATTTTGTAACTGCGTTGGCGCAGAATATAGACGCACAAAAATAACGCAAAGATAAAGCGATTTTAGGACGTATGCAACACAAAATATAAATTTAAAAGAACATTAAAAATCACTACTTGTACTCTGAGAAAAAAATGGATTCCATATTTTATTTAGAAGTGGGTCACGTGATCTCTTCATATTATATGGGTGTAATTATTATTTTTATTTTAATCTAAAAAACTACCGAACATATTTTGCTGAAATTTTTTTATATATTTTATGAATAAATTTAAATATTTTCTAAAATTTTCTAATCAATTTGTGAATTTTAACTTTGCTTAAAAAAGGTTTGAAAAATTAGGTCCCATAGGGTTCCACGTGTTTCATTTTTTTAACCCGGGTTTAATAGTATTCATTTACATTCCCATATGTCCCACAGACCGTCTGAAAAACATACTAAAATTTCATTTTGATAAAGTTATCTTCGCGGTAGTTATTGTGCTAACAGACAGACCAGACAGACAGACAGTATGAACAAAGCATAAACACTTTTCAACTATATTGTAAAGTGATAATGAAACGGAATAATATAACCAAAGGAAGTAAAACATATTTCTACCTCTGCAGTGACGAAGCGTGATAAAATAATTTGGGGAGCCATTAAACCAGGCACCAAATATAGCAAACAAAAACAAGAAACATCAATCATGCATAAGCATTGATTATGAAACACTTTCCAACTGAAATGCAATTTCATTTAAAAATTTCTAAAATGTGATACATTCAGTGGTGATATCTTTTACATTATCACAGTACTACAGTAATTTATTATACTTAAATATTTAAAACGGTATCGAAATATAAATGATCTGATTCTCTATGCAAAATTAATGAATATTTCATTCATATAACTTGTATTCCAGACTCCAGAGCTAAATAATTTTGTGTTGAAGACCCAGACCGTCCGACTCGTCACCAAGGACTTGAGCATCTATTTGGACGGCCGGAAATAATTTTGTGTGAAAAAAAAATTCAGCAATTCTTATGTAACTCACTCTACAATCGCTTAAGGTATTTGAATTCTGCATAAGTTAAAATTAGGCATCGTTGAAGAAATAATAAAAGTTTAGGGATCATTTAAAATCACAACTATTGTAATTGCGTAGGCACGGAATTTAGATACACAGATAATACACAGATAATATATGTGTGTGTTTGTATTCAAAGTATTGGAATCGTGACGAAGATCGGAACTCGAATTTTCGAAGGATCTACACGTTTTGGGACTTCTAGAACACGAAAAAACTATTTTTAGGAAGACGTCTGTGTGTGTAAGGGTGTATCTGTGTGTGTTTCTGCGTGTCTGTGAGGATATTGCATCCACTCTAACTGAAAAACTAATGGACCGAATTTTATAAAATTTGGTAGGTATGTTTTTTGTGGGAAATCCTGATGTTCATTAGATTATAGTACGATTCGTAATAAAAGAATCTGCCATTTTCATCCATCAAATTTTCTGCCATCAAATAAGTATATCATGAAGAGTTATATAAAATAAAAAATTTTTTGAAAAATTGTTATCTACCAAATTTATTTTAAAATGTGAAACCTCTCTCATATACAAAATGATTAAATAATACGTAGTGTCGTACAAGACAGAGCACCAGGCGCGAAGCGCCTTTAATCTCCAGTTTCAATATGTGGTTCTTATCGTCAAACTGTGACATTAATTCAGTGACCCTAATTGGAGGTTCGAGGTTTTTATTTACTACTTTTTTTTTTTTTTTTTTTAATATTTATCCTAGCTCCTAGTGTGGCAGTTTGTTGCACATTTAGAGTTTAAGCAGTTTGGGGGGTTGATGCAGATCTAAGAGTTACCTAGCGTTTTGGCAGTTTAGTGTTTAGAATATTTTTTTTTTTTTTTTTTTTATAAAATAATAGTCGCGAGTTTTATTTTAAAATCAGATGTTTGAGGTGGGATCATTTAATTCCGATTATCGATGTTTAGAACAGCGTGGGGTCTCTTACGAGATTTGGCCTTGCGATGATCATAGTCATGCAGATTGAATAGCAGTTCGTTTGGAACGGATGGCAAATTTCTGTAAAATTTAAGCGCTAGCTTTTTAATTTGGGCTCTAACAGTTTTTATTTTGAAGTCATTCCTAATTACCGAGTTTCTTAAGTACCTGGGAGCTTTCCTGATATTCCGTAGGATTTTGTTTTGTTTTGTCTCTAGGAGGTCTATTGTAGTTTTACAGGCATATCCCCATACGGGTGCTGCATACAGCATTCCCGGGCGGATGACCGATTTATAAATTAGGAGTTTATTTTGATAACTTAGATTTCCGTTTCCTATCATTGGGTATAAGGCTCCTGTGGCCATATACGCTTTTTTGATTAAGTTCGTTACGTGCTGTTTCCAGGTTAGGTGGGAATCTATCGTTACACCTAGGTATTTAGTAGATTTTTCCGCTTTTAGGGCATGGTTGTTTATGTACAGAGGCGGCGGAGGTTTACGTTTTCTTGAGAAATAAATCCAATGACATTTATTGGGGTTTAATTTTATTCGCCATTTTTCCAGCCAAGTTTGGAGTATGTCTAAGTGTTGTTGTAGCTGTCTGTGCATTACTGAGACATAGGGGTGTTTTGCAAGTATCGCACTGTCGTCTGCATAGAGTGCCAGCTCTGTATTTGGAGTCCTAGGGATGTCGTTCAGGTATATGTTAAAGAGTGTCGGGCCCAGGATAGAACCTTGCGGTACACTACTTTTAATGAGCTTGGGTGTAGATAAGTTACCTCCTACTCTGACTTGAAAGTGTCTGTTATTTAAGTATGAGATTAAAAGTTTGACAATAGCGTCAGGGACTTTTAAAGTGATCAATTTGTACGCTAATCCACAGTGCCATACTTTATCAAAGGCTTTTTGTATGTCCAGAAAAATCGCAGCTGTGGGTGTCTTGTTATTGAGACCAGAAGATATGTACTCTACCACTCTCAGCAATTGATGAGTGGTGGAGTGCTTTGGCCGAAATCCAAACTGCTCCGGAATGATAATGTCATTCTCACTAAGGTGCGTGTTCAGTCTCTTAAGAATAATTTTCTCAGTAATTTTACTAAGTGTCGGTAGCAAGCTAATTGGTCTATAGTTGGCTGGAATTGTGGCATCCTCACCAGGCTTATGGATTGCTATAATTATCGCTTCCTTCCATTCTTTGGGAAAATAGTTTAGTTTTAATATTTTATTTATTAAGATTGTCAAGTAACATATTACGTTTAAGGGTAGGTTTTTAACCGCAACATTTCTGATTTTGTCGTGCCCTGGGCTTTTACGGTTTTTGAGATTTTTAATGATTTCTACTATCTCCTGCGGGGTGGCTGGGCTAATCTCAGCCGTTACCGGGGAATTCCTGAAATTATTTAAAGTTTGTCTGACCATTCTTAGGGTGTCCTGACACATTAGATCGTGGTTTGGTTGGAATTGTTTTTCATAATGGCTTGCGAGCGCCTCGGCTTTTTCCTCGTCTGAGTACGCGATTTTAGCACCATCTATTAGTGGCGGGAGCTTAATTTGAGGTTTCCTGAGTCTTTTTGCGAATTGCCAGAGCGATACGTCTTCTGGGCTAAGGGATTCGATTAGTTCTTTATACTGTTGCTGCTTTTCTGCGACAATTTTTTCCCTGACTTTGCACGTGAGTCTGTTAAGCTCCCTTTTAAGGGCGGGGTCTCTGTTAGCCTGCCATGTCTTACGTATTCTGTTTCTTTGCCTGACTAATTGTTTGACATGGTGGGAAAGTGTGGGCATTTTTGGTGACTCCATCAAGCCCGACATTATAATCACTGAGCAAAAGCTAGCTCCTCCTCTGTTTTTATAATTCGGGTACAGGTTCCAAGCATCTTTGATCAGATGTCTTTGCTGCCGCACACTCCCTCCGCTAATGATGAAGGCCGGAAGGCGTGTCGCCTCGGCGTGACGGTCAGTCGTGGGCAACCAGGAAGGGAGTGTCAAGGCTTCTGACTCCGTGTGGTGCTGCCATCTCGTGTTGAGAGGTGAGATCGTTGGAGAGGAAGGTTTTTCGTGCTCGTATGTCCAGGGTAACCACTGTGGCGATTGAGCGTCGCCGGGCCCCGAACCAGGGACCCTCTGGTTACAAGACCGCCATTATAATCACTGAGCAAAAGCTAGCTGCCCCTCTGTTCTTATAATTCGGGTACAGGTTCCAAGCATCTTTGATGAGATGTCTTTGCTGCCGCAGTGTTAAAAAAAGTGAAAATATCCCATGCTGTATATTTTAACAAGGTTAGGAATAAAATAAAATATGCTGAATTACAATGAAAATAAATTGAGCTCTATGGGACCCTTGAGCCCAATGGGACCTAATTTTTCAAACATTTTTTAAGCGGATTTAAAATTCACAAAATGCTTCGAAAATTTTAGTTAATATTCAAATTGTTCCATAAAATATATAAAAAAAATTCAGCGAAATATATTCAGTAGTTTTTTAAATAAAAATTAAAATAATAACATCTCTTATATGAAGCGATCACGTGACCATGATATGAAAAGATCACGTGACCTACTTCAAAATGATATATGGCATCCATCTTGTCTCAAAATCGTGATTTTTAATGTTCTTTTTAATTCATATCCGTGTTCTATCCGTCCAAAAATCACTTTATTTCTGCTTAAATTCTGTGCATCTACATACTGAAACAACGCAATTACAATATATTTGAGTTTAAATGCTCATCCGAATTTGATTATTTCTACAACGAAGCCTATTTTTCACCTATGTAAAATGTAAACAGCAAAATATGTAGAATGAGTTGTATTAGAATTGCTGTATTTCCTTAACACAAAATCATTTAGTCCAGGGAGTCTGCGTAGCTGATATGAATGAAATATTCATTGATTTTACAAAGAGAAGGACGATTTTTTTCGATGAAGTTTTACGCATAGAGTTTAATTACTTGTAGCTCCATGGTCTTAATTTTTAAATTAAATAAATTATTATAGTATTGTGATGAATGACATGAATGGGAAATTATTTATGAATAAAATGCTGTTTTTATTGAGAGAGCCAGGCGTGTTATTTTTTCTATGACGTCATTTGAATGAATTTCAGTTGTTTTCGATGAAGTTTTCAAATAGAATAAATTATCGTAGTATTATGATAATTCTAAAATTATTACCGAGGAATGTATCACATTTTAGAGATGCTTAAACCAGGCAATTTATATTTCAATGCCGTCATTTGAATGGAGTTCAATTTTTTCGATGAAGGTTTAAGTTTTCAAATATAATAAATTAATGTAGTATTGTGATAAGTTTTAAAATATTACCTAGGAATGCATTGCATTTTAGACATGTTTAAATAAAATTGCATTGAAGTTGGAAAGTGTTTCATAATCAATACCTTAAGCATGATTGATCTTTCTTGTATTATTATAGCGTAACACCGGTTTTGCTTTCCTCTGTGGATACGATTCAAAAACGTTATATGCAGGAAATATATAACACACAGAAACTTCATTATAACTAATCTATAAAAATGAAGGAAAACAAGTATGAAAGTAAGTACATCACTCAAGAAGCTTTACTTTTCGACTTATTAAGCATTTTATTTATCAGTCACATAGAAAAATTCTGTTTAAAAAATGTCAAAATCGCTTTAATTTAGCGATTCTCTAAATGCCAGATTTGTTATTAACCTTTAAAAATCTTCACCAGAGTCATCAGATAATAAATACTATAAGGAAGACACTCCCATTGCAGGGAACCGTATTCATGGACCGGTTTAACACTCTTCAGCACGGAATAAACGTTATCTGTCATGGAAGTAATAAAAATTGCTATTTGCCTTAATTTTGCGGATTTTCACAGAAATTGAAAATTCAGTCCTACCATAAAATTAGTATACAATTTAGCTCGCGCTACACGAAGCTGCAAAGTTCAAGTTCAAAATTATAAGAACCCGCTAGAAAGGGGCATATCCAAAAATAAGACCTTTGCAGTTTTGTGTAGCCCGTGCTAAATTATATACGAATTTATACCGGTTACTTGAAAGAACAGAATTTGTTAGTTCGCATAAAAATTTGCAAAATTATAGCAAATATGAAGTGTCTTTGCTGGCATTGCAGCTAATGGTTATTCCATGCTTATGAGCGCATACGTGCGAAACCGGTGTATGGATATTGTTATCTGCAATGGGGTGTCTTCCTTATTTGGCGGGACGCTCCTTTCTTGTGGGTTCTTGTGATTTTGATTAAACACCATGTTTGAAAAATCTAAATGATTCGGGGGAAGAAAACCAAAACAGAAAAAATCTATTGGGAAAGGCGATACTTAATCTACTGCTCCAAAAATATCCTGCAGCGTGAACATGTTTACCCAGGATAATACGGCAGTTAAATAATATAATTGTGCCTTTATTAATTTCCTGTTCTATTCCCAATGCAATATAACCTGACGGAGTAAATTTTGTGAGTGATGCCCCTTCTGAAAAATACGCCAACACTAAGGACCTGTCTCTAGTCAGAGCTAAAATATACCTGCATCTTCCTTCGGTTACTTACACAGAAAACATTTTATACATTTATTTTGAATAATATATAATTTAAATAAAAGTTACTTAATCGTAAATTATTTAGATAAGTACTGTCTATCTTGTCTTGCCTGAAGCATTACCACTGTTCTTTCGTTTGAACTGTTCAGGTGTTCTTACTCTAACTGCAGAAGTTGGAATATTAACATAAATCAGCCGAATGCATCGGTTTGATGGACCTGCTGTGTATTCATATTTTTAACTAGCTGTATACCCGTCCTTCGTATGGAATATATACCGTAAAGAAACTTAATTTACAATTTGGCGTGAGTTTTTGATACTTGGGGTCTTTCTTTTTGAAATTTTGTAACATTTTTCACAAAAAAAAAAAAAGTGAGTTCCCCTGACTTAAGTTAATAAACAAACAGGCAAACAGAATTACAACTAGCAATTTTGTTTATATAGATATCAACAGTTTTACAATCAAACAATGGCTTCTTTGTAGAATACGTTTATGGTCTTCTTAGAGGTGAAAATAAGCAGAGATCTGTGACTGATGGCCCTTGAGCAGGAACCATATAGTTGGCCATACGAAAAGTAGCAGGTACTTTAGGTCTATATCTGTAGTGCTGTGTGTTTTCCTGTGCTCCTGCTGTCAGCCCTTGCTTATAGAACTTCCACAATTTAAAGAGATTGAGCCACAAATAACGGATGTGTCACGTTATAAGATTTTGAATTCCATTTATTGTAGTGAGATTTTAAAAATATTTAGGTCTCGTTAGTTTGGAGACTCATATAGCGATTGGACCACGAGGCTCACAATGTGTAAACAGTCAGGCAAACATGAATACAGACTGGCAGAATGGCAAACAGACGATATATTTGGTCATACGAAAAGTAGCAGGTACTTTAGATCTATATCTATAGTACTGTGTATTTGCATGTGCTTCTGCTGTCATCCCTTGCTTATAGAACTTTCATAATTTTAAGAGATTGAGCCACAAACAACGGATGGGTGACTTTATAAGATTTTGAATTCCATTTATTGTAGAGAGGCTTAAAATATGTTAAGGTCTCGTTAGTTTGGAGACTCATATAACGATTAGACCACGAAGCTCAAAGTGGGTAGTCAGACAGGCAGAATGGCAAACAGACGTCTAATTTTAAGTAGCAGCATATCACGTCTACTCATTGAAATTTCATGAAATACGGTACAGTCGTTCTCCCTTGATGATGATAAAAACAGACAAAGAAATGGATTTTCAATTTTTATGTATATAGATGAATCTCTTGGAAATAAAATATTCAAAATTAGGTATTTTTTCACTCTAATATGGATTGTGGTACAAATAGAAGTAAAATAAATATAATTTGAATATTTACAAAACTGAACGGGCAACAAACTCTGGATACTTTCAAAACTAAAAACCTGACTAATAATATAACTGTTTTAGAATAGAAAGTTTAAGCCACTCTTCACTGCAATTCCATTAAAAATTATCTAGGCATTAATTTTTTCCCTCCCACACAATATATATCTCCTGATGACTTACTTCTCTAGGCAGAAATCCCACGGAGAGGCGCCAAGTCCATCTTCAGTATTCGCTTTGTTTTCTATATTAGCAGATTTTCAACTGAATTGTGCAAGAGGATATTGTTGAAGACCCAGACCGTCCGACTCGTCCTGAGGACTTAGAGCAAGAGGATATTGTGTAATTCCAAATATTGTGCAGATATTGTGTACTCCATTCTGACGTACTTTTAAGCGTGAAACCGGGATGTTTTTATCTAGGATCGAATCCTCTGAATTTATCAATCGTTTGTGTTTCATTTTGATTCATTTTATAGTCTAAAAGAATAAAGTTATTTATTGATTTCCCATGCGTAGAGCGAGTGCGGCTAATAGCTCATATATGTCACTCGTTACATTTTACATCGTATCAAGTGGAAAAACCAATTTTCAATATTTTATCTTGGTTCCCAAAATTAATCGCATGCTGTACAAGCGTAAGAATATTCGCCAGCACTGGTCCATATATTAAACACAAAACTTGTTCATTTCCAATGGGATGTAAGAGAACCAATGATAATTATTCATTGCACGAATCTGGCTAAAGTGAATCAGCAAAATCGATTTAGGTCACAAATGTATTAAAAACTTTGATTTTCGAAGTAAGAAACACGAAGGGATCGCTAATGAATCTTATCACTGGCTTCTTCTTTTACCTATTTCCAATATTGTCTTTGGGAATGTTTTATTTCGAACGTTCTATTTCGAGACAAATTTAAAGCCAGGATTAAAACTAATGATTCCCCCCTCCATCTTTGAAGGGTGTATTTGAAGTTCTTCGGGGACGAAATGAAATAGTCTCTACTTTTAAGTTTTCTCTTAAATCATTTTTAATTGCACACGTTCTAAAAATGAAAAGTGTATTTTTATTTTATTTTTGCCAGATTGTAAAATATATTTCTAAAGCAAAGCAAAGTCCATAAAGTACTTTTTATTTCAAATATTTTTTTTAAAACTGTGTTGACTATTCCTTTAGGTTCACTCTCGTATTGCAGATATTCTCGTATTGCAAATAATTTATAACAAAAGCTGTATTAAAAAGTATTTAAAGTTACTTCTGATACAAGTTTGATCGGTTTGCTAATCTATTGTTTATTTTTTTTGCTACTTGTATCCTTACAAGTTGTCTTTAGTCTATTTTGTTATGACTTTTGTTTTGTTACTGACTATGGATTTTATGCAAGCGGTTGGTTTGGCTAGTTTTCAGTTTGGCTAGGGGCTGTGGATTCATCAGGACCAACGAAACTATTATCACAAAGTTTTCATCTTGACACCATCGAAAAAACTTTAGAACGTTCTTCCCAGTGATCACGGAACTTAATCTATAAGGAAACTTCCTCATATTTATTTATTTATTTTTAAATACATCGAAATATGCATTTTTAGGTTAACTTAGGCTGCATCCCGAAAAGGAAGATTAGCACAGTTCTATAGTTCGGTATAAATATGTGTATATATCTTAGCATTCTAACAAATAAAAATTTAATTACTACATTGTTTTATTTTCGGTGATTTTTTTTTTAATCAAACGCGTAAAAATTCACATTTTTAGATTCCGTATACGAAGTGAGTATCCCCGGTGGATTTTGTTTTTATCACTGTAGTCTTTTCTGGGTATGAAAGCCAGAAACATGCCTTGAGACTGACGGTGCGGTTTAAACCACGGTTTTACTCCTAGAAAATGGATTTTGTTTAATTTCGTTTGTTTTCTGATTTCCATGATTGCAGAGCTTTTTCGGCGGGATTTGGTTTGTAACAAAGAAAAGGAAATGTTTTGGAAATTAAAATTATCTGTAAATGTATTATTAAGTATAGTGGGCACTTATTTAGGACACGGACAACGGTAAGAATAATTAAGGTATGAATAATAAAGCATAGGACATCAAACCATTATTTGGATTAAGTAATATTTTACCCTTTATTTATACTTGTATTCTGGGTTATGGTATCTATAGTAACGAACTATTGTCATACCCGAAACAAGCATTTGTTTGTGTTAGTTTTAGATTAGATGCTCAGACTAAAAGAGGAGTGTAATCTGAATTAACTTCCAAATTAAGTTTAGTGCTGCTATTTTTTTGTTTCGGCATGGTGGCCATGTTTTAACTCTTATTATTATTTATTGTTTTAATGTTTTGTCATTAATTACTTGATATAAGTTATTAGTCCATTTTTCTGAGTACATATAATATATACAGGGTAAGTCAGAACTCTTGGGTCAATCATTAAGGGGTGATAAATCACATCTAAAGAAGCAATTTTTGTCATACAAAGCACGGTCGTAACGCAAGAGGTGAACCGCTAGGTGGCAGCTCATGAAATGAGGAAATGATGACTCTCTAGTGAAAAGAGGAAACACAAAAGTAACAAAGTAGACACGAAGTACGTTTCACTGACTGAAATCGCAGAATGCATGAATAAAGTTACGGAAACTGCTCAAAAGTGCGACCACCAGCAGTAATGCAGGCTTCACACCGGCGACGTAGCGAGCAGCGCACGTCAGCAAAAACACCCGACATATCTTGGACAACTCCGGCAGCAACAATAATCCTAGCAACAAGGTCCTCGTTGGAGTCGATGGGGCTATCGTAGATGAGATTTTTCATATGGCCCCATAAGAAAAAGTCCACAAAGGATGAGACTGAACATGTGTCAAAGATGCCCACACAGGAGAGGTCAGTCGATCGTGCCGGCCAAGCTATGGGACCATCCCGACCAATCCATTTCCCTGGGAATGTAACATCTAAGGTGTGCCGCACATCGACGCTGAAATGGGGTGGTGCTCCGTCGTGGTGGAACCACATACATTCTTTAATGTTGGCAAGAACGAACATGTTGCAGTAACTGTGGCAATACCTCCTGTAAAAATAGGAGGTATGTTCTGCCGTCCAGTCGACATGGTAGAAGATATGGGCCAATCAAATGATCATGGACGATTCCAGTCCAAACATTTACAGAGAAATGCTGCTGGAAGGAATGTGGACGTGTGACGTGCGGATTTGTAGATGCCCACACATGAAAAATTGCACATATTAAAAATGCCTTCACGAGTAAAGGTACATTCGTCCGTGAATAAAACATGTGCACTAAAATCAGTCTGCGCTGCCATCTGTTGCAGAAACCAGCGTGCAAAATCGACACGTTGCTGATAATCTGCATGTGTCAAGGCTTGCATTTTCTGTGTATGGTAGAGGTGTAATCCTTCGTTCCGTAATACTCGACAAACCGTTTAGTACTCATTTAAGGCATGGGAAAGTGCCGGCGTGCTGCTTTTCGGACGATCTTTAACCCTTTGTAGAATGTTCTCTTCAACTTGTGGCGTCCTCACACACTTGGAACGTCCTGTATCATGCATGCCGCTGACAAAGGAGCCCTTTTCACACAGACACCGATGCAATCGCTGAAAGATTTTTCGGTCTGTCACGCGTCTTGTCGGGAAACGCCCCAGGTATAGTCTTTGGGCTTTACGAGCTTTCCCGTCCACGGCACCATACGTGAAATGCATGTCCGCCATTTCTTGATTTGTGAAACCAGCCACTCCTACAATCTACGGTAGAAATGGCAATGAATGCGTAAAAACCACCGCTTTATGCGTTTATCTCTTCCGAGCTTTTATTCTTTCTACCGTGCTTTAACCAAAATTCTATCACCTACAATAAATAATTAAAAGCTGTTGCCACAAGTACATAAAAATCGTCTGCAAACAAAATAATTATTTTCGATTACTTTAGAAGAGAAGAACAGTGGCGCTGCAAGTTGAGGTTCGTTCGCTAGTTCTAATGTTTCCGCTACGATCCCATTTTTCGCATTATATATATATATATATATATATATCCAACGCATCTGGAGCCTAGCAGATATGTATTTCGCTTGAAGACTGAGGGCCGGATAATTGGCAGTAATTTGACGACCCTCGCGATAAAGGCTCACTAAATTGTAGCTATCCACTATTCCATGTTGACGAGCGCAAAATAATTAAAACCTGATCCATTGATATTAATATCTGCAATGGAGTCTAGATTCTATTACTTCTTGGGAACGTTCCCTAGGTGAGTTCTGTTTGTGTTAATTTTAGATTTTTCTCCCCTATATGTAGTTAATAACTCCAATTAAACTCTTAAGACAAAAAAATCGAAGCTCCCCGCAAAAAATAATCCGATAGTAATGAAACTGTACATGCAAACACATGTCGACGGAATATGCAAATGATAAAAAATTCGCAGCCAATGAATGAATAGTCGGAATTACAGCGCATTGAAACTGGACACCATGGTGGTACATATAAGGTGCGAACTTGGCTTTCAAGAACAAAGCGTGCAATGAATTTCGATTGCGTTTACGTACCTTGATTGCAACAATGCCTCGCCGACAAATTCGTGACCACAACGAGCATGAAGGAGTTTGAAAGATGGCGTGCGGTCGGAGTGCATGAGGCTGGATGGGCACACCGACAAATCACTCGGCATTTGGGTAGGATACAGAAACTAGACGATGTTAGCAGGAATGGGTCCGGAATGGCAAATTTCAGCGGCAAGCGGACGGCTTAGAGCGACGACAGAATGGGAAGGTAGAACGATTGTCAGAGCAGCTGTGACAGTACGAGATTCGGCGTTATAAACCATCCAACGTGACCACCCAGACCATTAATAGTAGACTACGGGAGCGAAATCTATACTCGCGACACCAATTACGCCGCCTACCACTGACCAGTAAGCATAGTCAACAGTGATTGAAATGGTACCGGACCCGATCAACGTGGAATTGTTCGGATTCGGAACGAATTGTCTTCAGTGGTGAGTTCCGTTTCGAACTGAGTCCCGACGACCAACGCAGACGTGACTGGAGACGGCCCGGACATCGTCAGGACCCTGCTCTTAGTGCCACACGGCCCGACAACAGAGAGTTATGGTCTGGGATGCCATTTCGTTTGATAGCCGGACCCCTTTGATAGTACTCCGTGGCACCATCACAACACAGCGATACGTTGCCGATATTCCACGGCCGTTGTATTGCCATTCCTTTCGCGACACCCCGGGCTAACTTATCAGCAAGATAATGCCAGGTCACACACGGCATGCCTCTCTATTGAATGTCTGCGTGCTTACGACACACTTCCTTGGCCAGTCAGTTTCCCAGATGTAACGTCTATTGAGCACATTTGGGCTGAGATGGGGCGTCGTCCGCGACCATCTCAGAATGTAGACGAATTAGCTCGTCAATTGGAGGCCAATTGACGAGCATCTTTCGAACACATCTTTCAGAACACCATCTTTCAGACGATATCTTTCAGAACGACATCTTTCAGAACAATATCCAGCAACTTCATGCATCAATGACACGTCGGGTAACAGCTTGTATCAAGGCCAGAGGTGGAGCAACGCCATATTGACGTGCTCATTCTGTGTAGATCTTTTAGTGCAATAAATCATCCAATTGTTCTGAAATTCTAATCATTTATTTTTCTGTACATCCACATTACACGTACCAAATTTTGTCTCATTTGGATAATTCTTTCTTGGTGCGTCGAATTTTTTTTGTCTTAGAGTGTATAATCAACTATTCAAGCATAAATGGAACAACATCATTCGCGCATGTCTGGAATTGCGTAATTTTTTAGAATTTAGAATAGTTTTGTATATTTAAATCTCAAACCAGATACAAATCCTTCTTATATGTAGTAAAATATAAACAATATTTTAGTTTTAGACGGAAAAAAGTGAGAATGATTTTTTTTCTAATATAAGCTTTCTTTAAGTGCTATAAAATGATTTAAAAACCTTATATGTTTTGACAACCACTTTATAACTACAAAGAAATCATACATAAAAGATTTTTCAGTTTTTTTTTGTCTTATGAACAACGTTCATTATTTTTTCCCCTAACATACAGGTGTTATGGTATTATAAAAACATTAAACTCTTCAAATCTTGAGAAATAAAAAACAACACGATTGTTTATTATAACTCAAAATCAGAAATTTTTCCATTTCAAAATGTACTTAATCTATTTAAGGGGCATTTTTTTTTTATAAAAAATAATTTTTATGAGTTAATGTTCGAAATATTTCTCTAAAGTCATTTCGAGTGATAAAAATTGTATTTTAAAGTAATTTCTTTGAAGCGACTTCATAAAAAAGTTGAAAGGGATTTTATTTTATTTCGGATTTCCTGAATAAGAAAAAATATCAAAATCCGCTAAAAGATATTCAGTTTTTATTTTAATTTATATTTTTTATGTAGTTAGAAGCAAATGCTCGACAAGTGTAGCCATTTTCAACTTAGTACATTGGAGAAGATTCGCATTTGCATCAAAATTAATGCTCGGCAAGTCTTACATTTTTAAGTTGGCACATTCCAGAAAATTCGTACTTACATCAAACTAATGCTCGGCATATCCTGCATTAAGTTAGTACATTTCAGAAGATTCTCACTTGCATCAAAACTAATGCTCGGCATATCCTGCATTAAGTTAGTACATTTCAGAAGATTCTCACTTGCATCAAAACTAATGCTCGGCATATCCTGCATTAAGTTAGTACATTTCAGAAGATTCTCACTTGCATCAAAACTAATGCTCGGCATATCCTGCATTAAATTAGTACATTTCAGAAGTTTCTCACTTGCATCAAAACTAATGCTCGGCATATCCTGCATTAAGTTAGTACATTTCAGAAGATTCTCACTTGCATCAAAACTAATGCTCGATAAGTCCTACGTTTTTAAGTTAGTACATTCGAGAAAATTCGTACTTGCATCAAAACTAAAGACCGGCAAGTCCTGTATTAAGTTAGTGTATTTGAGAAGATTCGCGCTTACATCAAAACCAATACTTTGTAACCACCGCCATTTTTAAGTTAGCACATTTAGAAAGATTCGCACTTGCATAGAAACTAATGCTCGGCAAGTCCTGCATTTTTAATTTAGTACATTGGGGAAGATTCGCACTTGCATCAAAATTAATGCTAAATATTTTGGTTGATTTACATGCTATTTATATTGACCATGCAATGCGTCTGTAGAAGAAATAAATAATGCTTTCAATTTAAACAACCAGCATCAATAATTCCATTTTGCTCATTTTAGAGCTTTAAAACAGCAAAAAGATCTTTATTGGTACTGGGATACAGAAAAGTTGCTATAAACCGAAATTTAACAAACATCTGCGATCACTGATGAAGTAAATTATCCAACTCAGTACCCATCAAGTCAATAAAATTTTGTGTCCCGACGAACGAAGTTGCAATGGCCCAAACTCATAGTCGCAAACATTGCCGAAGGGAAGCTTTGCAAAGTTTAGACTCATGATTTCAATAGGGCTTTGTAGAATTTGAGATCATTTTTGCAATTTTTTTCTTAATTTACAAAGTGAGCCATATTGGGAGCATTTTTTAAGTTATTTTAACCAACAGCTTGGTTACTTTTAGAAAAATATTTTGTTGTCTGTGGGGAAAAAAGCAATCACATCTTAGATGGGCCATGGAATATCCTGCTTTATTTTATATTTACATCAATTTTTGCAACTTTGAATTATATATATAACATTTTAATTTTACCTTTTTCAGTCCTCTTTTTACCAATATAGGCATAAAATATGGGTATTTCAAAAATGGTTTCTTTTCTGTTATTGATCTATCCCGAAAATGGATGAAAATATGAATAAGAAATATATTCTCTTCCCACAGTGCTCTGAATGCGGCTTAAACCCATACTTGTACATCTATGCAAATAATACAAATGTATTTTCGAAACTGCAAACATCAAAGAATCTTATAAACATATTCCAAAAGTGTACTTTAAAGTAGACTAAACCCTTGTGGTTCATCTTTGTTTATCAGTTATTTCGAAGACTTGAAAATGTAATATGCACCCAGTTGAGTTGATTTTCCTTGTATTTTCCGCACATTTATTTGAACAAACATTGAAAATTGGGAAATAAATGTAATTCAATTTATTTATACGAATATGTTTATAGAATACTTTGCTGAAATTGTTGTACTTTATAGATTTCAAAGTTAGAATGTCTGAGTACTGTTGTTTGATATTTTTTAAATATTGTAATTCTTGGAATTTTGTAGTGAACTGATTGTGTAAGTTGATTTAAAAATACTTAAATCGTTGTAATTTTGGATAAAAATTGGCAAAAGATTGGATAAAAAGTATCTTATGTGTGTAAAACTGAAGTTGATTCCGATGGAAATTCATGGACTGGCTATTACCGCATTTGTTATAAGAGACGGATTCAGGAAAATCTACAAAAGGGAGTTTCTTGGCCGAACGAAGAAGACTGCAGAATTTTACCCGATACAGAAATCTGATGCAAAAGATTGGTGAAATCGGAACGATGAGTTCAGTCCTCATTTGCCTTACATAATAGGTCTATGTGTTGGTTGTAGTACAATTGCTAGGGCCCCAGTTAGGAGATGACTTCCTACAGATGATAGGGAGTAGCTTCTGATTTTTTCTGCTTTGGCGTCCACCCCCACTTGGGTTGACGTGTGGCTGACTTGGAGACGTCGTCGGTGGTCTCGTGGATGGTGGTGCATATTGGGGCTGCTATTCCTCTCCGTGGACGGGAGTCCCCATCGAGGTAGTATATATGGAGAGAGCTTAAGGGTTGTACTCGGTGTCAAAGATAAAGGCAGGTGTTGTCAGGACGAATTTCCCGAGACCGCGTTTTCTCCCGACTGTGACCTATACATTTCAATGACGATTTCTGACAAAGAGTGTACTTGAGAAATATAAATGGTAAAATAATGGTTATGTACTGTTGTACTTACGGCTGGAAGTAAAAGCATGTAAAAGGAGGACTTTGCTCTTTTCATGGATTTGTTTTCATTATATGTCTTACAAATTTAGTTAAAAAGTAATTTTGCTAGATTTTAGCTTGGTGCATTTCACTCGGTTATTAATTTCATTGCTTTTAATGCTGTATAATTAGAAGTTTTGCTTTATTTTTGGTGTTTGTGATATTGTAAAAGACTTATAATAACATTCTAACACTTTAAAAACATTTGGAGTACCTTGCTATATTGTCTGACTGAAAAGAATATGTGTGACGTGTGGTAAAGCAATAAGTCTCAGCTTTAGCAATAGTCAATATCAGCTTCAGCAATACTGGTGTCTAGAAATCTGCGGTACATAAAGAAGTTGGTCTCAGTACCAGATATTTATATTGGCTTCTAGAAAGCTGTGGTACATAAAGCAGTTGGTAATTGACGTATTTAATGACAGATAATAATACCCTGAAAACAAATCAGGTTGAATTTTGGCATAGGTCCCCAGTTAGGCAGTATATGTATATAGTATGTGCATAACTGTGTACAGCTCGCTAATATGTGTGGGTGCCTTGCAAAATGACATGTCCACGGCTTATCAGAATTGCAGCATATTGTGTGTATGTGGAACTGGTTTTCAGAGGGAAGGCGTTAACTGTCCTCTAGCTAAATCTACGAAACACCCATGTTGGTCTTTGGTGGAAATCGAGGACGAATTATAGAACCACCAAATCGAGGAATCAGCTTTTTGGGGGTCCTACAACCACTAGTTCTCCCCCCCCCCCAAAAAAAAAAGGCCTCCCAAAGAGATATACATTAATTTTTTAGGAGGCAAAATCTTTTCCTCAAATTGTAATTTTGTTTTTGAAATATATTTCTAACTCGCTAAAAGAGAAAAAATATTGCATTTCCAAAACTAATGTAATTTTTTATTTTATTTTTGAGGTCCCATTCATAGTTTGGGAGCCAATGTTATGAGAAACAGATTCTAGCCAGACTGTCTTTTGTTATTTACCATATGTTAAGAAATATTCCCGTCCAAGAAGCTAAAAGTGTTTAGAACTTAAGTATACAGCCATCTTCACAGCATATTTTTGCATACTATTTATAGAAATACAGTGTGATTCAGTTTTTGAAGAGTAGTGTTGTTGTTGATGAGACCCAGACCGTCCGACCTATCAGAAAGGTATAAGGTAAACGTTTGAACGGCCGGGAAGTGCCACCCAATTTAGACCGGAACCCAGTGGGGGAGGCATTCACAGGGACCGTACCCTCCTTCCCCTACCACCAACCTCTCGGAAGGACTTACGGACCCACATGTTTAACGTGATGGTACTCCGCATGAACACGGCGGCAGTTGTGGCAGCGTGCAAATCCAGCGCGCAAACCACTGGGTTACCGCGCCCGAAATGTGCCAACAGTACGAGGTGTTCCCAGGTGGTCACCCACCCAAGTACTAACCTCGCCCGATGCTGCTTGACTTCGGTGATCTAACGAGAACCGGTGTTTTCAGCACGGTAGGGCCGTTGGCCTTGAAGAGTAGTGTGCAATTGTCAAAGACAGTCTTTCTTTCTGCATGTATACTTTGTTTCTGTGTAAGCATTTGCTTGGTAATAAGTAGCGCACAGGTTTGGAATTCGAAACACGGGTAAAATCATAAACCGCGAAGCGCACTTGGTTCTCTTTTAAATTCAATTAAAACTTATATTTCAAATATATTGCTTTTAATTGTTTTTATCCTTAGACTCTTGGCATTGCATTTTTTCTTCAGTGAGTCAAAAAAACATCTCTACTGAGATGGCTGAACAGTTTGGTTGTTGCTGCTAATGCGAGTTTTAAAAAAAACGTCATAAAATCGGGAAAATGGATGTACTTTATTTTAAATGTAAGCACTCTGAGAGCGAAAAATTTCTTCTGATTTTATTCACTGGAAATCACAAGATATAAATCAAATACATTTTTTAATAAAATAAGCGGTACATAAAATTCATTACAAAAACTATATATCAAAGCTGTATATAAAAGTATCGGAAACCGTTGGATTAAAACTGCCTTTTTAACACTTTACAACAAAGTTGAAAAGTGTTTATGACTTTGGTCATTCTGTCTGTCTGTCTGTCTGTCCGTTAGCACGATAACTGCCGTAAAAATGACTTAATCAAAATGAAACTTTAGTATGTTGTTCAGACGGTCTGTAGGACCTATGGGAATATAAATGAATAATATCACCCAATTAGTTTTGGATTGAATCCGAGTTGAAAAAATGAAATACATTGAGCCCTATGGGACCTAATTTTTCAAACATTTTTTAAGCGAATTTAAAATTCATAAATTGCTTCGAAAATTTTAGGTAATATTCAAATTGTTCCATAAAATATATAAAAAAAAATTCAGCGAAATATATTCAGTAGTTTTTTAAATAAAAATTAAAATAATAATTACACCTCTTATATGAAACGATCACGTGACCATGATATGAAAAGATCACACGACCCACTTCAAAATGATATATGGCATCCATCTTGTTTAATCATCTTTTGAAAATTTTTGTATAGCGCAGAGTACAGTGCATAATATTTTCTGTTTTTTGGCATAGTTTATATGTATGAAAAGAAAACAATGCAGATAATTACAATTTTATCTTACTCTTAAATCTTGTTTTGAAAGTCATCAAATAAATTTTGTGGTCGATCTCTCTGCTTATATAAAGACTACACAGGAAGAAAAAAAATATGAAATAATTTTCAGATTTTAAGCAACCTGATAGTTATAGAGTTATTTTCGCATCCTCGTATGTTTTCCCTTCGAGGTAGAACTTGGCGACGGTTGGCGACTTGCAAGATTTGGTGGCTAGGGAAAAAAATAGGAGTTTAAATAATGAGCTTAAAGACGTGTCTTATGATAAAATTTTACGTTCATAATAAAATATAATAATAGTTTACATTCATTGAAAATGTCAGCTAGATTCTACAACATAACTTTTCAGTGCATTTTATATAAATATATATGATATATGAGCATGATCTCATTTCTAGTTCAGAGTAAATCGTACTTAATAAGTATTACTAGTCAGCATGGACGCCCATACGGGAAGACAAGGGGGCACTTCAAAATCACAAGGGCTGACATCAAACTAGACGATGTTGTTAATCTTATCCTTGAGTTCCCCCCGCCTCTGGATAAATTATATAGGTACCGATGCTGGTTAGAATTAATTTCATATAAACATCTCTATTAAAAAGATATATTTTCCCCCCGTTCACAAATTAAAAATAAAAGGATGTATCATCAAACTCTCAGTGTTTTCAAGAAGTATTTTGGTATTTCACGCTTGCTTAGTTCTCAAGAAAGAAATATGCCTTGCCCAATGAAGTATTTGAATCATCGACTTCTTCTTGATCATGCGTTAGCAATCTATTAAATGAACAATTTTAACTCTAAAAGAACCTCAAATTCTCCTCATCACAGTTTAAGTAATAGGCTTCTTGATCTAGAAACAGCTCTACCAATATAAATATTTCTACTTACATCATACATTTTTACTTACATACTTTACATTACAAATGCAGAAGCATTGATAAGAAATTAACTCTATTTAAAGGTCATTGAAACTTAACTCTGCACATAGCTTACTTATAATTTTGGTCTTAATGCTTTAGTTGTTTTTAAAATTTTTAGAAATAATTTTGGATAGATTGATCAGCAATTTTCGCTATAAGTTTTTAATATGTACAACATTTGATATTTTTATGCCACATTGAGTTAGCCCACCGTAATTATGCTTACGGTTTATTTAATTCTGGATGCAAATTTCACAATATGTATTTAAAGTACTTTTCAAGCGAATTATTAGCAACCAAATCTCTGAAACTATTATAATGAAACACAATTTTTGTATTTTGTGCCATAATATTTTATAACCTTACTTATTTCCTATACGTTATAGAAAAACATTTTTAAAAAAATTTCCAAATTGTATATCGATCAAACATGCAATAACCTTCCGAACACGTTTTGACAATTTAAGAATCAAGGCTATTTCAATAGAGCCCTTACTTATGAATATAGACATAATTTTGTCTGTTATTCTGAAATGTTATTTTATAAACAAAAAAATATAAATAAAATCAAATATTTTATTATTGTAACTATTGCATTGTTTTATATTTGACGGTACGCATACAATATATATTAAAATTAAATTAAATGTAAAAATGGCTCAGCCGTATTACGCCTCAAAGCAGATATGGATACTGCTAATACAACTTTCAAATATAAAAGTGGAGAATTCTACATTTTACGCAAGCATCCACACAATTTTTCCATATATTTTATAATTATTTTTAAATATATTATACATATTCTTAAATTTGTATAATTGTAATCTATTTCATATCATATTTTATTTGCAATTGCTTTGTAGTTCAATTTGTTTTACGACATTGATTTCGTTTACAAAATTATTCTTCAGTAATAACATTTTTTGATAATAAAAGTATTCTAATCCTATTTTGTATTTTTCTTCATACATATATTTTAAAATCATATAACATATAACATCTTCCCGTTCATACTCGTCTTTAATAGAAGTTAAAATAAACAGAAGGTACACTACACAGTTTAGGCGATAAATCGTCAAATCATAAATGCCCCTCTCCTTCTCGACCTACTGCACCTGCTTTCTGTTTGACCACGCTACTAACATAGGGAAGATTGGACCGCGCTCCCTCCATATATACTAACTCGTTGGAAGTCCCAGGTTCGCTTTCGCAGCGACAAAACAACTTTTACCCTATACCTTCGGGTGGATCGGTGTCTTACTACAGATACCCTAGTTCAGATTAGATATCAATACGGCCCAAGAATATAAGTTTTTTTTAATAGCGAAATGACTCTCTAAAATCGATAATAAAAGATAAAGTATACTTCATATAAATCAATTAAATACTTTTTAAATGTAATATTTGACAACAAAACGAAATAAAACTAACCTCATTATTCTAGGACGAACATTTCTCGAAACATGTCAGTTTTTGAAAGTTTGGCGAGCTGGCGAAATTTCAATATGCGCTAAGTCGCCAAATAAAAAATAAAATATTTGGGAAATTTTAAATAAGTATCCATTATTCGCAGTTTTTAACACTTTACAACAAAGTTGAAAAGTGTTTATGACTTTGTTCATTCTGTCTGTCTGTCTGTCTGTCTGTCCGTTAGCACGATAACTGCCGTAAAAATGACTTAATCAAAATGAAATTTTAGTATGTTGTTCAGACGGTCTGTAGGACCTATGGGAATATAAATGAATAATATCACACAATTAGTTTTGGATTGAACCCGGGTTGAAAAAATGAAATACATTGAGCCCTATGGGACCTAATTTTTCTAACATTTTTTAAGCGGATTTAAAATTCACAAATTGCTTCGAAAATTTTAGGTAATAGTCAAATTGTTCCATAAAATATATAAAAAAAATTCAGCTAAATATATTCAGTAGTTTTTTAAATAAAAATTAAAATAATAATTATACATCTTATATGAAACGATCACGTGACCATGATATGAAACGATCACATGACCCACTTCAAAATGAGATATGGCATCCATCTTGTTTCAAATTCGTGATTTTTTAAAGTTCTTTTTAATTCATATTGAGTGTTGTATCCATCCTAAAACTACTTTATTTCTGCTTAAATTCTGTGCATCTACATACTAAAACAACACAATGACAATATATTTGAGTTTAAATTCTCATTCAAATTTGATTATTTCTACAATTAAGCCTATTTTTCACCTATGTAAAATGTAAACAGCAAAATATGTAGAATGAGTTGTATTAGAATTACTGTATTTCTTTAACACAAAATAATTCAGTCCATGGAGTCTGCATGGCTGATATGAATGAAATATTAATTGATTTTATAAACAGAAGGACGATATTTTTCGATGAAGTTTTAAGCATAAAGTTTATGAATTGTAGCTCCATGGTCTTAATTTTTAAATAAAATAAATTATTATAGTATTGTGATGAATGAAATGGAGAAAGTTATGAATGAAATCCTGCTTTTATAGAGAGATCCAGGCGTGTTATTTTTTCTATGACGTCATTTGAATTTATTTCTGTTGTTTTCGATGAAGTTTTCAAATATAATAAATTATCGTAGTATTATGATAGATTTAAAAATATTACCGTGGAATGTATTGCATTTTAGAGATATTTAAACCACGCAATTTATATTTCAATGCCGTCTTTTGAATGAAGTTCATTTTTTTCAATGAAGGTCTAAGTTTTCAAATATAATAAATCAATGTAGTATCGTGATAAGTTTTAAAATATTACCGAGGAATGTATTGCATTTTCGACTTTTTTAAATAAAATTGCATTGAAGTTGGAAAGTGTTTCATAATCAATGCTTTAAGCATGATTGATCCTTCTTGTTTTTCTATGAAACGTAAATTTATGCATCATGAAATATAAGGAAAAATGATTTATATACGGAAGGTCATGCACTGCTTCCATTCTTTTTTTTTACTTTCCCTATAGTATGTGTATAAGGAAAGTAATTTACAAGCTTAGAAATTGGCCAATCATAACCAGCCAATAGGAGACTGGCGTTTCCTCGCCTCTATCGTCTTACCTTATGTCACCATGAAGGGGGCTAAGAAATGAATTCATTAATTATGAATATTTGAACCATGAATGCTACATATACAGACTTTAATTAGGATTGATGATGATAAATCGGCCTGTTGCCCTTACTTCACCCTTCAAGTAACAAATGACTATTTGCCAGACTGTGAGTTCTAGACCTGGAACTAGTAGTATCATTACTTGTATAAGGTCTTGTAAATCGGGAGTATTGTGATTCTAAAAAACTACGATTTTAAATGGCAACAGAAAACAAAATAATATCTTCTAGCAGCAAAAGATAGCACGACATTGTTGAAAAACATTTTAAATTAGTTTTCATAGCATTTTAAGGCTTTCAAAAATGTTATTTGTTAAACCAAAAGTTTTAAAACTACGCTTGAACTTGGCCCTGTGTACGTTAAGTTTCCATACACCAAAATCTCATTCCAGAAAAAATTTTACATTCTCATACTATAGAAAGTATTGTTTTCGTGAAATTTTATGATTTCAAGATTTTGATGTCAATACATGTTTTAGAGCCTCCTGTAGCAAATCTTGACTAATTTAGGAGTGATGTCTGTATGTGGTCGATTTCTTGGGGACACAACTAGCACAAATGTTAATGGATTTTCATGAAACTTTTTATCCTGTGGTATTAATGAAAAAAAATCTGATGTGGGCAGCACATGACTTTCCTTATATAATGCAATGAATTGATTATTTTTAAAGTAAAAAGTAGGTTATTCTCATAGTAGATATTCATGTTCGTTCCAAGATATTGAATTTTTGTCAATTAGTCGTTATTTTCATTGATTTAGCGTCATTTTTATCCATTTGGCGAGATTTTCATTAATTTGGCAATATTTAAAAAATCGCCAAGTTGGCGACATTCCGAAAAATTCGTCGCCAAAATCACCAAGCGTTATGCACGGAGAAATAAGATATTTTTACAGCAGATAAATGATTATTGGCGGTCAATTACCTAAGTATTACTCAAAGTATCTTTTCTCATGGATGAAACGAGTTAGATCCACGAGAATGATATCACCAAATTTATCACATGATACTACATATGAGAAGTGAACATGTTTCTCAACAGTTAATATTTTTATTTAATTTATGGGATATTTTGATAAATTTATTTGGAAAATGTGCAATATCTCGAGAACGGTTCATGCTAGCGTTATAAAGTTTATGATAATTGCTTTCTAAGGACAAAGTACATAAAAAATGTCTATTTGCGTACCTTTGTTAAAAATTTTAATTTTTTGATGATTTTTTCAAAATTTCATTCGAAAATTTTAGGGGGTTCTGAACATTTGATTGCGTTTAAAAATAATAGGCTTCGAGCATTCACGGATTGTAAATTTTGTACCAAATTTCGTTCAAATCGGTCCATTCGTTCGCCAGTTATCGTCTCCAGCTCACTGACACACCAACACACACACGCACACACACTTTCACCCCCCCCCCCCCCCCACACACACAGACATCACCTCAAAAAGGTCTGATTCGTGTTCAGGGCTGCTTGAAACGTGCTCTCCCGTCGAAAACTCGTATTCGAATATTTCCGTCACTATACTTTCTTTATATATTACTTTCCTTATATACATATGTATGTATAACTAGATATAACTTTTTGAAACTCGAGCAAAAACTTCGAAATTTATTCGACATTTTATATTTTCTTAACGTGGCAGTATAGAACATTATTTGACAATAATCATGCATAAAGGGGTTTATTTATGGCCCAATGATTACGAAACTTAACATTTTCAATCATTGTAGTGAAAAATAACCGCCATACAATTGTGATCGTGACATTATTAGCCTATTAACCCCCCTCAATGAGATAAGTTACCCCCGGGGGGTACATTGTGGAACTTGGTATCAATTGGAATATTTTTCCAAGTCCTTCAAAAGGAATGGTAATATGCTATAATTGCTGGCATTTAGACCAGCGATACATATTTTTTCAAATTTGTTCATGCAAAATTTGTGAGAAAAATAAATCACAAGCTATTTAAAAATGGGTTCTGATATGAAAAAGCCGAGTTCAGCCACACTCCAGTAAATTTTGATTTGATTCTCTACAATCGTGTCGTGAATACAAACGTTAAACTGGTACATACCGACAGTTTAAAATATTTCTCTATGAACAAATATTCATAGAGGTTATATAGGTTTATATAGGTCCATGCTTAGATTTTAAAAGGGAAATTTCCTTACATATATATTACATAAAAAGTGAGAAAGATCGCATTAGATTTTTTATTTTTAGTTTGTTTATGGAAAAAAAAACATCTCCTGCAAGGAGAAAAATATAAATAAATGTTGACAGAAAAAATTTTCAGTCATGTTTGCAGATTTTTATTTCCCACTCAACTCGGTCTTCTGTTGTATTTTTTTTTGTTTGTTTGTTTTTTTAATAACTCAAATTTCCTACATGCGTAGTACCAAAAAACTTTTTGCTGGATCATACATTTGTTTATTTTTCCTCCTTATTTAGTATGGGAGGAAAAATTTGAGTTTATATTGCAGTAATTAAAATGTAAATAGGATCAACTTGTTTGTTTAAATTTTAAGTAAATTTCAATTTAAGAAAATTAAATAACAAGAAATATGAATATTTTTGTTTTTATTACTTTCCTTATATACATAATGTGTAAGGAAAGTATTGTGACGGGGTCGAAAATTCGAAATCGAGTTTTCGGCGGGAAAGTACGTTTCAAGCATCCCTGATCATGACTCAAACATTTTTGAAGTGATGTCTGTGTGTGTGTGTGTGTGTGTGTGTGTGTCAGTGAGATTGTGGAGACGATAACTGACGAACGAATGGACCGATTCGAACCAAATTCGGTACAAAAATCACAATCTGTAAACACTGGAAGCGTATGGTTTTTATATGCAATCAAATATTCAGAACCCCCCTAAATTTTCGCGTGAAATTTTGAAAAAATCGTCAAAAAATCAAAACCGCTAATAAAGTTACGCAAATAAAGATTTCTTATGTAATTTTTCATTAGAAAACGATTAATATCAAATTTAGAACGCTAACGTAAACCGTTCTCGAGATATTGCACATTTCTCAAAAATATTATTAAAAAGTCATATAAAATGAAAAAAAATATTTCCTATTGAGAAACATGTTCACTTTTCATATGTGATACCATGCGATAAATTAGATGACACCATTCTCGTGGATCTAGCTCGTTCCATTCATGAAAAAACATACTTTGAGTAATACTTTTGTATTTGAACGCCAATAGTCATTTATCTGCTGTAAGAACAACTTATTTCTTCGTCCATAACGCTTGGCGGTATTTTGGTGACGAATTTGGCGGAATGTCGCCAACTTGGCAACTTTTTGAAATGTTGCCAAATTAACGAAAATCTCGCCAAATGGATAAAAATGACGCTAAATCAATGAAAATGGCGACTAATTGTCGAAAATTCAATATCTTGAAAAGAATATTAGTATCTACTATAAGAAAAACCTATTTTTTTACTGTAAAAGTAGTAAATTTATTACATTATATAAGGAAAGTCATGTGTTGCCCACATCAGATTTTTTTATCTCCAAGCGAAATGCGTATTTAATCCCACAACTCAAATTAAAAACTTATTTATACATAGGGAACTAATTTACGCTATGTTTTATTTATTATTTCTACAATGCATGGTATAAGTTACGGGAAATTATTGAGATGGTGTTAAGAGTTCAACTCTCAGTGTTTGATGGATTTGCATATTTAGTATATCCCTAAAAATAATAATGAGAATGTTTTTTTACATTTTTATATTTTATATGTGTCTGTGGATGTTGATATAATCTCTCCAGTTGCAAATACCTACACTATTAAAAAAAATCCGATGTGGGCAACACAGGACTTGCCTTATATAATGCAATGAATTTACTACTTTTACAGTTTAAAAAATGTTATTCTTTTAGTAGATATTTATATCCTTTCCAAGATATTGAATTTTCTTCAATGAGTCGTCATTTTCATTGATTTAGCGTCATTTTTATCAATTTGGCGAGATTTTTGTTAAGTTGACAAGAATAAAAAATGTCGCCAAGTTGGCGAAATTTCGCCAAATTCGTCGCCAAAATCTCGCCAAGCATTATGGACGGAGAAATAAGTTATTCTTACATCAGATAAATGACTATTGGCGTTCAAATACAAAAGTCTTACTCAAAGCATCTTTTCTCGTGAATGGAACGAGCTAGATCCACAAGAAAGATGTCACCCAATTTATCGCATGGTATTACATATGAAAAGTGAACATGTTTCTCAATAGGAAATATATATATTTTTTATTTTATATGACTTTTTGATAATTTTTTATTGCAATATCTCGAGAACGGTTCATGTTAGCGTTCTAAAATTTATGTCAATCGTTTTCTAATGAAAAATTACATAAGATATGTCTATTTGCGTAACTTTATTAGCAGTTTTGATTTTTTGACGATTTTTTCGAAATTTCATTCGAAAATTTAGGGAGGTTCTGAACATTCGATTACGTATAAAAACAATAGGCTTCCAGTGTTTACGGATTGTGATTTTTGTACCAAATTTGGTTCGAATCGGTCTATTCGTTCGTCAGTTATCGTCTCCATAGACTCACTGACACACACACACACACACACACACATCACTTCAAAAGTGTTTGATTCGTGATCGGGGATGCTTGAAACTTGCTGTCCCGTCGAAAACTCGAATTCGAATTTTCGACCCCGTCACAATACTTTCCTTATACATTATGTATTTAAGGAAAGTAATAATACTAACGGAAATTTTTTTTTCGAGCCAAGGGCGTGCCAATACATCATGCATATTATCGTCAACTGTAGCTACTAAAAAAGTTATCGCTTAAAAGTGACAGCTGGAAATATAACCACTAGCTGCGTACTAAAAAAATACTAACGAAATTTTTACTTTCCCTGTAATACATGGTAATGTATAGGAAAAGTATTGGAATAATACCGAAAATCACAACTCGAGACCTCAACACGTTTCGAGACCTCTAAAATACGAAAGAACTATTTTTAGCGTGACGTCTGTGTGCGTGTGTTTGTCTGTCTGTGTAATGTATGTATCACCAATAACTAAAAAACTAATGGACCGAATTTCATAAAAATTTTTACGTAAGTCACTTGTGGGAGACCCTGGTGCTGATTAGTTTTTGGTAGGATTTGTAAAAACAGAACCCGCCTTTTTTTGCGAAATGGCCCGTAAAAATTTCATGTATCCACTCTAGCTAAAATACTAATTGACCAAATTTCACAAAATTCGGTAGATAAGTTACTTGTAGGATGATCTCGTGCTAATTAGATTTTGGTACGATTCGTAAAAGAACAACCTGCCTTTTTTACGAAATGGCCCCCCAAAATTTCATGTATCCACCCCTAGCTAAAATACTAATTGACCAAATTTCACAAAATTTGATTGAAAAGTTATTTGTGGGACACTCTGGTGCTGATTAGATTTTGGTACAATTCGGAAAGGAACAACCTGCCTTTTTTGCGAAATGGCCTACAAAAATCGCCAAAATCTAAAAAAAAAAGAAAAAAAAAAGAAAAAAAAAAAAAAGAACTACGTATTCTAAAATGTATCAAGTAAATTCTTGTTTTATACGCAATTTTTGACGAGGAAAAGAATATAACACACTCGATTATACTTTAGGACTAACCGTTCTCAAGATATTTGAGGTTTCTTGCATTTTTAATACTTTTAATACGCCGCTGTCGAAAAAATGTCCAATTACCAAATAAAAACAAAAATTGAATTAAAAATGCAAATTTAGTGATAACACTAAATTTGCATTTTTAATTCAATTTTTGTTTTTATTTGGTAATTGGACATTTTGGTGCAATTAAACTCAATCTAATGAATTATTAAAGAAATAAAGAAAATATGAATTTGAGTCTGAAGGGAAAGTCATGTGCTGCTCGCATTAGATTTGTCTTTCTCGAGGAGAAGGCGTACCCACTCATTATGTGTATCTATTGTTAACTGTATCTACTGAAAAACGTCATCGCTGAAAAGTGACATCTAAAACCGTAACCACTAGTTGCGTGTCTTCATAAAGCAATTACTTTAATAATTCAGTAATTCATGGTTCAGATTTAACTCTTTATACATTAATATTCTTTTGCACTCCGTTTTTTAGCATACATAAATAATACCAATTGTCTACACTTATTTAAAATTTGTAAGATTAACAATTAGAATTTGTTAATATATTAGCTGTACTTTAGGTTTTGGGTACTTATGCTCTGCACTATATTTAATTATTCCATTTTGTCTATTTCTGAAACCATTTTGTCAAATTTATATTTCGTCAGTTAGTGGTCTTTTAATTTGTTCACCAATTTGACAGCTATTACCGGTACAATTGTGCATTTTTATATTACTTTCTGTCAAAGTGTACAGATGTCGGAAAACTTAAGACAATTATATTTTATTCAAACAATTTGTCGGAATCCTTAAATATACCCTGTATTACCCCCTGGATTAAATTGCGTCTATATGTACAACGAAAATACACTGCTCCGCCCTTGTAAACAAAAACTGTAATAATTTTGTATTGTCTTACGTTTTGCGAAACCCACCTTCCCCAGTCTGCTACCACACGCTTTTTACTCAACCGCAAATTGCAAATTTTTACAAGCTTTTTATAGCTTTCTCCATCACATCCAGATCTTAGTGATTGATTCTAATTCCCGATGTTCAATTGACTTGAAACTTAGCATACTCTGATGACAATATAATGTTTTATCAAATGTGAGTTGGGCTCTCATTCTCCCTCCCGCACACAGGATTTTTGACCTTTGATCTAATGTTTCGACGCACTTTGTAGGTCTAGTTGTGACAAACTTTGTCATGAGCTTACATTGGGCATAGGCGTTATTGGCATAAAGTCTTTGGGACCAGTAGGCGATTGGGCCTTAGGAAGCAGATAGCTGATGAAGATAGGTCAAATGTTTCGACGAACCTTGTGAATTTCGTTATGACAAACTTTGTCATGAGATTACAAAATCTGATGTGGGCAGCACATGACTTTCGCGGCAGACTTATATCCACGTTCTCTTTATTTTAATTAAATTTAATTCACTTTTAATTCAATTTTCGTTCTCATTTGGTAACTGGACTTATTCTTAAAGGTGGAATAGATGAAATACGAAAAAATTTTAAATATATCGAGAACGGATAGTGTAATGGGGTTGATCTTATTCTTTTCTTCGTTAAAAATTACGTATAAAACAAGCTTTTAATGGATATATTTGAGCATACGTAGTTTTTTATTTTAGATTTTTGCGATTTTTGCGGGCCATTTTACAAAAAAGGCAGGTTATTTTTTTTTCGAATCGTATCAAAATCTAATCAGCACCAGGGTAACCCACAAAAGACTTATCTACCGAATTTTGCGAAAATCGGTCCATTAGTTTTTCAGCTAGAGTGGATACAGGCTTTTGCGGGCCATTTCGCAAAAAAAAGCGGGTTCTTTTATCCCGAATCGTACCCAAAACTAATCAGCACCAGATTCGCCCACAAGTGACTTATCTACCAAATTTTATGAATTTCGGTCCATTAGTTTTTAGTTAGAGTGGATACAAAATCTGTACAGACAGACAGACACACACACAGACGTCAATCTAAAAATAGTTATTTCGTGTTCTAGAAGAGGTCTCGAAATATGTAGATCCTTCGAAAACTTGAGTTGCGATTTTCGGCACGATTCCAATACTTTCCCTATACATTACCATGCATTCCAGGGAAAGTAACAAGTTAAGCATAGACTTTATTGGCATAATATCTTTGTTGCCAATAGACGATTTGGTCTTAGGAACCAGATAGGTAGGTGATGCTAATATAGTGCAATTCTTCTAGCTCTACCTATTTACTTATGATCTTCTTTATTTCTTTCGCTGTAAAAAGATGCAGTAATGTACATTTCCTAATGAAAAAACTGTACACCCGGTCAATTTCTGCCGCTTTGCAGTTGGGTAGGTTAGTAATTAATTCTACTATTTCTACTTTCTTCGGAGGACCCTTTGATCCTTCCTCCTTTGTCACAATAATAAATATTCCAGGATGAGTTAAAAATACAAAGCTGAGGTATACAGGTAAAATATTCAGCACAATATTCGAAACAATGTGTAAATGCAACGTGTACTTTGACAAAGAGGGCTGTTGCTACACAAATTATAGCATTATATTCCCACTAATCATTTCCCCTTTTACACAATATTACAGCAATTTTTTGCCTTCTACTACAATGTTTACAAATTTTTTTCGGTAACATACAAAATAAAAGTAATAAAATTGAATGAAAATACGCTATTACGCTTAGTTAATGTGTGTATGAAAACTTTTGGGTACTGAAGAAGAATTTGTTTTCTACTTTTTGGTACATTTTGAAATAAAAGCTTATTTTTACTTTCCTTATATACATAACGTATAAGGGAAAAGTATTGTGACGGGGTCGAAAATTCGAATTCGAGTTTTCGACGGCAGAGCACGTTTCAAGCATCCCTGATCACGAATCGAACATTTTTGAAGTGATGTGTGTCTGTGGAGACGATATCTCACGAACAAATGGAGCGATTCGAATGAAATTTGGTACAAAAATCACAATCCGTGTATACTGGAAGCCTATTGTTTTAAAACACAGTCGAATACTCAGAACCCCCCTAAATTTTCGAGTGAAAATTTGAAAAAATCCTCAAAAAATCAAAACCTTTAATAAACTTAAGCAAATAGACATTTCTTATGTAATTTTTTCTTAGGAAACGATTGATATAAACTTTAGAACGCTAGGATGAACTATTCTCGAGATATTGCACAATTTTTAAATAAATTTATCAAAAAATCCCATAAATTAAAAAAATATATATTAACTGTTAAGAAACATGTTCACTTTTCGTATGTAATATCATGCGATAAATTGGGTGACATCATTCTCGTGGATCTAACTCGTTCCATTCTCGAAAAAAGATACTTTGAGTAATACTTTTGTATTTGAACGCCAACAGTCCGCTGTAAGAATAACTTATTTCTCCGCCCATAACGCTTGGCGAGATTTTGGTGACGAATTTATCAAAATGTTGCCAAATTAACGAAAATCTCGCCAAATGGATAAAAATGACGCTAAATCAATGAAAATAACTATTAATTGATGAAAATTCAATATCTTGGAAAGAATATAAGTATCTACTATAAGAATAACATTTTTTTAAACTCTAAACGTAGTAAATTCATTGCATTATATAAGAAAAGTCATGTGCTGCCCACATCAGATTTTTTAAAAATGTACTTGATATACGTTCTTAGACCTAAACTGAGTTAACAGCAACAATCCATGGGAAGCTGGGGTCGCTACGTATTCCTTCTGGATTGCGTTCTGCTAGACATACCAAATCAGCTGTCTAAGGAATTACCTAAATTGCCTAGGAGTAATCTCGAATAATGGGAATCCACGTGCGGTGTTTTTTTGATAAAAATGATTAAGGCACACATTTAAAGTATTTGTTTTTACTGTAGAATGTATTCTGTGAAAATTGTGCGTATTGTTGCAAGCGTGTAATATTCCCTTTCTTCTGGAGTCTTTCGTCTCTTTCGAAGACCAGCGGAAAAAGACATCTGTACACCATTCTTTCCCGTGACGTCATTCTAGTGTTTCCAATTGCGGAACTTCGAAGACGGGTTGCCAAATTTGGCGATTTCACGAAGGTTCGACAAAGACCGCAAAATAACGAGTATTCTACGAGATGTGAGAGAATTCCATAGAGAGTTTCTATAGAGATACTATAAAAAGGATGATCACTCTGGCCGTGATATGAGCTACATTGAACTGTGATTTTTGTCAATGTTTCGAAAATAATAGCGACTGTTTTGTGAAATGACTTTTGTTAATGTTTTGAAGAAAATATCGGTTATTTTGTGAATGAAAGCATATAAATGCTGTTTAACTATATATTATTCCTGTTTACGCTGTGTTTTGTGAATAAACGTGTTTGTTATCCAGATATTTGGATTCATTCTTGTATCCTAAACGCACACTCGTGATTCCAGAGAATATATTTGTAACAGTATTTATTTTTTTGCAATTATGGCTATGTTTAATTTTGGTTCCTACCTTTTTATTTGCCTCAGATTCAGAGACACGCATTTCCCTTTCCGGCGTTCTATTCATACAAATACTATTGCATGTAATAACGAAATCCGTGAGGGCTATTAGCGACGTGACCACGACCAGCCAATTTCTGACTGTCCAGGACGGGAGATTCGATGTGATTGGGGTCAAGCGAGGGGGGAGGGATGAAACATAATCGCCTGCTGGTCAGGAGTGATGAATCGGTCGCTGATCTTCGTTTGTAGCCCCGAATCATTTGTTCAGCGAGATGATTCGGTATCTGACATGAATGGTAGAGCACAGAACTTATTAGGAATAGTTATTAATAGAATATAAACAGAGATAAATGCTTATTTATTTTTGGGGTATTTTTGCGTTCCTTATATATAATTGTATAGGAAAAGTGTTGATCCCGAAAATTACCTAATACGCGATTTTAAGGAAAAACACGTTTTTGAGACCTCTTTAACTAATTTGTAACACTTTCAAGCAAAGGCGTTTGTGACTCGAGTTTTGAGTAGCGACTTTCAAAATAAATATTGTTTACAGTGTAATTTATGATTTATTTACACTATTACTTTCCTTATATACATAATGTATAAGGAAAGTATTGTGAATTCGAATTCGAGTTTTCGACGGGAGAGCACGTTTCAAACATCCCTGATCACGAATCAAACATTTTTGAGGTGATGTCTGTGTGTGTGTGTGTGTGTGTGAAAGTATATGTGTGTGTGTGTGTGAAAGTATGTGTGTGTGTGTATGTGTGTTAATGAGACTGTGGAGACGATATCTCACGAACGAATAGAGCGATTCGAATGAAATTTGGTACAAAAATCACAATCCGTGAATACTGGAAGCCTATTGTTTTTTAACATTATCGAATGTTCAGAACCCCACTAAATTTTCAAGTAAAATTTTCAAAAAATCATCAAAAAAATCAAAAGCTTTAATAAAGTTGCGCAAATAGACATTTCTTATGTAATTTTTCCTTAGAAAACGATTGACATAAACTTTAGAACGCTACCATGAACCGTTCTTGAGATATTACACATTTAAAAAAAATATCAAAAAGTCATATAAAATAAAAAAAAATATTTCCTATTGAGAAACATGTTTACTTTTCATATGTAATACCATGCGATAAATTGGGTGACATCATTCTCGTGGATCTAGCTCATTCCATTCATGAAAAAAGATTGAGTAATACTTTTGTATTTGAACGCCATAGTCATTTATCTGCTGTGCGAATAACTTATTTCTTCGTCCATAACTCTTGGCGAGATTTTGGCGACGAATTTGGTGGAATGTCGCCAACTTGGCGACTTTTTGAAATGTTACTAAATTAACTAAAATCTCACCAAATGGTTAAAATGACGCTAAATCAATGACGACTCATTGATGATGACGACATGGAAAATGACGACTCATTGACGAAAATTCAATATCTTGGAAAGAATATAAATGACTACTATAAAAATAATATATTTTTTTTACTGTAAAAGTAGTAAATTCATTACATTGTATAAGGAAAGTCATGTGTTGTCCACATCAGATTTTTTTTACAAAATATCTTGTTCTTTTCTCACACTTTGTCCCTTCGCTTGATACAGCAAAAGTAAAATAAAACAAGAAAGATCAATCATGCTTAAAGCATTGATTATGAAACACTTTCCAACTTCAATGCAATTTTATTTAAACATGTCTAAAATGCAATACATTCCTCAGTAATATTTTAAAACTTATCACAATACTACATTAATTTATTATATTTGAAACCTTAAACCTTCATCGAAAAAAATTAACTTCATTCAAATGACGGCATTAAAGTATAAATTGCCTGGTTTAAACATCTCTTAAATGTTATACATTCCTCGGTAATAATTTTAGAATTATCATAATACTACGATAATTTATTATATTTGAAAACTTCATCGAAAACAACTGAAATCCATTCAAATGACGTCATAAAAAAATAACACGCCTGGCTCTCTCTATAAAAGCAACATTTCATTCATAAATAATTCCCCCATTCATGTCATTCATCACAATACTATAACAATTTATTTTATTTAAAAATTAAGACCATGGAGCTACAAGTAAGTAAAACTTCATCGAGAAATATCGTCCTTCTCTTTCTAAAATCAATGAATTTATATCAGCTAAGCAGACTCCATGGACTAAATGATTTTGTGTTAAAGAATTACAGAGATTCTAATACAACTCATTCTACATATTTTGCTGTTTACATTTTACATAGGTGAAAAATAGGCTTAATAGTAGAAATAATCAAATTTGGAAGAGCATTTAAACTGAAATATATTGTCATTGCGTTGTTTCAGTATGTAGATGCACAGAATTTAGGCAAAAATAAAGTAATTTTAGGACGGATACAACACTCAATATGAATTAAAAAGAAATCACGATTTTGACACAAGATGGATGCCATATATCATTTTGAAGTGGGTCATGTGATCGTTTCATATCATGGACACGTGATCGCTTAATATAAGAGGTGTTATTAATATTTTAATTTTTATTTAAAAAACAACTGAATATATTTCGCTGAATTTTTTTTTATATATTTTATGGAACAATTTGAATATTGCCTAAAATTTTCGAAGCAATTTGTGAATTTTAAATCCGCTTAAAAAATGCTTGAAAAATTAGGTCCCATAGGGCTCAATGTTTTCCATTTTTTCAACTCGGGTTCAATCCAAAACTAATTGGGTGATATTATTCATTTATATTCCCATAGGTCCTATAGACCGTCTGAACAACATACTAAAATTTCATTTTGATTAAGTCATTTTTACGGCAGTTATCGTGCTAACGGACGAGCGGACAGACAGACAGACAGACAGGCAGACAGACAGACAGACAGACAGAATGAACAAAGTCATAAACACTTTTCAACTTTGTTGTAAAGTGTTAAAAAATATTAACTCTTAAGAGGCATGTTCACTTTTCATATGTGATATCATGCGATACATTTGGTCATATCATTCTCGTGGATCTAACTCGTTCCATTCACAAGAAAATATACTTTAAGTAATAATTTTGCATTTGAACGCTTATATTGATTTATCTGCTGTAAGAATAACTGATTTCTCCGTCCATAACGCTTGACGAGATTTTCAACTTGGCGACTTTTTAGCATGAACGCGAGCATGAACCGTTCTCGAGATATTGCACATTTTTTAAATAAATTTATCAAAAAATCCCATAATTAAAAAAACTATATTAACTGTTGAGAAACTTTTTCACTTTTAATATGTAATATCATCCGATAAATTTGGTGACATCATTTTCGTGGATCTAGCTTGTTCCATTCATGAGAAAAGATACTTTGAGTAATACCTTTGTATTTGAACACCTATAGTCATTTATCTGTTATAAGAATAACTCATTTCTCCGTTTATAACGCTTGGCGAAATTTTGGCGACGAATTTTGCGGAATGTCGCCAACTTGGCGACTTTTTTAAATGCTGCCAAATTAACGAAAACCTTGCCAAATGGATAAAAATGCGGGTTTTCTATCAAGATTTCAAGTTTACCAATGAAAATGACGACTAACTGACGAACATTCAAGATTAGAAAGAACATTCAAGATTAGAAAGAACATTCAAGATTAGACGAACATTCATCTTAGAAAGAATATAAGTATTTACTATAAGAAAAACCTATTTTTTTACTGTAAAAGTAGTAAATTCATTGCATTGTATAAGGAAAGTCATGTGTTGCCCACATCAGATTTTTTTTTAATTGCGAACATTTTTAGTATCGTATCAGCTTAAGTGCAATCTTAAATTATAAAAAGCAATCTCTATTAAATACAAGAAATAACTAATAATAAATAAAGGCAATCTTTAATTTGATTCTCATTTACCAAGTCAAAATAGAAAAAAAACAACGTAACGGTTATAAAATACATATTTAAAAAAAAAAAAATACTTTATTTTTTGTCGTACTTTTATTTCTCAGCGTCTTTTAAAATGTTAAAAGAAAAAACGTTTTAACCGTTTCTCTTCCATTAAAATATCTCTTTGATTCCCTCATTTTTAGCATTCTGCGTTCTTTTCATGTTTATGGTTATATACGTGCTCTTTGGAGTGATATATTCATTCCTGTACGGCGGTTAGAAGACATTTTTCGAGAATTCTACCAGAAGATAATTTAAATATTACCTCCCGCATAATCATCTAGATAAGTCTTCTGGATGTCGCGTCTGCGCTAATTATGATACTAGGGACGAATGGAGGGCTCGTTTGGATCAGATATTTTTCATTAAAGTTCTTTCAGCTTTTGCGGGTTTTCTATCAAGATTTCAAAATTCCGACAAAGTTTTCCTTTTAAAATTTTTTTGAAGAAAGAAATGTTCTTATAAAGAATTTTAAAAGGAATTGGATATTAATGATTTGGATGCAGTTATGGTTGAAGAAATTCACCATAAACAAGAAATTTATGATGACGCCGTCGTATGCTAGCAAATAATGGTAACACTTCCTTTTTGAAGGCAGCATTAAGTATTTTTATTCTCATTTGCGTACTTATTTCATTTAGTCATACGAATTTTCGGGAAAACCGGAAGTGACATCTCTAGAATCGGAAATAGAAATCCTTACTGAACCCTCTAACCCCCTCCGGCATTCGATACTGAATACATATCGAGGATCATCTAAGCTGTATCTATAGTCAATCCTGGGAAATAGATGTTTAAAAGAAATTTTTGAACCGGAAAATAAAAAAAAGCTGAAAGTGTAAATCCTCAACAAATCCCCTTACCACTTCCAAAATTACATGCTGAATTCATATTAGTCATCTTGAGTAACAGATGCTTCGAGAAAAATAAAAATTACTTAAATGAAAAAATAACTAGAAGGTGAAATCCTTAGTGAACTATCCACCTCTACAGATATTGATTTTAAATCCACATCAGTCATCATCTAATTTCTGTGGTAGATCCTGAGATATAAATGTTTTAAGGATTTTTTTTTTTTAGAAAAATATAATAGTACGGCGAAAATTTTACCATTAACAAACAGTCAGCGGGAAGTAAAAAAACAATATTTTTAAAAAGTATAAAAATACAGAAAATATAGCTTATTTAAAAACTTAGGATATGTTTAGTAAACAAATTATAAAGAAAGAGGTGTGTGTGTTAAGTCATTAAGTGTGTGTTAAGTCATTAGCGTAATGCCGAGAGATTTTCTAGAGAATTTTTTTAAAATAAACTGTGTTAATTTACGTCGCATGCTAAGAAAACCACGAAAACTCAGAAAACGCAGTTTGTAATTAATTTTAGGGATCAAGACTTAGTCTGTAAATGAAAATAACGGCTGTAATGGCGCATGCCAACAAGATACAGCATAATCTTACAGAGCAGAAAGTTATTGTTCCTGCAAAAGAAGCATTGTTTCATGCTTTGAAATGCGTCCTTTAGTCGATTTTAAAACAACGGCTCCATTAGTCAATAAGGAAACTACACCTCGTGCAAAGAATAAGTAACTTGAGCAACTTATATGAGCACAAGTCCCGGCTTGTTCTCAAGTTTCGGCTCCATTAGCTTTAAACTGCTAATTACAAAGAGCTTTAATTGAACCATTTATTTGAGAAAAAAAGTACTAATAGATTATCCTACACATTTATTTTTTCTTATAGATAATCCTGCATATTTATTTTTTCATATAAATTATCCTACATCTTATAGAGATCTTATAGATTGTCCTACATATTTATTTATTCTTCAGAAAAAAAAATTAAAAGAAAGTATTAAATATTTTGTTCCATAGTTTGACATATGTTTTAGCAAACCCTTCAAGTTATTTCAGGATACATGACCAGCATATTTGCAAGTCATGTTGTCATTAAATATAAAAAATCAATAGCGTCCCCAGTCCAGTGGAACCGAAATGATTTTGTGTGAATCACATCTTTCTTTGAGGCTGTTTTTGTCTTCAGATATTTTCAAAACAGTTCAAAATATTAAAATATTGAAATTAGAATTTTCTCCAAACCCGGTTGATAGAGAATAATAAATTTCTCGTAATTAGCAAGACGCAGAGCGTAATAAAACGTTTTACTTCGGCTATCTAAATTCACTAAAAACTACAAAAATCACAGTTATCAGTATAATGGCAATAAACCACGTTATCTCAGAAGTAAAAATTACCGACAACTGGACCTCTGTCTTGTGAACTATCGCATATTTCTTACTGAAGCATTTATTTTTTAATTAAGAATTTAAATTTTAGAATTTCATTTTTCACTTCGATAACTCGAAAAATACTCCGCAAATTACCTTATCAGCAGGGAGGAGAAAAAAAAAGGAGCGAAACTTCCTCTCCCAGAGAGTATCAGTTATTAAATATTCATTGGTAACATATGAATATATTAGCTTTTATCTTTTATATCTTGGAATTTGCATATTTTTGATGATCTATCTAGACTACGAGCGGTATTCCAGTTAGAACGATCTTTCTATCATTAATTGAACTCAGGGAGAAATGGTTAAACATTGAGTTTCATACTTTGTTTGGATGTTCTTTGGAATTTTGTCTTTGGATGTTATTTTACTTGCCTCAAATGTGTGCATCAAATTATAAAGTGTGACATCTTCCTGCAGTACAATTTTGAATAGATATGCGGATTCGTGAATCAAGACGGTGCATTTCTCTTGTATTTTCCTTTGGAGGGTATCTTTTGCAATTCATTTTGTTCAATGCACGAACTGTTTAGCAAATTAAGTATTATTTTAACAGCACTTCAAACTTTTAACAGTTGCAAAAGGAATGAAAAGAAATCATTTAAGATAATATATAACGTGTTACACAACTTTGTGCATTAAACATGATGGGTGCCAAGCGATGCCTCGAGGGAAATTTTGAGATATAGAAATGTATTGTTTTATTTTCGTTGGGTATATCGTATATAGCTGAGAAACTAACTAATAAATTTAAAGCACAAACTGAAGATAGAAACTTTGTATACACGTGGGGCTCAATCTATAAGTAATGAATAAAATCTTGAAAATTTATTCGAAAAGTTTTATAACTCTCGTAAATTTTTGATCTTGCATTCCTCACACTATAACTAGAGATCCATTAGATAAAAAAATTATTTTTATACCGTCTTGTACGAAATAAAAATTCCTAACTTTTCTTCATCACATATTAGAAATCATTAGGGCTATCATCACCTCCGAATGGTGAGAACTCTCCTAGCCATCCCTTAATATCCACATGACCGCTACACGGAACGTGATTATGCAAATTAGTGGCGACAAATGTGGCGGAATGTCGCCAACTTTGCGACTTTTTAAAATGTTGCCAAATTAACGAAAATCTCGCCAAATGGATAAAAATGACGCTAAATCAATGAAAGTGACGACCAATTGTCGAAAATTCAATATCTTGGAAAGAATATTTGTATCTACTATACGAAAAACCTATTTTTTTTACTGTAAAAGTAGTAAATTCATTGCATTATATAAGGAAAGTCATGTGTTGCCCATATCAGATTTTTTTGGTTCATACACCCACTGCGCGTACAATATCTAGACGATTATCATAGTAACTCGTTAGCTTCTAATTATTCTCAATTGAAAATACATTTTTATTAAAATATAGATGGTCTAACAGAAAAAGATACAGTTGTCGGTAATTTTGCTTCTAAGATAACGTGGAATAAAGCCATTATACCGGCAACTATACATTTTTAGTTTTCAGTGGATTTAGGTATAGACGTATGTATCTTGAATACAGAAAAAGTTTACATTATGCTTTGCGTGTTGCCAATTCCAAGAAATTAAATTCTTTCTATCAACCCAAAACTTTTCAAGATGTTTTTCTGCGGTGCAATGTTTTCGTTTGGTCCAAAATGCAAAATTGCTAAGACATGTTGTTGAAACCCAGACCGTCCGACCTACCAGAAAGGTGTAAGGTAACTGTTTGGACGGTCGGGAAGTGCCACCCAATTTAGACCGGAACCCAGTGGGGGAGGCATCCACAGGGACCGTACCCACCTTCCCCTACCACCAACCTCTCGGGAGGACTTTCGGACCCACATGTTTAACGTGATCGTACTCCGCATGAACACGGCGGCAGTTTTTGGCAGTGACTGGAATCGAACCCGGGTGCTAAGATATGTTGCAATTACAGTAAATACATGCAGTTTTTTTTTTTTTAATCAGCCTGACCAGCTGTACGTAACAAGGACCTAACTCAATTTAAAAGACTTCTAACAACTAGAACCATTTATTACTTTCCTAATATACATAATGTATAAGGAAAGTATTGTGACGGGGTCGAAAATTCGAATTCGAGTTTTCGACGGGAGAGCACGTTTCAAGCATCCCTGATCACGAATCAAACATTTTTGAAGTGATGTCTGTGTGTGTGTGTGTGTGTGTGAAAGTATGTGTGTGTGTGTGTGTGTGTGTGTGTGTGTGTGCGTGTGTCTGTCAGTGGGCCTGTGGAGAAGATAACTGACGAACACATGGACCGATTTGAACCAAATTTGGAACAAAAATCACAATCCGTAAACACTGGAAGCCTATTGTTTTTGTACGCAATCGAATGTTCAGAACCCCCCTAAATTTTCGAATGAAATTTTGAAAAAATCGTCAAAAAATCAAAACCCCTTAATAAATTTACGCAAATGGACATTTCTTATGTAATTTTTCATTAGAAAGCGATTAACATAAAATTTAGAACGCTAACATGAACCGTTCTCGAGATATTTTACATTTTTCAAAAAAATTATCAGAAAGTCATATAAAATAAAAAAAAATATATTTCCTATTGAGAAACATGTTCACTTTTCATATGTAATACCATGCGATAAATTGGGTGACATCATTCTCGTGGATCTAGCCCGTTCCATTCATGAGAAAAGATACTTCGAGTAATACTTTTGTATTTGAACGCCAATAGTCATTTATTTGTTATAAGAATAACTTATTTCTCCGTCAGTAAAGTTTGGCGAGATTTTGGCGACGAATTTGTCGAAATGTGCCAACTTGGCGACTTTTTGAAATGTTGTCAAATTAACGAAAATCTCGCGAAATGGATTAAAATGACGCTAAATCAATGAAAATGACGACTAATTGTCGAAAATTCAATATCTTGGAAAGAATATAAGTATCTACTATAAGAAAAACCTATTTCTTTTACTGTAAAGGTAGTAAATTCATTGCATTATATAAAGAAAGTCATGTGTTGCCCACATCAGATTTTTTAAAATTATGACATATGAAAATAAGAACATAATTTTGTATTTTATAAGAATTGATTGATTTGATATCAGACACTTCTTATTTCATTACAATTAACATGCGTCCCAAAATAGCACGAATACATGTCTTAATATATTTTAAATTTATTGTTGTATTTTCAATTAATTTGTTTCTGACTGGTGGCAGGTTGTAAAGTAAAACGCTAGACGGGTTAATTGCGTTTAAAAGCCAATTATGTCACTTTTAACCGCCACTTTTGCTGAAGGTACATTTTCAGATTTTTTTCCGATTTATAATTCTAGTGAGTATTGAAACTTCTCGAATTGTAGAGGAACGCGCTTCTTATTTCCCTCCATAAATATGCAATAGTGCCATCGTAAAAGCAAGCTCCACAAACATACAAGCTCTTGCATTCCCTTGGGAGCTTACATGTCCGAAATATTAGATTTAGAACCCGGCATTAAGTGATAAATGCGCTTTTTACATTGAGAGGAGAAGAAATCTGAACATATTTATTTCTCCATTTCAGAAGGCTAGATGGCGCTGCTTTTAGTATTTGTTAATTTATCTCTTTTACTTTCTATTTTACCTGCAATACATAATATATAATAAAGAGGGGAAGAATTGATATAAGATAAAAAAATCTGATGTGGGCAGCACATGACTTTCTTTACATAATGCGATGAATTTACTACTTTTACAGTTAAATAAATGTTATTCTTATAATAGATACTTATATTCTTTCCAAGATATTGAATTTTCAATTAGTTGTCATTTTCATTGATTTAGCGTCATTTTTATCCATTTGGCGAGATTGTCATTAATTTGGCAACATTTAAAAATGTCGCAAGGTTGGCGACATTTCGCTAAAGCCGCCAAAATTTCGCCAAGCGTTATGGACGGAGTAATAAGTTATTCTTACAGGAGATAAATTACTATTGGCATTCAAATACAAAAGTATTACTCAAAGTATAATTTTCTTGCCAGTTGAACGAGTTAGATCCACGAGAATGATGTCACCATTGGTGATTTTTCAAAATTTCACTCGAAAGTTTAGGGGGGTTCTGAGCATTCGATTGCTTTTTAAAACAATAGGCTTCCAGTATTCACGGGTTGTGATTTTTGTACCAAATTTCATTTGAATCGCTCCATTCGTTCGTGAGATATCGTCTCCACAGACTCACTGACACACACACACAAACATCACTTCAAAAATGTTCGATTCGTGATCAGGGATGCGTGAAACGTGCTCTCCCGTCGAAAACTCAAATTCGAATTTTCGACCCCGTCACAACACTTTCCTTATACGTTATGTATATAAGAAAAGTAAAAAAATCCGGCTGTCAATGGATTTGAACATTTGGAGCATTTTGAATACAAATCAACCATCAATAAGTAAAAACACTTTGCGCAAAGGATAAGGAAAAACTTAAACAATGTAATTAAGCACAAATTAATAAACAATGCAGTGTACAGATGATTTGTCTTGTTACATATATTTAATGCCTAATCTTGTTTTTAATTATGCTTATATTTCATCAGTGTTATGAAATCTTTAGTTACTATGGTTGCGTTGAAAAATATAGTTCTAAGTTTGATTTGAGTAATAGAATGCAATTATATGGAGTTGCGAATTTGCTTAGATTTAATACTTTTATTATAAAGCAATATGGATTGATTGTCGTCCTATCTCATAATTTGATAATTTAATTGCAAATTTGCAAGGGCGTGAACATTTTACAGGGCAGACAAGTTACAGTTCAAATTGAATCCTTATTAGGGTTAAGTAATGAACTGCACATGACAGTATTTTCCCAAGGTTGCAAAGAATGCTTCTTCGCTAAAATATATTCAATGCAACATTAAAATTTGTGCCAGGCAAAGAACTAAAAATTGCTGATACTTTATCAAGAGATTATCCGGTGTAAATTCAAATTATGATTTTATACAAGAGTCACTGTGCCTGTTAGCAACACAATCCAAATGGCAAAAATATTTTGAAAAAGCGCAAAATGAGTTGCTTGCAAGATGTCATGTCCTTCAGAAGCAAGAAAATACGTTTATTCGAAAATTAATTCATCAAACAGAGAAATTGTTTTATGTAAAGTCAGAGCTCGAGAATACTTTTACAGGCCTGGAATAAATAGTGACATTTATTTATACACAGGAAATTGCATAATTTGTTGACAGAATCAAAGAGCAAACCACAAAGAACCCTTTTTTTATATGGAAACCTACTGTAAAATTCATGGTAAAAAGTTGAATGTCATTTTTTTAAAACTAAAAACAAACACTACATGATTATGGTAGATTATTCCTCTTAATATGTAGATATTCAGTATATGTATAACACCACATCTTCATTTGTATTAAATGTAATGAAATCTATATATATATATATATATATATATATATATATATACATGTATATACATATATATAAATACAGGGTGTCCCAAAAATATTGACCTCTGCTTTTATTCCTTAAATATTGATCTTAGACATATATAATAAATAAAAAAGTTCCGTAAAAAAAGGTACAGAATTTTATGAAATCGATAAACTTTTTCGGGGGATTGAATTTGAAGATATACAAAATTTTAATTTCTATACGGCCATCGTACAAAAATATTTCCAATGAGTAAAATGTATCCTATACACTAATAAGGTGGTGTACAAAATTTCAGCATTTTATCATAAAAAGTCCTAGACATATGTTTAAACAAAGTTGGTGAGGTATTAATCACACATTAAAATGTAAATGTTTACAGCAAGAGTTCAAATAACACAACGCAGAAATGCATCATAGGCAAATAATATCTGCCTCTAATGGATATTTGGCATGGTTGGAAAACATTTTGAACAAGCTTTGTAACATTTGTGTAAAGTTATTATTCTTCACAGTGTAGATACTTTTGTACCAATGAATAGCAAAATTATTATTTATTTATGTAATTATTGTTTCCTTTCGTAATTTGTGTATGACCCTTGAAACGCGATCTGCTGACACGAGTTTCCCTCCTCTGAGAACCCATATCGATGCATCGAAAAGTGGTTTAAGTCAGCATTTTTGTCTTTTCATATCTCTGGGACTTTTTATGATAAAATGCTGAAATTTCGTACATCACCTTATTAGTGTATGGGGCACATTTTACTCATTGAAAATATACGGGGGCCGTATAAAAATTTAAATTTTGTATTTCTTAAAATTTAATTCCCTTGAAAGTTTTAATTGATTTCATAATATTCTGTACCTTTTTTACGCAACTTTTTAATTTATTATATATGTCTAAAATCAATATTTAAGGCATAAAAGCCGAGGTTAATGATTTTGGGACGCCCTATATAAATACATACAGACACCCATTATGGTATTCCTGAAGATATTGTTTGTGATGGGGGGTCCGCCATTCAATTCACACTCAATGTGTAAGTTCAACAATGAATAGGGAATTTTTTTTTAAATACCTCAACTTATTTTCCCAGATCCAACAGTCAGGTTGAAAACGCGATACAAACTGCAAAAACAACCTCATCAAAGCTGATATAAAAGGAAAAGATTTATACCTTGATTTGTTGGATTATAGAACATCTCCAAGAAATTATTTCCCATCCCCTTAAGATATTAATGGGACGAAAACTTCGATCTTTCCTCCTGCACTAAAAGCGTAGTTGAAATCAAATTTTCTAGTGAAAGAAGCTTTTAAAGTATACTTAAGAAACGGCAGGATAGACAGAAGAAATATTCTTATTTAAGAGTTTAAAGCCTATTTCTATCAACAGTAGAGTATGATTTAAAAAACAGACAAAATAACTGTTTATGCAAGTAAGAATAGTAAATCATGCGAGACCCCAATCACGTACATGTACAATACGTTCAGCAAAGGAAAGCAATTATATTCGGAATAGATTCAATTTACAAAATGGCAAATCTAATATTTCATGCAATACTGACACCGGAGAATAAAAAACTGTAGAGAACTATTTTCAACTTTGTCCGATGTTGTATTATCCTCAGCAAAGTCAAATTTGAACATTAATTAAAATTTCAATCCAAGATCAAATTTAACAACTAGAAATGGACATTTTCAATGAATCCTGCTCGCTGAAACTCACTTGATTTGAACTGACTAGTACTGATTTAATTTAGTTGAACTCTAAATTAAATTAATTCTTAAGTTATTTGAATTACATTTAAAAGTTATAAAAATCTACGGCATGGTGTATATATTATATGTCTAATCAAATTTTTAGTTATACTTACATTTATTTCATTGATTGCAACACCATGCAATTAATTGTTTAGTTGCTATGGTTGAGTTAAAAATCTTGAGTTCTCAGTTAAAACAATTAAAGTTCTGTGTTTGGCTTGAGTAATAGAGGGTAATCAGATGGCAATGCTCTGTGTAACTTAAATTAAATATGTAATAGTTTAGAAAATATAAATACCAGTATTTAATGAAAGTATTTATTAAATATGTTTATGTTTTCCGTCTGTTTTATATTTTATGAAACTATATTACTTTCCTTATATACATAATGTATAAGGAAAGTATTGTGACTGGGTCGAAAATTCGAATTCGAGTTTTCGACGGGAGAGCACGTTTCAAGCATCCCTGATCACGAATCAAACATTTTTTAAGTGATGTCTGTGTGTGTGTGTGTGTGTGTGAAAGTACGTATGTGTGTGTGTGTGTGTGTCAGTGAGTCTGTGGAGACGATAACTGACGAATGAATGGACCGATTCAAACGATATTTGGTACAAAAATCACAATCCGTAAACACTGGAAGCTTATTGTTTTTATACGCAATTCAATGTTCAGAACCCCCCTAAATTTTCGAGTGAAATTTTGAAAAAAATCGCCAAAAAATCAAAACCGCTAATAAAGTTACGCAAATAGATATTTCTTATGTAATGTTTCACTACAAAACGATTGACATAAATTTCAGACCACTGACTTGAACCGTTCTCGAGATATTGCACATTTTTCAAAAAAATTATCGAAAAGTCATATAATATAAAAAAAAATATTTCCTATTGAGAAACATGTTCACTTTTTATAGGTAATGCCATGCGATAAATTGGGTGACATCATTCTCGTGGATCTAGTTCGTTCCATTCATGAAGAAAGATACTTTGAGTAATACTTTTGTATTTGAACGCCAATAGTCATTTATCTGCTGTAAGAATAACTTATTTCTCCGTCCATAACGCTTGGCGAGATTTTGGCGGCGAATTTGGTGGAATGTCGCCAACTTGGCGACTTTTTTAAATGTTACTAAATTAACGAAGAACTCACCCAATGGAAAAAATGAGGCTAAATCAGTGACGACTCATTGATGATGACGACATGGAAAAAGACGACTCATTGACGAAAATTCAATATCTTGGAAAGAATATAAATAACTACTATAAAAATAATATATTTTTTTACTGTAAAAGTAGTAAATTCATTACATTGTATAAGGAAAATCATGTGTTGTCCACATCAGATTTTTTTTTACAATAGATCTTGTTCTTTTCTCACATTTTGCCCTTCACTCGATTCATCAAAATTCGTTTCCGTCACATAATGCACCTATAAAGATAAACAGCGCAGTCTGATTTCTTGCATTAAATTTACCAGCAACGTCTTGCTGACAATGTTTTGAGAATATGACTTATACTTCTAGGAAAGCTTACTTGAATACTATTGAAGACATGACCTTCTATTGACTCAGTTTTGTCTTCATACGTCTTTTATGGTGTATATTGACCAAATGGTTTCCATAGTAACCGAATTGATTTTGAATATCAATTTAGAACATTTTTAGTGAAACATAAAAGATCATGAATATAATTTTGAATTTAAGTTATAGGAATCTGTTGATTCAAACTCAAACCATTGGTGGAATACAGAAAATCTTTAGATTTTAAGTATTAATGGCATTTATTATATGAACCATATCTAAGCAGAGCTTTATAGTTTTTAACTATAAAACTCTGCTGATAAACTACCTTTCTAATACCAATTTAGCGCAAAAGTATAGATCAACACTATTCATAGAAAAAATGAAATAATGACTTGGCAAGTAGTATGCCATTTTAGAGTTAAATCCTGTACAATTTATCCATTCCAAATCGAATATACTCAAAACTTGCAAAATGTATTGTTCGAAACACAGCACTGAATGAACGCGCACTAAATTGCATTACCTCCTTGGTGACACATGAGTGGCAATTTGCAGCCAGTAACTCTCCCCGAAACTAACTAAAGCACACGCTTGTAATGGCGGGTGAAATAACTTCTTGTGCGTATCCAGGTGATTGAATTCGTTCCCAGGAATCTTCTGTAGGCTTACTGCTTTGGTATTTGTTCTATTTTCTCCAAGCGAAAGAATGGTCTGACGCTTTGACTTTTCACATTGTATAAGAAAAACAATTTCTTTCTCACGTTTTCGAAATGTTCAGTGTTAGTAGATTTACATGTTTGATCTTTTTAGTTTTGGTTGAGAGCAATGCTATGCATTGTAAACTGATGGTGTACATTGAAAAATCTAATCTGTATCTATAAATGAAAGGTTCTGCCTGTCCGGTTGCTTTTGCGGAAGCTTTTGGGAGATATTCATTCAAATATGTCCATTCTTTGTCTTTTACAGAAATACAGTAACGTTGTCAAATGCAGTTTTTTTTTTTTTGGGGGGGGGGGGTATACATTTTGCCTATTTGTCCATGATCATGGTCAAATAGTCATTATTAATTTGCAATTATATCTATAATCAATATTGATGTTTGCATTTCTACGCGTTTCTTACATCTAGAAATGGCTTATACGGCCCGCTGGTCATTTAACGATCCATTTCAGTATACAATTTAGGTTTATATGAAAGTCGTTAACTTTTTAAAATATAGTGAGTTATTCACTCTAATTGTTATACATTCATAAGAAATCATGCTTCCCTTTTGCATGTTGTTTGGGACGATGGTAGAAGGATTTGCTTATTGTTGTGATAGCAAAAAATTATCTTTTGCTTTTCAGAGGCATTTTAATAAAACCTTTAACTTAAAAAGTGTTTTATATATATTGTCTAAATTTGGAGATAGAAGAGTTTGCATTTTTCGTAACGCTCCGATTTCAACCGAAGACCCCGACCATAAACGTTATTCACATTAGAAACCTCCCTCCACATTATTTACCACGACACGATGTACGAAAATTAAATTAAAATTAAATTTACTTCATTATTCCTTACACACCGCATCTGTCAAAAGGCTTTTCTTCTCTTTCTCAATCATAATATTTACAAAAATTATTTTTACCGATCGTCACGAAAATATCAACTAAAGGCTACTTGAAATCCACCTCCGGCCGCGTCGCTTTTCAATCTTTTCCATTCTCCAATATGAAAATTTAAATTTCTAATTTTAAATTATTATACAGTTTCTCTCCCTGGTAAGTGATTTAATAAAAATAGAGCCTCAATAGCCAAAGGCAGTGACTTAAGCATGTTTTGATATTATACTTTCAAATTAAGGAGAGGGTCTATTAAAGAGATATTTATCGATCTTCAGTCTGTTTTTTCTCCCTCCGATTATGTTGGATAATTGCGGTGTTCCAGTGCAAAATGTTTGAAAAAATATCTCACGTGTATAAAAAGGTACAAAATTGACGTTTTTTCTATACTAATTAATAATATTATGTAGATTGTCAAATTGTCGAACTTATAAAAAATTGAAATGTGCTATTCTCTCATGTTTTATGCATTCATATGCCATGCTGGGTTTTTTTTTTTTCACTTGTGCCATAATCAGTGTCAGAATAAAAATAAATATTTTAGTTTTCTTTATTCCAAGCATTTTTGTTTGTGCAAGAATCCCCTTCTGTCTGATACCCTCCCAAGGGCCCGTTTTCGACGCACTCGCCGGGTTACCAAGGGGTGCCAACATCGCCCTCTCTGGCGATGTAATCAATAGAGTTTGCAATTCCTTATTTTAAAATCGTCTTGAAAATTCATTTTCTAAGTTAGAAGCAGATTAATCACGCCAAAGAAATGGTTGAATTGATCTGATTTGTATTAATATATACAATTTTAAAACCATCAACTTCAATATGATGCGAATATGGCTTCTAGTGCAGAGACAATCAATAATGGACTGGTTTCATTCTTTGTAATGTTCTTTAGCTCAGATTAGTCGATAGCTCAGATTAGTCTGAAAGCACTATATCGTTAGCGTAGATGAAACAATTATTTACTCGCGTACACCATGCCACTGTCATTGTTTCGAGAAATATCATTGTTTATCCACAGAAAATAAAGATATGAAAATCTTCAATGTTCTAAAAATCGTGTTCTAATAAAGATAATTAGGTATAAATTCTATGCAACTCGACATGTAAAATTTCATGTAGACACGCAATATTGTAATTGAAGAAATAATCGAACTTTGTCTGCTACCTCGCAGTTGTAGTTTGTAGTTGTTTCTGATTCTAGGAAAAGGGCTAATAATACCCTCAAAACAATTTCAATCATCGAATCGGCTATGCTTGTTTTTGAAGAAAGTTGTCTTATAAGCATCAGTTTCGTTTATTGCGATGATGGCAAATATAAAAGACGTTATATGTTAATAAATCTAAATTGTTTATTGTACAAATAAAATGTATGGAGATAATATCAAATTAAAATAATTTCACGTTTCATATAATGATCTGATTGACCGCAATACTTCTCAAAGTCTTCTAGTCAAGAAGACGATAACTGAGAATCTTGAGTCGAAGACCCAGATCGTCCGACTCATCCTAAGATATAGAGCAGATATTTGGACGACCGGGAAGTGGGAATCTTGAGTGTAAGATTTAATAATTTTGTTAAAAGATAAATTTTAAATACAGCTGATTCTATTTTTGATCAAATTTAAAATGAAAATTTAATGACGTACCATAACATCACCATTGGGTATAAATAAATAGAAAAAATGTTACCTATGAACATTGTGTTTCATAGAAGTATCATAAAATAGTGTTAAGTAACTTATAAGTAACTTACTGAAAAATAATATGGTTACTTGAAAAAGACTAACGTACAGTATATCCTATATTTACAAGGTGCTATATAATGGTACTTCAGTTACTTTTTTCAATCACATTTTACTCGAGTAACTAATGGTTCTTTAGTTACTAGCTAAGTAACTGCATGTTACTTATTGCATTTTCAGAATAAATGTACCCAATCTTTCCCGTGATGTGTGTCTTAATGCGGTTTCATTGCGAAGTGAAAAATCGTGGATTCTCGACATGTTGTCATCACAAAACTTCAGTGATATTTTTCGGACAATATTTTCTATAATATCGATATTTTATCATCTGTCGTTAAGCCTTCGAGGCTTCGGTCACTTCTCCGAAAACTCCTTTGGGATGAAAGTTTTATTTTTTTTGTTTCTTCAGTCGTCTTTTCTCCTCTTTCGTGTTCCCTTCTGCAATTTCTAAGTATCGTGATTCTTCTGGCCGTTCACTTTTTCAACACTTTTCAGAGAAGTGTAGAACTCATCTTCCTTTTCTTTTCTTCTTATTATAGTAAGTTACGAACAAGGCCTATAAATGTATCCCAGCATTGAGATTTTCGATTTGGCTTGTTGACTTTAAAACTGTTGAAGTTACTAACAGTCGGACGCTGAATCGTGTGTTCCACTTAAACCAATTGCTACAGGGCATTTCAAGCGCCATACAAAATAACTTATGGATGTTTAAAAATCTGATGTGGGCAGCACATGACTTTCCTTATATAATGCAATGAATTTACTACTTTAACAGCAAAAAAATAGGTTATTCTTATAGTAGATACTTATATTCTTTCCAAGATATTGAATTTTCGTTAATTAGTCGTCCTTTTCATCGATTTAGCGTCATTTTTATCCATTTGGCGGGATTTTCGTTAAATTGGCAACATTTCAAAAAGTCGCCAAGTTGGCGACATTCTTTCAAATTCGTCGCCAAAATCTGGCTAAGTGTTATGGACGGAGAAATAAGTTATTCTTATTTCAGATAAATGAGTATTGGCTTTCAAATACAAACTTATTACTCAAAGTATCTTTTCTTATCAAGAGAACGAGCTAGATCCACGAGAATGATGTCACCCAATTTATCGCATGATATTACATATGAAAAGTGAGCATGTTCCTCAACAGTTAATATATTTTTTTAATTTATGGGATTTTTTTATAAATGTATTTGAAAAATGTGCAGTATCTCGAGAACGGTTCATGCTAGCGTTCTAAAGTTTATGTCAATCGTTTTCTAAGGAAAAATTACATAAGAAATGTCTATTTGCGCAACTTTATTAAGGGTTTTGATTTTTTGATGATTTTTTCAAAATTTCATTCGAAAATTTAGGGGGGTTCTGAACATTCGATTGCGTTTAAAAAAAATAGGCTTCCAGTAGTCACGGATTGTGATTTTTGCACTGAATTTCATTCGAATCGCTCTATTCATTCGTGAGATATCGTCTCCACAGACTCAATGGCACACATACACACACACACACACACAGACGTCACCTCAAAAATGTTTGATTCGTGATCAGGGATGCTTGAAATGTGCTCTCCCGTCGAAAACTCGAATTCGAATTTTAGACCCCATCACAATACTTTCCTTATACATTATGTATATAAGGAAAGTAAAAAAGAGAGCAATGGCGCTTTATTGGCTAATTGAGACTGAAAAATGAGATAGCATTTTAATTTGTTCATTAATAAGTTTCAAAGTGTGGTAGTGTAACTTGAGCCACCCACAAGGAAAAGGCAACAGAAGGATAAAATGGCCATACTAAGATTTTATTAGGTTTTATTTTTTGTCATTCTAATTACTTTCCTTATATACATAATGTATAAGGAAAGTATTGTGACGGGGTCGAAAATTCGAATTCGAGTTATCGACGGGAGAGCACGTTTCAAGCATCCCTGATCACGAATTAAACATTTTTGAAGTGATGTCTGTGTGTGTGTGTGTGTGTCAGTGAGTCTGTGGAGACGATAACTGACGAACGAATGGACCGATTCGAAAGAAAGTTGGTACAAAAATCGCAATCCGTAAACACTGAAAGCCTATTGTTTTTATACGCAATCGAATGTTCAGAACCCCCCTAAATTTTCGAATGAAATTTTGAAAAAATCGTCAAAAAATCAAAACTGCTTATAAAGTTACGCAAATGGACATTTCTTATGTAATTTTTCATTAGAAAACGATTGACATAAATTTTAGAACGCTAACATGAACCGTTCTCAAGATATTTTATATTTTTAAAAAAAAATTATCAAAAAATCATATAAAATAAAAAAAAATATTTCCTATTGAGAAACATGTTCATTTTTCATATGTAATACCATGCGATAAATTGGGTGACATCATTCTCGTGGATCTAGCTCGTTCCATTCATGAAAAAAGATACTTTGAGTAACACTTTTGTATTTGAACGCCAATAGTCATCTGCTGTAGGAATAACTTATTTCTCTCCACAACACTTGGCAAGATTTTGGCGACGAATTTGGCGGAATATCGCCAACTTGGCGACATTTTTAACTGTTGCCAAATTAACAAAAATCTCGCCAAATCGATAAAAATGACGCTAAATCAATGAAAATGACGACTAATTGAAGAAAATTCAATAACTTGGAAAGAATATAAGTATCTACTATAAGAATAACATTTTTTTAAACTGTAAAAGTAGAAAATTCATTGCCTTATAATAAGGAAAGTCATGTGTTGCCCACATCAGATTTTTTTATTATGCTATTTACAAATTAACTATTGCTATTATATATAGAATTGCAAGCTTCACCCCCAGAATTATTTTCTTTCATATTCATTTCATCTTTATAACCTTGAGCAAATTATCCTCAATCAATGAGTCACGTGATGTGATGTTACTGTATTATTTATCACAAGGTACTGATTTTACGACGCGATGCAATTAAGAAATCTTTCTAAACGTATCTAGAGTTAAATATTTATTGAATTTCTTCTGTCCTGACCGGCCTTGAACACTGTATTGAACAGTTTTTTCGAAAATTTTTGGACTCGAGATTCTGATGAAAAAGCACGCTTGAAGACCTGAAAATATTTCGAACACTTTTGGGAAAGTGTCCGTCGGTCTTGTGTGTGTCTATGTCCATTAAGTGTATCTATGGGCATCTCAAGAAAGAATGCAAATCGAATGACACCAAAACCAATATTCTAGCTATAGTGGAAATGCCCGAGAATTTCTATACATTACCCCCTCACTCAGTAAGTTCACTGTATACAGGGTGTCCAGTGCTATAGGTGCCCAATGGCTATTTCCTCAACCGTTAGTCACAGAGATACATTTCAAATTGCAAAAATGTTTTAAATTTTAAAATCTATTATCTTAGAAATAGTTTAAATCAATAAATGCATTTCTGAAAGAAATACGAAATATCAATTTTTATACAGTCCTTTCGGTCCTACCAATTATATTTAGGAAAATCATTCTCATACAATTTTATGCAAAATAAAAAAAAATCATCCTTTTACGACCAACATTGACCCACTCACAGCTGTTTAAAATTGGAGCACTTTTTGAGCTGAGAAATGATCGATACGGTCCCTGATTGGTTGGTTGCCTGGAGAAATGGTCAATACGGCCCCCGATTGGTTGGTTGCCTGGAGAAATGGTCAATACGGCCCCTGATTGGTTGGTTACCTGAAATGGGACATTTTTATGCGTGGAAAAGCGACTTAAGTCATAAAGTTTAATGCTTCATAACTCGGTGAATTTTGGTCGTAAAAGGAAGATTATTTTTTTATTTTGCATGAAATTGTATGATGATGATTTTCCTAAATATAATTGGTGGGACCGTATAAAAATTAATACTTCGTATTTCTTTCAGAAATGTATTTATTGATTTAAACTGTTTCTAAGATAATAGATTTCAAAATTTAAATATTTTTTGCAATTGGAAGTATATCTCTGTGACTAACGGTTGAGGAAATAGCCATTGAGCAGCGATAGCACTGGACACCCTGTATAGATAAGAATATTAACGGATTTATAAAAGGTTTATCAAAATTTTAAAGGAAATCTCGAAATGTACGAATAACTTTGGCAAATTACACAGGTAGCGCAAAATGCAGTTTAAACTGTTAGAAACTAACCAAACTGTTTACAGTTTAAAAAAATCTGATGCGGGCACCACATGACTTTCCTTATATAATGTAATGAATTTACTACTTTTACAGTAAAAAAAAAAGGTTTTTCTTGTAGTCTATACTAATATTTTTACCAAGATATTGAATTTTCGACAATTAGTCGTCATTTTTATTGATTTAGCGTCATTTTTATCCGTTTGGAGAGATTTTCGTTTATGTGGCAACATTTTAAAAAGTCGCCAAGTTGGCGACATTCCGCCAAGTTCGTCGCCAAAATCTCGCCAAGCGTTATGGACAAAGAAATAAGTTAGCCTTACAGCAGATAAATGACTATTGGCATTCAAATACAAAAGTATTACTCAAAGTATCTTTTTCATGAATGGAATGAGCTAGATCCACGAGAATGATGTCATCCAATTTATCGCATGGTATTACATATGAAAAGTGAACATGTTTCTCAATAGGAAATATTTTTTTTAAATTTTATATGACTTTTTGATAATTTTTATGAAAAATGTGCAATATCTCAAGAACCGTTCATGTTAGCGTTCTAAAATTTACGTCAATCGTTTTCTAATGAAAAATTACATAAGAAATGTCTATTTGCGTAACTTTATTCGTGGTTTTGATTTCTTGACGACTTTTTCAAAATTTCATTCGAAAATTTAGGGCGGTTCCGAACATTCGATTGCGTATAAAAACAATAGGCTTCCAGTGTTCACAGATTGTATTTTTTGTACCAAATTTGGTTTAAATCGGTCCATTCGTTCGTCAGTTATCGTCTCTACAGACTCACTGACACACACACAGACATCCCTTCAAAAATGTTTGATTCGTGATCAGGGATGCTTGAAACGTGCTCTCCCGTCGAAAACTCGAATTCTAATTCTCAACCCCGTCACAATACTTTCCTTATACATTATGTATATAAGGAAAGTAATGATAGGTCAAAGTATTGCATCACTTCACAGATATGGATTCACAAACTCATTCCTTTACTTAATGTATGGCGCCAAAACTCATTAACGTACTAATATCATGACACTGCCTAATTATCGATGTCCCAGTTTGGCACTCTGAAAACTATAATAACCCATATTATAATAATAGTATAATCATAGTATTATAACCCTCATTATAATCATAATTTATATACATGACAGTGATCACGATATGAGGTATTTTTTGAGTAATTTACTCCTCCTTCAGAAGGAGTATCTTAAAAGTATTATTAAATTATACATGTTATGATTATGGAATAGTTAAGACAGTGAAGAGTCTCAGTTACGAAAAAAACTACTTTATACTTTCACAGCCTTAGAACACAATTTCTTACTTTGGTCGAGCTATCCGTCGGCGTCCATCTTTCAAGAGTGGTTTCTGCCGTGGTTTTACACAAGTTACACTTATGGCAGAGGAGTGTAATCTGATGACGGCATGGGAAACAGGCTGTCCTCGCGTTTTCCATGCTTCAAAACTGTGACGGAGATGCAGTTTCAGATGACAAAGTTTACGAAGTGGTTAAGATTAGTGGCCAAATATGGTGTTCTAGGGGAAAAGAGGAAGTACTTGCATTCTATGTTAATATTAATAGCATGGGATATAATTAAATGTGGTTACAATAAGCCCGTTACGTGAGATAAGAATTTGGAATAAGAATTATGTAAGAATGGGGTACGTTAATTGGGGAAGCTTAAAATTTCTGTATCACACACACACATACACGGCCAACAGCCGTACCGTATTGAAAACACCGGTTCTCGTTAGATCACCGAAGTCAAGCAGCATCGGGCGCGGTTAGTACTTGGGTGGGTGACCAACTGGGAACACCGCGTGCTGTTGGCACATTTCGGGTGCGGTAGCCCGGTGGTTTGCGCGCTGGATTTGCACGCTGCCACAACTGCCGCCGTGTTCATGCGGAGTACGATCACGTTAAACATGTGGGTCCGTAAGGCCTTCCGAGAGGTTGGTGGTAGGGGAAGGAGGGTACGGTCCCTGTGGATAGCTCCCCCACTGGGTTCCGGTCTAAATTGGGTGGCTCTTTTCGGCCTTCCAAACAGTTACCTTACACATTTCTGGTAGGTCGGACGGTCTGGGTTTCAACACCACCAACAACAACAACACACACATACACACACACAAGTATATATATATATACAGGATGTCCAGTACTATCGGTGCCTAATGGCTATTTTCGCAACCGTCAGTCACAGAGATACACTTCCAATTGCAAAAATGTTTTAAATTTTAAAATCTATTATCTTAGAAACAGTTTAAATCAATAAATGCATTTCTGAAAGAAATACGAAATATAAATTTTTATACAATCCCCCGGTCCGACCAATTATATTTAGGAAAATCATCCTCATACAGTTTTATGCAAAAAAAAAAAAAAAAATCATATTTTTACGATCAAAATTGACCGACTTATAGCTGTTTAAATTTGGGGCACTTTTTGTGCTGAGAAATGGTCATTACGGTCCCTGACTGGCTGATTGCCTGAAGCGGGACATTTTTATGCGGGAAAAAGTGACTTAAGTCATAAAGTTTAATGCTTCATAACTCTGTGAATTTTAGTCGTAAAAGGAATATTTTTTTTGATTTTGCATGAAATTGTATGATGATGATTTTCCTATATATAATTGGTGGGACCGTATAAAAATTAATACTTCGTATTTCTTTCAGAAATGTATTTATTGATTTAAACTGTTTCTAAGATAATAGATTTTAAAATTTAAAACATTTTTGCAATTGGAAGTGTATTTCTGTGACTAACAGTTGAGGAAATAGCCATTGGGCACCGATAGCACTGGACACCCTGTGTATATGTGTATATATATATATATATATATATATAATATAAAAATTTTTTATAATATAATTGTTGTATCTTTCTGAACTTGCCTAAACAACTGAACTAATTATTTATTTCATGACATAAGTCTAACTACTAAAAATAACCTGCTACCAAAAGACCGACAGATACAAATGTAATAAAAATACAATATCAAATATAAATACACAAATATTAACTTATTTTAAGCATGTAATGTAAGCTTCAGTCTTCAGGAACATAAGTTTGTGGAGATCACTTTCAAACATATTATGCAAATGACCAATCTACTCGCATGGTTATTTTTGATTTATCATCTGAAATACAAGAGAAATATTTGTAGGAATAAATAACGTTTGGGGAAATTATGAAATTATAAATTCTATCTTGATGCATAAGTCCAATTCTAATTATGAAATTAGTCTGGAAACGTTATATTAAATTCATGATCAAAACTAAATTAAAAAAAGAAGAAAACAATAATTTTAATTTAATCTTTTTCATTGTAAAGTGTAACATGCATAATACTGAGAGCTATTTCATGGAGGAAAATACAAATTTTCTTGTATAGGACGATATTGTTTTCACAATCATAAGTACTAATGAATCGCCTAATCTGTACTAAAAGCGAAGATTGATATAGTTTCCACATATTAATTTTATCGCAAACTGCGATAAAATATGAAGATCACTTTCAAGACGTTGTACTCTCAATAATCACAAAAACCACCAAAAGGCTTTCCAGTAATGTTTATAATTCCAGTACAGGTTGTCCCAAAAAGATTGAAACGTACTTTAATTCTTTGCCTGTTGGAGATAAGTGGGCAATGTTAATTGTAAAAATGTTGAAAGTAAGGTAGGAAATAAGACTACTTTAATGAAATAGTCCTCCTATTAATTTTTAAAAAGTTACACATTTTACATTCTTATACAACCCTCTTAGACAAATTTGGTCAATCAGAAAATTTTTATTTTTAATGCAACAAGATCATTAAAAAAATCGCATATCTGTATCTTTAAAATCAACTGAATTATGATAAAGGAAAAAATCTAACTTATGCCACTTTTCCGTACCATGTGAAAGGCTGTTTCATCAGTGAAAATAGAGATCATAAACAAATTGACGATGGAAATTGTTCAGATCAAAAATACGTTAATATGTGTCAACATTTTTTACCACAAATGCATCTAAATAAAATACCACATAGACAGAGATCATATAAAGCAGTGATACTCACTACGCGGTTAGATGTCCTATGTATTATCATCCAGTTTTATCTTTTTTGTGATATGTCACACATTTACATTTGTAATTTGATATAGGGTCCCCATTCACAATGTTCAATTTTCAATTAAATATAACTCGCTCAATTTTAAAGATACATATATGCTTTTTTAATGATCTTGTTGCATTAAAAATAAAAATTTTCTGATTGCCCCAATGTGTCTAAGGGGATCGTATAAAAATTAAAACAGTGTAACTTTTCGAAAATGAATTGAACGTCTATTTCATTAACGTACTCTTATTTCCTACCTTACTTTCAGCATTTTTGCAATTTACATTGTCCACTTATCTCCAACAGGTAAAGAATTAAAGCCCGCTTCAATCTTTTTGAGACTCCCTGTATGTTATGTGGGTTTTAACCACACGTCCTGTTAGAACGCATAAATTAGTATAGTTTCTCATCTCCGACATTGGCCGTGTCGAATAAAAATACATAGAATTAAATTAGTGGCAAATGAGAAAAAATCTCCATTTATGTTTGCAATTAAATTCGTCCCTACTATTTACTCAAGTGTGGATTTAACAAGATGTCGAGAGAGTGGGACATTAATTAAAACTGTGTCAAACAAACTACGTATGTGATACATGCATTTCATACCTTCGAACACCGTTGGATGCGCCACTGGATACGGGGAACTTCGGCGGAGGAATCGCCGGACATCGCTGCAGACGTAATTTTTGAGAGACTCTTCTCTCTCGAGCACACAAACCAAAAATCTCCGTTCCCTCTCTGAAGTCTCAAACTCAAATTTTTTGTTCACTCTCAAAAATCTACCACTCTCTCGATCATCGGAAAAATGTCTCCTCCTACACAATTCAGCCCCAGGTTTTTTACTGGTCCCCCCAATCAAAGCCCCTGGTATCTTCATTGGATATTTCCAAAAAATGTCCAGCTATTGGGTGCTGTGCTGACAGGAGGATGGCGGTCACCCCAGAATTAATATCTGGCAGGTGGACCGAGGGTTCTCACGACCCTGCGTGCACGTGCAGCCGAACCGGACAAGGGTCAGCTCTCCCCACGAACGCCCTGCTGCGCCCCTTTGTAACTGGGCGATCGTTGTCCATATTTCCCAGAAACATGGCTTGCTCATCCTTTTGCAGGTGTTCTCTTAGGGAAGTGTATATGAATTAAAAGAGAAGTACAGGGACCATCTTTGTAGGTTACGCTCCTCCATAATTTGCAATCTCCCAAATTTGCCTTGGGACACTGTATAACGCCTCTACTGGACCAGCCAGCGTAGATTGATCAGGTTCGGAACCGGATATCCGTTGGTGCTATAGTAGCAGCTTTTATTTTCTGATGAAAACTGTAATGCACTAAATCGGTCTATCGATAAGGATTACTGCAGTGGGAGCATAAATACAGGCTATAGATTCTGTTCGAACTTGTAAGGCAATTATAGTAATTTATGTAGTTGTAGGTATTATGTCTAGGTGCCGAGGTTGGATTTTCAGATTTTGTCAATTTTTTTTCAGCGTTAGAATTAAGTCTAATACTTTACAACCAGCTCCAGAACTTGAATGTGGTGTGGTAGCAGTTGGGGGGTGGTTGGAAGACAACCTGATTTGTTTCGGGAGAAGAGTAATATGTAAGGTAATTATAGTAATCACATTCAGTGTCAGTTTAATATATTATGTAGCCTGCCTGCATAATCCAACAAGTTCAGGGTTTTCTGCGTTTAAAATAAATACAAAGCTTTGCAAAATCCCCTATCATTGAAGTTTCTGAATGATAATTTCCGTGGCATTATATATGTTAAAATACGCTACAAAATCATCCTTTTATCATATTAGATCTAAGATATATCTAAACATGAGGTATATTATGCTATGGGAATTAATGCAACATTGCGAGGCTAAACACGTATTTCAGTGCAATTTGAACATAATAATGCATTTTATCGAACTTTTACGCATCAGTATAATTAGGAATGCATCAAACTATACATTTAAGTGTTTTGTATTTGATTACAATCTATGAATATTTCACAAAACACGAAAATTTTTAGATTTTCAGTTTGATACATAGGTTACTCCCATAGGTTTAATATTCTTTTACCGATATTTCTCCCTTTCCAATTTCTTCTATTCGCCAAGCCGCCATAGCTTCAGTCCACTTCACCGCAGAATCCACTGGGATTAGATTTCAGAGTTTGACGTTTCTTCATCTTCAATTTCGAAGTATCGAGATTCAATTGGTCCATGTGCCCATTGGCGATAGTTTTCCGAAAAGTTTCAGACCAATTCTTTATCCTCCTTTTTTCAAGTTAGTTGCGAACAAGGTCGGCCGCATAGATTTTTTTTTCCCTAAAAAGTTTTTAGAAACTGATTTTCGCCATGATTTATTGATTTCAAAACTGTTTAAGTTCTTTTCGGTTCGGCATAGACACAAGAGATAAAAGTAGTGGATTTCTGGATCTAGATGAGGTCGCACAAGTATATATGACACCTTCACTTTCGCTTTTGGCCTAGCTTCACTGGCTAAAATGTGTTGTTTAATTATTTATATGAATCAGTGACTCATCTCTGCTATATTTTCTCGTTCTCTCTGTTTCTCTATTATTTTTCTGTTTTTCTCGTTTGGTTTGTTTTACAATCAATGCTTCTCGTGCACTTTTCTCTTTCCTGAAAACAACATTTCTGTTTCTTGCTAACCACCTTTCTCTTTCTTGTTAACCATATTTCTCTTTCTTGCTAACCATATTTCTCTTTCTTGCTAACCATATTTCTTTTTCTTGCTAACCATATTTCTCTTTCTTGCTAACCATATTTCTCTTTCTTGCTAACCATATTTCTCTTTCTTGCTAACCATATTTCTCTTTCTTGCTAACCATATATCTCTTTCTTGCTAACCATATATCTCTTTCTTGCTAACCATATTTCTCTTTCTTGCTAACCATATTTTCTTTCTTGCAAACCACGTTCCTCTTTCTTGCTAACAACCTTTCCCTTTCTTGCTATCCACCTTTCTCTTTATTGCTAACCACCTTTCTCTTTATTGCTAACCACCTTCCTCTTTCTTGCTAGCCATCTCTCTCTCTCTCTCTCTCTCTCTTAATAGCCGTCCTTTTCCTTCTTGCTAGCAGTATTTATTTTTTGCTAGCCGTCTTTCTCTCTCTCTCTCTCTCTTAATAGATGCTTTTTTTCTTCTTGCTAGCAGTATTTATTTTTTGCTAGCCGTCTCTCTCTCTCTTAATAGCCGTCTTTTTCCTTCTTGCTAGGCTTATTTATTTTTTGCTGCCATCCATATCACCCTCCCTTCTCTCTCCCTCCTGTCTAATTTCCCCTCTCCCTCTCTCTTTCTCTTAATAGCCGCCCCTTTTCTTCTTGCTAGTAGTATTTTCCTTCTGCTAGCCCTCAATTTCTCTCTCTCTCTCCCACCCTCTTTCCCCTCCACCCTCTCTCCCTTCCTCACTCCCTCCCTTATCACTTTCTTCCTTTCTCTCGCGCTAGCTGTATCTCTCTCAGCCATCATTATGTCTTGCGGTATCTTATTTTGCCTAACATAAAAAATAAGTATTTATTGAGGCACAATTTAAAAGTTTCACCTACTTTGTATTTTCCGCAACCGTAAATCCTATACTAGGTCGCCAAACACGACTTGTACAGTCAATCTGAGATAATGAGAAAACTACGTGTATTCCGTAGGGAAATGCGAACTTTGTTATATGGGAAATATCTTCCGTAGAACTTAGTATTTGTGCAACCGTTCTCCAGTGAAGAATTAAACATTTCTAGTCCCTCCAGTTTATTTTCCACTTTGGTCATCTTCATTTCTACTCCAGCAGTGTTTCTCGAACTGTATTATGAGTCGAGATTCAACAATCAAATCAAAAGTCCTAAAAATAAGAGAAATCATTGATTAAAAAAATAATCATATTTGACTTGAATATTTTAAAATATCCAAATGTCTAAACTTCAATCATTAGCATCAATCATCTCTTATTGTTTACTTACAGCTTTTCAGGATATTTAAATAATCGTGAATACAACTTGAATGAAATTTGCAGTTCGGTTTATTATATATATATATATATATATATATATATATATATATATATATATATATATATTTATTTTTAAAATACCGTAGCAAACTTTAAAAATTATAAAAACTTTGCAATTATGCAAATGTAAGACTTGTTGATTCTATATTTATTTTATTTATTTGTTTTTTAATTTTTTCCATTTGCTTGAGGATTTGTTGATTTATACTTTTATTTCGTAAGCCAGTTAGATATTTGAATTTTCGTGTTACAGATTCTCATTTTTCTTTCATTGGATCTTCAAACCCTTTTTCTCTTATATATATATACATATATATATATATATATATATTGTTGTGACACGTCACAACACCTTTATTTTTATTATTCCAAATTAACATTTTTTTTTTATAAATCACTAAATATTTTATTTTACTTTATTATTATTCAAAATTATTCTATTCAAAATTGCTTTTATTTTATATACTCATTAATAGGCCAATTGTCTCTTTTATTAATTTTAATTATAGTGTGCTGCAGTATTCATATTCTTATGTATGGTAAAATGACATCCTTTTTCTTACTGTGGTAAAAATGACATCCTCTTTCGACAGTTGGTAAATCCGGTTTCAGACGAGATACGGAAACTTGTTTCTTCTGGCTCTCACTTTTTAAACTCCTTGGTTGAGCGAGAGTTATGTTTTTACGTATGGCATCGTCCGGTTTTAGGCGGGAGATTTTCCTTTGTGTGAAAAAGTGCTGACTTGTCCTTCTCTCAATTTGGTTGGAGTGTGAAGGTGATAGAGGTGAGGTCTCCCCTTTGGGGGGGGGGGGGTGCCTCGTGCTTCCTTTTGCACCATTTTGTTCTTTATGTGAACTTTAAGTATTGTAAAATGCAATCTACTGTAAAATGAAATCTATCTGATTAAGTACTGTAAAAAATCAATATATATTTGTTTGGTAATGCTGTTTAAGAATCAAGTATAAAATTATTGGATTTATTTCCTGTGAAAATCATATGTCAAGTGGATTTCTTGTAATTGATTACTACATCAAATACTTCAGTGATTATCATTATTAAATTATTGAGTCAAGTTGAAGAAATTATATTTATTTCCCAGTTTGACAGCAGCATTTTGCCTCTATGGACAATTTCAGTGAAATTCATCTATTGTCTATTAATATGCAAATTTGAATTATGGAGTAATCGACATGTTGGTTATTGATTCGACATAATTATTATAACCTTCTTTCATCTGCCTTTTGTGGATTATTCAAAATGATTTGCTTTCAAAATATAGAAAAGAGTTAATAAGTCATCATGAAGATTAAAATATTTTAGCATCTGATTTATACATTGAGAAATATATTACAACAGCAAAGTGCATATTGGTATTCCTGTGTGCAGTTTATCAATTTACTTTTTTGGAATTGTGCCCTGCTAATATTTCATTTTAATTCTGCAAAGTGAGTTTGAACTTTAAGTGTAGTAGAAAAGGGGCTCTTGATGTGGTCATCATAATAGTGAGATCTGTGACCTGTGATTTAGCATGTTTGATTGGTAAAGCTTTCAGAATTGACTATGAGACAATAATAAAAAATTTATGAGACATTTCATATTATTATTGATGGTTTTAAAAAAAAAAAAAAAAGATCAAATTACAGGTAAGGTAATTTTAAGGCGCTCACATACAAGTATGGTTTAATATTTAAAATAACACAACGCAATTATTATTGATATTCCAAATTCTATTTCCCACTATACGATCCCCTTCCATTAAGTATTTAATTAATTAAAATTTCCCTTTTATTGTATGTGAGTGTCCGACTCAATCAGGTGTTGAGATATGATTGTTCAATTGATTATATTATTCTTTAATTAGGTCTTTTGAATGGTTGTATCACAACATATATATATATATATATATATATATATATATATATATATATATTGTCTGCTTATAGATCAAAAATATATAGAATTTCAGTTTAAACTTTGCAATTTACTTTCATGTACTCTCTTATTTACGCATAATAATTGTTTTATTTTGTAAAATAAAATATATTTTAGCATAAATATATGGCAAATTCTGAAAACCAGGAATGTTAAAGTTTTGTTGAGGTATACAACGTGAAATATCCCTTGGGTAAGAAAAAATGTAAGCGCCACTGTTGTACACAATTCCGCTAAAATGATAGTGACCACGCTATCTGCGGATATAAAGACGAAATACATTAGTATAAATACTTTCTTGACCATATGTAATTTGCAATGTAGTTTCAAAATATAGAAATCAATAGCCAATTTTTAAAGAAAGTACAAAGCTGCTACACTACAGGCTTCTGTAGTGTAGCAATTCTTTTACCTAGTGAGGATATAATAGAGCAGAATGGAGTTTGAATAAATATTTGGATCTATATCACTATATTGATCAGCAATTCAAGCAAAAAATTTACATTTATATTTTATTTTAAAATATTTCTGGATTTTACTTTATTTAATATTTAAAGTTACACTTAATTTAGCAGAATTAAAAAATAATGAGCAAATATTAAACTTTGAATTTTTTTTTTCTTGTTAAATCTCAGGAAAAATTTGAGACGAGCTGACAAAAACATAGTCGTTGTCAGATTTTGCTTTCCTTCTTTTAAAAAGTTGCTACAAGCTATCTCCTAAATTATTATTATTATTATTATTAATGCTATGATTGAATAAGTTTAATCAATGACGGAGTTAAGAATTGACGCCCGAGGCGACCAGGCTCGACTTCTGAGCATAGCCAATATTGGAGATGTTTTACACCAAATATTATTCATAAACTCTTGTGAGAAGAAAGTTTGCGAACCTAAAATTTTGTGACGTAATGTGTAGATAATCCCTTTTGCTCAAACAGGGCAATGATACCTTTTAATACCCTGGTAATACCTTTATTTACACACTTACATACAGGTTTAAAACCATTATCTTATTATTCCTATTTAAACAAATAAATGTAATTTAAAGCTTTTAGTTCCAGTTACAAGCGCTGTGTTTCTAAACTAAGTGCAATACAGTGTTGCTTGTTTCTTCCTAATCTTTACATTGCTAGGAGGTGGATGGTATATTTTTACAGTCTTGGTTTTACGGCCACTTAAATGCTTTTATCGTCGTCAGCGTTCTAAACATTAAAGTTAAACAGACTTTAAGTTTTGAAACGAGCTTTTAGATTGCGTGGATCACTGCTTAATTTTTGGCGTAATCCGGTAATTAGTTCTGGAACACTTAATCGTATTTGCCGGATTTTTCTCTTAAGGTAAAGAATATTTGTTGAAAAGGTTATGGACGTCATACATTTATGAATTTTCTGCGTAAGATCATTATTATAAAAGTCTGTTCAATTTTTATTATGTTCTCTACATGCGTAGTGTAATGCATAAGGAAAATATTGAAATAAGGTCAAAAATTGAAATCCGTATTTTCAATGAATTTACGCGTTTCGGGAAAACTTGAACACCGTTTTCTCCTGATGTGTATGCATGTATCTGACTGTGCGATGTATGTATCTTTTGTAGCCAACAAATTAACCCACCAAAATTCTTAAATTTGAAGTTTTATGTGTGATCAACTTGCCCTTTTTTATATGGTGTGCAACCTCCGAAAAAAAAGGTAAAAATAAATATTCTTAAATTTCAGAAATATGTATATATACTTCACTTATATATAATTTTACGTGTATTTTATTTAAAAACTAAAAAAGTTTATACGTTATTTTGGTAAACAAATATATTAAAACACCCATTTTCTACGTAATTGTCAATTTAAAAGTGATTTGACAATTACGTAGAAAATGGGAAAATCACCTGATTTACTTTTTTTTCTTTTGACCAGTTACTATATAGTGCAACTTTTTACTTTCCCTGCAATACATGGTAATGTATAGGGAAAATATTAGAATGATGTCGAAAATCGCAACTCGAGTTTTCGACGGATCTACGCGTTTCGAGACCTCTAGAATACGAAAAAACTATTTTTAGCGTGACGTCTGTGTGTGTCTGTGTGTCTGTCTGTCTGTCTGTCTGTGCAGATTTTGTATCCACTCTAACTAAAAATCTAATGGACCGAATTTCACAAAATTTGGTAGGTAAGTCACTTGTGGGCGAGTCTGGTGCTGATTAGTTTTGGGTGCAATTCGGGATAAAAGAACTCGCCTATTTTTGCGAAATGGCCCGCAAAAGCTTGTATCCACTCTAACTGAAAAACTAATAGACCGAATTTCACAAAATTCGGCAGATGAGTCATTTGTGGGTCACCCTGGTGCTGATTAGATTTTGATATCCTTCGAAAAAAAATAACCTGCCTTTTTTTGCAAAATGGTCCGCAAAAATCGTCGAAATCTAAACTAAAGAACTACGTATACTCAAATATATCCATTAAATGCTTGTTTAATACATAATTTTTAGAGAAAAAAAGAAAAAGACCAACCCCATTACACTAGGACTAGCCGTTCTCGAAATATTTTAGTTTTTCGTATTTTCCCTACGCCACCTTTGAAAGTAAGTCCGGTTACGAAGAAGGTTAAAGAGAACGTGTATATATGTCTGCAGGGAAAGTCATGCGCTGCCCACATCAGATTTTTCTAATTGAACTTTTATTTTGCTCAAGGGATATATACATATCTAAACTTTAACTTCTATGAAAATATTATCCAACTTCTATGAAAATATCACCCACCGGGTTAAAAAAAATTTAAAAGAATTTTTGCATTTACTTTGAACAAACTTTCAAATTGGAAGTATGCGCCTAAAAACAATTGACGAGGCCAATTGCACTTAAACACGCTGTACATGTATTTTCCCAATTAGCGAGCGTCAATCTATACAACAAGAAAGAAGAATTTAAAAATAAAACCAGTTCCGAGAATTACACTAAAATAAAATAAAATACAGACCTTCACGAGTTCCTGTTAGAGATGATATTAATAATCAATGTTTCTATATTATGTTTCAATTATTATAAGCATATATAAAGATTTTATCTGCATGTCAATTGATATTTAATTGCTTAGATTCCTCACAACCCCCGGCCCTCAGTTACAAAATATCGCACCTTTTTTATTGCTTATGTATCACCAGCATAGATATTTAAGATGGATTTACAGGCCAGTATTATATCGCTGAGATAAAAACGTCTCCAGCTCAAGGCATTTAATACTACCTTATAAACATTCGCTATGCTATATCGGATTCTACCATTTAGTCACTTTCCGTTTGGTTGGCATAATCTTGCGCTCATTTGGGTGTTGAGATCCAGGCTTGTTTTCTATAAGTGTGGGATAGCCTAGTGATTAAGGCACGGATTTTTGCACTTGGAGGCCCCGATTTCGATTCCTGGCACTGACCGAACTGTCTCCACGTTTTCTTAGAGTATAATCCAAGCACGTTAAATCTGTTGGTTAGTAAGCTCTACCGAGAGGTTGGTGGCAAGGAAAGGAGGGTATGCTCCATGTGTATGTCGCCCCCACTGGGTTCCGGTCTAAATTGGGTGACACTGTTCCGGCCATCCGAACAAATATCTTACACCTTCGGGTAGGTCAGATATTTTGGTTTGAAAAAAAAAGGCTTGTTTACACTGAAGAAGGAAACCCAAAAATTTCAGAAACCTAGGCCTGCTTGTTAACTTTATTTACACTGCATTACGGTGTGAACCAGTTCATTAACGATTGTACGCAAAATCACGTTCTATGCTTAATATATATAGCTTACTTCATTATCTTATAAAATAGTTTTGCATAATGTATCATATAAAATAGTTTTGCATAATGTATCATATAAAATAGTTTTGCATAATGTATCATATAAAATAGTTTTGCATAATGTATCATATAAAATAGTTTTGCATAATGTATCGTATAAAATAGTTTTGCATAATGTAGGTAGAAAAATTTTATGAACATGGTATTAATTATTTAATTTTTTTCAAATTCCTTCAAAGCAAATTGTCACTTCAGAAGCGGAACAAACGTGCTTATAGCTAGATTTAGGTTAAAGTAGTAAGTCATTTCGAAATTAGACATTTCCTAGAAACTCTTTTGACGAGACGAATCGAATGATGCCCAAAACACTTCATGAGCTTTTTGATTATTTTGTCCAAATAATATAATGATTAGACTGTGAGAAAAGTTAAATGTAGCCAAATAATTTGATACGTCACTTTAAGATAAAAAAAAATCTGATGTGGCCAGCACATAACTTTCCTTATATAATGCAAAACATTTACTACTTTACCGTTAAAAAATCTTATTCTTACAATAGATACTCATATTCTTTATAAAATATTGAATTTTCTTCAATTAGTCGTCATTTTTATCCATTTGGCGAGATCTTCGTTAATTTGGCAACATTTAAAAATGTCGCCAAATTGGCGGCATTCCGCGAAATTCGTCGCCAAAATCTCGCTAAGCGTTATGGACGGAGAAATAAATTATTCTTACAGCGGATACATGACTATTGGCGTTCAGATACAAAAGTATTACTCAAAGTATCTTTTCTCGTGAATAGAACGCGTTAGATCCACGAGAATAATATCACCAAATTTATCGCATGATATTACATATGAAAAATTAACATGTTTCTTAACAGTTAATATTTTTTTTAATTTATAGGATTTTTTGATAAATTTATTTGGAAAATGTGCAATATCTCGAGAACGGTTCATGCTAGCGTTCTAAAGTTTATGTCAATCGTTTTCTAAGGAAACATTATATAAGAAATGTCTATTTGCGTAACTTTATTAAAGGTTTTGATTTTTTGATGATTTTTTCAAAATTTCATTCGAACATTTAGAGGGGTTCTGAATATTCGATTATGTTTTAAAACAATAGGCATCCTGTATTCCCGGATTGTGAATTCTGTACCAAATTTCATTCGAATCGCTTCATTCATTCGTGAGTCACACACACACACACACTCATACTTTCACACACACACACACTCATACTTTCACACATACACACACGCAGACATCACTTCAAGCATGTTCGATTCGTGATCAGGGATGCTTGAAACGTGCTCTCCCGTCGAAAATTTGAATTCGAATTTTCGACCCAGTCACAATACTTTCCTTATACATTATGTATATAAGGAAAGTAAAAATAGGTTATTTTTATAGTAGATAATTATATTCTTTCCAAACTATTGAATTCTCGTCAATTAATCGTCATTTTAATTGATTTAGCGTCATTTTTGTCCATTTGGCGAGATTTTCATTTTATTTTGCAAAATTTAAAAAAGTCGCCAAGTTGGCGACATTCCTCCAAATTCGTCACCAAAATCACATGGAGAGATGGAGACAATCAGATGGAGAAATAAGTTATTCTTATAGCAGACAAATGAATATTGGCGTTCAAATACAAAAGTATTACTCAAAGTATCTTTTCTCATGAATGGAATGAACTAGATCCTCGAGAATGTTGTCATCAAATTTATCGCATGATATTACATATGAAAAGTGAACATGTTTTTCAACAGTTAATATTTTTTTATAATTTATGGGATATTTTGATACATTTATTTGAAAAATGTACAATATCTCGAGAACGGTTCATGCTAGCCTTCTGAAGTTTATTTTAATCGTTTTCTAAGGAAAAATTGCATAAGAAATGTCTATTTGCGTAACTTTATTAAAGGTTTTAAATATTTGATGATTTTTTCAAAATTTCACTAGGAAATTTAGGGGAGTTCTGAACATTCGAATGCGTTTAAAAATAATAGGCTTCTAGTATTCACGGATTGTAATTTTTGTACCAAATTTCGTTCGAATCGGTCTGTTCGTTCGTCAGTTATCGTCTCCACAGACTCACTGATACACACACACACACACACACACACACACAGACATCACCTCAAAAACGTTTGGTTCGTGTTCAGGGATGCTTGAAACGTGCTCTCCCGTCGAAAACTCGAATTCGAATTTTTGACCTCGTCACAGTACTTTCCTTATACATTATATGTATATAAGGAAAGTTAAAATGCAAGTTGTGCGAGAAGTAGTTTAAACGGGTGATTTTCTTTTGTATCTCGTTTCATTTGTGATTGACTATACATTGATTTTTACTTTAAAATACATATCTTAACTTCTCTAACTCCAAATCTGTCCTAAAGTAATCTAGTTATTTAAACGCTGTAGATTTTTTTGAAATTGTACTTAAATGAATTAGTTTTTCATTTTGATTGGCGCTCAAAATCAAATGTATACTATGGATATAATAAAAAACTTTCATAAAAATCCCAGTAATGACTTTTCCAGTACTCCATTTTTTCCCCCGCGGTCTGGCAGAGCGCCCTATAATCTCCCCCTTTCTTCGTTCTATTCCTTTGGTGTTCTTATGTGTCGTTTTAATTTGTTTTTCGTCTTGTTGGGTCTTATGTATTCTTGTTCTGACTTAACTCGTCTTATGGAGATATCTTTGTTGTGTTTTGGCTCGCACCAATCTTGCGGGTTACTTGTCATTTCGGATTAGCTGAACTATTTTTCATGCTGCTTTCTGATTGGCTCTCTCTTAATCCAGGTCTTGGATATATGAAATACCTCTGCTTCTTCCTTTCACGACCATACCTGTTTTAGACTTTGGGTGATTCTCTTGCACTGACGAAAGGTATCCAGCATATCCTCGAAACAACTGTATGCTGCTTTATTTTGCTATTTGTGGTTTTGTACGTTGTGTAAGATTTTCTTATCTTCCGCTCAAAGTGTATTGCACTTATTGATATGGGTATAGTGTTGCATAAGATGTGTATTGAACCAATTTAATAAATATCGGATAAGTTTTTAAAATAGCAATATAAATATATAGTCAATTATTGAAAAATATTCGATTTGCGTACTGCTACGTTTAAATCTGTCCAAAATTCCAATAAAGATTTTTTTTCTTCAATTTTAGTATATTGAATTACCTATGTAAACATAATACATTTTGTATGGACAGCAAAACGCAATACAGCATATAGGAACTCATTAAAAAGTTCTGATTTTTAGTTCTAGAACTATTTGACGAAAACAGATTTGTGGATATTTTTTGGTGATTTTTGCTGAAAAGACATCGTTAGTCATGTTTGCGTGGTTGTTCTGACATTTGAGAAAAAAAAAGAGAAAAATGACAACTTTCTTTAACTCTTCAAAAGTACTGTGTTTAAGATGTTTTTTGACTGTTAGACGTCGAATGCCATATTTTTCAAGCTTTACAAAAGTCAAAACTGCTTTGAAATGTCGTACAAGTTTTTGTAGTGTTGGATATATTTACTTTGTTACATTTTTGTTTTACTTTGTTATCTACTTCTTTGTTTGATATAAAATAAGTAGATATAGACATACTGACTTGAACGAAGTAGCTCTAAGATATATATATATATATATATATATATATATATATATATATAGGATTTCTATAGTAAAAACGAAAGTTGTTTTCATAAATTAATAATTTCCAACAACCCTCCAAAGAAAACCCGTTGAAGCTATCCCATAGAAGTGCAAACGTAAATATTCTACTCATAGTAAAATTTCCATGAGCTCCAGGGTTCACCTGCTGCCGAACGGGTCACTGTAAGGCTAATATCTGCCAAACTGACATTCCCTGAGATTTTACAAAATATTTCAAGGGTTTCTAAAAATCAGGTTGGGAATTACTGGCTTAAAGATATAAAGTATAACTACCAAAAAATACATTTGTGTCTTTGGGGCATATATATTAATGAAAAGGGGTGGTACATTAACTTAGTACCCAGGGTCTGCAAATTATACATCCGTGTCTACTCTCATTCTAATTCATGTCATCCCAAAACGTAATTTCCGCAATTCATTCCCATATTCGAGTCGAAGTTCAACCAGTCATCACTGTCTAGAATTGGGCGAATATTAATCAGATGAATTCTAATTTAACTACGTTTCTGCCTGCTCATGCCTAAGCTGTGTTTAGTAAGATATTTTCAAGTTACTTATTAAACGTTACTGAAAATTACACCAATATTCATTCGCCGCACGCGATTGCAGATATATTTCAAATTCCCCACAGAGCAGAGGTTAACACTGAAGCTGACATGGTACTTTGTGTTTCACATACCATTTTGAAATGACTGTCGATTTTAATCGACTTGTAAATTTATAGCAGTTTTTTTTTCTGCCAAATATGAAATAATTTACATGATGTTTACGTCCCAGTTAGCAAGAGTATTATTTGAACTGATTCAAATGAATCAAATTTGTATTATTGAATAGTATATGATATGCATATATGAAAGCGAAAGGGGTGAATTTATAAATGCATTTTGTGGATGTTATTTCTTAAACACATGAAAGCGATATAATTGGAGATTTGAATCGATACAAAGAACTGTTCGGATTAATCTGTAACCCATAAAGTCGAGATTTGTATCGATACAAAGAACAATTACCCAGATTAATCTGTAACCGTGGAGTCTGGGCTAGCCACAGCCCTTCGACAGACTGTCATCCCATGCTCCATTTTTTATCCCAAAATGTTATCCCGCTTCGTGGGCGGGACCTCATTTGACCATCATCGTTTGATCCGATAGTCCTGACATTTGTCATAATTATCGGCTGCCCTTATGGAGTGCCATGCCACTGCTTGATGCCTAATTCAGTCAAAAGTAGTGCAATTGTTTACCTCCAGAAATTCTGCCATTTTTTAGAGGTGTGGGAGAATTTTAGATGTAATAATATGTTGTAATTCAAATATGCAATGATATTTTCTGTTATGAACAAGAAATTTAGACAGGGTTGTACACCACCCCACGTACTCGTCTCCGTTATGAAAAAGTTCCCTCCTCGGTTCTTAACCTGTTCATCATCCGCACTACCGTTCACTTGTTCAAAAAATCTGATGTGGGCAACACATGACTTTTCTTATATAATGCAATGAATTTACTACTTTTGCAGTTTAAAAAACATGTTATTCTTATAGTAGTTACTTATATATTCTTTCCAAAATATTGAATTTTCTTCAATTAATCGTCATTTTCATTGATTTAGCGTCATTTTTATCCATTTGGCGAAATTTTATTTAATTTGGCAACATTTAAAAATGTCGCCAATTTGGCGACATTCTGCCAAATTCGTCGCCAAAATCTCACCAAGCGTTATAGACGGAGAAATAAGTTATTCTTACAGCAGATAAATGACTATTGGTGTTCAAATGCAAAATTATTACTCAAAGTATCTTTTTTCGTGAATGAAACGAGTTAGATCCATGAGAATAATGTTACCTAATTTATCGCATCATATTATACATGAAAAGTAAACATGTTTCTCAACAGTTAATACTTTTTTTAATTTATGGGATTTTTTTCATAAATTTATTTGAAAAATGTGCAATATCTCGAGTATCGTTCATGCTAGCGTTCTAAAGTTTGTGTCAATCGTTTTCTAAGCGAAAATTACATCGGAAATGTCTATTTGCGTAACTTTATTAAAGATTTCGATTTTTTGATGATTTTTTCAAAATTCCACTCGAAAATTTTGGAGGGTTCTGAACATTCGATTGTGTTTAAGAACAATAAACTTCCAGTATTCACAGATTGTGATTTTTGTACCAAATTTCATTCGAATCGCTCCATTCGTTCGTGAAATATCGTCTCCACAGTCTCACTGACACACACATACACACACAGACATCACCTCAAAAATGTTCGATTTGTGATCAGGAATGCGTAAAACGTGCTCTCCCGTCGAAAACTCGAATTCAAATTTTCGACCCCGTCACAATACTTTCCTTATGCATTATATATATAAAGAAAGTAATAATAACATCTAACATTTGCATTTAAATACGTCTCCGTTCTCAGCTATCCTCTCCATAGGAACGACAATCATTTATCTACTCTTACTTTGCCTGAGAGAACATAATTTTAACAAGTTAGTAACAAATTCAAATCGAAACCCAACCAACCAACAGAGTGTAGTTTAATACAGACTAATATTAATCCAAATATCTGAATATCTTTACCTAGTTTATGCTTTGACGGTAAGTGTTTATTTGAATATTTTCAGACAATTAGACAAACTTCGTTGGTAAATCTGTTGACATCTATTTATACAGCTCACATTTACATATTAATTTAAAATCTTTGGAGACCCGGATGTGCAATTGGAGTAGTAACGATGTCTGAAATTCGAACAGGTGTTGATTAGGTGTTTTTAAATCCAGTGGATCTGTAATTTAATGGAAATTAGTGTTTATTGCGTGTTACCCATGAGTTATTCAGTGACATTTAAATACACTCGAAATTTTCAACGTAACAGTAAAACATGTCATATTCTGTTTAAAATGTAGTTTAAAATGTAGTAAGTATATCAATGCTATTGACATGATTTATAGCAGTAATTTTACCATACCGTCTACAATATTACCACTTACTTATTCAAACAATATAGTATCCATCGGACATTTCTATGTAAACACGTTTCATTCTCGATTACGCTTTGATTCGAAACTGTAATCATTCATCTCCGCTTATTTTATTTGCGAGTGAACATAACTGTATAAATTCACTCCCAGATTTAAAATCGAAGCCCAACCAACCGTCACCGCATAGTTCAATAAGGGTGGATATTAATCCAGGGTATTAAAGTATCCATTTATACTTCCCCTCCAGGTGCTTATTTGAACACTTTGATAACTTAGCAAACATCCTTGATACTACTCTTAATATATATTTATAACTGGCATTTATATGTTAGTTTAGAAATATTGGAGGCCCGGATGTGTAATTGGAGTAGCGACGACTGAAATTTTGAATAAGGGGAGATGCGCAGATTTGTAATTTTATGAAATGAGTTTATTGGCAGGTAAAACATGAACTATAGATTTGGAGTGACGGTTGGATATACATAAATTTACAGCTGTAATAGTAAAAGAAAAGTGTCCACATATTCAACAAATACATTGGTATAATGTATGGCAGTAATTTTTACCATACATACAATCTGCAATATTACCACTTACATAATCGAACAATATAGCAGGCATCAGAAATTTCCGACTTTCCCCTCATCCGAAATAAAAATTATTTATCCTAGTTTGCTTCGTCTGCAAGAAGATAATTTTAGCAAGTCACTCCCGAACTAAAATCGAAGCCCGACCATCCGTCGTTAGATATAGTTCAATCCATAGTTCAATAAGAACGAATATTAAACCATATATTTTTCTATCCTCCCTTCCTGTTTTTACCTTTGGCCTGCAGCTGCTTATTCTGGGCATTTTCAGGCAACTTAGCCAGCAACCTTCGTACATGTTAATATCTATTTAAAGTTTGAATTCATGTATTAATTAAAAAATTTTTGGGGACCCGGATGTGTGTATAATTGAAGTAACGCTGTACGAAATTTGAATAGATACAGATTATGTATTTGAATTTTGTTGATATGCAATTTCATGGAATGTGTTTATCGTGTAGTACATACATTATTCAGAGTGACTTTCAGGTGTATCAGGTGTTTCAGGTGTTCAGGTGTGTTCTCAACAGCAAAAGGAAAAGTTTAAAATTCCGGTAAATTCACCTCCTCTCGTTTTATCTGCAAAAGAACATAATCATAATTTTAGTAATTGACTCCCAAATTTAATATCGAAGTCCTAAAGGGCGAACATTAATCAAAATCACAACAGTCAAGAATGATTTTGTTAAATGCATAACTTTCATTATCTATATATATGAAGAAGAAAAGTGTGTATGCATGTATGTATGTATGATCCACCATAACTGGAGAACGGCTGAACCGAATTTCATGAAATTTATCTTGGCAGTTTTGAAATCGCTCCATTTAAAACATAGGCCATGTTTCGAGTTTCTACGACCAGTGGTTCTCGAGATATTAGTGACACTTTTTCCTAGGAGTTCTACTCTCTAACTCCATGATTCACAACGAAAAAGGTTGGACATTGTTGGTTTAAAACGTGAAAGTCAATTAAATCTCTGAGTTTTGTGGGAGTTTATTGAACGTATTAGGCACTTTTGAAAATCGCAGGTTTGAAATATGAATTTAAATGGAAACTATCACCATGGTTTATTTCTCACAGGCTTACTCAACAACGAAAAGTATTAAGAAATGACAAGAAAGATCAATCATGCATAAAGCATTGATTATGAAACACTTTTCAACTTTATATTTATTTAAACATCTCTAAAATGCGATACATTCTGCGGTAATATATCACAATCGGCCCTATATGTTCCGGTGTAATTTTTATAATAGTTTTGCATGGTAAATCCCGAGCAACGCCGGGTAGCCGCTGCTAGTGTTTTATATATTTGAAAGAGCTGCATGTGAATATCCAGTCAAACTTTTTCAATCAGCTACCATTCTCTGTGACAGACCTTTCATAGTTTTCAGAAAATATTACATATAGCTTTATATCACTATATCCATATTTTGAAATATTTTCATTCCATATTAGAAGTTTAGGTTTATTCATTGCTATCACAAAAGATGCAACAAATTTCTTTCCATTAGCTATGCAATATCGGTAATTTATTCACAATGTTCAATTTATGAAATATCTGATGTGGACAACACGTGACTTTCCTTATATAATGCAATGAATTTACTACTTTTACAATTACAAAAAATGTTATTCTTGTCGTAGATACTTATATTCTTTACAAGATATTGAATTTTCTTCAATGAGTCGTCATTTTCATTGATTTTGTTTTTGTACGAAATTTCGTTCGAATCGGTCCATTCGTTCGTCAGTTATCGTCTCCACAGACTTACTGACACACACACACACACACACATACTTTCACACACACACACACACAGACATCACCTCAGAAATGTTTGATTCGTGATCAGGGATGCTTGAAACGTGCTCTCCCGTCGAAAACTCGAATTCGAATTTTTGACCCCGTCACAATACTTTCCTTATACATTATGCATATAAGGAAAGTAAAAGCAGCAAATTGTATGATCTCCCTTCTTTCCAGGGACGGGAAGATAGCTCAGGAATAACAAATAATCAAGTGAAACAAAATGGCACCTTCATATTTTGCCAACTGACAGTCTGATGGCTGCAAGTTTTAATATGTTTCCAGACTTACTGTTTTTACTATGGCTAAAGAACATATAATACTTGATTGTGCCTCATAGTTGTATTAATCATTCAAGCATATTTGCCACGTCTTCGACGAGTTAAAGTTTGAGGAATCAAAGAAGAAAATTACCTCAAATGATGAAACAGTCGTATGAACTTTATTTAGGATCTGTAAAATATGTGATCCGGACAAATCTTGGGCCCCTCATATCATGTGCGATTCATGTGATACAATATTGTCTACAATGTTAAGTGATACAATATTAAGTGTTGTTGCTGTTGAAACCCAGACCGTCCGACCTACCAGAAAGGTGTAAGGTAACTGTTTGGACGGTCGGGAAGTGCCACCCAATTTAGACCGGAACCCAGTGGGGGAGGCATCCACAGGGACCGTACCCTCCTACCCCTACACACAATATTAAGTGTGTAAGTACAATATTAAGTACAATATTAAGTACAATATTAAGTGTGTGTAAGTACAATATTAAGTGTCTGTGCCAACGGCCCTACCATGCTGAAAACACCGGTTCTCGATAGATCACCGAAATCAAGCAGCATCGGGCGCGGTTAGTACTTGGGTGGGTGACCACCTGGGAACATCGCGTGCTGTTGGCGTATTTCGGGCGCGGTAGCCCGGTGGTTTGCGCGCTGGATTTGGACGCTGCCACAACTGCCGCCGTGTTCATGCGGAGTACGATCACGTTAAACATGTGGATCCCTAAGTCTTTCCGAGAGGTTAGTGGTAGGGGAAGGAGGGTACGATCCCTGTGAATAACTCCCCCACTGGGTTCCGGTCTAAATTGGGTGGCACTTCCCGGCCGTCCAAACGGTTACCTTACACCTTTCTGGTAGGTCGGACGGTCTGGGTCTCAACAACAACATTAAGTGTCTGGCTGAACGGATTGTGTGTAGAAAGCCCAGACCACACGACCAACCCAAAGGCTAATGGTAGCTTTCTGTGTGGCCGGGAACGGATTGTGTGTGTCACATTTCAACTGCAGTTCCGATGGTTTGGAAAAAGCGAAGATTTATTCCACGAATTGATATTTTTTCATGACAAAAATATCTGAAATAAAGGCTGTGAGTTGGCATAATTTTAAATACATTAAGAATCAACTTTTTACTTCAATTTTATAAAAATGTTCAAATTGTTGACTATATGTATTACTGTACTTTTACTCACTTTACACCTCGTCTACAGCTATTTATGGGGACATTTCAAGCTATTTTCTAATATTCTTAGTAAATCGACTTAAACACATTTTTAGCTCTCACTGGCATGGTAATTTTAATACCCTTTAGAGCCTGGATGCATAATTGATGCAGCGCTATCTGAAACATGGATGTGTATGAATTATACGTTTTCATTCCATAGAGTTATAATTTAATGGAATGTGTTATTTGTATGGAGCACATTCGTAGTGATTATTAGGCACACATGAAAATACCAAACTAAAAGAAAAAATCTGATGTGGGCAGCACATGACTTTCCCTGCAGGCTTAAATTCATATTTTCTTTATTTCTTTAATAATTCATTAGATTGAGATTAATTGCATCAAATAACACTGAATTTGCATTTTTACTTTCCTTATATACATAATGTATAAGGAAAGTATTGTGACGGGGTCGAAAATTCGAATTCGAGTTTTCGACGGGAGAGCACGTTTCAAGCATCCCTGATCACGAATCAAACATTTCTGAAGTGATGTCTGTGTGTGTGTGTGTGTGTGTGTGTGTGTGTGTGTGTGTGTGTGTGTGTGTGTCAGTGAGTCTGTGGAGACGATAACTGACGAACGAATGGACCGATTCGAACCAAATTTGGTACAAAAATCACAATCCGTAAACACTGGAAGCCTATTGCTTTTATATGCAATCGAATGTTAAGAACCCCCCCTAAATTTTCGAATGAAATTTTGAAAAAATCGTCAAAAAATCAAAACCACTAATAAAGTTACGCAAATAGACATTTCTTATGTAATTTTTCATTAGAAAACGATTGACATAAATTTTAGAACGTTAACATGAACCGTTCTCGAGATATTGTTCATTTTTTTAAAAAAAATTATCAAAAAGTCATATAAAAAAATATTCCTATGGAGAAACATGTTCACTTTCCATATGTAATACCATGCGATAAATTGGGTGACATCATTCTCGTGGAACTAGCTCATTCCATTCATGAAAAAATATACTTTTAGTAATACTTTTGTGTTAGAACGCCAATAGTCATTTATCTGCTGTAAGAATAACTTATTTCTTAGTGCATAACGCTTGGCGGGATTTTGGCGACGAATTTGGCGGAATGTCGCCAACTTGGCGACTTTTTGAAATGTTGCCAAATTAACGAAAATCTCGCCAAATGGATAAAAATGACGACTAATTGTTGAAAATTTAATATCTTGGAAAGAATATTAGTATCTACTATAAGAAAAACCTACTTTTTTTTACTGTAAAAGTAGTAAATTAATTACATTATATAAGGAAAGTCATGTGTTGCCCACATCAGATTTTTTTCACTGTAAAAGTAGTAAATTCATTGCATTATATAAGGAAAGTTATGTGCTGCCCACATCAGATTTTTAATTCAATTTTTGTTTTTATTTGGTAATTGGACATTTTTATGATAGCGGAGTAACAAAAATGCAAGAAATCTCAAATATATTGAGAAAGGTTAGTCCTAAAGTATAATGAAGTGTATTATATTCTTTTCCTCGTCAAGAGTTGAGTATAAAACAAGAATTTAATCGATACATTTCAGCATACGTAGTATTTATTTATATTTTTTTTAGATTTTAGATTTAAAAAACTAAAATATCTCGAGAACGGCTAGTCATAGTGTAATGGGGTTGGTCTTATTCTTTTCTTCGTTAAAAATTACGTATTAAACAAGCATTTAATGGATATATTTGAGCATACGTAGTTTTTATTTTAGATTTTGACGATTTCTGAGGGCCATTTCGTAAAAAAAGGCAGGGTGTTATTTTCCGAATCGTACCAAAATCGAATCAGCACCAAAGTGTCCCACAAGTAACTTATCTACCAAATATTGTGAAATTTGGTCAATTAGTATTTTAGCTAGGTTGGATACATGAAACTTTTGCGGGCCATTTCGTAAAAAAGGCGGTTTCTTCTTTTCCGAATCATACCAAATTCTAATCAGCACCAGAGTATCTTATCTTATCCAACAAGTAACTTATCTACCAAATTTTGTGAAATTTGGTAAATTAGTATTTTAGCTAGAGCGGATAAATGAAATTGTTACAGGTCATTTTTCGCAAAAATAAGGCGGCTTCTGTTTTTACGAATCGTACCAAAAACTAATCAGCACCAGTGTCGCATCCAAGTGACTTACCTACCAAATTTTATGAAATTCGGTCCATTAGTTTTTGAGTTAGAGTGGATACATGCATTGCACAGACAGACAGACACACACACAGACGTCATGCTAAAAATAATTTTTTCGTATTCTAGAGGTCTAGAAACGTGCAGATCCCTCGAAAACTCGAGTTGTGATTTTCGACATGATTCCAATACTTTCCCTATACATTACCATGTTTTGCAGGGAAAGTAAAAATTTGAAATGATATGACTATATTAAATGGCATTGGCATAATTTATGCCAATCATTTTACACTCCACAATATCACCAGCTATTTATTCTAACAATATATAACAAGCATCGAGAATTTCCATCAAAACACTTGTCGTTCTCAGATACCCTCCCCACCTCAGTCATAATCATTGATCACTGCTTAGATTGCGAAAGTACATAATTGTAACAATTCATTTCCAAATTAAAATCGAAGCCCAACCAGCAGCCACTATACGTACGTAGTTCAATGAGGATTAATATTAATCAAGATATTAAACAGTTTATGCTTCGCCGGCGGCTGTTTTGTTTGGGATATTTTCAGGCTGATTGGCAAACATCCTTGGAAAATTCGCTTAATACCCATTTATAGCTCACGTTAGCATATCAATTTAAAATACTTGCAGAGTTCCGAATATACAATTGAAGTGGTGCTGTTAAATTTGAGATGCAGATTTAGATTTGGTGTTGCAGTTTGTAATGGATTCGTAATTTTGCTAAATGTTTTTATTATCTGTGAAAGATAAGTTATTCAACAGGACGTTATACGTTTATTTCAGAATATTGCTAAAGACTGTGGAAGGGATTGCGTAAAATGCATAGAATATCAAAATGAATTAATATGATTTATAGTATAAAGCTTGCAACAAGTTATTAAATCGTATATATGCATTTGTACCTATTTTTCTGCATTTCAGTCATCGCAATCAGACTGGTGTTTCATCCCAGCTCGACAGGACATTATGTTCCTTTAAATTAATGTATGTCAGTGCCATCATAACATATATTTGCCTTTTCTACACTTCTACATCTGCAGAGCATAACAGCGTTTTTGTCGTATTTCTATATTGTTCTCCTTGTGAATGCATTTTCTCCTTAATATGTTTAACCAATTTTCAATTTATTTAAATACATTGCACAATTTACAGGAAAAGTATCTAGGTATTGTCGAAAATTCTAAATCGAATTTTCAATGGGTTTTTACTTTTTAGATATCCCCAAACTTAAGATATTATATCTGAATGTGTGGCTATGTCTGAATGTGTGGATGTGTGAGTGAGTTAATAATTACGGACATGAACAAATAGAGCATTTTATTTTTATGCCTGTGAAACTGGTTGATATCTTTCCTTATGCCGACGCGGTGGTCGAACGGTCAAGGCGAGCGTTTCCAAGCGATCGTTCGGCCGCCGCGTTGTAGGTTCCAGTCCCACGTAAGGCATGGATGTTGTGTTTCCGCGTGTGTTCCGCCCCCCTCTGGTGCGCCTGGAGCAACGTCCTAGGACGGCTAAATGGTTCACGTTTCTGGCCGATATATAGGCGAATGATGAAAGTCAAGTGCCTGTCCATTTGATTAAAAAAAAAGATATCTTTACATATGTGTTTTTCTTTTTTTAACGAATATTTTATTGACACGATTAGATGAGTCATCTTAGCACAGGGGGCTTTATGAGACAAATCTGTTAACATTATTCCTGTGCAAATTTCAAGTTTCGTTAGTGAGAAAAAAATGATAGCAGAGTTAACGAGAACATTCTTGTAGCACTGGTTCATTAGTTGCACAATTGGACCCCCAAATCAAAACATATCTTTATGTTTCAAATCGTCAGTGCTACAATCCTGACCAAATTTTCCATAATGTTACCTCTGATTTATTCAAGCAGTACTTAGCAGGCATATAACATTTCCAGCTAAACACGTGTCATTCTCAGCTGCTCTCTTGACCGAAAATGCAATCACTCATAGACCCTTGCTTATCCTGTGAGGACATAATTTTAGCAATTCATTCTAAAACTCAAATCGAAGCTCAAACAGCCGTCGCGTCAGTTGCAGTTTTGGAGCGAATATTAATCCAGATATTTGAGTTGTACTTCCTTCCTAGTTTATGCTTCGCCTACAGCTGTTTATTTGGGCATTTCTTGGTACATCTGTTAATACTTATTTACAGCTCGAATTTTACATGTTAATTTGAAAATTCTCAGAAATCCGAATGTATGTCATTGAGGCAGCTCTACCTGAAGTTTTAATGGATTAGGTGTTTGAATTTCGTGTATTTAGAATTTAAGCTAATGAATTTATTGTGTGTGATGCATGAGTTACTCCAACTCACGTTTAGTTACTCACGAAATTATCGATGTAACAGTAAACGAAGAACTTCTAAACGCAGTAAATACAGGAGAAAGTCATAAAGCAACTCTCCCTAATTTGCGAGCCTCGTTACCAACCGCACTTTTCTACGAAGAAGGATAGTATGCGAGATTTAGACTTTCAAGATTTGCACAAATGTGACGTGCATTATCGCTTCTACAGTCGCAATGCAAATGAGTTCAGAAAGGTTGCATGCTGGCTGCCATTCCTATTTCGTTGTGAATTCTCAACACATTGGAAAGTGGTGTGATTTCCGCATTTAAAAATTACAACGCCATTAATGGTTTTCCCATGACGTTGATGATAAGGTGATGTAAAAAGTGAGATTTACCATATGTAATTCGTACTCTGAGACCTTAACTAGGAGAGCTCGATTAATTTTACCTGCATATATTTTGAGCATATAATTTCAAACGTCTAAATCTCGCTTGTCATCATTATACGTCGAACAGTGCGTTTGTTAACTAACTAAAAAATATATGGTTAAAAACACACACAAAAAACTGGGTTTACTGCCGCTAGAATGACACTTTTAAGCAGGTAAATATACAGTTACCTAGTTTAAAAGGTAGCTATATCTATACGAATGTGTTATTTTATTCATTTATATGAGAATTGTTCGGAATACTGGGTATTTTATTTTACACTGGAAAGACCGTTTTAAAAAGGTCATTTTACACACATGTTTACTTGCAACCCACTCGCTTACCTGCTTAAAAGGGTTCTTTAAAAGGGACCCACTTAAGCAGGTAAAGGTCGTAAAATGAACATCTAATGTTACCTCTTTACAAGTTTTAAACGGTATCTTCAGCGTAAAATAAAATATACTAATTATTCTTAATTATACTGTGTAATTCGAATATAAATGAATAAAATAACACACACACATATATATATATATATATATATATATATATATATATATATATATATATATATATGTATATGTATGTATATATATATGTATATGTATGTATATATATATGTATATGTATGTATATATATATGTATATGTATGTATATATATATGTATATGTATGTATATATATATGTATATGTATGTATATATATATGTATATGTATATGTATGTATATATATATGTATATGTATATGTATGTATATATATATGTATATGTATATGTATGTATATATATATGTATATATGTATGTATATATATATGTATATATATATGTATATATATGCATATATATATATATGTGTATATGTGTATGTGTATGTGTGTGTGTGTGTATGTGTATGTGTGTATGTGTGTATGTGTGTATGTGTATATGTATATGTGTATATGTATATGTGTATGTGTATGTATATATATATATATATATGTATATATATATATATATGTATATATATAATACATAAGATGGAAAATGGAAGTTATTAAAGATATTGCAGTGTTATAGCATATATGCGCAAAGCAGCTACATATACTATACACGATATAAATATAAATAATATAAAAAGAAGTTTTGGAATTGAAAAAAGAAGGAAGGCTTAGCGAGAAGCTTACTTAATGGCGGTAAGGGGTTGTGACCCTACACCCCAGTTGTCAACAAGCTTGTCATAAATGCCGCGGCATTGCACTCCTGGACGCCAGCCCTGGCTGAAGCCAACCCCCGTAGTGACAATAACAATTATCACAAGACCGTTAAAAAAGAAAAGTCCAATGGTAATATGAAGACCATCACTGGATGAGCAACTAGTCCTTTAGACCACAATGACCTGTATATAACTTCGTGTTATCGTTCTGCGATCCTGTTATGCATAGTATACGAACCTTCATATGCTAAATGATATAAAATAGATTTTAACTTTGAACAATAAGCATTATTGTTACTGTATATATAGTTATAGGACGTAATGTTATAGGACGTAAAAGATGGTTCCGTAGTACTAACAGGAAAAAGAAAAATATAAATAATTGCATTGAATCTTTTAAAAGTTTTTTACAGGATGTTTATAGATTTGATACACACAAAGCTGATATCATACGTATTTATGTTCTGAGTATACGTAAAAAATATATGCAAACCCTTTGGACAATTTGGTCCAAACAAATTAAAATTTGGCAAACTAAAGAATCAACTTTATTCCAAAAACTTAATTTTGCCACCCTCAGTGATTGGTTAAAAAAACGATCGAAATTTCTTAATCTTAAATTGAAAATTGATGAAGTGGATCAATTTAAATCTTCTGCATATCTTAATATCCTGTTTCAAAACAAAACCTTCAATCATATTCCTTTTAGAAGAATTTTGAAAGAACATCAACATCATCTTCCTATACTTAACCTAAAAATCAAGACTACCTACAGATATGAAATTCCATTGGGAAGAAGAATTTTTAACTATAACTTCTTAAGTAAAAATCTGCAAACTGAAAATATAACAGCATGTAATTGTGAAAATAATCCATATTCTGATCCTTTGATAGGACATATAGTCACTGGTGATAGTGCTGTCCTGGAGGATAGAAATTTAATAAGGGCCTTTCAACTTGGTACAAAATATTGTAATCCTCATATAGGCAATCCATATGAAACTTTTCAGCAAGATATTGATAAATTTATCTATGATCTGTCAATTCGATTCAGTATACTTGACTTCACCTTCAAACAATAGCGTTACAGGATATGCAACGACTTCAAGTTTTTTTTATAAAAAATTTATATCAACCACATGACATTTGCAAACTGAACTTTAAGTATCTCAAGACCATTCAAAATAAGTTCATAATTACATACACTGATAAAGTTTCAAGCAATTACGCATTTACCTGCAAATTCTATTATATTCAAACCTTAAAAGAAAAATATGAAAATGTTATGCTATATCGAAAAGTTAACCTTCCCTACCAAGAAATTACTAATAGGATTAAAGCCTTATATCAAAAAACAGGTATTAAATACAATGGCATAATTAAGTACCCATACTTAATTAATATTCCTAAATTGCATAAGTGCCCTACTAGTTTCAGACCAGTTACGGTCGGCTGTAATACTTATCTTACAAAAGCTAATTCTATTCTACTAAAACTTTTAAAACCTCTGTTGCATCAAATCAATAATAAAGGTAGTTACATCATCAAGAACAGTCAAGAAGTTAAAGTCTGTAAAATATCACAAAAATCCATTATACTTTAAAACCTATGACTTTCAGGAACTCTTCAACAATATTGATCTTGAAGACTTATCTAATATCCTAAACCTTTTATATGAAGAATACGACTTGAAGAAAACAATAGAATTCATTAAATATAAGACTTTAATTAATATTGTCATTAAAGAAAACTACCTTTTTAATGGAATTTCTATATATCAGCAAATTAAAGGCATCCCCATGGGAGGGGGGTGTTCTTCTATACTTGCTGATCTGTACCTCAATTTTTATGAAAGCCAATCACATCTTAATAATGAAATCATATACCTACGTTTTGTGGATGATTTGATAGTCGGATATGAAAATGAAGATTATAGTATGAATTTTGATTTCTACCCACCAAACTTAATTTTGAAAGAAAATCCTGCTGCACTTAAAAATGTAGTGGAATTTTTAGATTTAAGTATAGATTTCAGTACAATACCTGTAAGTTTTACTATATACGATAAAAGAAAAAGTTTTAATATACCTATAAACGGTCTGATCAATTGGAATACCAATCCTCACTTGAATATATTTAGGAATGCATTCTTGGGGGGATTGGCTAGAATTCAGAGAATTATCTACAATGAAGACATCCGTATTGATGTTGATCTGAGATTTCTACAGCAAGCATATCTACAACAATACCCCATTCCTTTTATGCTACATTATATTGATAATTTATACAGTAACAATAATGCTTATTGTTCAAAGTTAAAATCTATTTTATATCATTTAGCATATGAAGGTTCGCATACTATGCATAACAGGACCGCAGAACGATAACACGAAGTTATATACAGGTCATTGTGGTCTAAAGGACTAGTTGCTCATCCAGTGATGGTCTTCATATTACCATTGGACTTTTCTTTTTTAACGGTCTTGTGATAATTGTTATTGTCACTCCGGGGGTTGGCTTCAGCCAGGGCTGGCGCCCAGGAGTGCAATGCCGCGGCATTTATGACAAGCTTGTTGACAACTGGGGTGTAAGGTCACAACCCCTTACCGCCATTAAGTAAGCTTCTCGCTAAGCCTTCCTTCTTTTTTCAATTCCAAAACTTCTTTTTATATTATATATATATATATATATATATATAGCTACTTTTTAAGTGTGTAACTGGAAATTTACCTGTTTTAAAAGTCTCATTCTAGTGGCAGCAAACCCATTGTGTTTTTTTTACCCACCTTTGTTTAGTGTGTAAAGGATAGTAAATAAAGGAAGTATTTTATGACCACCATGTGTATCAAATGGCATTGTATTATTTATGATTTTAGTTTTTATGATAACATCTTCTACGATACTATCACTTATTCGAACATTTACCTGACATCGCACAATATTTTGCAAGCGACTAAGGGTCGTTCTCTGCTACCCACTTAAAACGGTAACCATCCATCTCTGCTTGTTTTGCAAACAAGATTCTAATTTTAGCGATTCATTCCAAAATTCGAATTCGCAACCAACCATTACTGAGTAGTTTAATAAAGATGAATATTAATCCAAATATTTAAGTATCCTTCACTTTTAGTTTGTGATTTGCCATTTGCTGTTTATTTGGACATTTTGGGATTGCTTAGAAAACATGCAAAGAAAATAATCTGCTAATTCTCTGTTGAGAAAAAATGATCTAATTTACTTTGCAACTCCTATTGGCGTATTAATTTAATATGCTGACAGAGATCCAGAAGCGTAATTTTGAGATGCAGTTCTGAGTTGGATGTTTAGCTCCATGGATTTGTAAATTTATGAAATGTGTTTCCTGAGTCTTACAATTTAAGTTGTTAAAAGCAAAGAATTTGTATGCATAAAGGTCAAACTCAAGTATCTCCCCCATTAACAGCCATGACTAAAGACTGTCACGTCAAATTCAAGGCAACCCAACTAATTCCCTTTCTAAATGGCTCAGAAGTGTAATTTGAAACTTCTAAAAGTAAATCAAATATTTATTCGGAGGATTTCAAATTTTTTTTATTGTTAACTTATTTGGATTACAAAGGGAGTTTGTTAATTATATCATCCTGAAATTGAGTTGGTAAGCAAAACCGAGTGTTGTCAATAGTCGTTAATTTATGAATACGTTATCTTTGGTTTAAATTCACATTTATAATCAATTTGAATTACTGATATAATAAGAAAGGAGAAATTATAAAAAATACATAAAATATATCAAAATAAGCTTGCATGATTTATGATATAATTCTACTAAAATGGGGTCGCATAGATTGTCTTTCTACCTACCTACTCTACATTTTTATTGGTAAAAACAGTTTACAGTCTTTCATTCCAAAACAGACCGATTGTAGTTTGTATCAATTTACGATACATTTAAAATTTATTTGATATTTCTTTACTTAAAAGGAAAAGTTAGGAAAAGTGAGCTATTTCCATTAAGGAAACAATGCTTTCAAAACCAAGAAACCTCCCAACATCTTATTTCCAAGAGTTGCAAACAGTCTTATTGCTATTGCGATCCAAGTAGCACTCGCCAGGGTGTTCTTGGCTGTTTCGAATACTATTCGGTTATATGATTTAATCTGCCAAAGGTTAAACTGTATGCAATACAAATCACGCAACTATCTATAAATACCTTTGTTAAAATATCGAACATTTCGAATTAAACGCTTGCCGTTCATCCCTGTTTATTTCGTTTACGAGAATATAATTTTCGCAATCCATTTCCACTTTCTGATCGAAGTTCAACCAACCGTCACTCAGTAAGTTCAATCAGGCCGAATATTAATCCAGACATTTGAGTATACTCCCCGTCCTCATTTACGTTTCCCATAAAGCTGTTACTAAACCTCCGCGATTGAAGCAAGCATTTTCAGACAACTTAGCAAACATTTCAACATTTTCAGACAACTTAGCAAATATACTTTCAACACCCGTTAATAATCTACAACTCGCATTTGCATGATTGTATGATAATTAAAAAAAATCCTTAGAAACCTACCTAGATGTATATAATTGAATTATAGTGTTGTCTCAAATTTAACGAGTTCTAGATTAGGTGTTTTGTCATTCGTGGATTTGTAAGTTTTTGTGAAAAATGATTATTATGTGCGATAGAGAAGTTATATAGGATTCTTAGGAATGTCCTATAGCACCGCAATAACATTGCAAAGAAAGGTCTATGAGATTACACCTTAGGTCTATCTTTAGTAATATGCTCATACCAGAACGAACACAAATGTCGTATCGACTTTGAACACCTTCTCAATTTCTTGTATTTTTCAGCCATTTTGCTAAAATACTTTTTGTTTACGTAGGCTAACGAGAAGTAACTTTTCATTCGGAGTTTTGTTTTTACCGTTACTTGGCTATCGCCAGCGTTCCTCTGGAAATGACGTTTATTGTGGTTTTAATTACGGTGCGTCACTGGTGAAGGTGTCTGTTAACCAATGAGGGCTTGATTGATGGGTGACGTAGAAGCTGTTCGAATGACGCTCGTGGCATTTGACCCTGAATTACGATGAAGTGCGGAAACCGGCCAAGAGTCGGTGTTTCCAATAAATTAACACGTTTGCATGGTTTTCTATTAAAATAATGTGTATATGAAAAATTTCGGGATGACAAATTGGAGTGTTAGTGTGAGAAAAAGGACCTTGCTTGCCGCCTATGAAAAATTAATTGCTAACGAGTTTTGATTTCGTCGATCGAATATATGCTTAGCATGTAGAATACGGAAATAAGATGTTCTGCTCGAGATATAAATGCCTGCCTTGTGAACTGAATTCATCTCCGGGAAGTGTTTGCGTCACTGTATATAAATGTCAGACTTCATCTTTTCGCTATCCAGGGCCCATCCCGTGTTCAATAACTGTTCGAAATCAGTGTCCCGATCTCCCCTCTTCTTGAATTGGTATGAAAGGTTCTTGTGAATTCTTCGGTGTCTGTAAGTGCTTTTTATAATTAAATTGATCCGCATAATGGAAGTTGTTACATGTGGTCAAGAAAAATGCATTTATGTAATTGCTAAGAAAAATAGTTAATTTCGATTTGAATGAATATTTATTATTTAATCATCTTGTTATGTTTTCCACTACTTGTTAGATTTATGTGTTGCTCTTTCCATTAGCATCGAACTATGGCTGACCAACCGATTCCTAGAATCGGCCGGGGAAATGAACCTGTACAACACAACGCACATTGATATTAGCTGGTATCTAAAATTTTATACGATCACCAGTAATTTTTTAAAGATATTACTTTCTAATTGTTCTGTTTCTAGACCGCAGTTGCCGATCTTGCATATTTTCGATCTTTTCTTCTTCGATCTTTATGACCACAAATAGATATCACAATTCATTAACGTTATTAGTTTGGTAATCACCAATACAGATATAACAATTTTGTTCCGTGAAAACCTATATATCACACAAATGATTTCAGCGTTAGAATAACGAACTCGACAACAAAGCGAGAGGCGAAATAAACGAATTACAAAGTTGTCTAATTAGTAAGAATGGACACCAAAACTGTTGTAGAAGACGTTTCATTGGCACAATAGGGTTTTCGGCTAATAGCTGCCTTATTGAGATACTAAAATAAACAACACTTAAATGCAGAAGAATCAACAAATGTACAAAACGCCTGTTCAAAATACCCACTGTTAGCAACAATGTGCATTTAGATTAGCAAAAAAATAGTATCGTATATTGTGACTAATGTTGCAGATGTCACAGTACCATATAAACTAGCATTCGATAAAATATGACAAGCACTTATTGCTTTCAGTATGCGCGTTTCGTTCGCTCCTGGTTTAAATTCATTTTTATTAGGCAATGCTGTACAACTTTGATTTTTTTAAATTATTTCATGAATTATAATCAGAGCATAATCAACCGAAAATAGTGTTCTTTGTTGTTGGAAAATACCAATTGATAAGGTCTGTATGCATACATTGAAATATATGGTATAGTAGTTGGTTGCCTCATTTATACGTCCGTCCGATCAATTTAATTTTAATTCTAGAAATTTGACTTGTTCTGAGCAAGGAAAAGGCTCAACTGATCATTTATCCTCATCCGCATGCCTTGTTTTCGCGGTCATTGTCTCTCGTCAGCACAGTGCAGGTGATATGACCAGTGAGAGCAAAAGGCCTTAAAGCAAGATTTTTTAGATTTTTCTAGGATAAGTATTTAGTTTGAATTTTGTAACGAGGTATAGTATATTATAAGTCTGTTCATCGTTTAAAAAATTCTAATTGCTTAAGATTACACAAAAGCGACTTCTGTTCTGTAGCCGGTCATTATATAAAAGCAAGTAAAGTCCTTTACTGATCATCCATCACCATTCGTGAACCTTGTTAAATAACAAAACATGGTTGCCCTATACTAAAACATGGTTGCTCTGATATAATAAGGCATGATTATCCTGATATAATACAGCATGGTTTGGTTACTCTAATATAATAAAGCATGGTTGCTCTGGTTTTTCTCGCAAAACAACCCTTTGTGAATCGTTTGATTCTATATATCAATACACTGTATAAGTAACATTTTGAAGCAACTCTGAAAAATATTTTAAGATTTAATTCCGGCTTGGCTCAAGTGACGTCTACTCTAATTTCTAAAGTAGACAGAGTTAGATGGTGACCTGATTTACCGTAACGGTTATAGGAATAAAATTTAAAGTAAAATAATTTCTAAAATTTTCTGAATGATAAAAGTTACAAAAGGATTTAATCCAAAAACGTAGGGTAAAAGGAGCATACCCGAACTGCACGTCAAAATCACAAAATGAGCTGACATCAGAATTTTTGAAGTCTGTGTCCAGGCCAATTTTTAAATTGTGAGATATTTAGAATCGATTTTGAAAAAGTTTTAAATAAAATTAATGTTAAAAATACAAATCAAATACCAAAGAATCGCGTAAATGCTCGATCAGCAGGCATTATAAGTCTTTGACTGTGGTATAAACATGCATCCGTATTTAATAATGTGTCATATGTGGTATGAACGTACATTACGTGCAAGCTTGATTACTAAAGCCTGTTGATATCTCCCCTCATTTGTAGATCCGTCAATTAAGATGGCCAGCGTCCGTAGAAATCGTGCAGGTCTTTCTGATCAAGAAATGTCGGAATTTTTTGTAAATGGTGATTCAGAAGGCGATTTAATGGATAGTGACGAAGCTTCGCAGAGTGGTCTTGATGATTCTGGAGATGGGTGGGAAGACGACCTTTAATCTCCACGTAGAGGAAAAAATGTTGTCAGTCATTCACAATTCACGCGGATGTCACAAGTTTTTTGTTTTTACCAAAGCATTTTTGATTCTTCAAATTCGTGTATTTCTGATAGTACAAATCTGAACACAGACTCTACAGAAATGGATTTTTGAAATCTGCATTTACGCTTCTGGGTAGTGACATCAATTTCTGAAGAAACAAATCATTATTACAAATTTGTCATAGCCAACGTTGATCTTAAAAAATCAATCCGAACAGTTACATGGCCAAATTACAACCTCGAAGGACAATGTATCTACTGGGTTCACAACATTATACGCGAGCTAAGACTACATGATGTGGCATATGTTTGAAAGAGCTAACCAGTTAAAGTGTTAACATTTAGAATCTGTCCAATACATCCTTGCACTCACTTATCCAAATTGTTGATAGATATCCAACTTTTCGAAGTAAGAGCTAGCTTATCGTTCTCGAATATCCTCTTAACTGAAACTGCAATCATTCAAATACCCTGGCTTTGCTATCGAAATCATAGTTTTCGCAATTCATTCTCAAATTCGAATCGAAGTTCAACCATCCGTCACAGCGCAGTCTAATAATGGCGAATATTAATCCAGATGTATTCGAACACCATTTCTTCCGCCTATTCCTCTCCGTAGGCTGTTTATTTGAACATTTTCAGGCGGCTTAGCGAGAACATTCTTGAGAAAATCTGTTAATATCAATTTGCAAATCGCATTTGCATGTTAATTTAAAATACTTAACAAACTCGGATGCGTAATTGGAGTAGCGCTGTCTGAATGAAACTCGAGTTGAGTTCTGAATTGGCATTCGAGTTTCATGGATTTGTAATTTTGTGGAATAGGTTTATCGGGACACTTGACTTAATGGAAGATATTATTATGAATAAGCTTCAAGTTACTGGTGTAACCTGAAAATAGAAATGTTAAATAACAGTACATATACTATTCAAAAAAATATATGCACCCATAAGAAATTGAGAAAAGGGCTTTCCTTATATTTAACATGCTTTTCGAAATCTGAATTTTAGAAAATAGCAGAGTTGGAAGTTCATTTTTACTTTCCATATATACATAACGTACAAGGAAAGTATTGTGCCGAGGTCGAAAATTCGAATTCGAGTTTTCGACGGGAGAGCACGTTTCAAGCATCCCTGATCACGAATCAAACATTTTTGAAGTGGTGTGTGTGTGTGTGTGTGTGTGTGTTAGTCAGTGAGACTGTGGAGACGATATCTCACGAACGAACGGAGCGATTCGAATGAAATTTGGTACAAAAATTACAATCCGTGAATACTGAAAGTCTGTTGTTTTTAAACGTAATCGAATGTTCAGAACCACCCTAAATTTTCGAGTGAAATTTTGAAAAAATCAAAACCTTTAATAAAGTTACGCAAGTAGACATTTCTCATGTAATTTTTCCTTAGAAAACGATTGACATAAACTTTAGAACACTAGTATGAACCGTTCTCGAGATATTGCACAATTTTCAAATAAATTTATCAAAAAATCCCATAAATTAGAAATATTAGCTGTTGAGAAACATGTTCACTTTTCATATGTAATATCATGGGATACATTTGGTGACATCATTCTCGTGGATCTAACTCGTTCCATTCAAGAGAAAAGATACTTTGAGTAATACCTTTGTATTTGAACGCCATTAGTCATTTATCTACTATAAGAATAACTTATTTCTCCGTTCATAACGCTTGGCGAGATTTTGGCGACGAATTTAGCGGAATGTCGTCAACTTGGCGACTTTTTAAATGTTGCCAAATTAACGAAAATCTCGGATCCAAATGGATATGGATAAAAATGGATAAACCCAAATGGATAAAAATGACGCTAAATCGATGAAAATGAAGAGTAATTAACGAAAATTCAATATCTTGGAAAGAATATAAGTATCTACTATAAGAATAACCTATTTTTTTTGCTGTAAAGGTAGTAAATAATTCATTGCATTATATAAGGAAAGTCATGTACTGCCCACATCAGATTTTTTTTATCGTACTATGTAGCGTTTTATAATTCGATGCCAAAATATATTTTTATTATACGTAAAAAAAATTAAAATTAATGAATATCACCTCAAGAGAAAGTTTATTTTCTGTAAGTGGAATGTTAGATAATGAAGCGTTATTTGATTAAAAATCGTTTGAAAAAAATACAAATGACGAGGCGTGATAAAACGAAATAATTCTATTTAAATATTTTCTTAAGTAGACATAACCTGTAAAAATATTTCTGGTATTTTTATAAATCTTGATATAAATGTGAAGAAGTAAATGCCTCAAGCTTGTTATTTTTACACAAAATAATTCATATGTTTCGAGACTATTTCATCCTTTTTTCATTATTTCTTTGGAATCAAGAGCTTGTTTTTCAACTACTCTATTAATCAAGTTTCTTTATAAATATTTGCTCTGATAATCAAATTACTGTAATTTGAAAGTGGGTGGATTTTTCCATGCAAAATATGTAATTGAATAATAAAAAGTATTATAGCATTTTTTGGCGATAGGTGTTCTTGAAGCACACATTGAACAACCATTCAACAACTGCTTCATTTGTTAATGTTCAGAAAAAAATGTATGTATGATGTTTGAAACGCTCTTTCGCTCAAACTATTGTATTTATTCGCATAATTAGTACGAATAAATATCGCTAAAAGCAGTCAAGTTGGCAAATGTAGCCAAATTCTTCGCCAAGCTCGGGCGTGCTTATACTGCAACTACAATTGGTATAAAAATCAATAGTTGTTTTATAACTGACAGACCTGTTGTCGATTTGAAAGAAAGAAATTAATATTGTGTGAAAAAATAAACATTTAGATAGAATAATTTGAGAACGAAATTGTTATACCAAAGTAACTTTAATCATTATGAAATATGAATATATGTGGAAGGTGAGTGAAGGCACTTTAGGTATTTTTTTAACATTTCTGTTGTGTAGCTTAAGGGGGGTCCTTACACAAATTATACTTTTATAAAATCACTGTGCAGATGAAAAATTAGTCTTGTTATTTACACGCTACCTTGTTGTGAGACGCATTATCGAAATAATAGACCTGTATACCTTCTAAGTTCGTGAAATTTTGATAAATTAAAATAATTAAATTTGAAATTGTATGTGGTTAAAATTCTGAAACTTAGAAATACAAATTTACTTTTTATGTTTTGTGTGCCGTTATATCTTGGGCTATGAAAATATGCGTTCCTAGTTTTAGAAGGATTTACAAAAAAAATTATATTTATTACATAAAACAAAAATGTCGAAAAATACGTATTTTTTTTTCAGATATATTAATATTTTTCAAAATTAGAATGTTACAATTTTTAAAAAAATCCATGCAAATTTTTATAGTACATTGTCTGGACACTATATACATACCAAAATATTTATGAGTATTGTAAATTGAAAAAAACCTTAGCAGTTACATTAAAATAACAAATGTAAAATTTGTATTCAGAAAAAAAGGCAAATAAAGTTTTCATTTCATTAAGAAAATTGTTGTTGTTGTTGAGACCCAGACCGTCCGACCTACCAGAAAGGTGTAAGGTAACTGTTTGGACGGCCGGGAAGTGCCACCCAATTTAGACCGGAACCCAGTGGGGGAGGCATCCACAGGAACCGTACCTTCCTTCCCCTACCACCAACCTCTCGGAAGGACTTACGGACCCACATGTTTAACGTGATCGTACTCCGCATGAACACGGCGGCAGTTGTGGCAGCGTGCAAATCCAGCGCGCAAACCACCTGGCTACCGCGCGGTGTTCCCAGGTGGTCACCCACCCAAGTACTAACTGCGCCCGATGCTGCCTGACTTCGGTGATCTTACGAGAACCGGTGTTTTCAGCACGGTACGGCCGTTGAAGAAAATTGTGAAATAACACTTTATAAAATCACTTCTAAAGAGCACTTTGTTTCGAAACAGAAATCTAGAAATTATGGAAGTGAATTTTAAGAATATGTATATTTGAAATTAGGAAGAAAAAATCGTTTTCTTACGTTAAATTGCAAATTTTTGTGTAACGGTCCCCCTTAAAGGAAAACAACCAAAATAAACGTAATTTCTCTTATTATAAAAGTACAAGAAAGAAATTCAAACTGAAAAACGAAAGTTCTTTCAAACGTCCAGTCCTGTTTACCCAAAGTGCAGAAGCGTGTTGTTTTACTCTGAAAGATACTATGAAAAGGTATATTGCTCATAGAGAAAGAAAAATGTATTAATCGTTTTTCAATTTCTTCTCGCTCTACCTACAGCAAAAACAGTATTTTTCTGAAAAACAAAAAGTCTTCCTTGAACGATTCTCTGCATTTTTTGACAAGCAAAGAAATCTTATCGATAATATATTATCTAGTTCTATTTGCGTTTATTGTTGTTTCGAATGCGATGTGGTGTTTTTATTTTCTTTAAAGTATTTTGATCCTGACATGAAACCACGATCGCGTGCTGCGATATATATTTTGAGAGCAGCAGATATCTATAGGATAAAACTTGCATCTGTTACCTGCGTTTTATTCGCTGAATGTTTTGTCGTATTGCACGATTGTATGATTTTCATAAAAATAAAATTTTGCCCGTTTTCTAAAAATCGCTCATTCCGAATTTTACATCCATATTAGAAACTGGGAAATGGTACCCAGCGTTTGCTCAGGATGTAAAATGCAAACCTCTGATTAAAATTTCATAGAAGCGTACAGACACTTCACGAAAAACCAAACAACACTTTTGCGATACACCTGTTTTTTAAAAATAAAACTAAAACTTGCTGGGCCATCGTAATACGGCCTAAATGAACTTCCGGACATACAGCATTCATTAACTTAAATTAATATAGTCCTTAAAACTAAGCTTTAACGTAACTAAAAGCTGGTTCCAAAATTAAAATTGTCAATTATTCTGCTTTTTTAAAACTCCTCACAACAAAAACATTAAAAAGCGATATGATTAATTCAGGACGCAAAAAACAAACAAAAAAGTTCCTTTATACGAGAAGTAAAATTCAAAAAATTAAATAATCTCAGCGAATTTTCATCAGAATTTTGCGATTTTTAAAACAATACTCATAAATGATACTATAATACAAAAACAAAAAAAATAACAAAAAGTTTTTAAATTCTCAAAATTTAAAATTTTGCATTTTATATTCTAGTTACTGTAGAGAGCCGTCTGGACTGACCACAAAAGACTGACTAATCTGCAACTGCAATGAATAAATATGTTTCTTTTCCTACCCAGACAGGTCCGACCCACTCGAAAGTCTAAGGTAACTACTTGGATGGCCGGGGCAGTGCCACCCAATGTAGACCAAAACTCAATAGGGATGGCAGCTACAGAGATCGTACCATCCTTCCGGTCTAAGCCATCACCTCTTAGTCTTATAGACATACAGATTTAACGTACCTATGCTCCGAGTAGACAAGGAGATAACTTTGGTCTGTGTTTGGGGTCGAACCCAGATATCCTGTGGAATTCCTTAAGAATATATTTTAGAATGGCAGTAAATGACCTATTTTCGGCCTTCAAAATTCATGACTTTTAAATTAATTCGAATTAAAACAAGAAAGATTAATCAATAAAGCATTGAGTATGAAACACTTTCCAACTGAAATGCAGTTTTATTTAAATATCTCTAAAATGAGATACATTCAGCGGTGATATTTTTAAAATTATCACAGTACTACGATAATTTATTTTATTTGGAAACTTAAAACTTCATAAAAAAAAGCCAATGCCATAAAAATCGTCTGCTTTTCTATGTAAAATTAATGAATATTTTATTCATATCACTTATATTCCAGACTCCAGAGCTAAATAATTTTGCTTTAAAAATTCAGCAATTCTTATACAACTCATCTTACAATCGTTGATTTGTTTACATTATGCATACGTCAAAATTAGACTTCGTTGTAGAAATAAGTTTAGTGATCATTTGAAATCAAAAATATTGTGATTGCGTAGGTACAGTACATAGATACACAAATAATATGCAAAAATAAAGCAGTTTTAGGGCGGATGCAACACTAAATGTAAATATAAACATTCCATAAAATTCACGATTTTCACTTTGCAAAATGAGATAAAGCATCCATTTTTATCGATATGAGTCACGTGATCTCTTCTTATAATATGGATGTAATCATTATTTTAATTTTTATTTAAAAACCTACCAAACATATTTCGCAGAAATTTTTTTTACACGTTTTACTTGATAATTTGAATATTTCCTAAAACTTTCAAAGCAATTTGCGAATTTTAACTCCGCTTAAAAAATTTTTAAAGAATTAAGTCCCATAGGGTTCAACGTATCTCACCTTTTCAATCCGGGTACAATCCGAAACTAATTGGGTGATATTATTCATTTACATTCCCATATGTTCCACAGACCATCTCAACAACATACTAAACTTTCATTTTGGTAAAGTCATTTTTACGGCAGTTATCGTGCGGACGGACGGATAGACAGACAGACAGAGTGCACAAAATCATAAACACTTTACAACTATGTTGGAAAACGTTAAAAAAAGAATCCCGCCAAACCGTATCACCCGGGGATTTGAAGTATATCTGTGCCGCATTTTGCCGCTGTCCGAAGCTTTGATTAGTGACTACAGAAGAAACTGATACACAGACAGGCAAACTTCTTTTGTTATCCAAGATTAAATACATTGAGTTATTTCGCTATGTTTTTCCGAAATTGAAGAAATATAAGACATTTTAAACTTTTACCCACAGTTATGTCACATTATTATATTTTTTTGGTAGGTCGGACGGTCTGGGTTTCAACAACATTATTATATTTGTTTTATTGTCCGATGCTGCCTCTGGATAATGTATTCTCAGGTAATACAAGAATGAGTAAGGAGATAACCTAAGATTTATTCATAGCAATAATATTTTTAAGCTGCAACAAGATAAATTAAAAACCTTCAAGCTCTCTAGCAAAGTCCAAACCACAAGCGTCAGTTACAATAAAACAGCGATTAAATGCTCAACTAATTCACTAACAAGACGATAGTATTCTTGAATCACTAACATATTTACAATCCAATGCTTCTCGGTCTCCAAACAATAAACATTATTATACCCTATGTGGGAAGATCTGGGAAAACCTATAGGTAACTAGTAAAATTCTAAATGTATCATCTTTCGAAAATTTTGAAATGGCCTAAATTGGCGATATTTCGCCGAAATCGCCGCCAAGATCAAACGTAACAGCCTTCCCGTAATAGCAATTGGTAACTCTCAAAGCAGTTGTACAGTTAGGAGAGTTTGAAATAATGGAAATTTATATTAGGTAATTGTAATATTATGTATATATTATTTTTTACTACCTTCCCTGCAATACATGGTAATATACAGGATGTCCCAAAAAAGATTGAAACACGCTTTAATTCTTTACCTGTTGGAGATAAGTGGGCAATGTAAATTGCAAAAATGTTGAAAGTAAGGTAAGAATTAAGACTACGTTAATGACATAGTCCTCCCATCCATTTTCAAAAAGTTACACTTTTTAAATTTTTATACGACCCCCTTAGACAAATTGGGTCAATCAGAAAATTTTTATTTTTAATGCAACAAGATCATTAAAAAAAACCGCATATCTGTATCTTTAAAATTGAGCGAGTTATATTTAATTGAAAATTGATCATTGTGAATGGGGACCCTATATCAAATTAGAAATGTAAATTTGTGACATATCGCAAAAAAGATAAAACTTGGATGATAATACATGGGATATATCCAACCGCGTAGTGAGTACCCCTACTTTATATGATCTCTGTCTGTGTAATTCTTTATTTAGATGCATTTGCGAAAAAAAATTTGACACATATTAACATATTTTTGATCTAAACAATTTCCATCGTCAATTCATTTATGATCCCTATTTTCACCGATGAAACAGCCTTTCACATGGTACGGAAAAGTAGTATATGTCAGATTTTTTCCTTCATCATAATTCAGTTGATTTTAAAGATACAGATATGCGATTTTTTAATGATCTTGTTGAATTAAAAATAAAAATTTTCTGATTGACCCAATCAGTCTAAGAGGGTCTTATAAAAATTTAAAAAGTGTAATTTTTTGAAACTGAATGGGAGGACTATTTCATTAACGTAGTCTTATTTCCTACCTTACTTTTAACATTTTTGCAATTTACATTGTCCACTTATCTCCAACAGGTAAAGAATTAAAGCGCGAGTCAATATTTCTGGGACTTCCTGTATAGAGGAAGTATTGGAACCATATCGAAAATAGCAACTTCAGTTTTCAACGGATCTACACGTTTTGGGACCTCTTGAACACGAGAAAACTATTTTTAGCGTAATGTCTGTCTGTCTGTCTGTGCAAAGTATGCATCCACTCTAACTCAAATACTATTAAACAAATTTCTTAAAATATAGTAGGTAAGTCACTTGTGGATGACACCTAGTACTGATTAGAATTTCGTACGATTCGAAATAAAAGAACATGTCTTATTTGCGAAATGGCCCACAAAAATCGTATGTATATATTATAGCTAAAATTATTATTTACCGAATTTCACAAAATTTGGTAGATGAGGCACTTGTAGATTACCCTGGTGCTAATTAGATTCTGGTACAATTCGAAAAAACAGAACCTGCTTTTTTATTCTTTTCTTTTCTTGTAAAATGTCCCGCAAAAATCATGAAAATCTAAAATAAAAGATTACGTATGCTGAAATGCATCAATTAAATGATTGTTTTATACGTAATTTTTGCGATAAAAAGAAGAATAAGATGAACTAACTCTATTACTCTAGCGTTAGCCGTTCTCGAGATATTTGACTTATTCGCATTTTTACTACGCCGCCTTTAAAAATATGTGCAGTTACCAAATGAAAACGAAAATTGATTTAAAAGTACAAATTAAATAAAATTTCAAATAAGTATGGCTGTATCTTTGGGCGATAAAACTTGAGATTTGATGAATTATTAATGAAATACAGATAAAATGGATTTAAGTCTGTAGGTAAAGCCATGTGCTGCCCACATCAGAATTTTTTAAATGTTTCACAATGTTTTATTAATTTTTACGTTCCCATGCAAAAGAATGGGAAAAAGATATGTATATTAATTTGTCTAGTGTCGGGCTTTTTCAAATGAAATCACTCGAGATGTTGCCAAAAACAATTAATGAAAACAATTCGTTAGTAATATGCATAGAATAAAGCAATTGGATAATAGCATCAATATCTTTAATAGCATCAATACCTTTAATAGCATCAATACCTTTACTTAATTGTGCTATGTTGCATTTCGAACAAAGTTTGTTTCACGACTCCTATGAGTAAAAAACTGGAAAATACCGTACTGATTTGAGTCGCTAGTGTAAATAAATACCAATCTGTCGTTCACATTTTACACAATAGGAAAGTGTAGTGCTTAATGTTGCCAAATGTTAGTTAAATGTCATCAAATTGATAAAAATGTCGCCAAATTGATAAAAATGTAGCCAAATTGGTAAAAATGACGGGTACATGTATTTTTGATTATTTTTTAATTATAGTTCCTTAATTATAAATAATAGGTATTTTTAGTAGTTATAGAACATGATACATAACACGTATGGCCAAAAATATATTGAAAGGTTCTCATTTGACACAAGATTTAGTGTTTTCTATATTTTTGATTCTTTTAAAATTAAATTTCCTTTATTATAAGTAGAAGTATTAAGTATTTTTTCCTTGTAGAACAAAGTACAGAATATAAGGAGACAAAAATAAATTGAAAGGTAAAATATGTTTGAACACGTAAGAATATTCTTTAGTGTTCTAATTTGCATTGCACTAAAATTTTTTTACAAAATAATTATTGCAAATAAATTTTATATAATGCAATACGAGCATGTATGTCTCTATAGATATTCATGTATTGGGGTGATATTTATCTTACTCCAACGCCACCTGGATGATTATCTCAAAAAATTTCGTCGTTTGTCTAACATGCAGTTTAAACTCATTTCCCTCACCTTTATGTTCAATTTATAATATGAACACCTTGATTTATCTGTCTATCTATCTAACTCTGGATAACGCTTAGCGAGATTTTGGTGTCGAAATTGGCGGAATATCGTCAACTACGCGAGACATGTTAAATGTCGCCAAATTGACGAATATGTCGCCAAATTGATATAAAAATGTCGCCAAACTGATAAAAATGTCGCCAAACTGATAAAAATGTCGCCAAATTGATAAAAATAACTCCTAATTGATAAAAATTCAATATCTTGGAAAAAATATAGGAATCTACTATAAGAATAACCTATTTCTCTGTCTGTAACGCCTGTCGAAATTCTAGCGACGAATTTTGACGGCATATGGTCAACTTAGCGAGTCATTTTAAATGTTGCTAAATTGACGAAAATGTCTTCAAATTGATAAAATTGACAATATAAAAATGAAAATGGCGACTAATTGATGAAAATTAAATATCTTGGAAATATCATAACAAACGACTATATGAATAACCCATTTCTCCGCCCGTCCGTAACGCCCGACATAAATTTGGCGAGATATTGCAAACTTGGCGACTTTTTCAACTATTGTCGAATTGACGAAAATGTCGCCAAATGGATAAAAATGTCACCAAATTGATGAAAATAACTCTAAATGGGAAGCAATGCTTTGCAAATTTTTAATTCCGCCATATGACGGGCATACCTTCTAGTTGTTTAATAAGCATTCAGTTTATTAGTCCATTTCTCGTAAATATTTAAATATCATGTTCGTATAATGTATCAAGAAATTGGAACAGTAATATTTTATTTTAGTTAAATGGCACTTATATACCCTTGCAAAATATACCATAAATATCGTCTGATGTTTTGAATGCATCAGACAATCTTTGAAGACCCCCCCCCCCCTCCTATTTTCAATGGAAGAACGTGGCGCTTTGCCAGATTGCAAGCATATTTATTTTAAAGCAATTTTACTCTTGCCATTCTTTCGAGAGTGTAATTTATGAGTCTCAGATGAAACACACATGCTTTAAAACCCAATAACATTTATACATTTCAATAATTATGAGTTTAGTAAAGCGTTTTCGAGAAAATGGATATGTGGAAGAATAAGCGAGAACAGTGAAGTGAGGCTTTCTATTTTAACACAAGATTACGATGTGTTCTTGAAACAAACACGAGTTGCAGTTTAAGAACTTTGTGTTTTATTTAAACAAGCCATAATTCACACTTAATTGTCGAAACGGGTGTACTATTTTATTTACAATACGTGTATTATTTTTTAACACTTTACAACATAGTTGAAAAGTGTTTATGACTTTGTTCATTCTGTCTGTCTGTCTGTCCGTTAGCACGATAACTGCCGTAAAAGTGACTTTATCAAAATGAAATTTTAGTATGTTTTTCAGACGGTTTGTGGAACCTATGAGAATATAAATAAATAATATCACCCAATTAGTTTTTTATTGAACCCGGGTTGAAACAATGAAATACATTGAACCCTATGGGACGAAATTTTTCAAACATTTTTTAAGCAAATTTAAAATTCACAAATTGCTTCGAAAATTTTAGGAAATATTCAAATTATCCCATAAAATATATAAAAAAAAATTCAGTAAAATATGTTGGGTAGTTTTTTAATTAAAAATTATTTAATGTAGGGAAAAAACAAATTCATTTAAATTCTGAATTTTGGGATATCCTCCAGAAAGAAAAAAGAGAAATATTATATAATAAATATCTTTCCAAGTGTTTAATCGTTTTGTATATGAGAGAGGTTTCACATTTTAAAATAAATTTGGTAGATAAGCTGGACTTATTGTCAAAGGTGGCGTAGCGAAAACGCGAAAAAACTAGAATATCTCAAGAAAGGCTAGTCCTAGAGTAATGGGGTTTATCTTATTATTTTTGTTGTCAAAAATCACGTATAAAATAGGAATTTAATTAATATAATTGAGCACACGTAGTCTTTTATTTTTATATTTAACGATTTTTCGGGCCATTTCGCGAAAATAGCCCGTTCTTTTTTCCCAAAACGTACTAGAATAACCTACAAGTGATTTATATACCAAATTTTGTTAAATTTGGTATATAAATCACTTGTAGGTTATTGAAATATTATACACCAAATTTTGTTAAATTTGGTCCATTAGTTTTTAGCTAGAGTGGATAAAGGCAATTTCTGCCGGCCATTTCGCAAAGAAGGCAGATTCTTTTATTACTAATCGTACTATAATCTAATGAACATCAGGGTTTCCCACAAAAAACTTACCAAATTTTATGAAATTCGGTCCATTAGTTTTTCAGTTGAGTGGATGCAATATCCTCACAGACACGCAGAAACACACAGAGATACACCCTTACACACACAGACGTCTTGCTAAAAATAGTTTTTTCGTGTTCTAGAAGTCCCAAAACGTGTAGATCCTTCGAAAATTCGAGTTCCGATCTTCGGCACGATTCCAATACTTTGAATACATTCACACACACATACATATATTATCTGTGTATCTAAATTCCGTGCCTACGCAATTACAATAGTTGTGATTTTAAATTATTCCTAAACTTTTATTATTTCTTCAACGAAGCCTAATTTTAACTTATGCAGAATTCAAATATCTCAAGCGATTGTAGGGTGAGTTAAATAAGAATTGCTGAATTTTTTTCACACAAAATTATTTAGCTCTGGAGTCTGGAATGCAAGTTATATGAATGAAATATTCATTGATTTTGCATAGAGAATCAGATGATTTATATTTCGATACAGTTTTAAATATTTAAGTATAATAAATTACTGTAGTACTGTGATAATGTAAAAGATATCACCACTGAATGTATCACATTTTAGAGATTTTTAAATGAAAATGCATTTCAGTTGGAAAGTGTTTCATAATCAATGCTTATGCATGATTGTTCTTTGTTGTTTTATCTTTCTCTCGGATAGCCACAGAAAAATGCGAAAATAAAATGACTCCATAAAAATTTTTCCTACAAAAAATTTTATGAACGAAAAATTGTCCCCATTTACAAAAATTAAGAACCTGGCTCAAAAACAATTAATTGCGTTTTTATAAACAAAAAAACGAAAAAAAACATTATAAATAAAAAATGTAATCCTCGAGTGAAAAAAAGAAAAACCTCGTTTTCTGAAAGTGCAAAAGCATGTTCTATTCTGAGATCAAGAAACCTGGAAGAAAAAATGTGGGTTGTGCAAGAAAAGTGGATTAATCATTTTTCAGTTTTTTCCCAACATCCGCAGAAAAAATGATATTCGAAAAATATTTCGCCAATGATGGGCCTATTTTCGATCTCCCTGGCGACGTATTTGAGTTTCATTTGCCTTTGTTTCTACAAAGCTATTTAATAATTTTTGCTAGGAAAATATTTTTTTTTAACAAGTGAAAAAAAATTGATGTGGGCAGCACATGACTTCTCTTACAGTCTTAAATTAATTTTCTCTTTAATTCTTCAATAATTCATTAAAATGAGTTGTATTGCACAAGATGACGCGCATACTTATATGAAATTACACTGAATTTGTCCTTTTGATTCACTTTTTGTTTTCGTTTGGTAAGTACACTTAATTTTATAGGCGGCGTAACAAAAATGCGAAAAAACTAAAATATCTCGAGAACGGCTAATCTTAGAGTAATAAGGTTGGTCTTATTCTTTTTATCATCAATAATTACGAATAAAACAAGCATTTATTTGATACATTTGAGTATACGCAGTCTTTTATTTTAGATTTTAATGATTTTTGCGGACTATTTGGCTATATTCAGCACCAGGGTAACCTACATTGTACTCTACAGTTTACCAAATTTAGTGAAATTGCGTCAATAAGCTTCTTTAGCTAATGTGAATGCATGCGATTTTTGAGGGCCTTTTCGCAAAAAATTACAGGTTCTTTTAATCCGAATCGTACCAAAATCTAATCAATACCAGGGTAAGCCACAAGCGACTTATTTATCAAATTTTATGAAATTTGGTTAATATGTTTTTGAGTTAGAATGGATACATACATTGCACAGACAAACACACACATAGACATCACGCTAAAAAGAGTTTCTTCGTGTTCTAGAGGTCCCAAAACGTGTAGATCCGTTGAAAACTCGAGTTGCAATATTCGGCATGATTCCAATACTTTCCCTATACTTTACCATGTCTTGCAGGGAAAGTGAAACACTTTATGCAAAGTATTAAGATAAAATCTGATGTGGTCAGCACATGACTTTCCCTGCAGACTCAAATTCATTTTTTCTGTATTTCTTTAAGAATTTATTAAATTGAATTTAATTGCACAAAATAACACTAAATTTGCATTTTTAATTCAAATTCTGCTTTTATTTGGCAATTGGACATTTTGCAAAAGGCGACATAACAAAAATGGGGAAAATTTCAAATATCTCGAGAACGGTTAGTCCTAGAGTGATAGAGTTGCTCTTATTCTTTTCGTCGTCAAAAATTACGTATAATACAAGCATTTAATTGATACATTTGAACATACGTAGTCTTTTTTTTTTTTTTTAGATATTGGCGATTTTTGCGGACCATTTCGTAAAGGTAGGTTGTTTTTTTCCGAATCGTACCAAAATCTAATCAGCACCAGAGTGTCCCACAAGTAACTTATCTACACATATTGTGAAATTTGGTAAATTAGTATTACATGAAATTTTTGCTGGTCATTTCGTAAAAAAAAATGTGGGTTCTTCTTTTTCGAATCGTACCAAATTCTAATCAGCACCAGCGTATCCAACAAGTAACTTATCTACCAAATTTTATGAGATTTGGCCAATTAGTATTTTAGCTAGAGCGGATAAATTAAATTTTTACGGGCCATTTCGCAAAAAAAGGCGCGTTCTGTTTTTACAAATAGTACCCAAAACTAATCAGCACCAGGGTCACATCCAAGTGACTTACCTACCAAATGTTATGAAAATCGGTTCATTATTTTTTAAGTTAGAGTGGATACATACATTGCACAGACAGACACACACACAGACGTCACGCTAAAAATAGTTTTTTTCCTTTTCTAGAGGTCTCGAAACGTGTAGATCCGTCGAAAACTCGAGTTGCGATTTTCGACACGATTCCAATACTTTCCCTATACATTACCATGTATTGCAGGGAAAGTAAAAAATTAGCAACGTATTTAAATCCAAGTAAGATAATAATGCAGCACACAGCTGTTTCGAAGATACGCTGGATCCCCTTCGTCAATGCAATAAAACCAACAAACCCGAAGTCAAAAAGACGAAATGGTCGCAAATATATTGCGTCTTTCGTTGTAGAACAGAGCACCAGACACAAAGCTCCATTATTCACCATCAGTATCATTTTATGATGTTATCATCGTTCTTTGATATTATTTGACTAAGCACTATAGGATTTCTAAATTTTTATTTTACAAGTTTATTTAACCTAAGGGGATTCCTAATGTGACATTTTTGTTCATGTCTGAGTATTGGCAGTTTAGCATAGGTTGGCACAGATCTGGATTGAACTTAGCAATTTAGCAGTTTACAGGGTTGTTTTAGAATATATATTATTCCGGTTCCTTGTGATTCTGTTTCTGTTTAGAGATTAATGAATGCAAGTTAACCTTTAGCTTACGGGTGGGACAGCTTCAATCCCAGACGAAGAACCTCTTAAAAAGACAGGTATTTGACATACCCTATCCCAAACAATTCGAACCCCCCCCCCCCTCCCCTTTGCAGACATGGGGATCGAACTGTTGTTATCTCAGCATTGCGGCAGTAAATTATTCAATTAGTGTCGGCATGCGACAATAATATTGTTACAAATACCCAAAATATATCCTTAGTTGTTTGCCTATCCCCAAGAAAGAACAATATTTTCTGGCAACCATTATCACTTACAAAGGTTGTATTTTCGTGACATTGCCATCAACGTCAGAGATATATCGTCAGTTTGGCGACTTTTAACGAGTTTTGGAAACGCCTTGATTTTTTTTTTTAATTTGGTCAAAAATTTCTCAAGTTACGCCTTGTTTTTCTAGAATTTCCCGCAGAGGGTATATAAGTTGGTCATCGTTCAGGTAAGCGGAGTTAGCATGATACGAATAAAAGTGAATTGTCAATATGTCAGTCTCTTGAGAATGTAATATTTTATTTAGAGTATGAGCTAAGTATTTAATGGCTGTTTTATTGTTGTCGGCAGTTGTGACTTTGTAAGAAAACTCGAGAGTCTATAGCTATAACCAGTATTTCTTTCAGGACTTTTTGACCGGGGGAGGGGGCGAATACCATTTTAGGGGGGCAAGGGTTCTATTTGCCCTATATAAATATATCTAAATAGCTGTGTCATATAAATAAACTAAACATAAAATGTCTCAGGGGGGGCGGGGCGAATACTCGTCTCCAGGGGGCTTCGTCCTACCCCCGGAGGTATGGCTGAAAGAAACACTGGCTATCTGGCTATTACTTGTTCCTGTTTACACTTATTTCTGTTTTCAGTAAAGCGTTAGTTATCCAAAAATTCGGACTCATTGTTGTATACTGAGAATACAACCACGATTGCAGAGGATATGTAGTACCAATGTATTTTAATAATATAAAATGTTGGTGTTAGAAAAATTAAAACCCAATTTTCTATGAAAATTTCGATTTTGAGACTTATCGGTGAAACAATACTTTCTCTATACAGTGGAATAATAAATAAAAATTGAAACTAATAACTCTGCCGAGAAAAATTAAAATTGTTTCTTGAAAGTGCAAAATTATGTCTTTCTAGTGTAACAGCTACCAGCAAAAATATGTGGGTTGCCCACGAAAAAATATTAATGATTTCTCAGTTCTTTTCTCCCTGTAACAGCAACAAAAATAGTCTATTTGCGAAATATATTTCACCTAAAACAATGTTTCCTACTTGAGGCGCAGTAGAACCTCGTCGATAATACATTATCTGAGTTTTATTTGCGTTTATTGTTGCTTGTGAAGCGCCTTTTTTTTTCTTCAGAGAGTATATTTTTTGTATGTGTTAGGATATGTTTCATAAGTTCTCTCTCACGCGATGATATATATTTTTCAAGCAACGCATGACCATAAGACTGACATTTTATCTACGCATCTATCTTGTTTATTTTTTGCTGACGGTAATTTTTTCCCAAAATAAGCTTTCTTTTGTTTGTAGTAAATACTTGGTGGAATGCTCGCAATGTACACCTCGAAGATAAAAGCTTGCAATTCAGTCCCAGAGTAGATCAATGGTAGAGCGCCGACTGGCCAGTACAAAGATCCAAGGTTCGATTCCTGGTTGGGATAGCATGGTTCTTTACGATGGAGGGAACCAATCAACCCTGTAGGTTAGTGCAAAGATGTCTGAGGTCTGAAAGTGACCATAGAACGGTGGCCATAGATTCAGTGGAACCTGGTCTGGTATATTAAGCGCCGTTTCGGAGGTTCAGAAAACTGACCTGCAGGATAAAAATAACAGCAGGAGGCTAACCTGAGGTAAAAATAGAAGGGAGTGAACAGTGATTGTCAGTTACACTTTAATCTGATATAAGAGGATGGAGAATGCAGAGTCCATTTCAAAGATAAGAGCTTGCAATTTCGTCCCAGTAGATCAAATGTAGAATGTCGACTGGCCAATGAAGATCCACGGTCCGATTCATGGTGGGAGCAGCAAGGTTCTTCACGATAGTGCAGGAGCCAACGGCCCTACCATGCTGAAAACACCGGTTCTCGTTAGATCACCGAAGTCAAGCAGCATCGGGCGCGGTTAGTACTTGGGTGGGTGACCACCTGGGAACACCGCGTGCTGTTGGCAAAATTTGGGCGCGGTAGCCCGGTGGTTTGCGCGCTGGATTTGCACGCTGCCACAACAGCCGCCGTGTTCATGGGGAGTACGATCACGTTGAACATGTGGGTCCGTAAGCCCTTCCGAGAGGTTGGTAGTAAGGAAGGAGGGAACGGTCCCTGTGGATGCCTCCCCCAATGGGTTCCGGTCTAAATTGGGTGACACTTCCCGGCCGTACAAACAGTTACCTTACACCCTTCTGGTAGGTCGGACGGTCTGGGTCTCAACAACAATAACAGTGCAGGAACAAATCAACCTTGTCGGTTGGTGCGAAGATGTTGCACAGATGGTGCACAGATTCTGTGGAATCTGGTCTTCGGGAGATCAAATACCACTCAGGAAGCTAACCTGGAAGATAAAATAGCAACAGGAAACTAACCTGATTAAAGAATACCATGAGGTGGTCCGTCAGTTGCACGTCATCTGATATTAGAGGTAGTGAATACAAATTCCACTTTGAACTTGCAATTCCCGGTTTGATTCCCGCTAGGGACAGCAAGGTTCATTGCATGGTCCCAACAACGGTGAGTTAGCAATTTTCTAGACCTTACACTTGAATTTTAGTGTACCTTTTGACGTTACTGTATTTTCTGTATCAATCGTTGTGGTGAATATATATATATAATATACAGAGAAAGATGCTTGGGAATAATGTCATAAAAAAGTACTTTTACGTTAATTTGTAACTTATTGTGTTACTTTTATTTTCGTTTACTTTTAATTTAATTCTTGACTCTTGCTTTCTCAAAAATGCAACGAAAATTCTGTTATGTTAAAAAGTTATTTTTTACGTGTTTTTCCCAAGGAGAAAACATTGTGGACTTAAAACGAACATGAATCATAGATAAACCTTAGGGAATACAATTGTTGCTGAAATGTAATAAAATTGTTTGAAGTTTTGTTTAACATTGATTCGATTTGCGTTGTAATTGGTCAAAAACATTGTTTTGTGGAACTTCCATTTGTAATCATGAATTGCAAAAGAAACGTCTTAATATAATTTAGTAATTATTATCGGTTACATTCTTGTGGTATAAATTTTAACTTACTTAGTTACAATTTGTCTAGAGAGTAACTTTTAATTCACTGAATGTTGTTGTCGGTAACTTTCCCAAATATATATATATATATATATATATATATATATATATATATTGAAAGATTTTAATCGAAAATTATGCAGAAACTACTGTATGTACAAAAAAAACCCATCTCTAGCATATCTGCTACAAATGAGTAACTATAGACCAAGAATAAGGATAAAGATAGAAGGCAACATATCACTACAATGGAAAGGGGGATGAGAAGAATATTAGGATACAAAAATCACTATTAAAAGTATATAAATATAAATAAAAATGAAAAAGAAAACACGGCAAAAATGAGAAAAGGCAATAATAATCAAGTCAAGATAAGAGATTAAGAATAGAGAACAATCAATTGAAACTACACAAAAAATGGCGGTTAGTTCGAAATTGCATTCTCATCAGGACAGCCATATAATTCGAATTAAAACCGATAGAATAGCCAGTTTCTGACAATGACGATAGTATTTAACTATAGACACCATTGGAACTGTCTACTGGCTAGTGGAAGGAGAAAAATAAATCAATTGAATTACAAATCAGAAAAATAATTCCTCCTCGAACAGAAATATGAACTCACAAGCATTGCTACCACGTGTAAGTAGAACAAGCGACTGAGCATTTCACCTCACTTCGTCAATGCGAGTGGGCACCGGAATGAATACATTTGAACGATACATAATATGTATGGAGACTTTCAAAAATAGTAATCAGTATAGGACTCAGGACAAGTGGAAAATAGTCATTCGAAAATAGTAAACAGTATTAGACTTAGGCCAAGTGGTAAGTTAGGTGATAGGAATAGATGAATTCTCAAAAATGAGTTATCCAATATATATATATATATGTATATATATATATATATATATATATATATATATATATATATATATATATATATATATAGCTTTTCCACGTGCAAGCTTTAATGTTTGGTATTTTTTGTTTACCTATTTTAGATTACACACCATTGATATTTGTTGATTATCTTTAGCTTGTTGACCAGTAACATGCATTTAAATTTCCTCATTATGGTTCAATTTCTATTTTTTACTTCTTTGTATCTTGTAGGCAAATTTTAAGTTAGTGTATTATGAGTTACAACTTCTATTCTATCGTTGGATTTTCATTTTATATATATATATATATATGAAAGCAGATTATTATGCAGATATATATAAATATATATATATATATATATATATATATATATATAATCTCCAATCGTCGGTTATTATGCATAATTACCAATCAATTTGGCAAATTTCTTAAATTTATTCCATATACTGCGAATTAATCACTCCGTTCCAACTGAGTCATGACTCTTTTTAATGACTCTATAGAAACTTCTAAAAATCTCTCATATCTCGTAGAATATTCGTCATTTTAAGGTATTTCTTGAACGTTCGAAAAGTCGTTAAATACAGCTAAATTGTCGATAAATTACCAAATCTGGCAACCCCCTCCGAACTTCAATGAATGGCAACTATAGATTCGAGCCATAAAAAAGGTTGCTTGGATGGATGCCTGGATTTTTCATCTGGTTTTCAAAGGAGACTGACTCCGTTGAAGAGGTCATTTTACACGTTCGCAATATTCAGCAATGTTTATCAAACTTACCAAATTCATTTGGGAATTACACATAATCGCCGGTAAAAATCAGAAATTCTGGCATGTTTATCAAATTTGCCAACTTGGGAAAAACTAGCCAAAATCGCTTGGAGTACTGTGCAAAATCACCGGCAAAAGGGATAAATTAAGTGAAATTTCTCGAACTTGCCAAAATGATTGGTGATTATGCATAATAACCGGCGATTATGCATAATCTCCGATTAATATATTTTACCGTTATACACACACTCGCACACACACACACACACACACACATATATATATATATGTGTGTGTGTGTGTGCGTGTGTGGAGGCTGTGCCAGTGAGTTAATATTTCTGTTTTTTATATTTCTGGTTTATAATTCACTTGGTTTTTAACACTTTACAACAAAGTTGAAAAGTGTTTATGACTTTGTTCATTCTGTCTGTCTGTCTGTCTGTCTGTCTGTCCGTTAGCACGATAACTGCCGTAAAAATGAGTTTATCAAAATGAAATTTTAGTATGTTGTTCAGACGGTCTGTAGGACCTATGGGAATATAAATAAATAATATCACCCAATTAGTTTTTTATTGAACCCGGGTTGAAAAAATGAAATACATTGAACCCTATGGGACCTAATTTTTCAAACATTTTTTAAGTAAATTTAAAATTCACGAATTGCTTCGAAATTTTTAGGAAACATTCACATTATCCCATAGAATATATAAAAAAAAATTCAGTAAAATATGTTAAGTAGTTTTTTAATTAAAAAAAATTATTTAATATAGGGAAAAAAACAAATTCAATTAAATTCTGACTTTGGGATATCTTCCAGAAAGAAAAGAGAGAGATATTATATTATAAATATCTCTCCATTTGTTTAAACGTTTTGCATATGGGAGTGGCTTCATATTTTAAAATAAATTTGGTAGATAACAATTTTTCATTTTTTTAAAATTTTATATAACTCTTCATGATAAATTTAATTGATGGCATTTTAAATGCACTTTCCTACGTCCTAGAGAGTTAAAATTTGGTACACAGCTTAAATTTGTTGAACATTTTATTCGACAAAAATTTGATGGATCTTTAAATATAGATCATACATTTATTTCTAAATGGCCTGAAAATAATCCCCGTTCACTTCTATAAATCATTGGTGTAATATTGTTAAAAATTCTGATGTGGACAGCACATGTCTTTCTCTGCAGACTCATATTCGTTCTCTTTATTTATTCAATGATAATTTGAGTTTATCTGCACAACATAAGTATTTTAAATGACATTGAATTTACACGTTAAACTTAAATTTGGTTCTCATTTGATAGCTGGACTTATTGTCAAAGGTGGCGTAGCGAAAACGCGAAAAAACTAGAATATCTCAAGAACGGCTAGTCCTAGAGTAATGGGGTTAGTCTTATTCTTTTTGTTGTCAAAAATCACATATAAAATAGGAATTTAATTGATATAATTGAGCACACGTAGTCTTTTATTTTTATATATAACGATTTTTGCTGGCCATTTCGCAAAAATAGCACGTTCCTTTTTCCCGAATCGTAGTAGAATAACCTACAAATGATTTATATACAAAATTTTGTTAAATTTGGTATATAAATCACTTGTAGGTTATTGAAATATTATACTCCAAATTTTGTTAAATTTGGTTCATTAGTTTTTAGCTAGAGTGGATAAAGGCAATTTCTGCGGCCATTTCGCAAAGAAGGCAGATTCTTTTATTACGAATCGTACTATAATCAAATGAACATCAGGATTTCCCACAAAAAACATACCTACCAAATTGTATGAAATTCGGTCCATTAGTTTTTCAATTAGAGTGGATGTAATATCCACACAGACACACAGAAACATACACAGATACACCCTTACACACACAGACGTCTTCCTAAAAGTAGTTTTTTCGTGTTCTAGAAGTCCCAAAACGTGTAGATACTTTGAAAATTCGAGTTTCGATCTTCGGCACGATTCCAATACTTTGAGTACATACACATACACATATATATTATCTGTGTATCTAAATTCCGTGCCTATGCAATTACAATAGTTGTGATTTTAAATGATCCCTAAACTTTTATTATTTCTTCAAGGAAGCCTAATTTTAACATATGCAGAATGCAAATATCTCAAGCGATTGTAAGATGAATTACATAAGAATTGCTGAATTTTTTTCACACAAAATTATTTAGCTCTGGAGTCTGGAATACAAGTTATATGAATGAAATATTCATTGATTTGCATAAAGAATCAGATGATTTATATTTCGATACAGTTTTAAATATTTAAGTATAATAAATTACTGTAGTACTGTGATAATGTAAAAGATATTACCACTGAATGAATCACATTTTAGAAATTTTTAAATGAAATTACATTTCAGTTGGAAAGTGTTTCATAATCAATGCTTATGCATGATTGATCTTTCTTGTTATTATTTGTCCTTTCACTAGCCAGTAGATAGTCCCAATGGTGTCCATAGTCAAATACTATCGCCATTGTCAGAAACTGACTATTCTCTGTGTTTTAATTCGAATTGTATGGCTGTCCTGATGAGAATGCAATTTCGAACTAACAGCCATTTTTTGTGTAGTTTCAATTGATTGTTCTCAATGTCTTGATCTTTAATCTTGAGCTAATTATTATGGCCTTTTCTCATTTTTGCCGTGTTTGCTTTTTTATTTTATATATATATATATATATATATATATTTATAGATATACTTTTTTAATTAGGATTTTTGTATACTAATATTCCCCTCACACCCTTTCCATTATAGTGATAAGTTACCTTCTATTTTTATCCTTAGTCTTGTTCTATAGTTACTTATTTGTGACGGATATGCTAGAGATGATTTTTATTGTACTTACCATAGATTATGCACAGTTATCGATTAAAAAATTTCAATTTATATATATATATATATATATATATATATATATATATATATATATAGCATGATTTTTAGAGCGTTTGCAATTGCTATACTCGAGATATCGCAGATGTTCAATCTAAATGAGTAAAAAATACACTCACTATTTTCAAATGTGTTACTACATTTAACCAAAAGTAATTGGGCACCACTGTTTAGAAGTTATCATTAACTGTTTCCCTAAATCACGTAAATATTGATTTTCATATGAAGAGTTATATCTCTGAAACAAATTGGAATAAATCAAATGGTATTTTGTACGATGCTTCCAATTGTCAGAGACCTATAAGTTTTTGAAGACTTACAACTAAGAATAGGATTTAAATTTTTTTTAGCATTTCTTTAGTCAAAAAATCGAAAAAAAATAAGATAAATACGTTAAAATGTTTATCAAACATAGACATTTGATATGCATTTTTTATTTAGAAGCGAATAATGCAATTACAGAAAGATTGCACGTGCTTTTCTTGAGATTTTGTACCTTTTTTTCACCCAAAATTAAAACGAAAATCATAAAAAAATGGAAATCATATATTTTCATTACTATCCAATGAGTGAATATTTGTAAGAACTTGTAACTAGACATAAAGGGATATCATTGTCTATTAATTATGAACCGTTCTCAAGATATTAGAGATTTTACCTTTACACAAGAAAAGCGATATCTCTGAATGTAATTAAGTAAACTATATGAAATTTGGTATGTTTATTTTAATCGCTAAAATCATTAAACTTTATTCATCTTTATAGCGCGATCTAACTATAAGAATGCTCTATCTTGTATTATTGCTTTCAGACAATAACAAAATTCGTTAATATGTCGGGAAAGTATTGTTTCATAAACGTCCGATTCCTTCTATAACTCATAAAACAAGTATTTCCATGAAAAACATATAGAACAAATTCACCGTTGAAATGGTTCCTTTTGTTTCACTGTGGGGGTAGAAATTTCATTTTCAACGCTTTTCGGGTTACCAGAAACAGAAAACTTCAACAGATTATACTTATACATCAAATCATGATACTTTTTTTTTGTTTTGTTTCCTACGTAAACAGCAAAAGCAGAGAGTAGTTTAATGTTTTTTCTTCATAGTGAAACATTTAAAATTGAAAATACTTTATACTTCTGCTTTCAGTTTTATCGCCTGCGATACAAATACCATTTCAACCAAAAGAGATTATATTTGGAAACGAATTACATTATGTTACTGTTCTAACAGATAAAAATATTTAAGAGATGGATGTTTCATTTTTTTTTGTATTTACATTTTTTTCTTGAATTTATATTCTATTTTGAAAGGCTGGGTAGCGGAGCACGTTAAATCTGTGGGTCCGAAAGTCCTTTCGAGAGGTTGATGCCGAGGAAAGGAAGGTGCAGTTCCTGTGGATATCTCTCCAACAGAGTTACGCTAAAGAATAAGTGATGTGAGTGCTTAATGTGATCCTCCTCCTATGGTGCGCTGGGATAACGTTGTATGACGGTGACTAAATGGTTAAAGAATCAGTCGTGGTATAGGCGAATAATTAAATATTAAGTGCCTGTCTATTGAGGGAAAATATTCTATTATAAACCATTTAAATCTTTCGCTTATACAATAGTTCAATTTCATTTTTATATTTGTTTCTTTATAACAGTTCAATGCAGACAGTAGCCGAAATTTCTTGCGACATGAGTTATATTGTAATGTTATTACAAAACTAGTAGTTAAGCCTGTCAAAGACAGGGATACTATTACCCTTAAAAAATTATGTTTTAATTTTTTCTTTTAATAATAAGTTTTATTTTGTTTAACAATTTTTGGCGTTTAACATATCTCAAAAGTTTTTCATTTAGGAGATACATTTAGTGACAAATTTGGCAGAACATTGCCTATTTGACAGTATTTATCTCGGGAAATTAAATTTTATTTCTTTGGTAATACCCGTCGGTTCGTGGGAGCAAGAAGAAACGTAAGGTCTGCGGATGAGATGGTTGAAGGCCCAGACCCCACAGCCAACCCTAGGGCTTACGGCAATTAAACGTGTGGCCGGGCGGATGAGATGGTATATTTTACGTGACTTTCTGTTCATCCTTAAGACGAGCTTAAAAACTAGTTTAAACTTTTGTGTAATAAGAAATCGTGAAAAGGAAATAAATGTTTCATTTTCTCGTTATTGGAAAGTGAGATTGGCCTCAAGAAAGGCTCCTAAAATTGCACAAGTAGCAAATTGTCTTGCTGCCAATATAGTTTGGCTGTAGTTTCTAAAATTTTATGCCTGCTATGTTAAGGCTATTTGTTTTAGAGGCCCTCCCGATACAGCACTTGTAATTGCGAAATGCTCTACCGCACGTTACGCCGAAACCTATTTCGATAATTCTTTGGTGGTAATTAAATCTTATTAAGATCGTGGCTAAGCACTAATTTTGAATTTCGAACCCATTGAAAAGTCAAGATTTACTAAAACTGCTCCATTGTTAACTAAATGGGAAATTTTTCTTTGTATTTGGGAATGCACAAACAACCAATAGAAAGCAAGTTGTTTGTTTACCACCATGTCATATTTTGACATTGTTACTTTCAATACAATTTCCTGACACTAATTACACCTAACTTTCCGTTCCTGTAAGTGCAAGTATGTTAAGAGTTAGTCACAGATTTCAAAATTAGCAGGTATCCAGAGGTTCACAGAATTGCAGCACATAGCAAGCTGTCTTGTTGTCATTGCAGGTATCAGCTATTCTGTGTTTTCAGGGAATTATTGGTACGCGAAACTTTCTGAGTTTAGAACCACTAGTCGAGGAGGTAAAATCCAGTGCATAGTGGCACCAGGACTGCCTACAACTCCCCTTAAGTAGACTTGGAAATGAGCAGTTTTGTATATCCAGTTATTTTGACTATGAAAGTGAAATTTCATATCCTGAGTTTGAGCTTCTGATTGGACACTATAGAGAAATTTTATACGATTTGTTTTGATCATATTCAAGGTAGATTAATTTATTATTAATCTATCTTAAACATGATGAACTTTTCTGGAGAAAGTTAGCCGATGTGTCGAGCGTTAACAAAGCAATTTAGCGATCTGTTGCGAGCGTTAATAAAGCAATTTAGCGATCTGTTGCGAGCGTTAACAAAACAATTTAGCGATCTGTTGCGAGCGTTAACAGAGCAATTTAGCGATCTGTTGCGAGCGTTAACAAAGCAATTTAGCGATCTGTTGCGAGCGTTAACAAAGCAATTTAGCGATCTGTTGCGAGCGTTAACAACACAATTTAGCTATCTGTTGCAAGCGTTAACAAAGCAATTTAGCGATCTGTTGCGAGCGTTAATAAAGCAATTTAGCGATCTGTTGCGAGCGTTAACAAAGCAATTTAGCAATTTGTTGCCAGCTTTAACAAGTTCTTGGGACTGAGGCCCAGATACCTTTTGCCCCAATTGTTCTTTTGTTATATTGTTTAAATGTTCTTTTGTTTTACAGATTAATAATCCTAAGTTGAAATATTTCGGGTTTTCCAAAACTCAATTGCATAAATATTACTCATGGAATTATGATACATGTTCTACATTAACATCGAAACCATACTTAATTCAATTTATCCGCATTACCACTATTTCTTTCAAAGAAAAACACTTAAAGATATGGAAATATTTTCTTACTTGTGTTTTTGCTCTTTTTTCCCCGCCTGCTATGCAAATATTATTTCACTTAAAGCTATTATCGTTGGCAACTAATAGATGCATATTAATGTCGTTGAAGGATAAAAAAAAAATATTTAGATGTGAAATTTTTCTTATTTTTCTGAATTTTTTTTTTTCATTTGTAATTAAGTCAGAGGCTAAATTCTCAACTTTTATACGATCTTTCAAGCATTTATAAATTTTAAAAATTATCTTTGGTCCGGAAAATTCTGACATTCGACATTCAAAATGTAATACTGCTTTAATTTGTTCATTAAATTCAGTATAGGAAAAATTTTGTCTTCCAGAATTTTTTTTATTCGATATTTTTATAAAATATAAAATACCTGTTTTTAAACGCGTTTATGTTTTGTATGGGCGTATGAAAACATAACTCTCGAGTACGAATGTACATGTAACAATAAAATTTTATAATAAAACTATGTCAAAAAATAAAACCAAGAACAGCATTCCTAATGCTCATGATTATAATAAATTCTATTAGAAATTTAATATCTTGATAATATTTTTCTTTATGGGAAAACAAAGATATTTCAGGAATTATTGATAATCTCAGTTCTTAAAATGGTAGAATTGGTAGTTCGTTATTTTCGACATTTTATTTCTAACATAAAAATGTATGTTTTGAAGCATAACAAAACTTGTTTGAAAATGGAAGTTTCTGTAAAAAGAGCTTTTAGTACTTGATGCTGACAGAATATTCTATCTATAGTCTATTACGAATTAACTGGTGGATATAAACGTAAGAATTGTGAATTGTACAGTAAATTGTCACAAAATATGTAATACGAATCTATCTGAAAAGTGCGAAGCTGTATTTACGCACTAACCTTATATATTTCGAGCCAACTTTTCAAATTAAGGTAAAGTATATAGCAGGAATTTACGTCACAATTAAAAGACGCAATTAAGCACACCATTAAATTTCAATGCAGCATACAGATATTTCAATATACGCTGCATTTTTTTCGTCAACATGGCCATTTGGTATCTTCAGTGTATGGTCTTCTCTTTGTCTTGTTGAGATTTATTTTATCCCGTTAGAACTTTATCTTGTTGGGACACTTTTGTTATATTTTATGTGACTTTTATTTCTGTGTTTGTTCTCTGCTATCAGAATCTTTGGACTGTTTTCTGATTGGTGGACTCTCAATCTTTATAGTCTCTATATCCACAAAAATTTGTCCCAACGTTCGTCCCGTAACATAGTCGTCATTCTGACATAGCAGTCTTAAGTCATATGTACATTTCCCGTTCTTATATTTATGCCCAAATCTTCTTTGTTATACCGGGGCTTATTTTATTATTATATCTTTGGTGCTGCTGAAAGAGATCCAAAGTATTCTTAAAACAGCTGCATGCTGCGTTACAAGATAATTTGTTTTATTACGCTACATATTTTTTTTCTTAAGAGATTTATTTTTTAAAAACGTACTATTAGCTGCATAATATGAAAAAAAAAGATAACAATAAATTTAGTTGTAAAGAACCTTCACTTTCAGACATCAGACATCTTTGCCCTAATATACAGGGTTGATTTGTTCGGGTGCATTGTAAAAAGTCTTGCTACCTACCGGTAATCGAACCCTGGATCTCTTAACTGACCAGCCGACGCTCTACCGTTGAGCTATTGGGATGAAATTGCACACTCTTATTGTCGAAATGGACTCTGCATTCTCCACTCTCTAATATCAGATTGGCGTGCAACTAACAATCTGATTTGCCATCACCTGCTACATTTTACCTCAGGTTAACCTCCTAATACTGCTACTTTTACCTCAGGTTAACCTCCTGATTCTGCTACTTTTACCTCAGGTTAACCTCCTGATACTGCTACTTTTACCTCAGGTTAACCTCCTGATACTGCTATTTTTACCTCAAGTTAACTTCCTGATACTGCTACTTTTACCTCAGGTTAACATCTTGATACTACTATTTTTACCCAGGTTAATCTTGCGTGGTCATTATCCCCCTAATTTGAAATCAGCGCTTCATATCCCAGAGTCCACTGAATCCGTACTAGTCATACTACGGTCACTTTCAGACATCAGACTTATTTACGCTAACCTACAGGGTTGATTTGTTGGGGCGCCATTGTAAAGAGCCTTGCTGCCCCAACCGGGAATCGAACCCTGGATCTCTGAACTGGCCAACCGACGCTCTACCGTTGAGCAACTTGGACGAAATTGCACGCTCTAATTGTCGAAATGGACTCTGCATAGTTTTACTAAGAACAGACAAACGTGAATTATTTCAAACGTAAAATAAGTCAAATTTAACGATAATTTCCATATTATACCTTCCACTCCGCACTAAATTCACAATATACTGGACCATGTATAATCGGACGACTTTATTCTTAAATCTCCATTTATGTATTTTTACTTTACATCCCTTTAACAACTAATAGCCAAAATGTGTTTGTTAATGTAGCATATAAATTCAAAGTATTCTCAATCAAATGCATTCTTTGTTTTTAATTATTGAAATAATAATTAAAGAAATAAATAATTAATTGCGTTTTCCCAATTCCTTTAGATTTTTCTGCCGATTTTGAATCCCGGAAAGCACTGAAGATTTAAAGGGCTGACATTTTCGGTCGTCATTGATGACTCGAAATGTTAGAAGTTTCTAATCCTTTTTCATTTTTTTTTTTTTTTTGCAAGATAATCCCTTGGTAGTTGAATACTATATTTGAATTTACGTTTTGGGGTGATTGTGTCTCTATCGTTTGATTCTACATGAAGTTTTATAAGTTGGAAATTTTATTCTGGTGTACAGGGGTTTGAAAGGTTAATGTAACACTATAAATGATTTCAAGACAGGCTTGGCTTTTCTTTTTTTTAAGGACCATATTGAAATTTTAAATATTAGTGTGGGACACGCCAAATAAAATACGATTTATTGGTAAACGCAATTTATAGAACGATTATAAACAACATAAAAGTTAGCCAATGTAAAACAATTATTCACTAATAAAATAAAACAACCAAGTGCAACTATTTAATGTATATCATCATTTCCTTAGCGCAAAGTGTAAATAGTTTAAAATTTTAAACTGATACAAAATCAGCCATTCTTGATTGTAGGGGGGGGGGGTTGTTGTTGTTGAGACCCAGACCGTCCGACCTACCAGAAAGGTGTAAGGTAACTGTATGGACGGCCGGGAAGTGCCACCCAATTTAGACCGGAACCCAGTGGGGGTGGCATCCACAGGGACCGTACCCTCCTTCCCCTACCACCAACCTCTCGGAAGGACTTACGGACCCACATGTTTAACGTGATCGTACTCCGCATGAACACGGCGGCATTTGTGGCAGCGTGCAAATCTAGCGCGCAAACCACGGGGATACCGCACCCGAGATGGCCAACAGCACGCGGCGTTCCGAGGTGGTCACCCACCAAGTACTAACCGCGTCCGATGCTGCTTCACTTCGGTGATCTAACGAGAACCGGTGTTTTCAGCACGGTACGGCCGTTGGCCCTAGGGGGGGGGGGGTAAAAAGTTTCATTACAGAAAATATTTGTCTGGGCCTCTATCGCTAAAATAATGAAAGCTCTATAAATTAACGAAATAAAAGAATAAATATGTTAATCTAAAAGGGCCATAAATTAATTATCTCTATATTTTTATACCTAATAAGTCCAGAAACGTAGTCTTCAAAATGCTAATGTTTAATTCTAGAATAGTTCTATATAAATTAACTAGTGTGTGACTCTTATACCAGAATCTCTTTTTAAGTCACTTGCTATTCTTTTTATTTATTTATTTATTTATTTATTTTGCAAATTTTGCAAAAAACAAAACAAAAGAACTGGAAAATCTGAATTGTTGGTCTATAATCTATATGATCACAATTATAGCATGTGTTACTCTTCATTTTAAAGGTCTTGAAGAAATATTTCGATTCATACTAAGTAACTTCCCTCCGAGGGGGGGGGGCTAAAGATTTCGCGAACACAAAAATTGTATTTCGGCTTTTTTTTCACTACAATGATAAAAATCTGATGTGGGCAGCACAAGACTTTCCTTGCAGATTTAAATCCACGATCTCTTTATCTTAATTCAATTTAATTCACTTTTAATTCAATTTTCGTTCTCATTTGGTAACTGGACTAATTTTCAAAGGTGGCGTTGAGAAAATACGAAAAAACTAAAATATATCTCGAAAGCGGCTAGTCCTAGTGTAATGGGGTTGGTCTTATTATTTTCTTCGTTAAAAATTACGTATTAAACAAGCATTTAATGGATATATTTGAGCATACGTAGTTTTTTTATTTTAGATTTTGGCGATTTTTGTGGAGCCATATTGCAAAAAAAGGCGGGTTCTTTTATCTCGAATCGTACCCTAAACTAATCAGCACCAGATTCGCCCCCAAGTGACTTGCCTACCAAATTTTATGAAATTCCGTCGATTAGTTTTTTAGTTAGAGTGGATACAAAATCTGTACAGACAGACAGACACACACGCAGACGTCACGCTAAAAATAGTTTTTTCATATTCTAGAGGTCTCGAAACGTGTAAATCCGTCGAAATCTCGAGTTGCGATTTTCGGCATGATTCCAATACTTTCCCTATACATTACCATGTATTGCAGGGAAAGTAAAAATTGTCCGTAAGTGTTTTGTGATCATTGAGTCATAAATGACCCCTTTTATAATGCATAATTATGCCGAATTTTGTCCTATGCTGCCGTATTAAGAAAATATAAAATTTCGAAGTTTTCTTTTGAATTTCAAAAATTCTATTGACCAATATAAAAAAACGCCGATTTTTCGTTAACAAAGCCGAATTAAAAGTTTCGTAAAAATCCGTTAATATTTGTGGCAGCGCCATCGTGTGCATAGCAAATCGACCACAGCCAAACAGACAGACGAATGACACTCTGAAATTCGTCAAAACGTGTCCAGGTTGTCCAAAAATATATATTGCCATTAAAATCTCGTAATCGAAAATTTTTGTGAAAAGAATAATTTACCTACACCATATTAATTCAATAGTATGAAAAATGATAAAATTGTAAGTTATGTTTCGTTCTGTCTGTTTATCTCTGTACTTAAGAACTCTCATCTTTCCTTTCTGTGTAAATTATTATAAAATTTCAAAAAGAAGACTCCAATTTTTAAAAGTTTACCACCAATTGTGGATTTTAACTTTCTTTACATTATACATAATGTATGAAGAACGGATATACTGCTATTATTTAATATAAAAATTTCAAGTAACAAATACATAAATTATAGTTTATATAAAAAAAAAATCTAAACAACCATTACTTTCACCGTAAATAGAAGCCATCGTTCTTTCTTAATTACCTCATCGACCTACACCTTACGTTCTAAATTGATAAGAATTAGTTAAAAGCATTTGAGAACGAATTGAAGTTTACATCTCCATTAAAGAATTTCATTTTAGATCCGCGTAAGTCCCCCAAATTGCTAAAATGTGTTTCTCCAGTGTACAAATAAACTTTCAAGTCTCCTAAATCTTTTAATTATTCGAATAGTTTAATGACTAACTTCTTAGATTCGTCTGTCGATTAGGTATCCCGAGTTCGCCGAAGTTTTAAATGGCTGCCGTTTTCGTTCTTAAGTGGAATTCATTGTCGGTAGTGACTACTCGGATTGTTGGAAAGAAATGTGTCCAATTCCCGTCCTTTATTTACGATGCGCTAGCATTAGTCGTAAGTATCTTATAGGACTTTATACTCTTATAGAGATTTTAGTTTTACCGTCTGCTTTTCTGTTGAATTTTTAGTTCCTAGGAATTGGGATTTTTACTCTTAATATTAAATTATAGTTTTGAATTAAGAAATTTATTTTTTATTTGTGGAGGAATTTTATTGTTAACTTTCTCCGAAAATCGTCTGCCGTCTTGTAGCATCGTTTTTTTAATAAAATTTTTATTTACATTACCACTTAGCCATCCGTAAAATTTTAAAACATAACATTTTATCTAAGTATTCGATTTGTTTTTACTTCTTCTATATACATACAGAGTCGAATCACGTTATTGTGACCACCTCCTACTTTTGACACCAACTGCGCGTGGGCAATGAAAGAAGGCACGTGTTGTGAGCTAGCGTGGTGGGTATATAAGGTGTGGTTTAGGCATTCTGAAAACATATCGCTCCTTGTTGTCATGGCTAAAAGGATCGATTTAACAGATTTGGAAAAATGAAAGTTTATCGGGTCAACGGTCGCTGTTTCGGTATTTCCGAAACAGCGAAGTTTGTGAACTGTTCGCATATGTCGTGGCTAAAATGTATCGTTAATGAAGGCACCATTGTGAATAGGCGACTTGAAAACCGAGGAGCACCAAACGCCACTAATGTGAGAGGTGAATGTCGGCTCCAAAGGTTCGTGAGAGCCAATCGGTGAGTTACAGTGGTGTAACTTACTGGCCGAATGAACCAGGGTTCTACCGAAAGTGTGTCCCAAACGACAATTTGGCAAACCCTGTTGCATATGAACTTCCAAAGCAAACGGATGGTCACTGCACCTATGCAGACGAAGGTGCATCGGCAGAAAAAGCTTATATTTGCACGTCAGTATCGGATTTGTGCCTCCCCTGATTAGCAAAAGATTGCCTTCTTCAATGAGTCACGTTTTCTGCTTCATCGAACGGATGGACGTTGGCGTATAAGGCGCGAAAGATCGGAAAACAAACACTCATCAACCATTGCTGGAAGAATACAAGGCGGTGGGGGCAGCGTTATGGCCTGGGGAATGTTTTCGTGCCATTCTCTGGGTTCACTCATACCTGTGGAAGGCACTATGAACCGAATTTATTACGAATTCATCATTGTAGAACACGTACACCCATACATGCTGATTGTCTTCCCTGGAGCGGATGGGATCTACCAGCACGACAATGTGACTTGTCATGTCCGAGAATAGTTGGAGGAACACGATGGAGATTTGAAAGTACTTCCATGGCTCCTAATTTTCCAGACTTAAACCCAATTGAGCATCTGTGGGACCACCTTGATCGGGTTGTTCGCTCTATGGATTCTCCACCACGTATCCTCCAACAGCTGTTAGTTGCACTGCTGTCAGCATGGCTCCAGATGCCTGTATACACCTTACAGCACCTTATTGAATAACTCCCAGCTCGTCCAGCTGCTGTCTACACTACACATGACCATTACTCCGGATATTAACTGGTGGTCACAATAATGTGACTGGACTGTGTAGTGTATATATATATATATATATATATATATATATATATATAAATTTGTATAAGGAAAGTACTGTGACGAGATCGAAAATTCAAATTCGAGTTTTCAACGGAAGAGCATGTTTAAAGCATCCCTGAACTCGAATCGAATGTTTTTGAGGAAGTGTGTGTGTATGTGTGTGTGTGTGTGTGTGTGTGAGAGAGAGAGAGAGAGAGAGAGAGAGAGGGGTATACGATATATGACGGACGAATACAACGTCGTACATTTATTGCAATCCGCGCGTATCGGAACACTATTAATTTGAAACGAAATTGAATGTTCAGAAATATATCCCAATTTTTGAATAAATTTTTAAAATAAAAATCATTAAACTATCAGAACCTTCAATAATAATATATAAAAATCGTATTAGATGTAATTTTTCATTGGAAAACTAATGATAAAAAATTTTAGAACTTTAGTATGAAACGTTCTCAAGATATTGCATGATTTACGTGCGCCACTGTATTTAGAGTATAAAATAATTATAAATTTCTTTAAAATTCTAGAAATGAAGACTTGGTGTGGAAATACGTTTTTTAAAACCTGAACAAACTTCAAATCTTTTTAAGGATTGAGACCATTTTTTATTTTTATTTATTTTTTAATATTAATTCTAATGCAAGTTCTTATTTAAACTTGAAATGCCTTGAATGTTTTTTTTATTTAAGGACAACAGGGAATTATAATGAAAAATATTTTTATTTTAACAAAATGTTGATTTTTATTTTCAAATTTAAAAACGATGAACTTAAAACTGATAAATTTTCAAATTCATATAACTCACTGTAGTATTAAACACTGGATTTAATATCTTATTTTAAAACTATAATAAATGTCTCATAAACGTTATTTTATATTTAATTCTAACTCGAATAATTTTTGTTTTGAGTTTTTATTTAATTGATAGCCCTTATTTTACATGTTTTTGTCATATTTCTAAATTTAATAAAAAAAAGTCTAATGTGGGCAGCACATGACTTTCCTTATATAATGCAATGAATTTACTACTTTTACAGTTTAAAAAAAATATTATTCTTATTGTAGTTATTTATATATTCTTTCTAAGATATTGAATTTTCTTTAATTAGTCATCATTTTCATTGATTTAGCGTTATTTTTATCTATTTGGCGAGATTTTCATTAATTTGGCAACATTTAAAAACTCGCCAAGTTGGCGACATTCCACCAACTTCATCGCCAACATCTCGTCAAGCGTTATGTATGGAAAATAAGTTATTCTTACAGCAGATAAATGACGTCGAAATACAAAATAATGGCATTGAAATACAAAATGTAAATGGCGTCGTAATACAAAGTAATGGCGTTGAAATACAAAAGTATTACTCAAATTACTCAAAGTATCTTTTCTTATGAATGGAACGAGCTAGATCCACGAGAATGATGTCACCAAATTTATCGCATGATGTTACATATGAAAAGTGAACATGTTTCTCAACAGTTAATATATTTTTTTAATTTATGGGATTTTTTGGTAAATTTATTTGAAAAATGTGCAATATCTCAAAAACAGTTCATACTAGCGTTCTAAAGTTTGTCAATCGTTTTCTAAGGAAAAATTACGTAAGAAATGTCTATTTGCGTAACTTTATTAAAGTTTTGATTTTTTGATGATTTTTTCAAAATTTCACGCAAAAATTTAGGGGGGTTCTGAACATTCGATTGTGTCTTAAAGCACTTCCAGTATTCACGGATTGTGATTTTTGTACCAAATTTCATTCGAATCGCTCCATTCGTTTGTGAGATAACGTCTCCACAGACTCACTAACACATACACACACACACACACACACACACACAGATATCACCTCAAAAATATTTGACTCGTGATCAGTGATGCTTGAAACATGCCCTCCTATCGAACACTGGAATTTTCGACCCCGTCACAATACTTTCCTTATACATTATGCATATAAGGAAAGTAATAAGGTTTAATAATTTAATAAACAAATTCAATCCGACGTGTATAATATATACAGTTAGTAACAAACTCAAAATTAAAATCAATTCATCCTCCATCTTTTGAGTTATAAGAATTTGAGTAGTTTAAAGCACAGAAAAATACAAAACATCGAAAATGGCATTTAAAGCTTTCAATTTGATGTCCTAAAATCCAGACAGACGCTGACAAAAATATTTCTCTAGCATGTGTCTTAATTATGATATCAATATCAAATTAACAGGATAGATTTATTAATATATAAGCAGTAATTTGGCCCAAATTTTCCACAAATTTTTCAAAAAAGAATATCAAACTCTGTAGTCTGTCCTATTATTTTCGTTTTTGTGTGCACATCTATCAGATAACAGAACAAATGCATGTATTATTATGAAATTTAAATTCTGAAAGATCATACATAAGAATGGTTATAAAAAAGATTATTTGATTTAAGAAAAAATTCTAAATTTTTAATTTTCGTTAGAAATATTTTTAAAATGGCATTGCTAAAAACATCTATATATAAGAAGACAATAATTTTCTTCGAATGTTTGATAATTGGGTTAAAATATTGAATCTCAAATTATGAGATCCGAATATGATATGTTAGTTGAAATGCAATTGCGTTTGCCAGGATCGACTGTTCATAAAAACTAAAACACTCTGGATGAGAAAATGTGAGATCTAAAAGATACGTCAGCCACCTTTTTTCTAAAAATTTTGCATTTAAAAACGAATAGTTGAAACATAAGAAAACTGTGATAATTATCATAAATGCTTAACTATTTAATTTTAAGCTCATGACGTGTAAAAAAAAATGTTTTAATTCACTGATAATTTTTCAATGAATAAGGAATGTATAGAAACAAAATGGCGGATCCGTCTTTTGTTTGGCATAACGCATTTTGATTTCAATAAGAAAGTTAAGCAACTGATGACAATTAAGAGACAATAATTTCGAACGACTTTAAATCTTCACCGCTGCAATTTAATTTTAGGCCTGTTTAAATCCACAAATTGTCAAAATGTGTTTCTCTAATTTCCAAATAAATTTAAAGTCATTTAAATGGAAAGTCCTAATGGCACGTTTTCCTGACTTTCTCTTTATTCTTCTACGAATTAGGATATCTCTAGAAATGCGCTGAAGTTTCAAATGTCTTCCATTTTCACTTCTCTTAAGTGAAATTCATTGTCGTCACTGAGTACTCTGTTTCAAAGAAGTACCTGGAATCTCCTCCATTATTTACCACAAAATTCGTCTGTTGGAAGCACTTAATTTAGTTTTCTTTTTGTGGTGATTTTGGCGCTATCGTCTGCTTCCATTGCATTTCCGAAGTTTTAAATATTTGATTTATCATTCTGATTCGTATATTACCTCTGATATAATTATCAATGTTTTTGGTTATTATATGTTTTACTGTAAGCAGATTGGTTCATATTTAAACTTGAATTCTGTTATTTTCTTACTTTACCTACAATATATTGTATAGGAAAAGTGAAAGTACTTCATGTAAGATGAAACAAAAGAACTGTAGCTCGAATTTGGAAATATTCTTATGTTTTTGACAATCCCGGAAGTGATGGGTGTGTGTCGGTGAAAACGATATATTTTGATAAAATTGAGTGATTTTAACTTTTTCCTAAGGTTATTTTTTTCTAAATATGAAATAATTTTATTTTTTAAAAAATGGACAAATTATAGGTGACAAATTTTACATTATTTTCAAAAACTGAAAAAACTTACACAAAAGTAATTGGTAAATAATATTATTTAAATATTAATTTTATATGTAATAATTTATATAAAAAATTTGATAACGGATCCATGGAGGTAAAAGTAAAGAGTTAAAACTTTATATTAAAAGATGCCAATATAGTCTGAGAAAATCATTCAGGTGGCGCTGGGACAAGCCATGTAGTTCTGCAATGAATGCATTTCTATGGCGAAATGCTTAAATATTTATTTAAACTGACAATTTTGTGAAAATAATTATTAGCGCAATGCAAAGTAGAATTGAAATAATATTCCTATGTATTCAAAATTATTTTACCTTTCAAATTATTTTTAACTCCATATATTATGTACTCTATTCTACAACTATAAAAAATCTGATGTGGGCAGCACATAACTTTTCTTATATACTGCAAATAATTTACTACTTTTACAGTTAACAAAAATGTTATTCTTATAGTAGATACTTATATTCTTTCCAAGGTATTGAATTTTCTTCAATTAGTCGTCATTTTCATTGATTTAGTGTAATTTTTATCCATTTAGCGAGATTTTCATTAATTTGGCAACATTTAAAAATGTCGCCAAGTTGGCGACATTCCGCTAAATTCGTCGCCAAAATCTCACCAAGCGTTATAGACGAAGAAATAAATTATTCTTACAGCGGATAAATGACTATTGGCGTTCAAATACAAAAGTATTACTCAAAGTATCTTTTTCTCGTGAATGGAAAGAGATAGATCCACGAAAATGATGTCTCCAAATTTATCGCATGATATTACATATGAAAAGTGAACATGTTTCGTAACAGTTAATATTTTTTTTCAATTTATGGGATTTTGTTATAAATTTATTTGAAAAATGTGCAATATCTCGAGAACAGTTCATGTTAGCGTTCTAAAGTTTATGCCAATCGTTTTCGAAGGAAACATTACATAAGGAATGTCTATTTGCGTAACTTTATTAAAGGTTTTGATTTTCTCATGATTTTTTCAAAATTTCACTCGAAAATTTAGGGGTGTTCTGAACATTCGATTGTATTTTAAAACAATAGGCTTCCAGTATTCATGGATTGTGATTTTTGTACCAAATTTCATTCGAATTGCTCCATTCGTTCGTGAAATATCGTCTCCACAGACTCACTGATAGACACACACGCATCACTTCAAAAATGTTCGATTCGTGATCAGGGATGCTTGAAACGTGCTCTCCCGTCGAAAACTCGAATTCAAATTTTCGACCCCGTCACAATACTTTCCTTATACATTATGTATATAAGGAAAGTAAAAACATCCTGGTTTAATTATTCTGATAAGTAGGGAACCCTATAATTCAAAAATAATCGAAAATGCATATTCTAAATACTACGCCTTTCTGTTGTGTCAACTAACAGTAACGGCTACTTTACTAATACTAGCGACACCTAGATATAATTCTCAAAGCATTATGGCATTTTTAAAAGTTTCATCCATAGGAGTTTTATCGCCTTTCTAAATCCATAGACAAATAAATCATTTATTTATATAACACTAACGTTCACCGTTATCAAGCTATTTGTATAATGAGAAAGGCACAAAACAAACATCATTAGGTTACTTAAAATTTTATGAAAATGGCATTCGCGCAAATAATTAAATGGCATTTTCCCGCAGGAATTAAATCAAGTCGTTCTTGAAATATTAGAAATTTCATACATTCCCGACAGTGAGGCGATTATCTATCGAAGGAATTGAATCGTTGGAATGAAATCACATGGAATTACTCTAATTAGCAGAGGCAGAAAACCTATTATAACAGATTTTCAATCATAGGACGACTTCATTTTTCCCCCAAACTTTTGAACTTTCTGATACCATTGAATTGATAAAGCGTTGTAAATTTTGGAATACCTACGTATTAATGCCGTCACATTTTAAGATATTACTTTTACTATATTCAAGTTGGCAAATGGCTATCAAAATGTTGTATCCTTTATGCTAAAATGGAAATCCGAGGTTTTACAGTGTTTGCTGTACAATTTACACTCGCATTCTTAAGTTTAATCATCCCTGAACTATTCAAATATTGCATGTATATCTTTACAACCCACTCAATGCAAACTGACCATTCCTCGTGTATCATTCATTTCAGAGTCATAATTTATTCTCTCTATCTTTAATCATCGAACGTAATTTTCACAAAGTTACTCTAATATTCGAATCCAAACCAAACCTACCCGGACTGTATTATGTGAAAACGTCGAACATTAATCTAGATTTTATAACAACATCTAATGTAGTGTGTTCTGGTTTGAGAGTATTTGCGTAACCATTTTGAATTTGCTCTTAAAACGTGATTACTATAAAATCTACTATGAATATCTATTTACATTTGCATTTGAATTTTAATACCCCTTCCAGTTATGAGTGCAGGGTTGCTTTTTAGTTTTTCATTTTATCGCCAACTCAATCGCCAATTGAAATCTTCAATGGAAGGAAAATAATTACTTTTTACTTTCCCTGCAACACATGGTAATGTATAGGGAAAGTATTGGAATCATGTCGAAAATCGCAACTCGAGTTTTCGACGGATCTACACGTTTCGAGACCTCTAGAATACGAAAAAACCATTTTTAGCGTGACGTCTGTGTGTCTGTGTGTTTGTCTGTGCAGATTTTGTATCCACTATAACTAAAAAACTAATTGATCGAATTTCATAAATTTGATAGGTAAGTCCCTTGTGGGAGAATCTGGTGCTGATTAGTTTTGGGTACGGTTCGGGATAAAAGAACCGGCCTATTTTTGCGCAAATGGCTCGCAAAAGTTTGTATCCACTCTAGCTGAAAAACTAATGGACCGAATTCCACAAAATTCGGTAGATAAATCACTTATGGGACACCCTGGTGCTGATTAGATTTTGGTACGATTCGAAAAAAAATAACCTGCCTTTTTTTGCAAAATGGCCCGCAAAAATCGCCAAAATCTAAACTAAAACACTACGTATGCTCAAATATATCCATTAAATGCTTGTTTAATACGTAGTTTTTAACGAAGAAAAGAATAAGACCAACCCCATTACATTAGATCTAGCCGTTCTCGCGATATTTTAGTTTTATAGTATTTTCTCTACTCCACCTTTGAAAATAAGTCCATTTATCAAATGAGAACGAAAATCGAATTAAAAGTGAATTAAATTTAATTAAAATAAAGAGAACGTGAATATAAGTCTGTAGAGAAAGTCATGTGCTGCCTACATCAGATTTTTTCTATCTGTAAAAGGATAACTTTGTTTTATAATTTCTCAAACTCGGAAACTTATTTTTTTAACAACCGAAGGCTTGTATGGGTGAACGACGACTTTTCGTATCTTTAAAAGTGATCATTTCATATCTTTGAAATTAGGCACTGTTCTTTCTGACAACAGTGAATATTTCTGTCAAAACTAAATTTAACAATTTAGAAATATAGAGAAAGCAGTCTATCTGCATTAAACTATGCAGGTTGTGTCATACCGGTGCATTTATCTACAATATTCGGCGAGTTATTATTTATAAAATAATCCAAAATTCACTGTCTACATATCCAGGATCAGCTGCATATAAAATTGCGCAGACACATTTTATGCAAAATTTAGTTTCGATTTGCAGTCAGGCACTATAAGTACGAGTCAGAGGCGAAGGAAAATCCAATCCAAAATTTTTCAATTTTGGCCTATTTTTGTACCTAGTTTATTTACGTATTTCTATTCTAAATATAATTAGAATATTGCAGATAATTGTACCAGTTGATTTTTACCTACCCTGCAATACATGGTAATGTATAGGGAAAATATTGGAATCATGTCGAAAATCGCAACTCGAGTTTTCGACGGATCTACACGTTTCGAGACCTCTAGAATACGAAAAAACCATTTTTAGCGTGACGTCTGTGTGTGTGTGTGTGTGTGTGTGTGTGTCTGTCTGTGCAGATTTTATATCCACTCTAACTAAGAAACTAATTGACCGATTTTCATAAAATTTGATAGGTAAGTCACTTGTGGGCGAGTTTGGAGCTGATTAGTTTTGGATACGATTCGGAATAAAAGAACCCGCCTTTTTTGCGAAATGGCCCGCAAAAGCCTGTATCCACTCTAGCTGTAAAACTAATAGACCGAATTTCACAAAATTTGGTAGATAAATCACTTGTGGGTCACCCTGATGCTGATTAGATTTTGGTAGGATTCAGAAAAAAATAATCTGCCTTTTTTGCAAAATGGCCTGCAAAAATCGATAAAGTCTAAAATAAAAAACTACGTCTAATCAAATATATCCATTAAATGCTTGTTTAATACGTAATTATTAACGAAGAAAAGAATAAGACCAACCCCATTACACTAAGACTAGCCGTTATCGATATATTTTAGTTTTTTTCGTATTTTCTCTACGCCACCTTTGAAAATAAGCCCAGTTATCAAATGAAAACGAAAATTGAATTAAAAGTGAATTAAATTTAATTAAAGTAAAGAGAACGTCGATATATGTCTGCAGAGAAAGTCATGTGCTGCCCACATCAGATTTTTTCTTTTAGTTCCTCTCCAGCTCAACTTTTTCTTCTTATTATTATTATTAGTTTTCTAAAGGGACCGTACAGAAATTTAAACCTTCTATTTTTATGAAAATACCACCCTACAGAAAGCAAATTATATGGAAGAATTTAGAATTTTATTTTTAAAATAAGGTAATTACAAAAGCAAAAGTCTAAAAATACAAGTCTAAAAATAATTTCAAAGGCATGAAAAATGAGGTCATTTATGCTGAAACGCCCTGTATAGTTTATCTTTTAAATGCTATAAAATTAAAAAACAATTATATATATATATATATATATATATATTATATATATATATATATATATATATATATATATATATATATATATATATATATATATATATATATATATAAAATCGATCATTTAAGTTCAAAATAATCGATTTCTAAAGTAAATATTCAACATTCTACTTTTATTTTTCTATATTTCAATAAAAAAGTAGTTTAAATGGATAGTCAAAAGAGGTTTGCAAAAGAGACTGCAGTAATTATCTGGTATATGCACTCATAATGGACGCCTCAAAACTAAAAGGAGTAAATCGGCAATCATACATTTCACAATACTTTCAAGTTAGTTTTGCTTGAAAATAGATTTTGTAGATTTAACATTAACATTCAATGCTATCAAATTTCATAAAAATACGGATATTATGACCGATTGTTTCAGCTAGAATGGATGCATATTATGCAAATAAGCACACACACACTGACATATAGATTCGACTCGAATCTCAACCTGTTTAGGTACTTTTTCCGCTGGGAGAGGGTCCGAAAGGGGATAATTATCCGCCCCCAAGCAAGACCGCCACTCGGGGAGAGAATTCAGCGAACGGGGAAGCCGGCAGATGGTGCCGAAGAGTCTCGACTCCAGTCACCTACGGATTTGGGGACATGGTCATAAATGCTAGTTCCTCCCTGGAACACAGACTACATAGTCGTCCCACTAGAAAAAGTTGATTCCTATTTCCGAATGCTCAAACTGCCAAAAAACTCTACTTTGAATTTTCGAACCGAGCCGGTTACATTTCTTATACATATACTGTATAGTGTGGGAAAAGTTAACATTATTTATGAATAACCGATTTTCTGTCATAGACGATTTTATTTTATTTATTCATTAATATTAGTTCCAAGTAGAAAGAACATTTAATAATTGTTTATACTCAAATAGTATATGCAGTAAAACCTCGAAAAGTCGTAACTCTGGCTCTCATAGACGACCATGTAATTAAACCCTCGTTTACTCGTCACTAATACGAGTACTATTATGGATGATTGATCACTGTTGGAAAGGTGCTAGACGACAAGATGACACGAAATAAGAAAATCTGATGTGGGCAGCACATGACTTTCCCTGCAGACTCAAATTCATTTTTTCTTTAAAAACTCATTTTCTTTAAGAACTCATTAATGAGTTTAATTGCACAAAGTGACACTAAATTTGCATTTTTAATTCAATTTCTGCTTTTATTTGGTAATTGGTCATTTTTCCAAAGGTGGCATAAAAAAATGCGACAAACCTCAAATATCTCGAGAACGGTTAGTCCTAGAGTAATAGAGTCGATCTTATTCTTTTCCTCGTCAAAAATTACGTATAAAACAAGCATTTAATTGATACATTTGAACATACGTAGTCTTTTTTTTTAGATATTGGCGATTTTTGCGGACCATTTTGTAAAAAAAGACAAATTGTTCTTTTCCGAATCGTACCCAAATCTAATCAGCACCAGAGTATCCCACATGTGATTTATCAACAAAATTTTGTGAAATTTGGTCAATTTGTATTTCAGCTAGAGTGAATACATGAGATTTTTGAAGGCCATTTCGCAAAACAAGGCTGGTTCTTTTTTTCCGAATTGTACCAAAAACTAATCAGCACCAAGGTCCCACCCAAGAGTCTTATCTACCAAATTTTATGAAATTCGGTCCATTAGTTTTTGAGTTAGAGTGGATTCCCGAATTGTACCCAAAACTAATCAGCACCAGATTCGCACAAAATCTGCACAGACACACACACACAGACGTCACGCTAAAAATAGTTTTTTGTATTCTAGAGGTCTCGAAACGTGTAGATCCGTCGAAAACTCGAGTTGCGATTTTCGGCATGATTCCAATACTTTCCCTATACATTACCATGTATTGCAGGGAAAGTAAAAAAAGATATTTTGAAATGAGTCACATTTGCGCTAACTAATATGAGTGGAACACAAAAACGGAAATCAATAGTGATCCCGAAAAGCAAAAATCCGAGGTGCCTCAAAGAACGTCAAACATCTCTCCGTTGTTTATGGAGCTAAATCAAATGTATAGATGTCATTCATAATTTGGGTAAATCATATTACTTTCCCTGCAATACATGGTAATGTATAGGGAAAGTATTGGAATCATGCCGAAAATCACAACTCGAGTTTTCGACGGATCTACACGTTTCAAGACCACTAGAATACGAAAAAACCATTTTTAGCGTGACGTCTGTGTGTGTGTCTGTGTGTCTGTCTGTGTGTCTGTCTGTCTGTGCAGATATTGTATCCACTCTAACTAAAAAACTAATGGACCGAATTTCACAAAATTTTGTAGGTAAGTCACTTGTGGGCGGGGCTGGTGCTGATTAGTTTTGGGTACGATTCGGGATGAAAGAACCCGCCTTTTTTGCAAAATGGCCCGCAAAAGCTTGTATCCACTCTAGCTGAAAAACTAATAGACCGAATTTCACAAAATTCTGTATATGAGTCGCGTATAGGTCACCCTGGTGCTGATTAGATTTTGGTACGATGCAGAAAAAAATAACCTGCCTTTTTTGCAGAATGGCCCGCAAAAATTGTCAAAATCTAAACTTAAAAGCTACGAATTCTCGAATATATCCATTAAATGCTTGTTTAATACGTAATTTTTAACGAAAAAAAAATAATACCAACCCCATTACACCAGGACAAGCCGTTCTCGAGATATATTAGTTTTTTTTCCTATTTTCTCCACGCCACCTTTGAAAATAAGTCCAGTTATCAAATGAGAACGAAAATTGAATTAAAAGTGAATTAAATTGAATTAAAATAAAGAGAACGTGGATATAAGTCTGCAGGGAAAGTCATGTGCTGCCCACATTAGATTTTTTTTAAACAGGAGATGCAATTCTTACTAAAAAAAAAATTGCTTTTGTTGTCATCAACTGTCCTGTCCGCAGTCTTTTGGAAAATCCAAAACCTATCGGAGTGGAATTTCTGCCACCAAACGTTCCCGCACTACTCCAACCCCTTGACCAAAGAGTTATACGTGAATTTAAGCATAGATATAAAAGATGGCTAATAAAATATGATAAAAAGCCCTTTATGAAAATACTAGTTGCAAAAGGGTTGAAGTGTCCGTTTCGAACGCTATCTATTACATTCACAGAAAATTGGATTCAGTCCCAGGTAATAATGACGAATGTCTTTAAATATTCAGGTTTTGTGTCGGATGACAAATAAAATGAAATTGAAAATAAAAACTTTGGACCCTGATTTTTTATTGAATTTATCAGAAGCCATAAATGAAGGAAGTAGATGCACTGTTCTTGATATTAATGACTACATAGACATCGATAACAACGTTGCAGTATATTCCCAAGCGACGTTTAAAAGACTGTAGAATTATATATTAACTAACTGCAGAATTTTTAGAAAAGTCCTAGTGACGAGACTGAAACTGAGGAACTTATTTCCGCATTTAATAAAACGCAAGTTCTTGAATCCTTAAAAACCATTCGATATTATTTGGGGATTCTTTATACAAATCCTTCTGAAGAGGTCCACTCTCGTGGTTGACGAGATCTATGTATACCGCGGACGAGTTTCGAAAAGAGGTTTTGGCAAGGAGGAAACCAAGAAGAAAGACAAGCATGCGAGTTCTATGGAATGAATCGGCAAAAGTCCGGCTTGTTTGGCATATTTGGCTAAGCAAGGCATTGCTAAAAAATTACCGTGTGCTATGGAGGTCAGGAATGTGCATCGTCGTCATATAATTTATTGTATCAATTAGTTTCATAGCCGGTTGAAATTCAGTAATAGGTTGGGTTCGAATTAGATTATTAATGTCGCGGGTAAAAGCCAATTTCACCAAAAAATGTACTTTTTAGTCAAATTTAGACAAGTAATTGGGCGTACATATGTAAAATTATAATATTAAAGCTCAAATAAACCTCAAAGAGGTAAAGTTAACTTCGTTTTTTATCATTTACGCAATTTATTAGTACTTCTATTAATTTATATAAATTGTTATGAATATCACCATAAATTTTAAACTTAACTGATCGTTACACTAGCGCATATTCAGTACTTAAGTCGTCACTCTGCTTAAGTCTTCGAATTTTCTTGGTCCCTTGAGTGACAACTTATCGAGGTTTTACGGTATATCTCATAAAGAATTTTAATGTTTATATATTTAAATTTCTTTACATAATTATTTTAAATTCAGAGTTGTTCTAGAGGGACTAAAAATTGTAATGTCTATCTTTTTTCTGCAGCAACACTGAATAGATATTTAATATTCCCCAAATGGCTGAAGCGTAGAAGATTAAATTAATAGATAATTGTTTTTTGTTATATATGTTCAACTATCCGAGAATATACTTTTAACAAAACTTTCTACTTCGCGACAGAAAAACAATTGTTTCCCCTTGAATGGCTTTAATTAAGAGTCTTAATGTATTTATAATGATAAAATTCATTCAGTTTTGAGTAAACAAAAGAACGTGCAGGATTTTGATTTTAGAGAATCAGAAATAAAGCACGAAAATTCATTGAAATGAAGCATGTTTCTAATTGAGTTTGTTTTATTGTCTTCAGTGGTTGCAGAAATCTCAAATGTTGTTGCAGCCAAACATCGATAATTCAAACTTCGGTGATTCAAAACATTATGAAGGGCTGGAACGTTCTCTTTCATAAACATATCTTATACAGACCTGCTATAAAGAAACTTGTTCTATACTCGCAATAAGTTTTCCATTCTTAGTAAGGTGGACATTTGGACTCCGAACAACATAGACGACATATACATGCAATAAAACTGTCAGTACTTCATTAAAGAGAGCAGGCATATACCAATTAGGTGACTATAATTGTTTCGAGGACGTTGTAATCCTTCTTCCTCAGAACAGTGTGCACTCTTCACAACCGCTTGAACCGGTGTTGAAACAATAGTAATCACATAATTGACTTATGCTTACTTTCTCCGAAGAAGTATTGAACTTTATTCAAGGAAATATTAAACATTCTCAAGGAAGTATTGAAAGTTATATTTTTACAAGCAGCAATTTTATTTGTTGCGATATATATGCAAGATTAACCATTTCCTTACGGCGGTACAACAGTTGTACCACTGAAATTATTTTGAAACTCTCAATCTTCGTCTGAAAACTTGAAGAATGCTTACAGCCCTTCCTTCAAGTTTCTCCTGACTTAAGGGGGGAACGAGTTACGAACAAAAGACAAGGTCATTGAAGATGTTTATTGAGAAGGGTAGAATTTTCAGTTATTTTGCCGTTAAGGAGTTGAAAAAATGGATTCTTGGAGCCGTAATGTAAAGGTTAAAAAAAGCAGGCATTTGAAGTCTGAACCATAAAATACAATTTCTGCATTCACATGTACACAATATATGTCATATACGACCTAAATTTAGACCCCCCCCCTTCTTTTTGGTTTATATTCAAATGTATTCATTGAAGTATTCTATTTGAGGTTTTCATTTTCAAACAAAAGACAAGCATGAAAAGAAAGTGACCAAGATTTAAAAAAATATCCAAACAAAAGAACAAAGATCTGTGAAGATAGCTTTTCAGGTGAAAAATAACCCTCGGAATTACAAAAACGTGTTCTTGTCTTGCACTTCGCAGAAAGAGTTTCAGAAGAAATACTTTTTTTTTCTGTTCCTCCTCGCTACAATCGGCATATACATATAGTATTTTTAAAGAAAAATTTGGCCAAGTGAGATGGTATTCATTTTCAGGATGGATGCGGATAAAATCTCGATGATGACACATTACCTAGATCTGTATAGATCTGTGTATATGTAAGAAGATCTGTAATATGTAAGAATTATGTATAGATTCAAATATTAAAATGAATAAATCTAATGATAAATATTATTGCAAATTAAGATAGGTGAAACCTAAGTTTCCTTCGCACAATTAATACTGTGATGAAAAACAAACAACTTGAATATTCTTGTTGAATCTGAGCAAGTTTCGGCTTGCGAATATTTTCTAGTTGTGGCATCAATCTAGAACAGCGTTTTTCAAACCTGGGGTTCGGCGACGTAAATAGTTTCGTGTATATTGTTATCTCTTAAAAATAAAAAATAAAACATGTAGAATGCATAGAATGCGTAATTTGTAACACAATGTATTATTTTTCATTTTGGCGTTCCGCTATCAAATAGAATTTCAAAAGGGTTCCGTGCCCCAAAAAGTTTGGAAAACACTAGTCCAGAAAATAAAGTTGACGTTCCTCCAAGGTATGCTTTTCGGTATAATTTTTCTAAATGTTAAATTTGACATAACAAAGATAACGTTTTCTGAGAAGCAGATAGTTTCTATCTACACTGTCCTCAAATAGTTCAGCATGAAATGCAAACTCTCAGATAGCCATTTGCAAGCGTGCATTTCACTGCGCAAATCTTCTTGAAGTCTTCGAATAGAATATAGAAACATGTCTCGAAATGACAAAAACCCCTGGATAAAAGCAGTTTGCAGTTTTTGGAGGTTGGTGGTAAAGAGTTGACGGGCAGAGGCATGCATCTCTCATGAGGGCATCCCAAAGACATTCGATAGTATTAATTAAGATCCGAAGAATACGTTAGTCATTCAATACGTTGGTCACTACGAAATCCGAGTGCCATTCAATACGGAGTCCGAGGGGTAGACAATTATATTAAACATCACTTGACTCCTGTAAGCATCATACAGAATGTTTATCCCCTCTCTGCATCATTCTGTTGTAGCAATTTAGGGGCAAATATATATATCCCTTGTATGTACATGTTTTGTCTCATTAAAGTTTCTATGAATTAAATACCTCATCGGAGTATTTTCCTGCGAAATTTGGAATTGATCTCGATGCAGAACTTCATAAATTATTACCGACTTACTGTTTCGTACTTGGCTTGCTTAACTTTTGAATGGCAGTACATTTCGATTTATATAATCATAATGAATTTTATTCGTAATATATTGCGCGAAATTTAAGAAAAAAAAAATCTGATGTCGGCAGCACATGACTTTCCTTATATAATGCGATGTATTTACTACTTTTACAGTAAAAACAAAATAGGTTATTCTTATAGTAGATACTTATATTTTTTCCAAGATATTGAATTTTCGTCAAATAGTCGTTATTTTTATTGATTTAGCGTCAGTTTTATCCATTTGGAGATATTTTCTTTGATTTGATAACATTTTAAAATGTCGCCAAGTTGATGACATTTCGCCAAATTCGTCGCCAAAACATCGCCAGGCGATATGGACGGAGAAATAATTTATTCTTATAGCAGATAAATGACTATCGGCGTTCAAATACGTAATAAGTATTACTCAAATATAATAAGTATTACTCAAAGTATCTTTTTTCATGAATGGACCGAGCTAGGATCCATGAGAATGATATCACCCAATTTATCGCATGATCTTACATGTGAAAAGTGAACATATTTCTCAATAAGAAATTTTTTTTTTTACATTATATAATTTTGTGATAATATTTTTTTAAATGTGCAATATCTCAAGAACGGTTGGTCCCAACGTTCTAAAATTTATGTTAATCGTTTTCTAATGGAAAATTACATAAGAAATGTCTATTTGCGTAACTTTATTAGAGGTTTTAATTCTTTGATTTTTTTTTCAAAATTTCACTCGAAAATTTAGGGGAGTTCTGAACATTCGATTGCGTATAAAAACAACAGACTTTTAGTATTCACGGATTGTAATTTTTGTACCAAATTTAGTTCGAATCGGTCCATTCGTTCGTCAGTTATCGTCTCCACAGACTCACTGGCACACACACACTTTCACACACATGTGTGTGCACTCACAGACATCACCTTAAAAATATTCGATTCGTGATCAAAGATGCTTGAAACGTGCTCTCTCGTTTAAAACTCGAATTCGAATTTTCGACCTCGTCACAATACTTTTCTTATACATTATTGTATATGAGGGAAGTAATAAATGCACATTTAAAAATATCCAAAATTCGCAATTTTCTGGAATTGGCGCAACTTTTTGTTTCGCTGGTGAAATATTTAAAAAAAAATACAAAATACCGTAAGGTTTGATACAATTACGTTATTAGAAGTGACATTACCGTCAGTTATATTGATTTCGTGCTATATCTTATCAAATTTTTGCGTATGATACTTTAAACTAAGCTTTCAGCGTGATATATTTTCTTCGCTTTAATATTTTCGATTTATAAGCTTGAATGGAACATACAAAGGAAGTTTCTCTGTAATGTAAAAATGTTTCTAACAAAATAATAAATATTTGCAAAATATTTTTCTTGAGTGATAAATAGTTCTTCGAAATTACGAAACTGTGTGTGTTCTTAGAATTGGAACATCGAGAATTGAGCTTTGGAAAGAGAATTTTTTTTTCTGTTTTTTTTTCACTACAATCGATATAAAAGTACTGGTATTGCAAAGAAAGATTTCGCCAGAAATAACAGTCTTCAATTTTTAAAATGAGAAAAATCTCATCGATAACACATTATATGAGTTTTATCTATATATTTATTGCTACTTCTCATACAATGGTGACAAAAAATATTTCCACCACTAATGGCATTTTTTGTTATATTTTCTTTTTTATTACTTTCCAGAGAAATTATTATAACGGGGTTGAAAATTCGAATTCGAGTTTTCCACGGAAGATCACGTTTCAAGCATTTCTGAACTTGGTTCGAATGTTTTTAAAGTGACTGTGTGTGTATAGAATAAAAATCTAGGACCTTCAATACTATTAAATAAATAAATATATCATATACAGTACTCGAAAAAAGTATAAGGACAACATATAATTGAATGAAAATATACTTTATTTTCACTTTATCAAAATGAAATTTTGATATTTGTGACCTCTAACATGAAATTATACAATAACATTTACAACATATAAAACAACAAATATGGGCCTTACAAAAGTTGACTTTATAGAGGTTATCACTAAAGAAAATATAGAAAAAAGTATAAGGACATGTTCCAAATCATTAACATTTCTCCAAATAATCAAGAAAACAACCATTTTTTCAATTACTCGAATAAGTCGAGAGGTCATCGATGCTGAAAGTTCTTTTAAAGTGTGTATCGAAATGTTATTCCAAGGCCGTTTGATAACTAACACAAGATCCTGTTTACACTGATATTGTGTGCCATTTTTACTTTCCTTATATACATAATGTATAAGGAAAGTATTGTGACGGGGTCGAAAATTCGAATTCGAGTTTTCGACGGGAGAGCACGTTTCAAGCATCCCTGATCACGAATTAAACATTTTTGAAGTGACGTCTGTGTGTTTGTGTGTGTGAAAGTATGTATGTGTGTGTGTGTGTGTCAGTGAGTCTGTGGAGACGATAACTGACGAACGAATGGACCGATTCAAACGAAATTTGGTACAAAAATCACAATCCGTAAATACTGGAAGTCTATTGTTTTTATACGCAATCGAATGTTCAGAACCCCCCAAAAATTTCGAGTAAAAATTTGAAAAAATCGTCAAAAAATCAAAACCGCTAATAAAGTTACGAAAATAGACATTTCTTATGTAATTTTTTATTAGGAAACGATTGACATAAATTTTAGAACGCTAACATGAACTGTTTTCGAGATATTGCACATTTTTCAAAAAAATTATCAAAAAGTTATATAAAATAAAAAAAAAATATTTCCTATTGAGAATCATGTTCACTTTTTATATGTAATACCATGCGATAAATTTGGTGACATTATTCTCGTGGATCGAGCTCGTTCCATTCATGAAAAAAGATACTTTGAGAGTAATACTTTTGTATTTGAGCGCCAATAGTCATCTATCTGCTGTAAGAATAACTTATTTCTCCGTCCATAATGCTTGGCGTGATTTTGGCGACGAATTTGGCGGAATGTCGCCAACTTAGCGACATTTTTAATTGTTGCCAAATTAACAAAAATCTCGCTAAATTAATAAAAATGACGCTAAATCAATGAAAATGACGACTCATTGAAGAAAATTCAATATCTTGGAAAAAATATAAGTATCTACTATAAGAATAACATTTTTTTAACTGTAAAAGTAGTAAATTCATTGCATTGTATAAGGAAAGTCATGTGTTGCCCACATCAGATTTCTTATAAACTTCTCGGCCTAGAAGGCCCAATAAATTTTCTATTGAATTGAGATCGGAACTTCTCGCCGGCCAATCAAGTCAATTTACTGAATTAGCTTCAAACCAGAGTTTTGCACTTTTAGAAGCGTGTATCGGCGTTATCCTGTTGGAAAATACAGTCTCCTGAGGTAGTTAGTGGGGCCTCAGGTAACAAATGTTCGCCTAACATATCAACATATTTGTCAGAGTTCATTTTGTAGTTGATAAAGACTATAGTCGTGGTTCCGTTTGCTGCAAAAGTGTTGCTGACAAAATGTTTGCCATACTTTTGCGAATTAATTTTTCTTGAAACATCTATTTCTTAGGAGCTGCTGTAAATATAGCTCAGATTGATTTGTATTCAGCAACAAATTCCGGAGGAAAATGTGGGTTCGCTAAAGATTTCCATTTACAGTTCTTTTACATATCCGCTTAAAACATTCTCATATTACCCGATACATCTTTTTCTTAATATCGATTATAGATAGAATTAGATGATAACTGGTATGGATTCAGAATCAAATTCTGCAGGAGGTAGAAATAATTCACTAAGACTTTTTCCTTCCAGTTTCTTTTCTACTTCCGGTTCAGAAATGTTTATTCTACCATATTATTTTCACGATATGCTATAGTTTGAGCTTTGATAATGACTGATATGGATTCAGAATCAAATTCTGAAGGGAGTAAAGGGACTCACTAAGAATTTTCACTAAAGACGTCATTTCCGATTTTAAAATTTGCATTTTCCTTGAAACATGTATTTTCTCGGGATGCGTTATAGATAGAGATAATGTCTGATATTGATTTAGTGTCAAACTTCGGAGGAGATTGGGAAATTTAACAAGGATTTCCACTTCTGATTCAAAAATATTTCTTGAAACATCTATTTCTCAATATTAACAATAGAAAAGATTTATAAGATGACTGGCATGGATATAGCATTAGATTTCGGCGAGGGCGGGCGGGGGAGTTCATTATAGATTTCCACTTCCGTTTTTTTGTTTTGTTTTTTCTGTTGAAAATATTTCTTTGGAATATCTATTTCTGGCGACTGGCTGTTGGGGGGGGGGGGGGCGATATAGATTCAACAGTAAATTCTGGAGGGATAGTATGGGGTTCAGTAATGATTTGTTTTTCCGGTTGTGGTGATGTTAGTTACGGATAACTGTAAGAAATAAGTATGCAAAACAGAAAAACAGAATAAAAAAAGTTTAATAGTTTCATGAAATATTAAGTGTACATACCATTTGCTGCCATATATGGATGGTTCTTTATAAATTTCTTCTTTATTTTTACATTTGCATACAATTTGGTGAAAAAAGGATACATTGTTTTATAAGATTTTATAAGCATATTAAGATTTTGTGTATGTGTTTTGAAATAATTTAGAAGGCTGTGATCTTGTTCTTAATTTCTGTCCTTTACACTTCTACTATCAATTTGTGAACAAGAAAGAAAAATGCAAAAGAAGTAGCACTAGGATGTAAGAAAACTGTTCTTTCAGAGGAAAAAAAAAAAGAAGAAAGAAGTTTTTCTGGTGATAAAAAAAAAACAAACTTCGGAATTACACAAACGTGTGCTTTTGTGGAAATGCAACATCGAAAAGCGAAATTTGTAAAGAAATAGCAGTCCTCTTTTTTGTTGTTGTTTGTGTTCTAGTTACAATCGGCACAAAAGTAACGTATTTGCAAAAAAAAAAAAAAATATTTGGCGAAAAAACATTTTCATTTTTAAGAATGTGGAGAAGAATCCCATCGATAATACATTATCTCGGTTTTATCTGAGTTAGTTGTTGAATCTTTATACAATGGTGACAAAAAATAGCTTTTCCCGAAGATATTTACTTCTTTTTCTTCTTTAATGGGAGATTTTGTTTGGTTATCTTTCTCTTTACATCTTTCCCTGCAATACAGGGCAATGCATGGGGGAAGCATCAAAATGGAGGCGAAAATTGAAATAGCCGTTTCCGATGGATTTACACTTTGATAGTCATGTATATGAATAAGCTTCTTTTCCAGAATATGAATAAACTTATTTTCTAGAATATGAATAAACTTATTTTAACTTGATGTATGTGTGTATGTCTCTTTGTGCGTTTCTATGTCTGCATCCTTAATGTATGTAAACATTTATAGCTCAGAAACTATAAGATCTTATTTTATTTTCCCTACAAAACATAGAATAGGGAAAAGGGGGAAATATTGTGACGAGGTCGAAAATCGAACTCTTGGGTATACATGGATTTACAGGTTTTGATCACTCCTGGATATTAATTAACCATTTTTGATGTCTGTTTATGCTTGATTGTGAGTCCGCTGGAAAAAAACTTCGAAAAATTGAGTTATTTAAATAGAATTGGTTATAATTATTTTATTTCAATCGTTGTACATAAGTTATTTATATTTTCAAGTACGTGGCACACTTTCATATAAAATAATTATATCGCACTCATATATAAAATATATTTTATATTTACGATATATAAAATATATATAAAATATATATTTTATATAAAAAATATAAAATGTATTTATATAATATATATAACATATTTTATATACAGGGTGTCCAGTGCTATCGGTGCCCAATGGCTATTTCCTCAACCGTTAGTCACAGAAATACACTTCCAATTGTAAAAATGTATTTAATTTTAAAATCTATTATCTTAGAAACAGTTTAAATCAATAAATGCATTTTTGAAAGAAATACGAAATATAAATTTTTATACAATCCCCCGGTCCTACCAATTACATTTAGGAAAATCATCCTCATACAATTCTATGCAAAATAAAAAAAAATATTATTCTCTTACGACCAAAACTGGCCGAGTTATGGCTGTTTAAAGTTGGAGCACTTTTTGTGCTGAGAAATGGTCAATACGGTCCCTGATTGGTTGGTTGCCTGGAGAAAAGTTCAATACGGTCCCTGATTGGTTGGTTGCCTGAAACGGTACATTTTTATGCGTGGAAAAGCAACTTAAGCCATGAAGTTTAATGCTTCATAACTCGGTGAATTTTGGTCGTAAAAGGAAGCCTTTTTTTATTTTGCATGAAATTGTATGAAGACGATTTTCCTAAATATAATTTGTAGAACCGGGGGACCGTATAAACATTTATATTTCGTATTTCTTTCTGAAATGTATTTATTGATTTAAACTGTTCCTAAGGTAATAGATTTTAAAATTTAAAACATTTTTGCAATTGAAAATATATCTCTGAGACTAACGGTTGAGGAAATAGAAATTGGGCACCGAAAGCAATGGACACCCTGTATATAGAATATATAAAATATTTTAACATATATTTTATATATACCATATATTGCACTTTTTTATATAAAATAAAAATTTCATAAAAATTAAATATACTCATTACCATCAGATAACTGAAGTCATTGTAAGTACTTTCCGCTACCGCTATTTATGAGTCATAAGAGTTTTCACTATTCATTCGCCAAATAATTGCAAATTTTATTTTTCCGTAGATATCATGATATGTCTTGAAAGAAAATAAGGAAAATAGATTTTCCAGAGAAACTTTCCATGCCAAAATACTTTGGCATAGATATTGTAAAAGTATTTGTTACCTGGAAAAAATACAGCAGCATAAACAGGAATTAACGAAAGCCAGCGGTTTCAGAAGCAGAAAGAGTGTGGTTTTTAAGGCTAAAAAAACATTTTCGAGTTGGTTGGTTCTCTTGTACTGAGGAAGTGGATTCAATGTATCCTCGAAACAGCTGTACGCTGCATTATTGTATTATTTGTGCTTGCATATATTGCTCAAGTTTTTCTTAGCCTTCGCACAATGTGTATTTTACTTATTGACACCCTGAATGATATTCAACAACACAGTGAAATCCACATTGACACAGAACATAAATAGTGCACCCGGTCATCTGGCAGGATGATGTCACAATGCTTCATCGCGTTATTAGAAAAATCCCTACCCCGCATTTCTCAAAGTTCAAGGTCACTATTAAACCAAACGTCGTGTTTCCATGTAGAGTGGGAATCAAAATAAAGTTGGTTCGTCAAGGGAACTACGTAGTAAACCACTCTGTAGTTCATAAATTTATAAGGATTTTTCTCAAACTACTGTAAAAAAATAGCTGATTGAAAATCTTCGTTCAGTAAAGTAGCATAAGAATTAAAAGTGTAAAGCAACTTGGTAACCAGCCTTATTTTTCAGAATAAATCGCAGAGAACTTTATGTAAAGCAGGATGGATGTTTCTCGTTTCAGCTGGAGTGCTATGTGTAAAGCCCCTTATTGTTTTTTTAGCTTCCGATGTCAATTAATACCTTCAATATTTTATTCCATTTGTTTTACTAACGCCGATTTTTATCCACAGTTCACAAATTGTTAGTGGGGAGGTTTAAATCTACGAACAAAGAACACTTCATTTTATTGTGGGTCTTTTTCATTTGTGCTTATTCCTTTTTTTTTTTATATATATATATATATAAATGTTTTCTCTAGGTGTATTTTTATTTCCACTCGTTTAAAGTAGTATTATTATTTCTCCAACTGTTACGATTGTTTTATTCTAACTTTTTTTTAATCTTTTTTAGGTAAGTGTGTGCTTGTTGATGTGGCTCTTGCGTAAGTTTTTCTTTTTCAATTATGAGTTTTTAAATGATGGAAGTGTTTTGTAATTTTGGAAGTGTTTTGTAATTTTATTTTATTTCAAGGAACTAAGCAAATCATAGCTCTACAACAGATAACCGTTTAAACAAATATCGGTTAATGTGACACATCACTCATTCTATCTGTAATTGTTAGTATGAAAATTGTTTCCGAAAAAAAATTCATCAATTCTAAATTCGTATGTTTTTGCTTTCCTTATATACATAATGTATAAGGAAAGTATTGTGACGGGGTCGAAAATGCGAATTCGAGTTTTCGATGGTCGAGCACGTTTCAAGCATCCCTGATCACGAATCAAGCGTTTTTGAAGTGATGTCTGTGCGTGTGTGTGTGTGTGTCAGTGAGTCTGTGGAGACGATAACTGACGAACGAATGGACCGATTCCAACGAAATTTGGAACAAAAATCACAATCCGTAAACACTGGAAGCCTATTTTTTATACGTAATCGAATGTTCAGAACCCCCCTAAATTTTCAAGTGAAATTTTGAAAAAATCGTCAAAAAATCAAAACCGCTAATAAAGTAACGCAAATGGACATTTCTTATGTAATTTTTCATTAGAAAACGATTGACATAAATTTTAGAACGCTAACATGAACCGTTCTCGAGATATTGCACATTTAAAAAAAATTATCAAAAAGTCATATAAAATAAAAAAGAAATTTTTCCTATTGAGAAACATGTTCACTTTTCATATGTAATATCATGCAATAAGTTTGGTGACATCATTCTCGTGTATCTAGGTCATTCCATTCATGAAAAAAGATACTTTGAGTAATACTTTTTTATTTCAACGCCAATAGTCATTTATCTGCTGTAAGAATAACTTATTTCTTCGTCCATAACACTTGGCGAGATTTTGGCGACGATTTTGGTGAAATGTCGCCAACTTGGCGGCTTTTTAAATGTTGTTAAATTAACGAATAACTCTCCAAATGGATAAAAATGACGCTAAATCAATGAAAATGACGACTCATTTATAAAAATTCAATATCTTGGAAAGAATATAAATAACTACTGTAAAAATAATCTATTTTTTTACTGTAAAAGTTGTAAATTCTTTGCATTATATAAGGAAAGTCATGTGCTGCCCACATCAGATTTTTTAAGAAGTAAAATGAAAAAGAAAGGATACAAAATATCGCAATTAAAAATTATTTATCGTTACAGAAACGTTGCTGGACGATGTTAGTCATAGAAATATCGTTATTCCACACATATTGAAGAGTACTAAAAAGTGTAAAACTGGTCCATGGATGTTAGTCATTGTTCTTAAAGCACAATTTCTTCTGATTTTTCTTTTCCTGTGCATTTTCTTGCGATTGATAATTGTATATTAATGATAATTCGTTAGCTAATTTGCGATGCTAACTAAAATCACAAAAATATTCAAATTTCAATGAAAATGTATTCAGAACATTACTATCGGGGAGAGACTCAGCCGAGTTATAAAAAATATTCCTTATAAGAGGAGGACCCAAACCAGTGATAAGTCTGAGAAAATTTCCCATTTCAAAATAACTTCCGACATAAAAACTGAGAAAATGGGGGAAAAAAGACTCCGATAAGGGAATTTTCGTGCAACCTTTACAAACTAGGACAAAATGCCACTATTAGATCATTGGACTAAAATACTTGACTAAAACATCGTCCATGATAGAAACAAAATTGTTCTTTAATTAGGACTAAACGCGAATCGGCCAATTTTATATTTTCTGTAACAACAATTCACAGATAACTTTTTTGTGAGACGATGGGATTTTGTACATACCAGAGGGCAGATCCTTCACTGTCACTTACCATCACTGCCTCAGATCATTTTTAATTTCAGAAAGACCTTGAGGTTTGAATTTCGTCCCTCTTCAGGATTTACTTTCTGACACCTAATTAGGCGCCATGGCATTAAAAATTCACTCTCCATTTTGAACATTGACGTGTGTCTTTTCCCCAAAGCATTATGGATTGAACACTCCTGCGGATAATATCTTGTGGTAAATTATCCACAGGGGAGTTCATTTATCAACGCGCCTAGTCGCGATCCAGCAATAACTCAATCGGGACGTTTTGAAAATTTATAATGCTTTGGGACGATGAACGATTTTCTTTATATGTTCATCCGAGCGTGGAAATGGGGATGCGTTATAAATGAAACGCCGTATTCTGCCAGGCTATTCTTATTATAAAATTAGTCAATAGATTTTTTTTTTGTGAGTATCAATTTCGTATTTACAGTAAAGACGAGCGAATACTAACCACGAATATTCGAATAGTAGAAAGTATTTTAGCTCTTGAACATTGTTGCGAACATGTAATATTCTCTCACTGGCGTCCCCAGTCTTATCTTTCGCCTCTATCGCAGACCAAACGGTGCCATCGGAGTGTTTTCTCCAGAAGACAGCGGTGCAAACATTCTTTCCATGACGTCACTATCTATGGTTGCTATAATTCTTTTCGATGATACTTTTAATTTTCAGAGACATATCGATAATACTATTAAAAGAGACTTGGTTTCACTTTAAGACGATCTCGTGTTTTTGCCAGGACTGATACTATTATTTGTATTTATAATACCCTTGTTAAACCAATTTTGGAATATTGTGCAGTGATCTGGGACCCTGTTTACAATCTGCATTCTCAACGAATAGAAGTCGTGCAAAATAAACTTTTAAGTACTATTGATTACAGATTGACTGGCTATTATCCTTATGATATGCATACGAGTGAACTCAGACAAAAATATTATTTAATGTCTCTTAAAAAAGGAAGAAAATGGTCCTGTCTCTTGTTTTATTATAAAGTTTTAAATAATGCTATTGATTGCTCCATTTTACTTTCTTGCCTAGAATTTCATATACCTGTTAATAATACTAGGAAAAAAACTTTGTTTCACAATACTATTGTTAAACACAATTACATTAAATGCTATTCTATCTATAAATTTATTGATCTATATAATACATATTGTACTGATATTGATATATTTAATTTGACTCCTGCCTGTTTTACAAAAGCCTGTTTGAATGTGCTTGACATGTATAGTACCTAGTATTCTTGTATTTTATGTTCTGTTCTTTTTATATATGAGTGGCTAACTGTAACTGGATTTTATCTATAGTTGCCTCGTAAATTGAATTGAATAAATTGAAATTTCGAGTCAGAAGAGGGGTTGCCAGATTTGGCGATGTATCGCTAATTTAGCAACTTTCTGAGTGTTCTAGAAACTTCTAAATAGAACGATTATTCTTTGAGATATAGAGATTTCCAGAAGTTTCTATGGAGAAATTATAAAAAAGAAGTCACCCCTTCGTTATAGTGGAGTTGACGAATGAACCCGACACGAGCTACATTGGACTGTGATTTTTGTCAATATTTTGAGAATAGTAGCAGCTGTTTTGTGAAATTACTTTCGTCAATATTTTGAGAATAATATCATTTGTTCTGTGAAATTAGTGGTACATTTAAGTGTTATTTGATTGTATATTGTTCCTGTTTATTTTGTGCTTCTGAATAAACGTCAGTTATCGAGAAACTTAGACTCGTTCTTGTATCCTGCGTGTATACACCCCCTTGAGGGTACGTTTCGTAACAATATACAGAGGTCGTTCACATTTCATGGAAACGATTTTGGATTTATGTTTCTCGTTAGCATTTTGAGATAAAGATTTGGCATTTTCAATATAATCGTCTGCTACTGTTTTGTTTCGATTGGAATGTAGAATAAAAGATTTATTTTGAAAGTGGCTCCTGAAATTGGTAGATTGCTGGAAGGTTACGTAAATGCGCTTTCCGAGGAAAAATACTCATATCAACAAATTGTAAAGTAGTGTAAAATGCGAGGTTGTTGCATTTCAAAGAAAGATATTTTTAATATATTAAATTTGAAAGGGGAAAAGCGTGTAGCTGAAAGTAAAAATGAAAAAATGGCCGCAAAACCGCATCCTAAAACTGTTCGAACGCGGGTAAATTAACTTTCTTTTAGGATCAAGAAAGGGAAGTCTCTGATCCTAAAAGAAAATCCACGACTCAAAGATCCATTGCATAGAAACTAGGAATATATTCTGGTACTGTAAGTAAAATCATTCATAAAAGTTTGGAGTTAAAATATATGTTTAAATCTAAAGTTCATCTGCTTTTGCCAAAGCATATTGCAGAAAATTATATGAAAAACACCTAACTGCTGATAAATGGAAATTTATGGTAACATTCAATGAGGCATGAGTATATTTAAGTGACTGTAATAACAAAAGAGCAATTTTCTATTGCTCAACTGACAAAATGACCGTACTAAATGGCTTCGTCAATGTACAGAGAAGTTCCCAAAGGGATTCATGAGAGTTGCAGGATTTTGTTACAACGGTAAATTAAAACTCAAAGAAGCCTCAGCTAAAATCAATTCACTCTACTATCAGCAGAATATTTTAGAACCAATTTTTGAAGAAGACATTTCAGCCTTATATGGGAAGGACATTAATGAAGTTGAGCTTCATATGGACAAAGCCTACGTCTAAGTCAACTGCCGCATATTTAGCAAAGAAAGAATCAGAAACAGGAATAAAATGTATCCCATTTAATGAAATACCTGTAAAATCACCTGACGCTTCTCCTGTGGACTTTTGCGCTTTTGGTTTGTTAAAACGAGCCTTAGGAAAACAGCATCCAAGAACACTGAACGGACTTTGGAAAACGACCCAAGAGGAGTGGGATTAAAATTGACATGAAGATGCTAAGAAAAAGTTTACTTTCATGGAAGATGCGAGCTAGAGATATAGTCAAGAATCAAGGCTATCAGATAGAATCAAATGGCCGTAAGAAATGCGTAATTTATGCATAAAAATTAATTATCAAAATCGTTTCTATAAAGTGCGAACGGCCTTCTGCATAACGTCACTGAAAGAAAATGTAATACGTCTAATATCGCATCATGATTAACAACAGGTACTGGGATAAAAGAAAATGTCTGGATACTTCAGCAGAAGAAATGCTCAAGTACCTACAAGAAAGTTTGCTTTCGTGTTTGAATGCCTTTATTTCTGAAATAAAAATTTGCAGTGAGAAGCATTTACAGTGATCCAATTATTGTAGTTTAAAATACGTAAAATAAAAAGTTACTGCAAAATAATCAAAATTGAAAAAAAGAAAATCACATATCTAAATTAAACATTTTTTACTATTTTACTTTATCGTATTTACTAATAAATGAAATATAATATTTCATATATATTATTCATTAACAATTTGAAACAACTATTTGGGGTATTCGAGATCTGATTATTCTGATTCGAATTCGATATTTGAATTTGAGAACAGCGTTATTAAGCCCATCTCTTAATTAGCAATCCAGTTATGCAAGAATATTTGTTTAGAAGCATTTTATATTATAGTAAATACGTTTTGAAATAATAGAACGTTTCAATTTTGGGAAATTAGCAGTTTCGTTTCCTATTCAACATTTCCAATATTGACACTAACTGGCAAATTAACTTGAGTAATAAGTGTCCCAAAATGCTCAAACTTGAGTAAAACTGTCTCGAAATGCTCAAACTTCAAAAATAAGTGTCTCAAAATGCTCAAACTTGAGTAAAACGTGTCTCAAAATGCTCAAACTTCAAAAGTAAGTGTCTCAAAATGCTCAAACTTCAAAAGTAAGTGTCTCAAAATGCTCATACTTTAATAACAAGTGTCTCGAAACGTTCAACTTTGAGTAACAAGTGTCTCAAAGCCCGCTGCTCAGTGTCTGATTGAAACAAAAAAAAATAGCGAGTTAAAATGTTACTCGTTAACATATATGTGAATAAACATCCCATATTTCGAAAGGGAAAAGTTTATGTGCTGTGTATTGAGGGTGGTAAAAGCTACATAGGGAAACGTTTCGATATTTTCATTCTAACATTTATTTTATTTTATTTTTTACACTTTCTACCAAAACTCTTTCATAATAGATCTTAAAGGGTATATGAAATCAGAGATTACGTACAATACATATTGAGTTCTGCATTGTGAAGTCGGCAGATATTTTCAATCATATGTCAACAACCCAACGTCAACAACCCAACTCTACGAGGACGACCTTATATAACCTCAATGGAAAGATCTGGAAAAAGCAAGTAACTCGTTAGTCTATTAACCCATAAAAATTCGAGAAGGTGAAGTGACGCAGACTTCCTAATTACAAAAATGATTTTCTGTTACATATTTGTAACAGTATATGATGTCACTTCCGTGGCATACTCATTTTCTTCGTTTTTTATCTAAGTCACATTTCTTTCAAGATTTACTCTACGCGGCGCCCCAAGACATTTCACACCAAAAATAAATAAATTGAAATATGGAAATGTAATCTCCATTTCATTTTTATTTAAATGCAACTCATTTCACATATATACTCCTTTTAACTCGTTTGATATGATTTTTTTCATATGTGTATCCAAGCATGGAAATAGATATGCGTTGTAAATAAAATGTCTTATTCTGTGATCCGTAATTTCCATTTTAAAAATTTCAAAAGAATTTTTTTTTATGAGTGTCAATTTTCTGATACAATGTTTGCGACCCCGTAGTTCAAAATATTTGTGCAAAAAGTAATCTACTATAGTAAATACTTTTGAAATTACATTCTACAATAATTCTATAAGCTTTGTTTCCTTTTGAAATTCTCAATTTTGACTCTCTCTATCTCTCTCTCTGTGTATGTATATATAAAGGGTGTCCATACAGTTCCGGAACGACGCAATATCTCGAGAAATACACTTGGGATCAAAAAACAAAAAGCACGTATTCAATATGTTTAGAAAAGCTATCCAATGATACCAAAATTGACCCCCTCCCCCCTCCTGGGGGGAGGGGGGTGGGGCAACTTTGAAATCTTCAATGGGAACCCCCATTTTTATTGCAGATTTGGATTCTCCAGAAAAAATTACATTTATTTGACCTACGATTTTGATTCAAGCACTCCGATCATGAGAGGGAAGGGGAGTTACAGAAAAAAAAACACCCTGATTATGAGAGGCATGGGGACTCATGTTAATCAAACACCCCGAAGGGAACAGAAAACTACTACGTCCACATCGTTGTTCCTGGGTAGTGCTAAAAGTAGTTTTGAACCGTTTTCTAAACTGAAGTCAACAGTTGTCGCTGAAGTGAACGGTTAGCGGTGGGAGGGGGTCAATTTTGGAATCATTGCATAGTTTTTTTTTGAAAATATTGAACACGTAATTTTTTATTTTTCTATCCGAAGTGTATTTCCCGAGACATTCCCATTTTTAAACGTTTGTGCCCCACTTCGGGTTTTTCGCTGTTTGTGGGAGCAAAAATCAAAAATCGTAGGTCAAATGTATGTAATTTTTTCTGGAGAATCCAAATCTGCAATAAAAAATGGGGGTTCCCATTGAAGATTTCAAAGTTGCCAGGGGGGAGGGCAACTTTGAAATCTTCCCCCCCCAGGAAACCCCCCCTCCCCCCAGGAGGGGGGAGGGGGGTCAATTTTGGTATCATTGGATAGCTTTCCTAAAAATATTAAATACGTGTTTTTTATTTTTTTGATCCGAAGTGTATTTCTCGAGATATTGCGCCATTCCTGAACTTTCTGGACACCCTGTAAATATATATATATATATATATATATATATATATATAAACAGTTACTATATTTAATTCATATACTAATGCAGCGGACAACAGCGGACAATCGATCTATTCTAAATTACATTTATGTTCATTTCACTGAACAGAGAACACATATTATTAAAAAAAAAGTTTAGAACTGGTTAAAAACTTAAAACAACATCCTATCATCCATGATATAAAAACATTAGATTTTATAAAGACCTCTTTAATAACATTGAGATCCATGATTTGTATAAAGCCATAATAATTTTATATGAACAATTTGCTCATTTTGAAAACATCACTGTACCAAAATTTAAAACTTTATTAAAATTAATTCTGTTCAACCAATATATATCTGGGGCTAAGAGCATTTGCAAATTAAAAATGGGAATTCCACAGGGAGGAATCTCATCCATCATTCTGACCAACTCATATCTACACTATTACGAAATTAGGCAACAATTCAATAGTCATTTAATGTACAGATACATTGATGATTTAATTATAAAGATTACAAAATATGCACAAATGTTAAACTTTCAACATTATCCACCCAAGCTACAGCTTATTGAGAATGTTTATTCATCACCCTGGATCAACTACCTTGACGTTGGTTTACGAATTCAAAGTGAAGATAATCTAAAATTTATGACAAAACAGTTTCATATAATTTCAAAGTCAACAATCTTCAACATTTTTCATCATACATTTCAAAATCAGTGTTTAAAAATACCATTAATAATCAGTTAATACGAATCAAACAGTGGAGTAGACCATGTTACTATAAAGAAAATATTCATAAATTAATAACCACAACCATACAAAATAACTATCAGCAAATCTTATTTTTTCCTTTATAAAAAACCTATTTCAAATTTAACTTCACTAAACTTGCTCCACTTACAGTAACTTATTAAAAGGTCAGTCTCAATAACTATTGAATAATCAAAAAATAAAACAAGATTCATCAAAGTGACCGCTAAGCATCAATACAACATATAAAAGTATAACTTCAATTTTGGAATTATCAATTATTTGATTATTTAATAAATATTTTATATTTTATTTTGGAGCATCCATAAACTTTTCTATTCACCATGTTTCATTTCAAGCAGTTACAATCTTAAACTATAACCTTAAGTGTAAACATTTTTGAGTTGGCTCACTGCAAAGTCATTCTTAATCGTTACATCGCATGTTTCAAGAGAAAGTGGTAACTATTTTTGAGTTATTTTATTTTTTATCAAATTATAATTCTTTGGATGTTATTCCATTATTATGACATGGCATATAGCTGGATTATTTACTTTGATGTTTAATTTTCATTGATTATTGTTAATTCTGATCCAAATTCTACATTCTTCTACTTTGGGCCATGTGCATAATTTCTGCAATACAATTTACAGTTGTGCATAGAGAAACGTAGAACTTACCAAACAGTATTACCAAACCATGTATGGCCCTTGATAACGTACATGATTTTGGAAATACTTTTCATCTTTACTATTTTACATATATTTTTCATATGTGATACACTCAAAAATTTTTGGGAACAGGAAAGGCCTAGCTCCATTTGCTGTTTTATCAGTTTTAATATTTTCATCTATTACACTATTCATGCGCTTACACCATGTATGTTAGTGCAAGGAACAAGGGGCGGAGTTCTTTTAGTGCCTGTATTAATTACATATATGTTTTATAAAAAAAAATAATTATTGGGTGTAGTTACAGCCTTCTATTATTATATTATAAACAGGCTTTCTCAACACGAGATTCGGTTTTCAATTGCTTACCTTATATATGGAGCAGGAAACTAGGGATATTTAATACATATTTAGTACCTGTTTCATTTATAATGGAATTATTCTCAAGCCTAACGTTGGGTCTATTTTATTTTAATTTTATTTTTACATGTGCTGTTTAGTCCACTTTCAACAAAAGATAAGTCGCAGATAGATAAAATATACAAGTTATTAAAATTCTCCCCGCACTTTTTCACCCTTTCAATAATGGATAACGGAAATGTAGTTTCTATGTATTTTTCTGTTACCTATGTAAGGCATGCTTTTAAAATTTCAGATTCTTACATTGGGGAATTGAAGAGATACGATATTCTCGCATTCTAATATCCTTTCTTAGTGTGCACCTATGTCTCACGATGAACTTCCGCTTAAAATTTCAGATTCCTAGCACCAGCAGTTGGATATATACACGCAGCCCTGCATCAACTAGATATTGCTTTCTTTCAAATATCGCCCTGAAGGATACGGTATGTCAGGGGCTTGCCAAAGAATTGTGTTGGCCTAAGGCGGCTTAACAGCAGCGGTGTTGATCTAGGGACAACATGGAGTACCAAAGAGAATAATTTCGAGATTTTTTGGGGCGTTTCGTATTTCAGAGAGTTTAATTTTTACAAAAAATCAACAGTTGCTTTTATGACGGAAAGAAAAACCGGAGCTCTTGGCGAGATGTCACCAAAACCCCACCACCAACTGGCGACCCTGCTCGCTCTCTCTTCTTTTATCAAAAGGTATTACATGCATACAATAACTATTAAATGTACGCGGTACTTATTAATACGGGTTACCATCCCTCCTGCGATAAACATTGTAGTCATTTTGACTCATATCACACCGTAAACGTTTTGACACGCTACAACGGGTGTTATAGTGAATTGTTATACACTAATATCATTTCTGAAATAGTCTTGTGTTTTTCCTTTTTTTTTTTTTTTTTGTAAATAAATTCATGTTATTGTTATTATATTTAAGGTTCCTTTTCTCCTTTCGCGTCCTGACAGGAACTGTCCTTTAAGAAGAAATCACCCTCGGGACAAGTGTCGAATTTTAATTTTATTTTAATTTGAATGGTTGAGTATAAATAAATAGAATGGAATGATGTTTACTGAATTTATCAAGAGAAATAATCACTCTTTATAGAAAAAAAAGTCCTATTTCGAACGCATCGGAGGTTTTATTTTTGTTCTATGAAAAGCAAAGATTAGAACCCACTTTATATTCTTAGTTCTCTCAAAATTATTTCCCCAATAGCTCCTCATTGTCTCCGTCATGCCCGAAATATGGCTTCTCTCCGAGTCTGCAATTTCCCTCCATTACTACACCCTCGCAACGTCATTATGATGCAAAAGTAATGACTTGATGCATTACCGAGCTTATCAGAATTCCGACCAAAAAACAAACATATATTAGCATTTTTGAAAATAAAAATCCCTATATGTAAACGACCTTGTTCATTTGATCTCTTGTGTATCTCCCGGTGACTTTGATATCAACTTCGAAAAGTCCCTAGGTAATAACCATACTTTGAGATGATCTTCTCTTTGAATAATTTCCATATTATTTTGATCATTTTTTTCCAGTATATATTTTCAAACGATATGATTTGCAATCGATTTGTTTTTCGCACGGAAGAAAATATCAAGACTTATATGCGATTTTTTAGAAATTATTTCTTTGATAAATGGTTTCGAAAGAGCTATCTATGCTCGTCAATTTCTGTTGTTCGTTATTGAAATGAATCTGGAGCACGACGAAAACAAGTACAGCAAATTTGTGTTCCATCTTTGCTTAGTTATTGTAAATTAGATAACTAATTACATTATTGTCCTGTTATGTGTCCTTATTATTTAATAGACTTTTAGTGAATATTGCGTTAGAAAGATAACTATTTCATAATCGAACAATTCTTACTGCCTAAAGTGCATTAAATAAAAAATCTGGTGTGGGCAGCACACGACTTTCCTTATATAATGCAATGAATTTACTACTTTTACAGCTAAATAAATGTTATTCTTATGGTAGATACTTATATTCTTTCCCAGATATTGAATTTTCGTCAATGAGAGTCGGCATTTTCATTCATTTAGCGTCATTTTTATCCATTTGGCGAGATTTTCGTTAATCTAGCAGCATTTAAAAAAGTCGCCAAGTTGGCGACAATCCTTCAAATTCGTCGCCAAGTTGGCGACATTCCTTCAAATTCGTCGCCAAAATCTCGCCAAGCATTATGCACAGAAAAATAAGTTATACTTACGGCAGATAAATTACTATTGGCTTTCAAATACAAAGGTATTACTCAAAGTTTCTTTTTTCCTGAATGGAACGAGTTAGATCCACGAGAATGCCACCAAATTTATCGCATGGTATTACATATGAAAAGTGAACATGTTTCTCAATAGGAAATAGTTTATTTTATATGACTTTTGATAATTTTTTGAAAAATGTGCATGATCTTGAGAACGGTTCATGTTAGCTTTCTAAAATTTATGTCAATCGTTTTCTAATGAAAATTTACATAAGAAATGTCTATTTGCGTAACTTTATTAGAGGTTTTGATTTTTTAACGATTTTTTTCAAAATTTCACTCGAAAATTTAGGCGGGTTCTGAACATTCGATTGCTTATAAAAACAATAGTCTTTTCAAAATTTCACTCGAAAATTTAGGCGGGTTCTGAACATTCGATTGCTTATAAAAACAATAGTCTTCCAGTATTAACAGATTGTAATTTTTGTACCAAATTTCGTTCGAATCGGTCCATTTGTTCGTCAGTTATCGTCTCCACAGTCTCACTGACACATACACACACACACACACACACACACACAAACATCGCTTTAAAAATGTTTGATTCGTGATCAGGGATGCTTGAAACGTGCTCTCCCGCCGAAAACTCGAATTCGAATTTTCGACCCCTTCACAATACTTTCCTTATACATTATGTATATAAGGAAAGTAATAATTAATAAGCCCGTCACAATAAATAAAATTGCTGCTTGTGAGAATATAATATTTTTAGCCACTAGAATGACACTTCTAAACAGCTACATTTTCGCTTACATACTTACAAAAGTAACTATATATGAATATGTTATTACTTTCCTTATATACATAATGTATAAGGAAAGTATTGTGACGGGGTCGAAAATTCGAATTCGAGTTTTCGACGGGAGAGCACGTTTCAAGCATCCCTGATCACGAATCAAACATTTTTTGAAGTGATGTCTGTGTGTGTGTGTGTGTGTGTGTGTGTGTGTGTGTGTGTGTAAGTATGTGTGTGTGTGTCAGTGAGTCTGTGGAGACGATAACTGACGAACGAATGGACCGATTCGAACCAAATTTGGTACAAAAATCACAACCCGTAAACACTGGAAGCCTATTGTTTTTATACGTAATCGAATGTTCAGAACCCCCCTAAATTTTCGAATGAAATTTTGAAAAAATCGTCAAAAAATCAAAACCGCTAATAAAGTTACGCAAATAGACATTTCTTATGTAATTTTTCATTAGAAAACGATTGGCATAAATTTTAGAACGCTAACATGAACCGTTCTCGAGATATTGTGCATTTTTCAAAAAAATTATGAAAAAGTCACATAAAAAAAAAATTCCTATTGAGAAACATGTTCACTTTTCATATGTAATACCATGCGATAAATTGAGTGACATCATTCTCGTGGATCTAGCTCGTTCCATTCATGAAAAAATATACTTTGAATAATACTTTTGTATTTGAACGCCAATAGTCATTTATCTGCTGTAAGAATAACTTTTTTCTTAGTGCATAACGTTTGGCGAGATTTTGGCGACGAATTTGGCGGAATGTCGCCAACTTGGCGACTTTTTTGAAATGTTGCCAAATTAATGAAAATCTCACCAAATGGATAAAAATGATGCTAAATCAATGAAAATGACGACTAATTGTCGAAAATTCAATATCTTGGAAAGAATATTAGTATCTACTATAAGAAAAACCTATTTTTTTACTGTAAAAGTAGTAAATTCATTACATTATATAAGGAAAGTCATGTGTTGCCCACATCAGATTTTTTTATTCATTTATATGGGAATTACACGTAATAATGGGCATATTACTTTCCCTTATATACATAATGTATAAGGAAAGTATTGTGACGAGGTCGAAAATTCGAATTCGAGTTTTCGACGGGAGAGCACGTTTCAAGCATCCCTGATCACGAATCAAACATTTTTGTCTGTGTGTGTATGTGTCAGTGAGTCTGTGGAGACGATAACTGACGAACGAATGGACCGATTCGAACCAAATTTGGTACAAAAATCACAATCCGTAAACACTGGAAGCCTATTGTTTTTATACACAATCGAATGTTCAGAAAACCCTAAATTTTCGAATGACATTTTGAAACAATCGTCAAAAAATCAAAACCACTAATAAAGTTACGCAAATAGACCTTTTTTATGTAATTTTTCATTAGAAAACGATTGAGATAAATTTTAGACGCTAACATTAACCGTTCTCGAGATATTGTACATTTTTCAAAAAAATTATCAAAAAGTCATATAAAATAAAAAAAAATATTTCCTATTGAGAAACATGGTTACTTTTCATATGTAATACCATGCGATAAATGGAGTGACATCATTCTCATGGATCTAGCTCGTTCCATTCATGAAAAAAGATACTTTGAATAATACTTTTGTATTTGAACGGCAATAGGCATTTATCTGCTGTAATAATAACTTATTTCTTAGTGCATAACGCTTGGCGAGAATTTGGCGACAAATTTGGCGGAATGTTGCCAACTTGGCGAGTTTTTTTAAATGTTGCCAAATTAACGAAAATCTCGCCAAATGGATAAAAATGAAAATCAATGAAAATGACGACTAATTGTCGAAAATTCAATATCTTGGAAAGAATATTAGTATCTACTATAAGAAAAACCTATTTTTTTTACTGTAAAAGTAGTAAATTCATTACATTATATAAGGAAAGTCATGTGTTGCCCACATCAGATTTTTTTTATTTTACGTTGAAAATGCCTTTCTAAACAGGTAAAAAAAAAGTAACATGAGATGTTCATTTTACACACTTGTTTACCTGCTTAAATGGGTCCCCCTTAAAGAACCCTTTTCAGCACGTAAGCAAGTAGGTTCGTGGGAAGCATGTGCTCAAAATAACTTGTTTTAAACGGTATTTTTCGTGTAAAACAAAATATACCCATTAGTCCGTGCAATTCTCGTATAAAACAGTAAAATAACACATTCATATAGATATAGTTACCTTTAGAAGTGTGTTACTGGAAATTTACCAGTTTAAAAGTGTCAATCTAGTGGTAATAAACCCAATTTTGTGTATTTTTACCCATATTTTTTTAGTGGCTACAATTGTCTCAAGGTCGTTTTGAGTCATCTTCCTAAATAACTGTCTTATACTTTATTGCAGACAGCAGGCATACGAAAATTAGGCGACTACTGTAGTTTCGAGGACGTTTCGAGTCCTCTTCCTCCGAAACAGCATCTTCTTTCAACAATTTCTAAGAAAGAAGCGCAGTTCTTTCTTTGTGGTAATTAAGAAAAGACAGTGAGGAAGAGAGCTCAAAGCGTCCTAGAAACAATTGTAGTCACCTAATTTTCATATCCTTGTTTTCTGTAAGGAAGTATTAGAAAGTTTCACTAAATCTGCAGCCATTTACGGCTTTTACAGAGCTTTCTTGGAGAAATATACCCCATATTTTTGGCCTCGCTATATAATTTATACCGAATGGGCAACAAAATACAGGGTCTTTCAAATGCCTGTATAAACTTTAAAAATTAACTAAAATCGAAAAATCATCGCATTGAGGTACGGTTTGTACCATAAGTATAGTCAGGACGGTTTTTTTTTTTTTTTTCTGACGTGAAAAAATTTTGTAGTTTAAAAAATCACCTATAGGTGGTGCTTACCCGAATACATCTTCTAGAAGTATGCAAATGAGGCTGTTATGAAAGAGCTGTAATGCTCTGTAGATTCTTCATTTGATTCATTAGTAAACTGTGCAAAGAAGAAGTTTTTGCGAGAATGTTAACTATGACCGAGAAAGCCTTGTTAGTGAAGCTGTACTGCGTGAGCGGAGAATCAGCATCAGATGCTTTGCGAAAATTTCGATTTAGGAAAAATCTAAAGACAGGAAAAGGTCCTATCACCTGTTCAGAGTTACTTAGGCTTGTCACACGATTTGACACGTACAGTAAGTTATTTTCTTTATCTTTCCAATGCGTTCAGCGCCACCTATAGGTGATTTTTTAAACTAAAAAAAATTTTACGTCAAAAAACAAAACCCTTCCTAGCAATACTTATGGCACAAACCGTACCTCAATGCGATGATTTTTCGATTTTTAATGAATTTTTAAAGTTTATACGGACTTTTGAAAGACCCTGTATATACAGGTATGGGTTTCGTCCAGAAAAGAGCACCAGGCGCGAAGCGCCTTTAATCTCCAATCTCTAGGTGTGGTTCTTATCTTCATACTGTGACATTATTTCATTTGCCCCCTGTATATACAAACACGAGCCGCAAAGGTGGGTTTCGTCCAGTAAAGAGCACCAGGCGCGAAGCGCCTTTAATCTCCAATCTCTAGGTGTGGTTCTTATCTTCATACTGTGACATTATTTCATTTGCCCATAGTTGGAGGTTCGAGGTTTTTGATTTACTGTTTTTATTATTTGACTTAGCTCCTAGTGTGGCAGTTTGTTGCACATTTAGAGTTTGAGTAATTTTGGGGAGTTGATGCAGTTCTAAGAATTTCCTATCAATTTGGCAGTTTAAGGTTTAAGAACATTTTTTAGAAAACATTGATCGAGTTTTAATTTAATATCAACTATTTAAGTTGGGACTTACCTAATTCCGATTGTCAATATTAAGTACCGCGCGTGGTCTCTTACGTGATTTGGCTTTGCGGTGATCATAGTCATGCAGATTGAATAGTAGTTCATTTGGAACAGATGGCAGATTTTTATAGAATTTAAGCGCTAGCTTTTTAATTTGGGCTCTAACAGTTTTTATTTTGAAGTCTTTCCTAATTACCGAGTTTCTTAAGTATCTAGGAGCTTTCCTTATAATCCTTAGGGTTTTGTTTTGTTTTGTCTCTAGTAAGTCTATAGTAGTTTTACAGGCATATCCCCATACGGGTGCTGCATACAGCATTCCCGGGCGGATGACCGATTTATAAATTAGGAGTTTATTTTGATAACTTAGATTTCCGTTTCCTATCATTGGGTATAAGGCTCCTGTGGCCATATACGCTTTTTTGATTAAGTTCGTTACGTGCTGTTTCCAGGTTAGGTGGGAATCTATCGTTACACCTAGGTATTTAGTAGATTTTTCCGCTTTTAGGGCATGGTTGTTTATGTACAGAGGCGGCGGAGGTTTACGTTTTCTAGAGAAATAAATCCAATGACATTTATTGGGGTTTAATTTTATTCGCCATTTTTCCAGCCATGTTTGGAGTATGTCTAAGTGTTGTTGTAGCTGTCTGTGCATTACTGAGACGTAAGGATGTTTTGCAAGTATCGCACTGTCGTCTGCATAGAGTGCCAGCTCCGTGTCTAGGGTCCTGGGGATGTCATTTAGATATATATTAAAGAGTGTCGGGCCCAGGATGGATCCTTGCGGTACACTACTTTTAATGAGCTTCGGTGTAGACAAGTTATCTTTTACTCTAACTTGGAAGTGTCTGTTATTTAGGTATGAGATTAAAAGTTTGACAAGTGCGTCAGGGACTTTTAGAGTGATCAATTTGTATGCTAATCCACAGTGCCACACTTTATCAAATGCTTTTTGTATGTCAAGAAAAATCGCAGCTGTGGGTGTCTTACTATTAAGTCCAGAAGATATGTACTCTACCACTCTCAGCAATTGATGAGTGGTGGAGTGTTTTGGCCGAAATCCAAACTGCTCCGGAATGATAATATCATTCTCACTAAGGTGCGTGTTCAGTCTATTAAGAATTATTTTCTCAGTAATTTTACTAAGTGTTGGTAGTAAGCTGATTGGTCTATAGTTGGCTGGAATTGTGGCATCCTCACCAGGCTTATGGATCGCTATAATTATCGCTTCCTTCCATTCTTTGGGGAAATAATTTAGTTTTAGTATTTTGTTTATTAGGATGGTCAAGTAAAATATTATATTTAAGGGTAGGTTTTTGACCGCAATATTCCTGATTTTGTCGTGCCCTGGGCTTTTACGGTTTTTAAGGTTTTTGATGATATCAATTATCTCTTGCGGGGTGGCTGGGTTAATCTCAGCCGTGACCGGGGAGTTCCTGAAGTTGTTTAGAGTTTGCCTAACCATTCTTAGGGTGTCCTGACACATTAGATCGTGGTTTGGTTCAAATTGCTTTTCGTAATGCCTAGCAAGCGCCTCTGCTTTTTCTTCGTCTGAGTACGCGATTTTAACGCCATCTATTAGTGGCGGGAGTTTAATTTGAGGTTTTCTGAGTCTTTTAGCGAATTGCCAGAGCGATACGTCTTCCGAGCTAAGGGATTCAATTAACTCTTTATACTGTTGCTGCTTTTCTGCGACAATTTTATCCCTGACTTTCCACGTGAGTCTGTTAAGCTCCCTTTTGAGGGTAGGGTCTCTATTAGCCTGCCATGTCTTACGCATTCTGTTCCTTTGCCTAACTAATTGTTTGACATGATGGGAAAGTGTGGGCATTTTTGGTGACTCACGATGTGTTGTGGCAGAGGCAATAGCTCTCTTGATTTCTGTTGTGAGTGTGTGTGTGGCAGAGTCAATATCCGCCGTGCTCATAATGTTGGGTACTGCCAAGTGCGGCTCAAAAAGTGCTCTTTTGAAAACGTTCCAGTTCACCCTCTCTTGTCCCAGAGAGGCTGGAAGGGGAGTGTTCAGATCGAATGTCACCAATACCGGTAAATGATCCGAGTCGAATTCATCTAGGGTATCGATAGTGTGAGCGTATTCTATGTTTCTCGTTAGGACAAAGTCTATGAATGAGCCGTTGGCACCTGAGAAGCAGGTTGGTCTCGTCGGTGCAATGATGTTGGTGTTTGTTGTGTTCAGTAATCTGTGTATCTGTGTACCGCGTATGTTGGCTCTCCTGCTGCCCCACGCTCGGTGGTGTGCATTGAAGTCGCCCGCGAGTATTGTGTTTGGATATCGCGAGAAAAGCAGTTCCAGCTGCGCAGCTACATTTATACCACTCATGTTTTTGACATATATTGAAGTTAGGATAAATGGGTTTACATTATTTATTTTAATTTTTATGCTAGTATTTTCTACTCCTTGAAGATTTATGTTGTTTATTTCCTCGTGGGGAATATTTCTTTTGATATATATTGCTGTTCCTCCATGGGGGTTTCTAGCAGTTGTATTTGAGCTTAGGTTGTGATAGCCAATATAGTTTGCTATATTTAGTTTTTTATTCTCTCTAACTTTAGTTTCCTGAATTAACAGGGCATCTACATCATTTTCATTTACGTAGCTCCTAAGTTCATTTATTCTTGGAGATATGCCGTTCGCATTCCAAAATATTATTTTAAAGCTTTCTTTTTGGGACCTAGCCATGGCGGGTTTGATTCTCACTGTTATTTTTAAAGTCCGCGATTAATTTAAAAGCCTCAAAGACCATTTGCATTGGATCACTCTTTTTTTGTATTAGCTCTGCGAACTGCATCAACAGGTGTTTTATTGCATCTAGGTCGAACATGGTGATAAACCCTCTGATGAGGTTGAGGATTTCATCCATCTTTTCATCATTGGTTTTACCAGCAGGTTCAGTCTCAGCTTCCATATCCTCAGCCTCAACCGCGGTTTGGTCATTTTTGTGAGTATCCTTTTGGACCTCAGTAGTTTTTTGCCTTTTTTCTAACAGCTGGGTTTGCGCGAGCTCTTCCTCTCTGACTCGTTTAGTTTTGGCTTCACGTGTTTTGATTTCTTCTTTTGATTTAGCATATTGATTTACAATTTTAGCTTCTAGTTCCGCCTGTCTTGCCTGTCTGGCTTTTTCGGCTTCCTTTCTCTTTATAATGGCTGTAGTAGCCAGTTTTACTTCTTCCGGAGTCAATTCTCTGGAAGACGAAGGTTTGGGGGCCTGCTCTTGCACCGATCTGGTGGGTGCTGAAGATTGGTATCTATTTTGCTGTGGCACAGTGTGCGAGGAGCCCTGAGGGGGTGCCTGGGAGTTTAATCCGAGGGCCTTTTGCCTCCAAGGGGGTATCTGATTTTGTAGAGGGGGGGCATACCCCGGTGCCTTTCCTCTGTTCCAGGGGTTCTTCGGGCATTGCCTGAAGTTCGCTGGGTGGTCTCCATTGCAATTTGCACACGTAGCCTTCTCAGACCTAGGTCTCTGGCAGAACACGAGCCGAAACACGAGCCGAACTATAAATATATACAAATTAGTAAACTCATAGTGGTAGATAATTTTTAAAATGTTTTCTTAAATAAATATAGCCCGGGATTCCGGCCTCTCAAGAAATCAAAACTATTACCTTCTTTATCTCCTATGCCCCTTGCAATAATACTCCACAAGAAATAAGCAGTCAATTATAAAAGCTTTTCATCGATCATTGTTACAAATTAAATTTAAAAAACTGCTAATACAAAATATATTGAACGTAATCGCGTCTTCTATTAGCATTTTTGTTTTATGATAAACTAGATAGTGTAAAAAAATAGAAAAAGAGAGACTATTAATTATTTTCTGAGAAGAGATTGATCCAAAAATCGTGTAGGAGTCGTTCTCGCTTAGCCACCAATAAACTCCCATGCCCAGCGTTACACATATAACTACGTAAAATATAACTATATAGAGTAGTAGAGTTCGCCAAACGGTCGATCAAGAAATATTAGTAGCCTGCCAAGTCACTTTTGGTAGGTCATGGGAAAATGTTCGTTTAGCCAAGCCAAGCCAAGACGAATGATTTCGGGGTACCTGTATCACCAGATACGTAACCCCACATCTACTGTAGAATAGCAATCTGATAGTTTATGCGATGTATAAAGTCTATTTTTCAAGGCACTCTGCTTCTTGGAGGGTGCAGTGAAGTTTTTTTCACATCGTGACGGAACTATTGTGATAGGAAAACTTACTCACTCATTTACCCATATTATTTATATCATTTATATATCATTCTAAATCCTTTAAATACATATTGTTTATCATTCTTTATTATAAATTATCACATAAACTTCAAAATAACTCAATTCAGAAATTCTGCATCTTAAACTTAAATTTAACTGGCCCTGCACTCTGCAGTTTCCTATTGGCCGCCAGTCATTGGCCCCGCCCTCCCACTCTCTTTCAGCTGCCACAGCCCAGTACTCTGTCTAATCTTCAGCACCTACCAAGACGAGGATGGCACAACATCGCCATCAGTGAACCACACCGACATCACCATCAGCGAACTCTACATAGCACCTCACTCAAGTGAAAGAGTGCACAAATGAACTTTCGCATATTGCTATATTACTAACTGTGGACACTTTTACATTCTGATGTGGGCGTAAGGGACTTTGTCCCAAGGTAGCCCGTAAGCAAGCGTCTTGGTCTTGGAGGGTGCTGTTTGTGAGGTTTGCTTGCTTCTGCAGTAGTTGTAGTTGAAAGGTGGTCTTGGATGGCTGATCTGGTAAGTAATAGGGTAGTAAAGGGAAGGGGGTGGGGCTAAGGCAAGGCCCAATCAGATTGAGCGGGAGCTAGTACACCAAAGTGTATAAGTTATACGAGTTAACAATTTAAAAGTATGAAATAAGATATACTAATTTAAAAATAAATTTACTATTAAGGTTATAATTACTATAATATACAAATTTACAATTATTAAAGTTTAGGTATAGTTATAATTTCAATATTCAAGCTGATGATTCTCTGAACAAGACCGAAATGGAAGCACAATTCGCCTTCCCAACGACAAAAAAATACAATTTTAGTTTCAAAGTTAATTGCAGGATCTGCAAGGTATACAAAATAAATTTAAATTATCAAGTGAATTTATTATTAGAGTAGGAACGTGAAATTAAGGAATCGTGCACACTCAACGCGTTTGGCAAATGCTAGCCGTACTATTGGCCTGTGGCTGGGCCCTGAAGGAAGAGTCAAGAAAACGCAAAGTCCTTGAATCGGAGTGGCGCCATCTATCTTCGGTCAGCGGTGGTGAAAAACTAGGAAACTCCTGTTTGCGGGACGAGGTACCGGCGCTTTTTCCATTTGGTCTCGTTAGAGCCAAATAGAATGTGTCGGGGCCTTCTCTTCCCAAGATAGGAAGGGACGATCGGATTGTAGGTCTGATCGACGTCTCTCAAACAAGGTCTACTGGAGTTTTTCTTGTAGAAATTTTGAGTGTGTAGCCCAATGCACTCTGAAACGCCAGAGATTTTAAGGTCGTGGTGTATAACTTCGTTCTGGACATATCTAGGCGCATTAACAATGCAACGCAAGACTTTATTTTGGAATACTTGCAATTTCTCAATATGACTTTTTGCTGCCGACCCCCATATTTGGCAGGCATACAAAAAGCCAGGTGCAATGATCTGTTTGTAAACAATCAACTTATTTTCAAGGGAGAGGTGGGATTTCCTACCGAGAAGAGGGGTCAGTGCTCTGAAAACAGTATTTGATTTGTCCAGCTTCGTTTTGATGTGCTCTAGGAAGGTCATGTGAGCATCCAGCGTAACTCCCAGATACTTAACGTAGTGGGAGAGCGGGATGACTTCGTCGAAGATCTTGAGTATATAGTTTCTGTTGTCTTCTCGGTAGTTAGGCTTAAATATACACACTGCACTTTTCGAAGCATTAATTTTAATTCTCCAGGTGGTGAGCCAGTGCTCAAGGCTATTCTTAATGTAGCTTTGGAGTGTATTGATCGCGTTGTGTGGTGAACAGCTACGTGCAATAAGCGCTGTATCATCAGCAAAGATGGCCAGCTTAACTTGAGGTATGTGTGGTATATCGTTGATGTAGATATTATACAGCAGTGGGCTGAGGTTACCTCCTTGAGGGACCCCTGCTCTGATTGGTCGAACAGTAGAGAGAGTTTTATCAACTCGTACTTGGAAAAATCTATTAGTGAGGTACGAGTTGATGATGGCCAAAAGTTGCGTCGAAATGCCAAGTCGCACCAGCTTGGAAATAAGCCCAGGCAGATAAGTTTTATCAAACGCCTTTGCCACGTCGAAAAATACTATGGAAGTATACTGTCTGTTGTTAGCGTTTTGATGGATAGTTTCGACAACACGCATAAGTTGGGACTGCGTTGAATGCTCGGTTCGAAAGCCGTGCTGGTCTGGAATCAAAATGCTTTTCGAACGGCAGAAACTATCCAAACGTCTAAGCAACACCAATTCATAGATTTTCGAAAAACTTGACAGTAGGCTTATTGGTCTGTAGTTCTCGGCTTGCGAGAGATTTTGGTTCGGTTTTGGAAAAGGGAGGACGACAGCGGTTTTCCAACTTTGGGGAAAAAAGCGAAAGTCCAACATATGATTCAGTAGCATAGTAATCCAGCAGTAATACAAATCAGGCAGATTCTTGAGGATGCGATTACTGATTCGATCCAATCCAGGAGCTTTCTTTGCTTTCAATCCATCAACGATGTGTAAAATTTCAGCCAGAGAGATTCTCTCTAAGTCGTTTGGTGCATGTGCTTGAAGTGCGTTGTGATTGGTCTGTTGTAAATCTTGTTCAGTGGTAGTGTATGTGTGGCTGAATCTGTGGTCGATGTTGGGTGTGAATTGGAGTTCCAAGCTATCTGCTAGCAAATTAGCTTTTTCTTCCGCAGTCTGGGCGAGTCCATTAGGGCCGTTAATGGGCGGAATTGTAGTTTTTATGGTTCTCATGTTTTTAGCTGTTCGCCAGAGACTGTGATTTGCAGGTGTAAGTCCCTCAAGGTGTGTTTTCCAGCGTTGCTGGGTGTGTGTTTTAATCATAACCTTGATTTCACCATGGAGTTTACGAAAGCATACGCCGTAAAAAGGAAACCTAGTGCGTTGCCAAAGCTTTCGTAACCTGTTACGCTGCTTAATTTTGTCTCTAATATCATCAGGTAAAATGTGATAATTAGAGCGGGCTTTTTTGGGTTTCGAGGCTGCAGCAATTGCCCCGAGCAGTACATGATTCATATCGATGACACGCTGTTCTATGTCATCGGTGCTGGTAATTTTGAGGGGGGGGGGCGCTTTAAAATTTTGAAGGATGAATCTAAAATCATCCCAGTTTGTATGTAGCTCCTCCGGGTGGTCTAAAGATAAAGAATCAAAGAAAAGGTCCAATACTACAGGAAGGTGATCAGAGGTTAGGTTTACATCTGTTCTGATCTCGTAATCATACGGAATGTTCCGAAAAATAGCCAAATCAATTGTAGTGGGGGAACATCCTGTAGTAAAATGTGTGGGGGTGGGAGGAGCTATGATCCTGGCATTGGCGCACTGAGCCAATCGTTTTAGAACAACGCCATTGCTGTTCGAAGCTGCGTCCCAGGAGCAATGGCGAGAATTTAGGTCACCAGCTATGATCATGTTACTGCTATGCCTAATAAGTGCTTCAAAGTCCTTTTCAAGGGTGCGTTTAGCCATTACTGGAGGGATATACACTGAAGCAAGTGTAAAAAGTGGACCAAATTGTGCAAGTGGACCAAATTTGGAATAGTGACCGTAACGAGCACGGCTTCGAGCTTCGTGAGTGCCGGGGCGCCCGTACGGTGGTGGGGAATATTGTTCTTGATGTAAAGTGCAGTGCCGCCTGAGCGGATAGAAAAATTCGTAGCAGGGCCAATGGGACGATGGTAGAAGTATGCGGAATAATTGCAGATACCAGGTGCAGTAGGCGAAACAAGATGTGTTTCATTTACCATAAAAATATCAAAGTTGTTGTTTACCACATAATCACTCATCTCGTCTAGCTTGGAACGCACTCCATTGGCGTTCCAGAAGCCGACCTTGAGAGATTGCAAAATATGAGAAGTGGGCCGAAAATGAGAAGCCAGAACAAAAACGGGGGGGGGGGTTACCCTAAGAGAGCGTCGTAACGCCGATAGATATGAAATATCATATCTATCTCCGTGGTACACTTTCTAAGTTCAGGTAGCGCTTGGCTAAAGGCCTGCATAATTAAATCCCTATTATGAGTATGCCTCATCGTCATGAGAGACGATAGAAATGAGGCATAGTCAATTTGCTTCTCCTCTTGAGGAGGCGAAGTCTTACTAGGTTCAGGGGGTGTGGCCAAAGTTTGGCTCGATTTTGGATTGGCTGCCATGTAATCCTTTTTGAAGTTAGCCGAAAAATCAAAGTCATGGCTGGCAGTGTCTGCCTTATTATTAGAATTTCTGTATTTAACAATTTCGGGGGTACTACGGGTGTCCTGGGTATGTCCAGCTGCCACAGAAGCGAAAGAAAATCCCTGCTGAGTGTTGACTCTCTGGAATGAACGTCCTTGGGTCCCAGTTCTGTATACTGGGGGGAATCCAGGTTTGTTAAAGTTACTTTGATGGGGGTCCCTGCGTCTACTGGTGACAGACGAATTGCCCGGATTTCTCGGGCAACCGCGCCAGTTAGCTGTGTGTTGGCCACCACAATTGCAGCAAAGTACAAATTCGGCCTTACAGTTTTTGGCGGTATGGGGCCCTGCACAGCGCACGCATCTCAGCGGCAGTGAACAATGCATGCTAGAGTGAAAAAACCCTGAGCACGAATGGCACTGGGAGGCATAGCCTTTCCTGCCTGTGTAGGGCTCCACGATCACTTCTGTCCCCAGTATGCTATTTATTGCGTAAACGTCCTCCGGGTTAGTCCCGGGCACTAACTGCAGGTAGTAAAGCGGGAGAGGTTGTCTACTTCCTCTCCGGGTAAGTCTGGTGTTGCTAAGGACCTTGAAGCCCATTGCGTCCATAACAGACGACAAGACTTCAATGTCGGTAGCAACAGGGAGTCCTCTAACCACTACTCTTAGGGGTCTATCCTCCTTAAGGGAGAATGTTTTAAATTGCACGCCCGACTTCTTAAGGAAGTCGGTACATTTACGAAACTCATCTCCGTTATCAGCGTACATTTTAAAGAATCTACCCTCTAATTTAGGGGAAATGTTCTTAGCAATTTGCTTAAGTGAAAACAGTATAGATGGCCAATCTGGCTGAGTAGCGCTGATAAGGAGCGGAGGCGTTGCGGGGGGGGGGGCTTCGGAGCAGCGTCCGAGGGAACGTCCATTCCAGAGCCATTTCCTTCCGGCTGGTTCTTAGAAAATGCTTCAAATTTATTTTTGATTGCAATTGCTTCTCTATAAGCTTGAACAGTTACTCTGTTTCTATTATTTTTACCATTGGATCTAACTTCGGTCCATTGACCGTCCTCGTCATCGGATTGACTATCATCTTCTTCATTTTGTCTCCGTTTTTTGCTAATTTGGTTTAAGTTATCAGAATTCATGTTTGTCAAATCTCTATTAACAAGTTTAAGTTTGCTTACTTTTTCTACTACTTCATTAGTTGCCGATTCCACGTTCAAAGAGTCATTATTTACATTATCATTACAATTAGCATTACTATTATTTTTATCATTTAAGTTAACACTGGAGACTTTAGGAGTCACGGGTTCAGTAGGGGGGGATGCAGGAGGGAAATAATTATAGATCCCTACGTTACATACCTCAGCCATCCGTAGTAAGTCCAGCACCAGTCCTTCTCTGCGAAGAAGCATTTCAGCATAGTCCGCTTTGTCCGATGTAGTCTTCCCGGCCTTGGCTGAGGCAATCATAATCTTTTTGTCCAAGTCTTTCAAAATATCACGACATCTGTTAACATTCTCCAATTCACAATCCATGTTAATGGATTCTTTAGATGTAATGGCTTGTAACTCGCTACTAGTAGCGCAGTCCATGGCTTGTGCCGGCGCTACCGGCACTTCAGGTTCCATTTCTCGGAGCACACAAAAACACGTCTGACTCGTTCGGAGGCTAAGCTCCGTCCTCCAATGTTCGTTTATACATTATGCCATTATGCATATGTTGCAATATCCGTATATGTGAAACGATAAATGCGCGAAATGATAAAAATACTTGAAATTATATAAATAGTTGGTATCCATATGGGCACATCACCAAATAATTTAAATCTCAAATGTAGCTCCCATGGTTGGATTGCCACTGTCATAGAACATTCAACATACAAGAATTGTACAAGTTTGCTAGTGCAAGAAATTCGGTTGAAAGGATAAAGGAAATTTGAGCAACCTATTTGAGAATTACCCATTTTACTAACATATATTACTTCATTTTTGTCCACGGTTTAGTTAGCTGTCCTGTAATTTTTTTTTAAGTTTTTGTTTTATTAACATCCATTATTCCATTGTTGCCCCCACAAATTGTGTGTTTGTCCTATGTTTCGGATTGGCCGGGCTGTGTTCTCCATTCAGCTCGCTGATTGGTTCTCTCAGGTGGACGTGTAATTCACGACTTCAATCTTACATAATAGAAGATTATGTTTGTCTGTGTGTAACCTAGCTCTCTTGCTTGCTCTTAGCTCTTAGCTCCTTGTTGAGAGACTTCTGAGACTTCGTCCTGTTCATACGTTTTTCGTGACCTCTCTGCCTTTTTGCTTTAGCGACCTGCGTACGCCATCTTTTCTTTCCTTGCTGATTCGGACATGGAGTCCGGTACATCCCTTTTGCCGGATGGTACACTCATGCCACCTGATATCGGAAACTTTCTCATAAGATTTCGTGATGGTCTGTTTCCCTCCTTGGATAAATCTGATGCCGGCTTCTTACAGCAAATGAACGACATCCGACTCACTTATGAATTCCTGATCCACGAGTGGAAGCTGACTCAAGCCGGAGACACCTCCAGAAGCATCCAAGTCTTCAGAGGTATGTGCCTTGATCTGATTGACTTTTTTGAGCAGAATTTTCTAGCAAACGAGCATACCCCCTACCTAACTGAAATTAAGACTTTTGAAGCCAACAATAATTGTATTCTTAAAATTAATGATCAAAATAATGTTAACTCCATTAGTCAGAGCAACTTAAATCTAAATGTTCTTAAAACTAACTTGAAATCTAACTTAATGTGGGGAATCCCCCCAAATCCTAATGATAGCAATAATGAGCCTAACTCATCTTGGGCAAATGCCCAAGCTGAAAATAGCACTAGTTCTATCTCTAGCAACACTGCTGAGACCAGCATCGAGGATTTGGAAGGTTATATTCTACCCCCCCTCAAGAAAACTTGCCGTACGGCCTCTGTAATCACCTCTAAAGAAAAAACTTCTACTCGGAATGCTTTTTCTGCACTCACTGATATGATTTCGGAAGATCCTGAGAATATCCCTGCAACTAATGAAAATTCACCTTCGATGGATACCACCCCTATTCCGGAAACCACACCCTCCCCCGCTGTGCCTTCAGCGCCAAATGACTCTAATACTGAAATTTACTCCCCCCGCCCAGAACCCTTCTACATAAATTGCCCAAGCAACTGGAGGAACTTAGTTAAAACTCTAAACACCCTTGTCTCCGCTCCTGTCAGAGCACAACTTGCAGGAGAATTTATAAAAGTATATCCCCAAACTGTCGATGATTTTAGACTTGTCCAAAGATTCCTGATCGATCAAAAAATTGAATTTCATTCCATCAACCTGAAAGCCGAAAGGCCCATCAAAATTCTTTTAAAAGGACTCCCCCCTAACTCCCTGATAATTGAAATTATTGAAGAATTAACCTCCCTTGGATTCAGCATCCATAGAATTTCGCAACTAAAGGACCTCAAAACTAAAGCCCCCTCCCCATTTTTTTAACTTACCTAAACCCCACCAGAGGTTGGGAAAAAATAAGAGATATCCGCACCCTTCTTGATATGCAGATTCGTGTTACTGACTTTCAATCCCGGGCCATTAAAATGTGCTTTAGATGCCAGCGATACAATCATTCGAGTGACTGCTGTCAGCTCCCCCCCAGGTGCGTCAAGTGTGGCGAAGGCCATGTCTCACGCGAATGCCAAAAACCCAGAGACACCCCTGCTAAATGTGCCAACTGCCTCGGCCCTCACACCGCAAATTTTAGGCTCTGCCCTGCGAACCCGCACAACAAAAATGCTCCCATCTTAAATTTCTCAGCCCCCCCTCCCACCGCCTCTAGGCAAATTGTTCCAAAACCCTCTGACTTTCCGCCCATCCGGCATCCTACTGTAATTCCTTCCCAAAACCAACCAAAAAATTCAACCATCATCCCTGAAAATTCAGAAACTCCAGTTGCAACCTCCGCCCCCCCAAAAAAATCCTTCGCTGAAATTGCTACCCATCCTCCACCTCAAAAAATAGCACCTCAAACCCACCAATCAAATTCTCAAACCAAACCCTCCAATCAAAACCCTCTTACAGACCCAAACAACCTTCCACTTCAAAATCTTAAAATCCACTCTTACATTACCAAACCAAGCAACACCTCTCCTGACCAAACTGCAACAACCAATCAGAAACCTAAACCCAACTCTACTTCGCAATTCTCAGATCTTTTTTCAATATTCCATGAAATCAAAAACATCTTTAACAGTTTCAATATAGACATGATTAAAATAAAAAAAATTATTAACATTATCCAAACCAAGTTCAATGAAGCCACCAATCCTCTCAACAAACTTTTTGCAATTATTTCGGCCCTCGAAGAGGTTTTTAGCTCAGACACATCCGACCAAAATGACGAGTAATCTTCAAGACTCTATCCGTATTCTCTTCTGGAACGCTAACGGCCTTGTCCCTAAAATCACCGAACTCCGCGACTTCATTAATAATAACCCTGTGGAAATCATCCTTATCCAGGAAATCATACCCGGCCGTCGCCCCCCCTCCCTTAATATCGCCAACTATCAAAAATACACTGCCCTTCGTAATCTGACTCAAAATTCCCACTCCTCCTACGGAGGAGTCTCCGTATATGTCAAAAGTAACATTCCGCACTATGAGCTCAACACCCTTAACAACAATCTCATTGAAAATAAACTTGTAAATATTACTCTTCCAAATCAGCCCACCCTAACCATCGGTTCAGTCTACATTAAACCTAATTGCTCCATTGACCTCACTGCTGACCTTAATCGTATCTTCAATTGTAATCACAGACTTATTATAGCCGGCGACTTTAATGCCCACCACCCTGCTTGGAACTGCCGCCGTCGAAACCCCTACGGTAATCAAATCCACAAGTATATCACCAGTAATAATATCCATGTTGCAGTCCCCTCTAACCCCACTCATTTTTCTTTTTCAGCTACCCCCTGTACTATTGATTTTGCACTCCTTAAAAATATCCGTTTTCCTTACACTACCGACACCCTTAACGAACTCAGCTCCGACCACCTCCCTGTCCTCCTTACCATTCAACTAAATACGCTCCTTCCCTCTTCTGGTTTACCCACCTCTATAAATTGGAAACATTTCAAACTCACTCTTCAAAATTCTACGCTCATGAACCCTAAAATCAAAAACACTGCCGACCTGGAACATGCTGTTTCCAACATTACTCTCCAACTGCAACGCTCCCTGGCAAACGCCACTACAACCCGCCCTGCCCCCCGTTATAACTCCCTTCCCCACCACCTTAAAAACAAAATTAAAATTAAGAACTTCACCCGGAATCTTTGGCAGATTTCTAGGAATCCCCAAATCAAAATTCTTTTAAATGCCCAAAATCGCAAAATTAAATCTGACATTTCTAAATTTAAACAAAACAAATGCAAGGAATATATCGAGTCCCTCTCTCCCGAAGACGGCTCCACATGGAAGGAAATTAAACGCATTAGGAAACCCTTCGCCCAGCTCCCCCCCCTCCTCTCCGACACTGGCACTGCCTTTTCCAATCTTGAAAAGGCTAACACTTTAGCGGCCAACTATCAAAGACAATTTGAACCTAATAACTCTAATTCAAACTACTCTTTTCACGCTCACGTCAGTCAAATCGTCTCGAACTTCATTAATGCCCCCCACCCTGAGCCCATTGAACCCACCAACCCGTCGGAACTCTATGACCACATTAGAAACTTCAAAAATAAAAAAAACCCTGGTCTTGATAAAATAACTAACAAAGCCCTTAAATTCATCCCCTTAAATATCCTTTTTTATCTTGTTCATGTAATCAACGCAATTCTTAAATTCCGTCACTTCCCTGATTGTTGGAAAACGGCAGTTATTATTCCCATTTTCAAGCCGGGCGGCGTCCCCGCCGACCCCGCTTCTTACCGCCCCATCTCGCTCCTCTCCTCCCTCAGCAAACTGGCTGAACGTATCATTCAAAATCGTCTCTTCAATTTCATTGACAAAAATAATATTATCATTCCTGAGCAATTCGGTTTTCGACCCTCCCACTCTACTACCCACCAGCTGCTGCGTGTTGTGGAATTTGTTTCTGACGGCTTCCGCAACAAACAGTCAGCTGGAGCCCTTTTACTTGACGTTGAGAAAGCATTCGATAAAACCTACCATCTTGGACTCATCTTTAAACTTATTCAAATAAAAGTCCCCTCCCCCCTCATCCTCATCATAAATTCCTATCTTCAAAATCGTAACTTCCATGTCCGTGTCCTTAACACCCTTTCAAATAATAAACCAATCAAAGCAGGGGTACCCCAAGGTTCTATCCTGGCCCCCCTCCTTTTCAACATTTTTGTTAATGATATACCTCGTTCGCCCCATACCACCCTTTGCCTTTATGCTGATGACACCTGCATCATTTCCGCCCATCGTAATATTAATTTTCTTCATGCCCACCTTCAAAACCACATTTCCCTCCTTGAAACCTATTTTAAAAATTGGAACATCAAAATTAATGCACGCAAATCACAGGCCATCTTCTTCTCTTGGAAACGTTTCCCCCCTCCCCCGCTTCAAATCAACGATCAGCCAGTTTGCTTCCAACGTACAGCTAAATACCTCGGTGTCCACCTGGACAGTCGTCTCACCTGGAGCACCCACCTTACCCATGTTATCAAAAAGACTAAAAAGCTCGCCGGCGCTCTCAACCATCTCCTTTTTTCGAAACACCTTGACCTTAGTAACAAAATCCTTTTATTCAAACAAATCATTCTCCCCATCCTTCTTTATGCTTGCCCTATTTGGGGCTATGCCTGCAAAACGAACCTGGAGAGAATACAGATAGAGCAAAACAGAATTTTAAGAATCATACGGAAAGCACCGCGATACCTTCGAAATGACATTATTCGTAAAGACTTCGACATAAACACCATCAAATTTACTATCAAAAAACTTTCTGAAAAATTTTATCACAATATTCCCACTATCAAAAATGAAACACTTTTCACTCTAACAGATTATGACCCTCGTGAGCAGAAAAAGCGGCCCCGTGCTGTTTTGTATGACCCCCCTTAGCTTTATAACTTCTTTTTCATTCCATATTCTCTCCTTCAAAGTTTTTTAATTCTTGTTTTTGGCTTCATTCTTTTTTAGCATTTAACTCTTGCTCGCTGCTATAGATGGCAGCACCGGACCGCATGCGGTACCGGCTTTCTAACGTTTAATTCCTTATTTTTTAGTTAATTCCTTTAAATTTTTTAGTTCTGGGGATGCTCATGTTAATTTTCTTAAGCTTTAACTTTATTTTATTTTTATTTTTCATATCATATCTGCTCAACTTATGTCATGAATATCAAATATAGGCATTATACCGGAGGTTAAAGTCTTCGGACTAGGGACTCCCTTCCATTGGTCACACTAAGCAAGTAGTAGTCTGTGTGTAGTCTCCGGAAATCTAAGTTTCGTACGGCCACGACATTTGGTACTCGGTTAGCTGAACAGAAACAACATACCTCGGAGAGATTTCTTTTTTTAATTCGAATACATTTTTTGGTCATTTTATGAAACACGATTTTGAGAGATTATTCACACAAATAGGTTCCTTTAGTAATCGAAAATATTATCGCAGTTTCCATCTCGACATTATTGAAACAAGAAAGATCAATCATGTATAAAGCATTGATTATGAAACACTTTCTAACTTCAATGCAATTTTATATAAACATCTCTAAAATGAGATACATTCCTCGGTAATATTTTTAAAATTATCACAACACTATATTAATTTATTATATTTGAAAACTTAAAACTCCATCGAAAAAAATGAACTTCATTCAAATGACGTCATTGAAATATAAATTGCCTTGTTTAAATATCTCTAACAGGCGATACATTCCTCGGTAATATTTTTAAAATTATCATAATACTACGATAATTTATTATATTTGAAAACTTCATCGAAAACAAATGAACTTTATTCAAATGACGTCATCGAAATATAAATCGCCTCTATATAAAAGCAGCATTCCATTCATAAACATTTTTCCATTCCTTTCATTCATCCCAATACTATAATAATTTATTTTCTTTAAAAACTTAAAACCATGGAGGTACAAGTAATTTAACTCTATGCTTAAAACTTCATCGAGAAAATCTTCTGGTTCTCTGTGTAAAATCAATGAATATTTCATTCATATCAGCTCTATTGCAGATTCCATGAGCTAGATAATTTTGCGTTAAAGAAATGCAGCAATTCTGATACAACTCATTCTACATCTTTCGATGTTTACTTATCCGTAAGTGAAAATTAGGCTTCGTTGCAGAAATAATCAATGTAGGATGATCATGTAAACTCAAATATATAGTAATTACGTTGTTTCAGTATGTAGATGCACAGAATTTAAGCAAAAATAAAGCGGTTTTAGGACAGATACAACACTAAATATGAATTAAAAAGAACTTGAAAAATCACGATTTTGACACAAGATGGATGCCATATTTCATCATGAAATGGTTCACGTGAACTCTTCATATAATGGTCACGTGATCTCTTCATATAAAGGTTGTAATTATTATTTTAATTTTTATTTTAAAAACTACTGAATATATTTTGCTGAATTTTTTTTAATATTTTATGGGATAATTTGAATATTTCCTAAAATTTTAGAAGCAATTTGCGAATTTTAAATTCGCTTAAAAATGTTTGAAAAATTAGATCCTATGGGGTTCAATGTATTTCATTTTTTCAATCCGGATTCAATCCAAAACTAATTGAGTGATATTATTCATTTATATTCCCATAGGTCCCACAGATCGTCTGAACAACATACTAAAATTTTATTTTGATAAAGTCATTTTTACGGCAGTTATCGTGTTAACGGACAGACAGACAGAATGAACAAAGTCATAAACACTTTTCAACTATGTTGCAAAGTGTTAATAACGGACAGACAGACAGACAGGATGAACAAAGTCATAAACGCTTTTCAACTATGTTGCAAAGTGTTAAAATGATCGAACTCTCTTCCCAACGATCTTTAAACCTAATAGGACAATTCCGTCACACTTATTTATTTATTTTTTTAAACATATTGAAGTATGCACTTTTTAAAGTTGTCTGATTCCTATTTCGTAACATTTGAAAGTGGAAGATTACCGCAATTTCATACTTTTGCAATAAAATAGGGGTATAAAAGATCGAACTCTCTTCCCAACGATCTTTAAACCTAATAGGACAATTCCGTCACACTTATTTATTTATTTTTTTAAACATATTGAAGTATGCAATTTTTAAAGTTGTCTGATTCCTATTTCGTAACATCCGAAAGTGGAAGATTAGCGCAATTTCATACTTTTGCAATAAAATAGACGTTAATTGCAATATTATTTGATTTCTGCGCTGTGAATTCTCAAGCGAACGCATAAAATCTGATATTTTAGATGTTGCTAATGAAGTGCTTTCAATTTTCTACCGTACCCCATCGATATGCAATGAACTGGGCGTTAATATAGGGAAAAGTGCTTGTGCACATGCGTGGTGGAAAAACAGTCGGTTTGGAAAGTGAGTGATGTTGTCTATATCTGTACTATTTAACTCACGGACACTTATTTACGACCAACGCCGGGTAATACGTTTTAGTATATATATATATATATATATATATATATATATATATATATATATATATATATATATATATATATCAACTTTCTTTCATTCATTCTCAACTGCTCGCCTTCACAGCACGTGTAAACATGGTTCCTGCCTTATGGTTCATGGTAATACTTGATTTCTTAATATTTTTTCAATTTTTCCTCCATTAATGCTTGAAGTTTGTGCTATGGCATTTATAGTAACTTACTAATGCTATATCTGAAACAAGCGTTTGGGTTAATTAGGGCTAGATGCTCAAACCTTATGGCTAGCCTAATTAACCTCCAAATTAAGCCAGTGCCATTCATTTCTGGTTTAACTGTCTTGGTGATTTTAATGTTTTAATGTTTCGTAATTACTTGGAATTGGTTATTATTTCATCTTTCTAATATATATATATATATATATAATATATATATATATATATATATATATATATATATATATATATATATATATATATATATATATATATATAATATATATATATATAAATAACGATAAGTGGATTTCAATAGGAAAGGTTCCACATATGCTGAGTAATACCAAAAACCATTTCGCTACCAAGGAAGAGGCACAATGCTGCTCTATTTCCGAAGTAGAATACAAAGATATAAATGGAAAGTATAGAACGGGGGTGACCATATGTCTTTCATAAAATGGTAGGGGTAGATTGCGACACCCCTTTCCCGTTTAAAGCAGCTTTTACCGCCAGGGCAACGCTCACGGTACTAATGTAATACAATGGTCAGTTCTCCATATGTGCAAAGACAAAAGCACTTCAACAGTAACAAAATCAAAAAGGAGACCTGGAATGGATAAAAGACGCCATAGATTACTGTTCCCAGATTCCACAGTATTAGTAAGTCAATTCGCGCATGCGTGTTGAGATATCTTTATAACAGTGTCGCAGATACGTTTAAACACGCTCAAAATCTCAATTGAATAAATCAATGTCTTTGTCTTCTTTGAAAAAGGAATTATAATAATTTTTTAAGAAGTATAATGGATAATGTTTTTTTATGGCTGGCTTCCTTTACTATTTTTTGGCTGTTATTTATGCAGTCCTTCTTGAATGTATTATATATAAGGTTTCTTTTGAAATATAATACATTGGTACCGTGAGCGTTGCCCGGGCGGTAAAAGCTGCTTTAAACGGGAAAGGGGTGTCGCAATCCACCCCTACCATTTTATGAAAGACATATGGTCACCCCCGTTCTATACTTTCCATTTATATCTTTATATATATATATATATTTGAAATGTAATAATAAGAATTATGTAAAAATAAAAAAAAATAAAAATACAATTCAATTAATATTAACATCACCATAGAAGCAAATTCACGGCCATAATGCCGATAAGAGAAAAGAACAGAACCTTTCCAAATTCGATGATTAATCAGAATTAAATTCCTCTTCAGGTCTGAGTATTTAATTCTAATTAACCCAAACAAATGCCTGTTTCAGATTAAGCAATAGTACATTACTATAAATGCTTAAACTCAGACTACAGGCATCAAAAAATGAAAAAATGAAAAAAGGATACATTAAGAAAATTGTATTACCATGCGGCATGAATCATTCCTCTTCTACCACGTGTATACACGATCAACCTCAACAACTTAATCTAGAAGCACCGGAATGAACAAGTCGAAATTCTACCAGGGAGGCAGTACGAACGTTCACGGAAATACTCCCAAACCCGTCCAGTGAGTCTAAGCTGGAGACTGGACAAGCAATTCAGAATACAACTTCCCAAACATGCAGAACTGAATATGAATATGGATCATAGATGAAAATTCCTACTAAACAAGAATTTCATAGGAAAACTGGATAATCGAGAATGCCACTATACACCATTATAAAGGCGCACAAAACGTAGTTTCAATACTGACAAAAGTTACATTTTTTTGCGAAAATAAAATTCAAAACATTAATGTTAATGCATCTTATTTTCCGATTTTTTGATTTTTCTAATGTTTTTGACTTAGTTTATTATTTTTCATTTTTATTTATTTATATAATTAATAAATAATTATATATAACATACAAACATATATATATATATATAGTTTTTTTTTTTTTTTTTTTTTTTTTTTCTCTCCTGTATGTTAGTCACTATAATTGGGAATGTTTTCTAGGATGTTATCGAGTAAAATTTGATACACTGAGTTGATAATTTTAATAACAAAATTAGGGGGATATGCATTATTAGTCGCTGTACTCAATAATTCCATAAAGTGCGCTAATTTATAATACTCATCACAAATTTTATTGATTCTAAGAGCCTGGTTTATTATAATATTTCTAAATACAGATATATGCAGACAAGAGTCAAAATGTTGAATTTTTGATGTATTAAATTTAAAATCCTGTCTTTTATCATACAAGTTTATAACCATATTACAATTTTGTAAATTTAAATTTAAATCTAAAAAGTTTGCAACATTTGTGTCATTATTACTTGCATTTAATTGTAAATTTTTTGGATAAAAGTTTAATACTATAGGGATATTATTATTTGGGGATACACATAAAATGTCATCTATATATCTAAACATGTGCATATTATGCAAGCTTGGATTAATGTTTTTTTCATAGAAGAATAAATACAGATTAGCTAACAATGATGAGGCACACACCCCTTGTGGGATACCAACCTGTTGTTTAAAAATAGTACCACCATGTTGAATATAATTCTCATAAAAAGTGAAGTTAAGTAATTTTTTAAACAGAAAATTTGAATATTTTAGGTTGATATTATATTTTTCAAAAATTCCTAAAATAATTCTATACAGATCATCTATATTAATAATATATAATATATATATATATATATATATATAATATATATATATAATATATATATATATATATATATATATATATATATATATATATATATATATAAACTCAAATGACAATAACCCTGAAAAGAATAGAATATATAGTACTTAATGAATTTTGTTAGATTTTTTCAAGCTGTATGTACTTTTTAAAAAAATTTTTAAATTATAATATACAGGGTCTTTCAAAATCCGTATAAATTTTAAAAATTCATTAAAAATCGCCAAATCATCGCATTGAGGTACGGTTTGTACCATAAGTATTGCCAAGACGGGGTTTTTTTTTTTTGGCGTGAAAAAATTTTGTAGTTTAAAAAATCCTCTATAGATGGCGCTTACCCGAATACATCTTCCAGATGTATACAAATGAGGCTGTTATAAAAGAGCTGTTGTGCTCTGTAGATTCTTCATTTGATTCATTAGTAAACTGTGCAAAGAAGAAGTTTTTGCGAGAATGTTAACTATGACCGAGAAAACCTTGTTAGTGAAGCTGTATTGCGTGAGCGGAGAATCAGCATCAGATGCTTTGCGAAAATTTCGATTTAGGAAAAATCTAAAGAAAGGAAAAGGTCCTATCATCTGTTGATTTGACACGTACAGTAAGTTATTTACTTTGTCTTCCCAATGCGTTCAGCGCCACCTATAGGTGATTTTTAAACTAATTTTTTTTTTCACGTCAACCCCCCCCCCCCCCCCCCCCCCCCCCCCCGTCCTAGCAATACTTAATGGTACAAACCGTACTTCAATGCGATGATTTTTCGATTTTTAATGAATTTTTTAATCTTATACGGACTTTTGAAAGACCCTGTATATATATATATATATTTGCACTCCTACACTTTCACATCTGTTATTTTAATTTATATATATATATATATATAATATATGTATATATATATACCTCTCTGTTTATCTGTGCCCAATTCGTCCTTTTGACTTCGGATTTGTTGGTCTGTCTAGCACTGACGAAGTGGATACATTATATCTTCGAAATAACTGTATGCTGCTCTGTCATTCTATGTGTGCTTTAATACGCTGCTCAAGTTGTCTTTTATGAAATCAAATCACAAGCATCGCCATAAAACAATACAAATGTAGTTTGCATGATTTAAACGTACAAAGTGGATCTCATTTTCCTGCATTTTATGTATCAAAAACTAAAAAAATTCAAGTTGTCTTAAAATCCACCTCAGGAGAAAATATTTCTCCCTCTGCACACACATGACATTCTTCCGATTTCAGTCTATTATTATTCTCCCCGAAAAAGGGGGTGTGTACGTGAAGGATCCGAAATTTTGCAGAAATATTTCTAGAAGCATGATTATTATTTTTGACAGCGTAGCTTTATTTCTGTTCAGGGATATACGCTCGATATTCGATTCAAAAGCACACGACAGTAAATAAACGAAAATTATTTATGGAGGTTAATTGGCAGCCGTAGTTGTTCAGAGACACCGATTATCAGGTTTGTTCTTGATGAACACTAGATTATTGTCAGCGAGACAAATAGATCTTTTGACGTAATTATATGCTTCGGAGTTCCAAATAATTGTGTTCCTTTGAAAGATCAAGAATAAGAAACCTCATATCTTTTAACCATACGGGACTGCCAGTGATTAATTGTATTGAGGCACTATCAATTTCCACGCATGCTTCGAAATGGCTTTGTCACTAAATGTGACACCTGAACACTTTATATAATTTGAAACTTGCTTTAAATTTGGGCATAAAAATGGCGTAAATTTTGCCGATATGTTAACATAGAAATTGAAGTATGCAAAGACAATATCATTAGCGATCACTATGTGTTACCTTATTTTTAACGTATTTAGAAGCTAAAACTCAATTAATTATAGCATTTTTTTTCTCGATAGTATAATTTAAAAATATCTGATGTGGGCAACACATGACTTTCCCTGCAGACATATATCTACGTTATCGTTATTTTAATTAAATTTAGTTCACTTTTAATTCAATTTTCGTTCTCATTTGGTAACTGGACTTATTTTCAAAGGTGACGTGGAGAAAATACGAAAAAACTAAAATATCTCGAGAACGGCTAGTCCTAGTGCAATGGGCTTGGTCTTATTCCTTTCATCGTTTAAAATTACGTATAAAACAAGCATTTAATGCATATATTTGAGCGTACGTAGTTTTTATTTCATATGTTGACGATTTTTCCGGGCCATTTTGGAAAAAAATGTAGGTTATTTTTTTCCGAATCGTACCAAAATATAATCAGCACCAGAGTAGCCCACAAAAAACTTATCTACCAAATTTTGTGAAATTCGATCCATTAGTTTTATAGCTAGAGTGGATACAGGTTTTGCGGGCTATTTCGCAAAAAAAGTCGGGTTCTTTTATCCCGAATCGTACCCAAAACTACTCAGCATCAGATTCTTCCACAAGTGATTTAACTACCACCAAATTTTATGAAATTCGGTCAATTAGTTTTTTAGTTAGAGTGGATACAAAATCTGCACAGACACACACACACAGACGTCACGCTAAAAATAGTTTTTTCGTATTCTGGAGGTCTCGAAACGCGTAGATCCGTCGAAAACTCGAGTTGCGAGTTTCGGCATGATTCCAATACTTTCCCTATGCATTACTATGTATTGCAGGGAAAGTAAAAATAGACAGCAAAGTATTTCGGTTTTTTGAAGCCTAACTCGGTTACCCTAGTTACCACAACGAAATTCAAAACTATAAAAAAAAAGTCATTGATAAAGTATAATACAAAAAATCGTCTGCTGTAACTATAAATTAAAATATCTCAAAAACTGTTGATTATACACTAATAAAGTTAATTAAGACAAGAAAGATCAATCATGCATACAGCATTGGTTATGAAACACTTTCCAACTTCAATGCAATTTCATTTTAAACATCTCTAAAATGCGATATATTCCTCGGTAATATTTCAAAAATTATTACAATACTACATTAATTTATTATATTTGAAAACTTAGAACTTCATCGAAAACAAAAAATGAACTTCATTCAAATGACGGTATTGAAATATAAATTGCCTGGCTCAAACATCTCTGAAATGCGATGCATTCCTTGGTAATATTTTACAAATTATCATAAACATTTTTCCATTCATTTCATTCAACACGATACTATAATAATTTATTTTATTTAAAAACTTATGACCATGGAGGTACAAGTAATTTAAACGCTATGCTTAAAACGTCATAGAAAAAATCGTCCTTCTCGTTGTAAAATCAATGAATATTTCATTCATATCAGCTATATTGCAGACTCCATGAACTGCAATATAGCTGCAATATAGTTAAAGAAGTACAGCAATTCTTATACAACTCATTCTACATATTTTACTGTTTGAATTTTCCATAAGTGAAAATTAGGCTTCGTTGTAGAAATAATCAAAGTTTGATGATCATTGAAACTCAAATAGTATATTATAATTGCGTTGTTTCAGAACATTGATGCATAGAATTTAAGCAAAAATAAAGCGGTTTTAGGACCGCTACAAGACTAAAGACTAAATATAAATTAAAAAGAACTTTAAAAATCACAAATTTGACACAAGATGGATGCCATATTTTATTTTGAAGTGGGTCACGTGATCTCTTCGTGTAATGGTCACGTGATTGCTTCATATAAAAGATGTAATTATTATTTTAATTTTTATTTAATAAACTACTGAATATATTTTGCTGAAATTATTTTTATATATTTTATCGGATGATTTGAATATTTTCTTAAACTTTCGAAGCAATTTGTGAATTTTAAATTCGCTTAAAAAATGTTTGAAGAATGAGGTCCCATAGGGTTCAATGTATTTCATTTTTTCAACCGGGGTTCAATCCAAAACTAATTGCGTGATATTTTTCATTTATATTCCCATAGGTCCCAAAGAGTCTGAGAAACATACTAAAATTTTATTTTGATAAAGTCATTTTTACGGCAGTTATCGTGCTAACGGACATACAGACAAACAGACAGACTGAATGAACAAAGTCATAAACGTTTTTCAACTTTGTTGAAATGTGTTAAAAAGGGATTCATAAAGGAGAATAGTACGAGTGTTATTACAGCGAATTAAGAGGAAAGTTTTTTTCAAAGATGGGCAGGAAATTATCACTAGCCACACATTGAGTAAGAGCAGTAGAAAATTTACCATTCCTGACATCAGGAACGTGTTCCGCTAAGCAGTTGTCGACATTACGTTTAATGCTGCCAATGTAAAATTTAGAATCAACTTCAATTGTCAACAGAAGAACCACATATACACCAGCATAGCTCTTAAAGTCATCAATATCCTCAAATTTATCGGAACGAATCGGCAGCACTAAAATTCACAAATTGCTTCGAAAATTTTAAGAAATATTTAAGTTATCCCATAAATTATACAAGAAAGATCAATCATGCATAAGCATTGATTATGAAACACTTTCCAACTGAAATGTAATTTCATTTAAAAATTTCTAAAATGTGATTCATTCAGTGGTAATATCTTTTACATTATCACAGTACTACAGTAATTTATTATACTTAAATATTTAAAACTGTATCGAAATATAAATCATCTGATTCTTTATGCAAAATCAATGAATATTTCATTCATATAACTTGTATTCCAGACTCCAGAGCTAAATAATTTTGTGTGAAAAAAATTCAGCAATTCTTATGTAATTCATCTTACAATCGCTTGAGATATTTGCATTCTGCATATGTTAAAATTAGGCTTCCTTGAAGAAATAAAAATAAAAGTTTAGGGATCATTTAAAATCACAACTATTGTAATTGCATAGGCACGGAATTTAGATACACAGATAATACACAGATAATATATATGTGTATGTGTATGTACTCAAAGTATTGGAATCGTGCCGAAAATCGGAACTCGAATTTTCAAAGGATCTACACGTTTTGGGACTTCTAGAACACGAAAAAACTACTTTTAGGAAGACGTCTGTGTGTGTAAGGGTGTATCTGTGTATGTTTCTGTGTGTCTGTGTGGATATTACATCCACTCTAATTGAAAAACTAATGGACCGAATTTCATACAATTTGGTAGGTATGTTTTTTGTGGGAAATCCTGATGTTCATTAGATTATAGTACGATTCGTAATAAAAGAATCTGCCTTCTTTGCGAAATGGCCGCAGAAATTGCCTTTATCCACTCTAGCTAAAAACTAATGAACCAAATTTAACAAAATTTGGAGTATAATATTTCAATAACCTACAAGTGATTTATATACCAAATTTAACAAAATTTTGTATATAAATCATTTGTAGGTTATTCTACTACGATTCGGGAAAAAGGAACGGGCTATTTTTGCGAAATGGCCAGCAAAAATCGTTATATATAAAAATAAAAGACTACGTGTGCTCAATTATATCAATTAAATTCCTATTTTATATGTGATTTTTGACAACAAAAAGAATAAGACTAACCCCATTACTCTAGGACTAGCCGTTCTTGAGATATTCTAGTTTTTTCGCGTTTTCGCTACGCCACCTTTGACAATAAGTCCAGCTATCAAATGAGAACCAAATTTAAGTTTAACGTGTAAATTCAATGTCATTTAAAATACTTATGTTGTGCAGAAACACTCAAATTATCATTGAATAAATAAAGAGAACGAATATGAGTCTGCAGCGAAAGACATGTGCTGTCCACATCAGAATTTTTAACAATATTACACCAATGATTTATAGAAGTGAACGGGGATTATTTTCAGGCCATTTCGAAAAAAATGTATGATCTATATTTAAAGATCCATCAAATTTTTGTCGAATAAAATGTTCAACAAATTTAAGCTGTGTACCAAATTTTAACTCTCTAGGACGTAGGAAAGTGCATTTAAAATGCCATCAATTAAATTTATCATGAAGAGTTATATAAAATTTAAAAAAAATGAAAAATTGTTATCTACCAAATTTATTTTAAAATATGAAGCCACTCCCATATGCAAAACGTTTAAACAAATGGCGAGATATTTATTATATAATATCTCTCTCTTTTCTTTCTGGAAGATATCCCAAAGTCAGAATTTAATTGAATTTGTTTTTTTCCCTATATTAAATAATTTTTTTAATTAAAAAACTACTTAACATATTTTACTGAATTTTTTTTTATATGTTCTATGGGATAATGTTGAAGGCCCAGACCACACGACCAACCCAGGGGTTTATGGTAACAAGTTGTGTGGCCGGTCTATGGGATAATGTGAATATTTCCTAAAAATTTCGAAGCAATTCGTGAATTTTAAATTTACTTAAAAAATGTTTGAAAAATTAGGTCCCATAGGGTTCAATGTATTTCATTTTTTCAACCCGGGTTCAATAAAAAACTAATTGGGTGATATTATTTATTTATATTCCCATAGGTCCTACAGACCGTCTGAACAACATACTAAAATTTCATTTTGATAAACTCATTTTTACGGCAGTTATTGTGCTAACGGACAGACAGACATACAGAATGAACAAAGTCATAAACACTTTTCAACTTTGTTGTAAAGTGTTAAAAAATGAAAAATTGTTATCTACCAAATTTATTTTAAAATATGAAGCCACTCCCATATGCAAAACATTTAAACAAATGGAGAGATATTTATTATATAATATCTCTCTCTTTTCTTTCTGGAAGATATCCCAAAGTCAGAATTTAATTGAATTTGTTTTTTTCCCTATATTAAATAATTTTTTTAATTAAAAAACTACTTAACATATTTCACTGAATTTTTTTTTATATATTCTATGGGATAATGTGAATATTTCCTAAAAATTTCGAAGCAATTCGTGAATTTTAAATTTACTTAAAAAATGCTTGAAAAATTAGGTCCCATAGGGTTCAATGTATTTCATTTTTTCAACCCGGGTTCAATAAAAAACTAATTGGGTGATATTATTTATTTATATTCCCATAGGTCCTACAGACCGTCTGAACAACATACTAAAATTTCATTTTGATAAACTCATTTTTACGGCAGTTATCGTGCTAACGGACAGACAGACAGACAGACAGACAGACAGACAGAATGAACAAAGTCATAAACACTTTTCAACTTTGTTGTAAAGTGTTAAAAATGTAGAATATTTTCTCTTGCGTGGGATGGTATGCTTATAAACGAATTTCGTGTGACCTAGCCATTTACGACTTATGGTTGAAAGAAATTAAATAAAATATAATAAAAATTTTTGAGATTATTAAATGTTTGAAACACAATTCCAATATTTTAGATATTTTTTTATTACATATCAATCGAATCCCACGCGTATACAAAGTTCTATCTTTAACTGTTTTGGCCGTGAAGTTTTACTTTAGTCAGTTAGCTTTATTGTATAGGTAATGTAATATAACGTCCCAAGAGTGTAATATGAATGTTCAGGAATTATAAATTAAATATATGTATAACAAATATGTAATACATGACATATATAAATCAGCATAGATTTTAATACCGAACTATTCCTACTGGGACATTTGAAGTCTAAACCGTCTTGCAAACATTTTAACCGTCAGTAGCATTATTTTTTAGTCCTAGCGTTCTAACGTAAATACCGTTTGTGAAAATGCAAAAAACTTCTAAATTAAGATATCCTCATAACTTTAGTTAACAAACTAATCTGTATACCAATTATCTTACATTTTTGTGTATTTCCAGACCTTTCAGAAGTCCCCTTTAACCCGCACAGCTTAGGCTTTTCACACTTATAGTATCGTCACGGGACAGAAAATAACGGAGCCAGATTATCTATATACCCCTCACAGATCGTGAAAATGGAGGATTTTAGAAAGGTCCTTTCGAACTTTCCAGAAGACCTCTGGTAACCTAGAAGTCTGAATCTTTGCGCACTCATTGTATTAATCATCGGAAAGAAATTAACCTAGCCGGAGTTTTGATTTTCTGTCGGGGTGAGTCATTTCAAACCCCCAGAAGCCTCTAAGTGACCTAGAAGGCTTAATCATCGCACATTTACAGTATCGACAGTCGGCGAGTCATGACGTAGCTGGATTTTCTATTAACTCCCCCGTCAAGTAGCTCTCCGGTGGCTTTGAAGGCTAAATGCTTACAAACTTATGGTATCGCTATCGACTACTGGACTGGAAATAACTGAGCCAGATTTTTCAATTTCTCAACCACATTGGACAAAAAAGGGAGCGAGTAAAGTCTCTCAGAACCCTCTCGACCCCCCCCCCCCCTCCGAGAATCTAAAAAACTGACAACCGATTATGTGGCAGAGCCTATAAGAACACCAATTTCCTATTTTGATAATTATTTTCGACGCTAAACACTATTAAACAAAATAAAATTTATTGAAAATAAGTTGCAGCATAATTTTTAAGAGTTTTTCCCCTTTGAGACGCTTAAATACAAATACCTAATAATCAATCGATATAACGACCTATAAATATCAAGAATTCATATCAGCAATGTCGCACCTTCTCGTGCATAGACACATTATTCATTCAAATCAATTGGTCATACGTCGGAATTATACCAACCTATCCATCCAGCGCTTCTTTTGATGTAATAGAAACCGTCCATCATCTCTGTCACGGCATCCAATCAGGTTCGCAAATTAGTTTAAGGAAGACTCCCATCTATTAAACATTCAGCGCAGGCGCATTAAAAATGCATCCACTGTCTTTTGTAACAAAGACTGAATACCATATGTTGAGCCCTCTGGAATATTTCTGTCTTAAAGTGAGTGGAATGGTTGGTATCTTTCTCGCCAAGATACATCTCCCTGGTGGCGAGGTTAGAATGTGACCTGTGTTCATTCATCACAAAGAGATGGCAGCTAAATTTTAGTAATTTAATCGTAAATAATGTGCTTATGATGTGTGAAAATTAAACATTTATACTGTTGGGATTTTTTCACAAAAGCTGTGCAATGAAAAATAGTAGTTTTGAAACTTTCATAACATAAGTATTGTTTCAACAAAACTTATGGGACAAATTTTAACCGCATATCCTGTTCTTGAACTGCTAATAATAGAATAATATCCTACTTGAAAACTGTTTATTTCTATTATTTGAAATGGCTTTAGAGTCCACAATTTATAATTTTAAACGGTTTACGTAATTCTTAAATATTCTACAGCAAAATTCATGTTGTTGTTGTTGTTGAGACCCAGACCGTCCGACCTACCAGAAAGGTGTAAGGTAACCGTAGCAAAATTCATGTTGTATGTCTGTGTTGTTAGAGAATTATTTTTAAATAAATTATCCGCCTTTACAGAATTTTATATGCTAATCTTCTGAAGGAGTTGGGTTCTGAGAACTCTAGTAATTAAATTCCAAGTCGACGCCCTAGGCTTGCTTACACCGAAGAAGGAAATTGAAGTATTTCCGAAATAATTGTCTGATTTAAATTTTTTTTATTAGATAATAACTAGTAGCATACCCGTTCTTCGTACGGAGTATATAATATAAAGAACTTATAATTCGCAATCATGTTCAAATTCTGTTAAAATATTAAATTTATTGCTCCTAAAGAGAAGTTTAAGAATATCTATTCTCACTATGCAAAATTATATTCACACGCATAGCTGAAGAATAAAACATCCCGGTCCCTTTTGTAAGCAAATTTACAAAAAAAAAAAAAAAGGAATTGAATCAATATATGCAACCCCGTACTACTTATATTGTCGCAGATTAGAAAATATGCCAGTCTGTTAGTAGAAGATTACACGTATTACAATATGAGTCTAAAATGTCTTTGCCAAAATAAAAAAGATAACGTAATAAATTGAAAATATCAATAATCCCCGTGCTCTTTATACCAGAAGGTCGTAATTGATTCCAATATATGCCAATATATATCAAAACATATGTCAATGTACCTGTACTACTTATATTCTCGTAGATTAGAAGATATACCCGTGTATTTGTAGAAGATTACTCGTACAACGTACAATATATGAGTTTAAACAATTTTTGTCATAATAAAACAATTGCATAATAACTTGAAAATATCAATAATCCCTGAATCAATAATTCCCGAAAATATCAAGGCCGTAATTGATATTATCCAGTCAAAAATGCTATAAAAAAAATCAAAGCGTTCTTTTTTAAAATATATTTTTATATCCATTTATTTATTATTCATATCCAAAAAATAATAATTAAAATTAACAGACAGATTTAATTTAATTGCTTTTCTGAGCAACATGATATAAGATAGAATCTTCCTCATAAACTGCGAAATTAAATAACCATTTTGTTTTCTTTATACTTTTCATTGTTCAGTAAATGCTTGTGAAAAATAACCATGGAGATAGATTTTCCATTTAAATTCATGTTTCAAACAAATCATGCATTCAGATAGTGACTAATTTGCGCAAAAATCCACCATCAAACTCAGAAATAAAGTTTTAATTCAAGTAGACGTATTAAACAAACGATTTTCATCCTTTCCGTTTGGATAAACCACGGAGTTAGAGAGTAGAACTGCAAGGGAAAAGTTCCGTTTTTCATTAATATCTCAACAACTCCTGATCTTAGAAACCCGAAACTTGGACCAAATTTATGGGGGCCCATTTTAAGGCTGTCCACCAAATTTCATTAAATTCGGTTCAGCCATTCTCTCGTGATGATGCGACAAGCGAAAGTTTTGTTTTTTACTAATATATCGAGAACCACTGGTTGTAGAAATTTAATTCATAAACAAAATTTTAAGTTGAGCTATTTCCAGGCTACCCACCAAATTTCATCAAATTCGGTTCAGCCGTTCTCCCGTGATGATGGGACAAACAGACAGACAGATTTTTAATTTTATTTATATAGACTCAGCTTACCCGTTCTTCGTACGGAATATATAATATAAAGAAGTTTATAATTCGCAATCATGTGCAAATTCTGTTAAAATATTAAATTTATTGCTCATAAAGAGGAGTTTAAGAATATCTGTTCTCACTATGCAAAATTATATTCACGGGCAGATCTGAAGAATAAAACATCCTGGCCCCTTTTGTAAGTAAATTTACGAAAAAAAAAAAGAAATTGAATCAATATATGCAACCCCGTACTACTTATATTGTCGCAGATTAGGAAATATGCCAGTGTGTTAGTAGAAGCTTACCCGTATTGCAATATGAGTCTCAAAAATATTTTCCAAAATAAAAAAGATGACGTAATAAATTGAAAGTATCAAAAATCCCCGTAATCTTAATACCAGAAGGTCGTAATTAATTATAATATATGCCAATATAAATCAAAATATATGCCAATATACCTGTACTACGTGTATTCTCGTAGATTAGAAGATATACCCATGCATTTGTAGAAGATTACTCGTACAACGTACTATATATGAGTTTCAACAATTTTCGTCATAATAAAACAATTCCATAATAACTTGAAAATATCAATAATCCCTGAATCAACAGTCCCCGAAAATATCAATTATAAGAATGTTTAAACCTGAAGACCGTAAATGATATTATCCAGTCAAAAATGCAATGTCAATGACATTTATTTTATATACATATCCTTATTATTCAAATCGGAAAAGATTTAATATAAAATCGTATGCGGCATAACACATTGGATCCGTTGCTAAGAGACATGATATATTTTGCTTCAAATAAATTGATGGAAATCGTATCGTCTGAATAATGCAATCTCCATGGAAGGTTTGGCGACATTTTCGTCAATTTAGCGATAACTTAAAAAATTGCCAAATTTATCGCCAAGTGGGACTGTAGAACTGATAGTCCCATTTTGCGACAAATTGACGAAACATCATCACAATACTATCCCCTAACAAAACACAATTAATTCCATTTAGTAAGCGCGATTTTACCAATTTCATGATATTTTTATGGATTTAAAAATATTTTTACCAATTTGGTGATATTAAAAAAATTCCTTCAATGTGTTACTAAGTAGGATGGATGAACTGACCGACAAATGCTACAGAAACATAATTTCAGTACTCTATTCTAAAAAAACAAATTTAATTTCATTGATTGATTTGGTCCATTTTTATCAATTTGGAGACATTTCCACTAATTTGATAAAGTTAAAGAAAAGTTACCAAGTTATTTAGAGATATTGCGCTAAATTCGTAGCTCTGAATTTGCAGATCTGAAGAATAAAATATCTTGATCCCTTTTGTATATACTAAATGAAAACACTAAAATTGTATTAGAAGATACATACACCCGTTCTACTCTTTTTCTGCTTCAACAATCGGCTAAATGAATATTGGGTAAACACAATATATGAGTTTATTAGCTAAACACAATATATGAGCTTGAAACCTCTTTGCTTAAATAAATGAAAGTTATGTACGCAGTCCGCAATATATATAATTAAAATAACAATCAATCCGTTCATTTATAAAATATATTTTTACATCCATTTATTTATTATACAAATAGAAAAAATAATAATAAATATTACCAACACATTTAATTTCATTCCATTGCCGAACAACATGATATAAGATAGAATTTTCCTCATAAAATGTGAAATTAAATAGCCATTTTGATTTCTTTATACTCTTCATCGTTGAGTAAAAATTTGTGAAAGATGAACCATGGAGGTAGATTTTTCCATTTAAATTCATGTTTCAAACAATTCATGCTTTCCTATAGTGACTAATTAATGCAAAAATCCTGTACTAAACTCGGAAATAAAGTTTTAATTTCATTTTGACGTATTAAACAAACGATTTTCATCCTTTCCGTTTGGATAAACCACGGAGTTGGAGAGTTGAACTCTTAGGGAAAAGTTCCGTTTCTCAATAATATCTCGACAACCCCTGGTCGTAGAAACTCGAACTAAATTTATGGGGGGCTATTTCAAGGCTATCCACGAAATTTCCTTAAATTCGTTTCTGCCGTTTTCCCGTGATGATGAGACAAACGAAAATTTCGTTTTTTACTAATATCTCGAGAACCACTGCTCGTAGAAACTCAAAACACAGACTAAATTTTAAGTGGGGCTATTTCTAGGCTACCCACAAAATTTCATCAAATTCGGTTCTGCCGTTCTCCCGTGATGATGGGACAAACAGACAGACAGACAGACAGATTTTCAATTTTATTTATATAGACTAGCAGCATACCCGTTCTTCGTACGGAGTATATAATATAAAGAAACTTGAAATTCATAATCATGCCCAAATTCTTATAGTATACTAAATGACATGTTTAATCAAAATATTCTGTTAAAATATTTAATATAATGCTCCTAAAAAGAAGTTTAAGAATCTCTGTTCTCGCTATATAAAATTATCTTAATGGACATATCTGAAGAATAAAACATCTTGGACCCCTTATGTAAGCAAATATAAAAAAAAATATGGAATTCAATCAATATATGCAAAATAAAAGCGTTAAAATTGTATGGGACCCGTACTAATTATATACGCGAATATTAGAAAATATAACCTGTATTAGTAGATTACATGTATAAATTGAAAATACCAATAAACCCGTAATCTTTAAATCTGAAGACAGTCATTTATTCCAATATATGTCAAAATTAAAGTGCTAAAATTATATGGGAAGATATACACGTACTACTTATAATGTCCGATTATTAGTAGAAGATTACCCACATATTGCAATATGAGTCTCAAATGTTTTTTGGTAAAATACAACAGACGACGTAATAAATTGAATATATAATTAATCCCCTTAATCTTCATACCAGAAGACTGTTCTTGATTCCAATATATATGCCAATATATGTCAAAATATATGCCAATATACCTGTACTACTTATATTCTCGTAGGTTAGAAGATATACCCGTGCATTCCTAGAAGATTACTCGTACAACGTACAATATGCGTGTGTCAGCAATTTTTGCCGCAATAAAACAATGGCGTATAACTTAAAAATATCAATAATCCCTGAATCAATAATTCCGGAAAATATCAATAATAATAATGTTTAAACCTGAAGAGTATAATTAATGTTATCCAGTCCAAAATGAAATGGCAATGAAATTTATTTTATATACATATCTTCATTATTCAAATCGGAGAGGATTTAATAAAAATCGTAATAAACACATTGGATAACACATAAACATCGCATAAACACATTGGATTTAAATCCGTTGCTAAGCGACATGATATCATTTGCTTCAAATAAATTGGTAGAAAAAATATCGTCTAAATAGTTATATTTCTATGGAACATTTGGCGACAGTTTCGTCATATTAGCGACATTTTAAAAAATCGCCAAATTTATCGCCAAGTGGGACTGTAGAACTGACAGTTCCACTTTGCGACAAATTGACGAAATATCATCACAATACTATCCCCTAACAAAAAACAATTAATATCATTTATGTAGCGCAATTTTATCAATTTCAAGATATTTTTATAGATTTGAAAACATTTTTATCAATTTGGTGACATTTTAAAAATTCGCCAAATTTATCGCCAAGTGGGACTGTAGAACTGACAGTTCCACTTTGCGACAAATTGACGAAATATCATCACAATACTATCTCCTAACAAAAAACAATTAATATCATTTATGTAGCGCAATTTTATCAATTTCAAGATATTTTTATAGATTTGAAAACATTTTTATCAATTTGGTGACATTTTAAAAATTCGCTAAATGTATTACTAAGTAGGATGGTTGGTCTGACAGATAAATGCTAACCAAACATCATTTCAGTACTCTCTTCTAACAAAACAAAAAAAAATTTCATTGATATGTAGAAGACCCAAGCCACACGACCAACCCGAAGGTTTATGGCAGGTGTTTGTGTGTCGTTTATATCAATTTGGCGGCATTTCCGTCAATTTGGCAAAGTTTAAGAAAAGTTGTCAAATTAGCGATATCCCTCCAAATTCGTAGCTTTGAATTTGCAGATCTGAATGAAACATTCTTATCCCATTTCAATATACTAAATGAAAACACTACAATTGTATTAGAAGATATACCCGCTCTACTCTTTTTCTGTTTCAACAATCAGCTATATGAATTTATTGGCTAAACACAGTATATGAGTTTAGTAGCTAAATACGATATAAGCTTGAAAACTCTTTGCCAAAATAAATGAAATTGATGTACGCAGTCAGCAATTAATATAATTAAAAGAAAAATCAAACCGTCCATTCATAAGATATACTTTTATATCCATTTATCCATTTATTTATTATTTAAATCGAAAAAAAATAATAAAAACATTAACAAACACATTTAATTTAATTGCGATGCCGAGCAACATGATATATCCTCCTAAAATGTTAAAATTTATTAACCACTAACAGCACATCCGTTATTCGTACGGAGTGTATAATTTAAAGAAACTTAAAGTTCGCAATCATGTGCAAATTCTGTTAAAATATTAAATTTATTGCTCCTAAAGAGAAGTTTAAGAATATATGTTCTCACTATGCAAAATTATCTTCACGATCAGATCTGAAGAATAAAACTTCCTGCCCCCTTTTGTAAGCAAATTTACAGAAGAAAAAATAGGAATTGAATGAATATATGCAACCCCGTACTAATTATATTGTCGCAGATCAGAAAATATGCCAATGTGTTAGTAGAAGATTACCCGTATTTCAATATGCGTCTCAAAAATATTTGCCAAAATAAAAGAGAGGACGTAATAAATTGAAAACATCAATAATATCCGTACTCTTTATACCAGAAGGTCGTAATTGATTCCAATATATGCCAATATATATCAAAACATATGTCAATATACCTGTACTACTTATATTCTCGTAGATTAAAAGATATACACGTGTATTTGTAGAATATTCGTACAACATACAATATATGAGTTTAAACAATTTTTGTCATAATAAAATAATTGCATAATAACTTGAAAATATCAATAATCCTTGAATCAATAATCCCCGAAAATATAAATAATAATAATTTTTAAACCTGAAGACCGTAATTGATATTATCCAGTCAAAAATGCTATAAGAAAAATCAAATCGTTCTTTTCTAAAATATATTTTTATATCCATTTATTTATTATTCAAATCGAAAAAATAATTATTAAAATTAACAGACAGATTTAATTTAATTGCGTTTCTGAGTAACATGATATAAGATAGAATCTTATAACATGTTAAATATGTCATGTCTTATAACATAAACTGCGAAATTAAATAACGATTTTGATTTCTCTATACTTCTCATTGTTCCGTAAAAGCTTGTTTTAAATAAACCATGAACCATGGAGATAGATTTCCCCTTTAAATCATGTTTCAAATAATTCATGTTTTCAGAAAGTGACTAATTAACGCAAAAAATCTCCCATCAAACTCAGAGATTAAATTTTAATTCACTTTCAAACGATTTTCAAGCTTTTCGTTTGGATAAACCACGGAGTTAGGGAGTAGAACTCCTAGGAAAAAGTTCCGTTTTTCATTAATATCTCGACAACCCCAGGTCTTAGAAACTCGAAACTTGGACAAAATTTATGGGGGGATATTTCAAGGCTATTCACCAAATTTCATTAAATTCGGTTCAGCCGTTTTTCCGTGATGATGAGACAAACGAAAATTTCGTTTTTTACTAATATCTCGAGAACCACTGGTCGTAGAAACTCAAAACACGGATATAATTTTAAGTGGGGCTATTTCTGGGCTACCCACAAAATTTCATCAAATTCGGTTCAGCCGTTCTCCCGTGATGGTGTGACAAACAGACAGACAGACAGACAGACAGACAGATTTTCATTTTTATTTATATAGATTTACATTGTAAGACAAAATACACTTCGTTTAAAGCAGCATCCAACTCAAACCAAAGTGTCAATAGATAACTTTTTCAATTTATTTGTTGACAACGTTTTGGATTCTAAAATCAGTTAGTTCTTTCCATTTCTCTTCTACTTGTTTTATTTCGTATTTTTTTTATAAACTATTAATTTAACAGCTGGTTTGAACGACTTTTGTGACTTCCGAAACCTATTAGTTAGCTTTTTTTTAATTTAATAGGATCATTTTTTCGTAATTATACTACTTATAGGTGGTAAAAGAGTGTGGGAAATTCGACGCTAGCCAAAAGCGTGAATATCAAAGAAAAGCAGAATTTTGGTCCGACTAAAAGTCAACTTGTACCTAATTTTTTTTACATACGCCGCTTTTAATGAGCTGCTTACTTTATAAGCATTGTGAGCCAAAAATGCCTAAAAAATCTAGTAAATCAACCCTAATAAAATCATGAGTTTTTAATCATGAAAAAAAATCTGACTACAGATGAAGACATTATCTATTCCGTGATTTCTAAGAAAAAATTATTCAGAAAAATATCAGATAGACACGTGCAAAAACTGCCATTCACATTTCAAAGGAACAAAGGCCAAAATAATGAGCGTGGACCTATGCAGTCATAACTAATTAAACCATTGCTTTCAGTATGGTGGATCAGAAACTAAATATCGTTTTCAGTGCAAACTACACGAGCAAAATACAAGTATTGTCCAATAACATTAGTTGATATAGTAAGAACATTTTCGGCATTAAAAGTGTTTTAGATGATAAACGACAAAGTCTAAGTGACGGAAACTTAGAAAAGCACATTAGTTGTTTACTAAAATAAAAATGACTCAATATGAAAATTGGAACATGTATATTCATTGTATTTAAATTATAATATTTTTTATTTGAAATAATAGTTGCTTGAGTTTGAGGGAAATTTCCCATTTTTAAATGCTCCGAACTGCATAAATCATATTCGAACGACATTTATAATTGCATATATTTATAAGAGCATATTTTCTGAATTTTAAATGCATATTTTCATGCATATTTTCTGAATTTTAAATGCATATTTGCATGCATATTTTCTGAATTTTAAATGCATATTTGCATGCATATTTTGACAATTTTTAGTGCTTCCGAGCTTTAATTATAAGTCTTTAAATTGTTTATATGAATGATTTATGTGTCGTTTTACGATATGGCGTAATTGTGGATAACAGCCATCGTTGAAAACAATGAAAACTGAGAGAAATCGGGGTAAAAAGTGCGGAAGAAATCGATAAAAAAGAGAGATAAAATTGCATGTTAGCGTTAGGTATTGTATTATGTTGCCGTTAGAATTAAGCGTTGGTCTCAAATATTGTTTTATATCATTACGATTTTAATCGAAAATGCATAGACTGCAAAGATGGAGGTAATGCCATTTAAGCAATCATCTCATATATCAGACAATATGTAGTATAATTTAGCAGAAATCTCAAATATTAGGGTTTAAATTAACTGATTCTTAAATATAATACACTCCCAAATGCCTCTTGAATTAAAAAAAATCTGATGTGGGCAGCACATGACTTTCCTTATATGATGCAATGAATTTATTACTTTTACAGCCAAAAAAATAGGTTATTCTTATAGTAGATACTTGCCAAGATATTCAATTTCGTTAATTTGTCGTCATTTTCATCAAATTAGCATCATTTTTATCCATTTGGCGAAACTTTCATTAATTTTGCAGCAATTTAAAAAGTCGCCAAGATAGCGACATTCCGCCAAATTCGTCGCCAAAATCTCGCCAAGCGTTATGGAAAGAGAAATAAGTTATTCTTATAGCAGATAAATGACTATTGGCGTTCAAATACAGAAGTATTGCTCAAAGTATATTTTCTCATAAATGGAACGAGCTAGATCCACGAAAATGATGTCACCAAATTCATCGCATGATATTGCATATGAAAAGTGATCATGTCTTTCACAGTTAATATATATATTTTTAATTTATTGGATTTTTGATAAATTTATTTGAAAAATGTGCAACATCTCGAGAACGGTTCACGCTAGCGTTCTAAAGTTTATGTCAATCGTTTTCTAAGGAAAAATTACATAAGATGTCTATTTGCGTAACTTTATTAGAGGTTTTGATTTTTTGATGATTTTTTCAAAATTTCACTCGAAACTTTAGGGTTATTCTGAACATTCGATTACGTTTAAAAACAATAGGCTTCCAGTATTCACGGATTATGATTTTTGTACCAAATTTCATTCGAATCGCTCGATTTTTTTTGTGAGATATCGTCTCCACAGACTCCCTGACACACACACACACAGACAACACCTCAAAAATGTTTGATTCGAGATCAGGGATGCTTGAAACGTGCTCTCCCGTCGGAAACTCGCATTCGAATTTTAGACCCCGTCGAAATTTCGAATATTTTATAAATTATTCTATAAATTATTATTAATTTCCTTATACATTATGTATATAAGGAAAGTAATACTAATCAATTTATGATAATGTTTTGCATTTACAAACGTGTATCTTTAAATTTTTACTTATCGGAATTACTACCTGACTAACGATGTAACAATGGCGTAAAACTACATAAATAAGTATATCATCGATTTTTTTGCAATAAAAAGAAATAATGAAATGTTTCTTGGGGAGGGGAGAACGAAAGCATAAAGTTTGAGCATTTTTTTTAGTCTTTGCAGTGTTATTGGCGCATTACATATAAGATTGTTTCCGATTGCGTTTTAGATTACATCGTCTTAGATTACGTTTTAAGAATTCCAAGCAAATATTCTGGATAAAAATAATCCATCAGAACAAATGTTTTCTATATGATTTGCAAGGTTTTCCCATTCAAGTATGTAGTAATTTTATGGAATAATCATTATCATGAATGTTTGTTTCTAATCCTAAGCATTAGAATAAATTATAATTATATAAAAGTTCTTCGATAATGTAATCGTAATTGTGGGAGATGTGCATGATATTTTTAGATATGTAGGTAGCATGCTTCCTTAAATATGTTTATAAATAGGTTAATTAGTGTGTTATCTATTTTATGCATATTTTTAATGTTTAAAAGAAAGGACCGATTTGAAAGAGATCTTAAATTTAACATTAAGAAATATATACGAAACTCCTGTTCTTGTTGAGCCTTCCTTTAAGGAACAGACGACTATTTTTGTGGTTAAGGTTTAGAAATATAGAATGATAAGAATACCATGTGGGGAATCTAAGCATTGTATTACTGCCTGTATATACATATGATATGAAAAATATTAGTTTGACATCGTTTAGCATATGTGTAACATGCCTTGATTTGATTATTAACATGTTGTATCGAGTTTTAAATATAAATATTGTTATGGCGTATCCTCGATGTCTTTGGGTGTATTGTCAAGATACAAAACTGAATGCGAAGATCTGAACCATTGACGTAAAGAAGGAGAATATCTTGCTACCTATCTAAGTCTTAAAATAAACATTAAATATAGTAAAACAAATTAAATACACAAGCAATTCACAAAACTGATATTATATTCTTAAAGCATTAATGTATTCATAGTTTAATCTTTATATTATACCCTCTAAGATAAGATTCATGAAAAACAAGTTATTTCGCAAAGTTTATGACAAATCGCTTAGATTCTCGAACTTTCTTAAGCTTGATAAAAATCGTCGCCAAGTTTGTCGCCAATGTTCAGACACACCGAAAGTGTTGTAATGGCATTGGGTAGCCGTAAATGTGGCTTTCCACATAGGGAGCTTTTAAGACCAGGAAAAACAATATGAGGTTACTGCTGCAATATAAACCTGTTAAGAACCCGTATTTTACCTATAAATAGTTAAAATTTCATTTATTTAAAATGACTTTTTATACAGTATTACACAGAAATATAGAAATAAAAATTTTCTTATACTATCTTTAATGCCATATTTCAATCAGTCCTCAATACGAATACCAAATTACATGTTCTATGTGAGCATAATAAAAACCTCATCTTCGATAACTACCAAAATTTTTTCAATAAGAAACAAAATATCAATTAAAATACCATTGTTTTACGGATGTATTTTGTAATACTATACGTAGCAAGAATAATGTAAATGAAGATAATTTTCTCTAATTCTCCTGCTAATGCCACAATTCCCCCATTCCGGTCGTTATTCTAAATAATTCGAACTCTATTTAATCTTCGCCTGTGAGTATATGCCCAAACAATAATCATTAAAATTTATTTGCGTGATCATAAAATAAAGAATTCTTCGAAGTTAATGGTTGGAGTAGGGGATCTAAATTATTTATTTACAGATTATTTTCAGCGCGTTCATGTTTCCCTGTTATCGTAGCCGTAAGTGCCTATTATTCAAGACTGTGTGCTACTGCCACTGGGTGTTATGACTTAAATATTTATGGGTACAAATGCAACAATGCTAAGTTCAAGGAAATTGCGAAATATGCCTCAAGATCTTTCTTATACGTCGCCTGTTGCTCCAAATAATTTTTCTCACTAATATTTATTGCTTATCACCGGTGGCATAATAAATATTTACAATAGTTATACTCTACATATTTTTTTTTGGTTTTCGTTTAGTGCAGTATTTTATATAACTTGTATAATCTCCAGTTACGATGGCCTAACTTATGGCCAACTCACAACAGGATTTGTAATTTTTTTTACGTTACATGTTATTAAATACATGGTAATATACAAAGGAAAGTATTGGAATCGTATCGAAAATCGCAATTCGAGTTTTTGTTGGACCTACACGTTATGGGACCTCCAGAACACGATAAAACGATTTTTATCGTGACTTCTATGCGTGTGTGTCTGTCTGTGCAATGTATGTATCCTTATCTAAGAATAATAGATATAAAAGAACCTCCCTTTTTCGCGAAATGGAGCGCAAAAACGTATGTATTCATTCTAGCTAAAAAACTAATCGACCAAATTTCCCAAACTTTGGAAGATAAGTGTCTTGTGGATTACTCTAGTGCTGGTTAGATTTTAGTGCAATTCGGAAAAAAAGAACCTGCTTTTGTTTTAGAAATGGCCCGCAAAAATCGTCAAAATCTAAAATAAAAGATTACGCTTGCTCAAATGTATCGATTAAATGATTGTTTTATACGCAATTTTTTTACTTCGAAAAGAATAAGACCAACCCCATTACTATAGGACTATCCGTTTTCGGGATATTTTAGTTTTTTTTTTCTTCGCAGTTTTGCTAAGCCGTCTTTGAAAAGTAGAAACGAAAATTGAATTAAAAGTGCACATTTAGTGTAATTTCAAATAATTATCCGTGCTATTTTGTGCAATTTAGCTAATTTTAATGAATTATTATAGAAATAAAGAAAATATGAATTTCACTCTGTAGGGAATGTCATGTGCTGCCGCCCACATCATATTTTTAAAAATTAGATAACAAATGACTAAATTTGTATTTAAGACGTTTTGCAAAACAGATTTTTTGTTTTATTGTAAATTCCATCTTATTGGTATACATTTTTTGTGATATTTTTTAGCAAATATGATCAAAGTCACCCATAGCTTTTGGAATAAGTCGTTCTCCAAATCTTTGTTTCTCATTATTTTCGCCGAGTTGCCACTATTGGCGAGTAGGCGCAATTTGGCGAGTTGTCACTTAAAAAAGCTCAAAGCCGCCAAATGAATGAGAGAAATTATTTGAAAAAGTATTTTATATACGTGTTTAAATGTGCATAGATTCTGATACTACTAAATAATTTTCTATTTGGTGCTGCATTTCGAAAACAGCGAAAGATGAAAATAATTTGAATATATAAGTAAAGTCATGTACTGCTGACACCAGATGTTTAAATTTTCATTCAATTAAAAAAATCAACTTGGTGAAATCATCAAATGATCATTTTAGTCAATTTGTTTGTGATCCCTATTTTCACCGATGAAACAGCCTTTCACATGATACAAAAAAGTGGCATAAGTCAGATTTTTTCCTTTATCATAATTCAGTTGATTTTAAAGATATAGATATGCAGGTTTTTTTAATGATCTTGTTGCATTAAAAATAAAAATTTTCTGATTGACCAAATTTACCTAAGGGAGTCGTATAAAAATTTTAAAAATGTAACTTTTTGAAAATGAATGGGAGGACTATTTCATTAACGTAGTCTTATACCTTACTTTCAACATTTTTGCAATTTACATTGCCTACTTATCTCCAACAGGTAAAGCATTAAAGCGCGTTTCAATCTTTTTGGGACACCCTGTATAGAAACTTATGGAAATTTCTCACATCTCGTAGAATATTGGTTATTTCGAGGTTTCTCGAACCTTCGAAAAGTCGACAGATTGGCGAGAAATCATCAAATCTGGCAACCCGTCTCCAAAATTCAGCATATGGTAACCCTAGATTCACGTCACAGGAAAGGTTGCCTGCCTGGTTTTAAAAAGGGACTCCCATGAAATCATTTTATACGTACGTAACGCTATTCAAAACTTTTATTAAAAGCATCATATTTAGGGTAGTATAAACATATAAATATAAGATCTACAATCTATTTCAAAGAAATACACACATCTCATTTTACTGCGTTCCCTGTACGAAAACCGAACCATTCGAGTCATCTGAAGATCAAGGATATTTCAGTGCACACAAGACATTCCTGGAACCATCATTATTTTTCCCGAAGAGGGTACTTTTATATGAAATATCGAAGCTTTTTTCTCTAAGCAAAGTAAAGGTTTCTCTAAGCATCGTTATTATTTGTGACGACGGCGTGTTATTTCGGCAGAACCATACTTTTGCAATTCCATTCAATCAGGGGGGCAAACGACGACAAATATCTGAAGTTATTTATGGCGACTAATTAAGAAACGATGTTGAAAGACAGCTGTCGATTTCATCATTTATTTATTTTTTTTTTTTTTACCGATTCCGTTTCTTAGTATTTGAGAAAACAATTTGGGATATAATTATAAGTTCCGAATTGCATCGATGAGCGCTAGAGATAAGATTTTTTTATACTTTCTTTGCAATGCATGGTAATGTATAGAGAAATTATTGGAATCATGTCGAAAATTGCAACTCGAGTTTTCGACGGATCTACACGTTTTGGGACCTCTATAACACGATAAAACTATTTTTAGCTTGACGTCTATGTGTGTGTGTGTGTGTGTGTGTGTGTGTCTGGTCTGCAATGTAGTATGTATCCATACTAACTAAAAAACTAATTGACCAAATTTCATAAAATTTAATTACGTAAGATAGTTAGGGGTGACCCTGGTGCTAATTATATTTTGCTACGATTCAGGATAAAATGAAATGCCATTTTTAGCGAAATGGTCCTCAAAAATGACAAATGGAAATCTACATTCAAGATTACGCGAAGCATATTATTTTCTAAAATTAGCGTTTTACCCGAAGGACGTCATCTCTCCAAAAATGTCGCCGAATTTTCCAAAAGCATTTCGCAAAATGACGTCTGAAGAGACTGGTGTTTGCGTCTGTCAAAGATAGGAAAACTAACACTTTAAAAAAATGAAGTTGCAACATTTTTTGTTTAGCAATGTATGGTGCTTATCGTCAAAAATAGGTGTTTCTATTAGAAATTGGGTCAGTTAGTTTCTGCTCCGTGGTCGAATTTCAGCCTTTTGTGTCTCCAGTGTGTGTGTGTGTGTGTGTGTGTGAGAGAGAGAGGGGGGGCTTATGAGAAAGTTTACCCCCCTCTCTCTTTGTTCTCTTCGAAACAAAAATCTAAAATCCGGCTTTGTTAAGTCTGGACCAATGTCCGATCAATAAATGTGAAAAAATTCGACCACGAGAGGGCTGTTACAGCAAAATTAGCTGGTTCAGTTAGCTTACTTTTAGTTAGCTGACTAGTTCAAGTTAGCTGACTAGTTAAAGTTCTGTGGCTTTTTTACGTTATCTGAAAAAACTTAGAAAACAAAATAATCTCAGCCTTGGGGGTATAGAAAATCAGATTATGCTAGGTTCAGTCCGATGATTGTTACTATACATGCGCAAGCACTCAACCTTCTAGGTTACCAAGGAGCTTCGGGAGGGTCTGAAAACACTTTTCGGAACAAACTCAATGGGGATTCCCTTATTTGGGCGTATCAAGATCGCTGAGTGAGTGTGCCCAAATTGCATGAATGCACTGAGCGACGTATATGCCCGCTAAGCGGGTATTTACTAACACATTTGAGACTGAGTCAATTTTGATATACAGGGTGAGTTTAAAGTCGCTCACATCAAAGTATAACTGCCCGTAAAAAGTATCAGTATGAGAATTTAAATGAAAGCAAAGTATTACAGAAATTAGTTGAAATGCTACCTTTTATTTATAGCAGAAAAACTTTAGGTGTTACAATAAATGTTGGAAATGACGTCCTGTTTCGCGAATGCAAAAGCGTGTTCGTTTTACCAGATATCGTGAGACTCTGCGGAGCATGGCAGTATTGATGTTGAAATGGCTGTTGTGATGTTCGTTTTCAGCTCAGCAATTGTGTGTGGATTATTCACATAAACCACATTTCTCAAATACCCCATAGGAAGAAATCAGGGAGGTGATAAATCTGGGGAGCGAGGGGGGCCATAATCCCCGGGAAATAATGCGCTCACTGAAAAAATGAGTTAAAAGATAGATAGTGCTGTTTGATGTGTGACAAGTCGCACCGTCCTGCTGGAAACAGCAGTAACGTTCATCAACTTCCAGCAGTGAAATGAACTTTGATGTGCGCGACTGTAAACTCACCCTGCACTTCCGTTCAGCTTTGCGGAGAACACTGTATGTTTGACCGTACAAAGTATGGACAGAAGATAACGCTCTCAACGCAATAAAGATTCTATTGCGAAACTGAAGAAGTATAAATATATTTTTTTATGTTATATAAATTACAGTTTAGTGAGTGTATTTTTAACGTTATATAAGTTTTGCGCGTGCACTTTTATGTTTATAAATTAAGTTTATTTATCAGATTCGATACAGTCGGTCCACAAAATCCGACGCCGGCTAAGCGGAAAATTCCGTGTCGATTCTCAGGGTCCGAGGTCGAACGGAAAGTTCGGTGTCGGACCCCAGGGACTGGACACCATCTCGAATGTGTAAAGGTGTGTGTGTCACTGTTGAAGCACACTGCACCCATACAGCAGGACAAAATCTAGTCAAAGCTGTTTATGCGTGTCACAGCCGCTAGGTAAACGTATTCGGATCGCGTACGTAGATTGCAATAGATCTCTGGACAGTAGATCTACGTACCCTCTGGGCACTACGTAATCCCTCAAGACGGAATAGCAACTTGATTCGATTAGTTTGGGGTCCATACCTAACAAAACTCAGTTTCGTTTTATTGTGAGGTATATGTTTAGTGAAATCCATTGAAGTTCAATAGATTATATTCTGTCATTAGAATTCGGAATAACAATTGCAATTAAGGTCATGAAACTGCTAAATAGTCATAAACCCTGATATAGCATTCACACAACCAAAGTAAAAAAAAAATGTCCACTGACTTTCTATTTTTTAAATTTCATTTTGCAATATTTTTTATTTCTGCAATAAAGATTGAGCACTATTTTGAACGCAGCGCTAAGAATTTTAAAAGAGCACATAGAAATGTCTTTCAAAATATATTTTTCAGTTTTTCCTTGGTGATTCGGTAGTGATTGCGAAAGACACAATTTCCATCAAAATTTACAAAGCATATAAAACAAAATTCCTTATTCACCTCACAAAATCACTACCTGAATATGAAAAAGTATATACAGGGTACATAAACACAAAATCCGCCAATAAGAGACGTTTCCAAAGAAGGCACTTCTGAAGACACTTTCCAAAATTCAGAAGACACTTCTGAAGACACTTCTCAAAATTCAGAAGACACTTTCCAAAATTCAGAAGACACTTCTGAAGACACTTCCCAAAATTCAGAAAACACTTCTTGTTATTATAGGCGGGTTTTGTGTTTATGAACTTCGCCTTTGCAACTTCGTGTGGCCTAAGCTACATTGTAAATGGATTGTATGCCGGCCACGTAGAAGCACTGAAATTGTCAGTTCCCATAGAAGATCGCAAAAATGGTGGCTTATAGCAAGTTTCTTGCTCCATTGCGGATTTCGGATATTCCATGTTGTTGAGCGCATAATAAGCCCGAAACCAATCCATGCATGCTGGTATCTGCAGTTGGAGTGTATTCCTTTTATAGAAATTCCGAATCGTTGACCTTGATTTTCAAGCTTAAGTAGTTGATTTCATATAAATACTTCCAATTTAAACGTTTGTTAAAATTAAATGCAAAATTATTTAAATGCAATTTTTTTTTTCTGTGCGTGGCCGTGTTTCTGAAAGAAACTATTGAGGATTCATTCATATTTTTCAGAATATGTGATCATGTTACATTTGAAAGTGTTCTTTTCTTACTCCTAACTAATTTATCTAATTTAATTTTTAATATAAAAATATTTTCTATTCTTTCTGAAAGTTATTTAAAATCAACGTCCAATAAATTACATTCTATCAAATATTTTTCTAAATACTGAGAATTCAAATATCTCAATATTCAGGATTCATCAGGATTCCAATGGTCTCCGTGGCGAAGCCCCCTCCTGGAGACATTTTATGGTAACTTAGTTTCTATTTATTTGACAACATTTAGATATATTTATATAGGACAAATAGAAAACTTGCCCCCTAAAGTTGCATTCGTTACCCCGACCAATAGTCCTGATAAAAAAAATTGGGGAAGGGGGGGGGGGGGGGCGTGATATTTTCGTAAAAGAAGAGGGCTGAATTTTTATTGGATCCCTTCAGCAAAATATGTTCAATTATAAAAAAAAGTTTCGATTATAAAAAAAAACCTGTTGCTATTATCTGAAATATTCAGCAAGTTATTGCATATTAAAAAAAATTTGGAGTTTTCTCGCTACAAATTCGGGTCAGCTACAAATACAATTGCACAGACACGTTTTATGCAAAGTCTGGTTTTAATTTGCAGTCAGCCCCTGTAGCTTGAGTAAAAGTCAAGAGATAACTCAATTCCAATTTTCACATTTTAGCTTATTTTGCTATTTTTTTATGTTACTTCTACTGTAAATACTTGCAATTTTCAATAATATTCATGAAGATATTTTTCTTTAACTAGTTACTGTGCATCGAAACTTTTTCTAATTGACAAGGGGCCTTATAAAAATGTTAACCCGCTTTCAAATATCACCCACTGCAAAAAAAACAATAATTATATCAAAGAATTTCGCATTTAATTTTAACAAACTTTCAAATTGAAAGTCTGTATCTAAAATTAATTGCAAGAGCTCGAAAAATAAGGTCAGTCATGCTGAAACACCGATTTGAAAAGAATGGGCGTGGCCTAGTTATGAGACATGACTTTTAATAATAAATAATTTTCTTTATAAATTATTTTTGTTTCCTCTTTCTTCATGAATTAAGAAATATAGTAAAGCAGTGTTCAAGTAAATTTCATAAATAAAGTCATTCAAGTAAATGTCAAAATGAAATGTGATATGTTATAATAATGCTGCTTTATATTTTCAAATGTCAAGAAACTCCGTCAGATCTATTGATAATCTTAAGATGCCAAATAAATCAAGATTTACCAGCATTCTATATATATTATTGGAAAAACGAGTATTTCCAGTTATAATTTTGCTTTGGATATCGTGACTATTGAGAAACATTCTACTTCATGTGTGCCACTTCACTTGAAAAGAATATAAGTAGCATCTTGAGTATAAGTGAATCCTAGTAGAATTATCATGCCCTCTGTATGGATTTATAAATAGAATTTCATTAAAAATAACCATATAATTCGTTAACTAATTCCAAGTATTTAATAAATTCTTCCATAAAAATATTTTTCAGATGGTGTTAATGCTAATTTTATTATTAAAACTTATTTACTTGTTCTAGAAATTGTCATAAAGTACCAATTACCAAGACATTTCATATTTTCCCAGGGTTTCGTTTTGGATTAATAAATCACAATCGTTAAGATTTTCCAGCTCAACATAATGACTAGAAAATAACTAATTTACTGCGGATAACGGTTGGATTTATAGCCGATTTAATTTTTATGGATCTATCATAATGGCGAAGTGGGTAAACCTGAGCAGAAATAGAGTGATTTATATTTCATTTCGCATGATTTACAGAATATGTGGTCATGTTACATTTAAACAGTTTAAATTCTTTTTGTGTTCCTTATTTTACGTATCTAATCTAATTTTAATGTAAAAATATTTATTTTATTTTTTCTTAAAGTTATTTAAAATCAATGCACAATAAATTATAAATTAATTTTTGTGAGATGCTTTCCTGAATATTGAAAATTCAAGTAAATATGTTGGTAAAATGCAATGTAAACCACTTATAAATAAAATGTCGATGTTCGGAATTGACAGCATGGTGATTTACTAAATTTGCTTGTCATGTTAGTGGAGATAATCCATTAGATGATAATTCTAAAATGATGTCATTTTCTGTAATGCTTCACAAAAAATTGCATTTCCAATAACGTAAGTATTTTCGTAACCAACAGCAAATAATTTCTATGTAGTAATTTTTATATAGTAATCTAAGCCAAATCGAGGTATCCGTCTAAAATAATAAAGAAATATGTTGGTTTGTTTGTTGGTTGGTCCAATAGCGGAAAATCTACGAGACCCACTGCCATGAAATTTAGTGCAAGGGGGCCTCAACTCCCGAAAGGAAGCAATTCATCTAGAGGTTTATTTTCTTTTCAATTCGAATTAGTTAAAAAAAATTAAGAATTTAATTAAATTCGATCCAATTCGAATACAACGTCCTATTTTAATCGGTATCTCCATCTATTGCACGGTTTTAAAACTAATTGCTAAATCTGAAACTATTGGTTTTACGTACTGCTTGCTCAAAAGATATTATCGGTAAAGGTAAAAATTAAATCCAACGGGACGTTCCACTGGGAAATCTCCAGCAAGCTCGCTGGCAGTATTCGGATCTTAACTTCCATTCCTGAGATTCAACAACTTTTCTAGAATTTTGCTAATGGCGCCATCTATAGTGATATTTCTAGTCGAAAAAAATCGGGTTCGAATTTTCATATTGTAACGCCGTAAAATTTAAAATATTCTGATACGTGTTTTCGGTTCCACGAATTTATTGATATGTTGTGTGCTCTCTCAGACGAATTTAAATTTTTAATTAGTTTATTTGAAATGCTTCATACAATCTTGTCACCAGAAAGCGCACAATTGTTTTTTCGAATTATCTGTCTATTTTTTTTTATTTTTTTTTAACTCGGCAAGAAAAATGCGTTTCACGTCATTTTTAAAACTCAAATTCCCTTCTGTGAAAGGGAACTCATGCGTTTACTTTCTCATACTATGTAGTATATCATAGAGCAAAGTATTGTTTTCACGAAAATTTCGAATTCGAGATTTTGATGCCAATATATGTTTTAAGACCTCCTGAACAAGCTTTGGCTACTTTTAAGAGTGATGTCCGTCTATCTGTTTGATGTCTGCGGTCGATTTCTTGTGCGCACAATAGCAGCCACAAATATTAATGTATTTTCACGAAACTTTATATCCGGCTTTGTTATAAAAAATCTAGAACTAGGTACAATTTTTTTTTTTTTAAATTCGAGCGAAAACTTCGAAATTTTATATTTTTTTAACATGGCAGCATAGGACAAAATCTCACATAATCATGCATAAAACTCTTTATTTACGGCTCAATGATTATGAGATTTCAAAGTTTGTGAAAAATAGCCGTCATACGAAATTACGAAATTTTCTTCGTAACGTTATTAGCCCCAGCGTGGGGTAGATTCCCCCCCCCCCCGGGGAGGTATATTGTCAAGTATGGTATCAATCGAAATATGTATTCGAACTCTTTTTAATAAAGTGTAACTCACTATAGTTATACCCGGCCGTCCAAATGGTTGCTCAAATCCTAGGATGATGTCGCACGGTCTGGGTCTTCAACACTATAGTTATAATCATTTAGACGCACGATGTCGAATTTTGATAAAAAAAAATTGTAAAATTTGAAAAGAAAATGAATTCTGGTATGGGAAAGTGTAGTTAAGTCACACTTTAGTTAATTTGTCCATTCACATCTTGTGGGGTATTTTGAGGAAGAGGATCTGGTACCTGAATTAAAAAAAAAAAATCTGATGTGGGCAACACATGACTTTCCTTATATAATGCAATGAATTTACTATGTTTACAGTTAAAAAAAATGTTATTCTTATAGCAGATACTTATATTCTTTCCAAGATAATGAATTTTCTTCAATAAGTCTTCATTTTCATTGATTAAGCGTCATTTTTTACAATTTGGCGAGATTTTTGTTAATTTGGCAACACTTTAAAATGTCGCCAAGTTGGCGATATTCCGCCAAATTCGTCGCCAAAATCTCGCCAAGCGTTATGGACGGAGAAATAAGTTATTCTTACAGCAGATAAATGAGTATTGGTGTTCAAATACAAAAGTATTACTCAAAGTATCTTTTTTCATGAATGAAACAAGCTAGATCCACGAGAATGATATCACCCATTTTATGGCATGGTATTACATATGAAAAGTGAACATGTTTCTCAATAGGAATTTTTTTTTAATTTTATATAACTTTTTGATAATTTTTTTGAAAATTGAGCAATATCTCGAGAACGGTTCATGTTGGCGTTCTAAAATTTATGTCAATCGTTTTCTAATGAAAAATTACATAAGAAATGTCTAATTGCGTAACTTTATTAGCGGTTTTGATTTTTGGACGATTTTTTCAAAATTTCACTCGAAAATTTAGGAGGGTTCTGAACATTCGATTGCGTATAAAAACAATAGGCTTCCAATGTTTACGGATTGTGAGTTTTGTACCAAATTTCGTACGAATCGGTCCATTCGTTCTTCAGTTATCGTTTCCACAGACACAGACTTACTGACACACACACACACACACACACAAACACACACACATACTTTCACACACACACACACACACACACAGACATCACTTCAAAAATGTTTGATTCGTGATCAGGGATGCTTGAAACGTGCTCTCCCGTCGAAAACTCGAATTCGAATTTTCGACCCCGTCACAATACTTTCCTTATACATCATGTATATAAGGAAAGTAAAAACATATCAAACTAAGAAACTATAACGAGAAACCCGTGGTCAGGCTTTTGCAGAAACATGCAAAAATCCGAATATTAAAATTTAATTTGTAACAATCAGTGTCTGTAATTTACACCAGGAATTCATTTATCCAATATCAGCCCTGTCGTCTTCAGAATTAGTTAATGAATGAATTCCTTAAATCTTTGCTTTAAATCCCGGGTAGCGGCGGGTACGTTTTCTAGTTAAGAAATAAACGTGGATCAATAGGTGAATATGAACATGATAAGGTTGAAATTCATAGGGGAAAGTTGATATACTTGTATTAAGCATATGCTGATATATTTACGAGTGCATCGAGACAACTATATCTATGTATCGATGCATGAGCTAACGGCAGCACATCTATTATTTCCTACTACTACACTCAGAAACGATATTAACAGTGTATCGATAAAATACCTAAGGAGGGTGTCCCAAAAGGATTGAAACGCGCTTTTATTCTTTACCTGTTGGAGATAAGTGGGCAATGTAAATTGCAAAAATGTTGAAAGTAAGGTAGGAAATAAGACTACGTTAATGAAATAGTCCTCCCATTCATTTTCAAAAAGTTACACTTTTTAATTTTTACACGACCCCCTTAGACAAATTGGATCAATCAGAAAATATTTATTTTTAATGCAACAAAATCATTAAAAAACCCCGCATATCTGTATCTTTAAAATTGAGCGAGTTATACTTAATTGAAAATTGAACATTGCAAATGGGGACCCTATATCAACTTAGAAATGTAAATTTGTGGCATATCACAAAAAAGATAAAACTGGATGATAATACATAGGATGCCCAACCGCGTAGTGAATACCACTGCTTTATATGATCTCTGTCTGTGTAATGATTTATTCAGCTGCATTTGTGATAAAAAATTTTGACACATATTAATGTATTTTTCATCTAAACAATTTCCATCGTCAATTTGTTTATGATCCCTATTTTCACTGATTAAACAGCCTTTCCAATGGTACGGAAAAGTGGCATAAGTGAGATTTTTGTCTTTATCATAATTCAGTTAATTTTAAAGATACAGATATGCTGGGTTTTTTTAATGATCTTGTTGCATTAAAAAAAATCTGATGTGGGCAACACATGACTTTCCTTATATAATGTAATGCATTTACTACTTTTACAGTAAAAAAAAATAGGTTTTTCTTATAGTAGATACTACTATTCTTTCCAAGATATTGAATTTTCAACATTTAGTCGTCATTTTCATTGATGTAGCGTCATTTATAACCATTTGGCGAGATTTTCGGTAATTTGGCAACATTTAAAAAAAGTCGCCAAGTTGGCGATATTCCGCCAAATTCGTCGCCAAAATTTCGTCAAGCGTTATGCACTAAGAAATAAGTTATTCTTACAGCAGATAAATGACTATTGGCGTTCAAATACAAAAGTATTATTTAAAGTATCTTTTTTCATGAATGGAACGAGCTAGATCCACGAGAATGATGTCACTCAATTTATCGCATGGTATTACATATAAAAAGTGAACATGTTTCTCAATAGGAAATATTTTTTTTAATTTTATATGACTTTTTGATAATTTTTTTGAAAAATATACAATATCTCGAGAACGGTTTATGTTAGCCTTCTAAAATTTATGTCAATCGTTTTGTAATGAAAAATTACATAAGAAATGGCTATTTGCGTAACTTTATTAGTGGTTTTGATTTTTTGACGATTTTTTCAAAATTTTATTCGAAAATTTAGGGGGGTTCTGAACATTCGATTGCGGATAAAAACAATAGGCTTCCAGTGTTTACGGATTGTAATTTTTGTACTAAATTTAATTTAAATCGGTCCATTCGTTCGTCAGTTATCGTCTCCACAGACTCACTGACACACACACACACACACATACTTTCACACACACACACACACACACACACAGACTTCACTTCAAAAATGTTTGATTCGTGATCAGGGATGCTGGAAACGTGCTCTCCCGTCGAAAACTCGAATTCGAATTTTCGACCCCGTCACAATACTTTCCTTATACATTATGCATATAAGGAAAGTAATAAAAATTATCTGGTTGACCTAATTTGTCTAAGGGAGTCATATAAAACTTTAAAAAGTGTAATTTTTTTTAAATGAATAGAACGACTATTTGATTAACATAGTCTTATTTCCTACCTTACTTTCAACATTTTTGCAATTTACGTTGCCTTAAATCCAACAGGTAAAGAATTAAAGCGCGTTTCAATTTTTTTGGAACACCCTGTATTGTATCGTATTGCTAGTTCTGAACGCTGTAAGGTCGTCCAGTGTTTTGGTTGTTTCGCAATATTTAATTCGTTTGTTTATAGAAAATGTGAAAAACTCAAATCCCAGACAATATTCAGTGGCATACACTTTTATTCATTTCTTCTGTGCCTTATATCTATTATAGTAGGAATTTTCATCTACGATTCCTATTCACTCGATTTACCCTAGCTTAAATGATGGTTGTTCAGTCTCCCTTTTTGCTAGTTGGTACGATCTTCAGTGGAAGTCCCTACAACTCAACAATTCTGGATTTCTAATACTGGATTTCTTATAAAATTTTCAATTTTTATCCTCTATGACTTTCCTTATATACATAATGTATAAGGAAAGTATTGTGACGGAGGTGCAAATTCTAATTCGAGTTTTCGACGGGAGAGCACGTTTCAAGCATCCCTGATCACGAAAAACATTTTTGAAGTGATGTCTGTGTGTGTGTGTAAAAGTATGTGTGTGTGTGTGTGTCAGTGAGACTGTGGAGACGATAACTGACTAACGAATGGACCAATTCTAACCAAATTTGGTACAAAAATCAGAATCCGTAAACACTGGAAGCCTATTGTTTTTATACGCAATCGAATGTTCAGAACCCCCCTAAATTTTCGAATGAAATTTTGAAAAAATCGTCAAAAAATCAAAACTATTAGTGAAGTTACGCTAATAGACATTTCTTATGTAATTTTTCATTAGAAAACGATTGACATAAATTTTGGAACGCTAACATGGACCGTTCTGGAGATATTGCACATTTTTCAAAAAAATTATCAAAAAGTCTTATAAAATAAAAAAAAAAATATTTCCTCTTGAGAAACATGTTCACTTTTCATATGTAATACCATGCGATAAATTGGAAGACATCATTCTCGTGGATCTAGCTCGTTCCATTCATGAAAAAAGATACTTTGAGTAATACTTTTGTATTTGAACGCCAATAGTCATTTATCTGCTGTAAGAATAACTTATTTCTTCGTCCATAACGCTTGGCGAGATTTTGGCGACGAATTTGGCGGAAAGTCGGCAACTTGGTGACTTTTTGAAATGTTGCCAAATTAACGAAAATCTCGCCAAATGGATAAAAATGACGCTAAATCAATGAAAATGACGACTAATTGTCGAAAATTCAATATCTTGGAACGAATATTAGTATCTACTATAAGAAAAACCTATTTATTTTACTGTAAAAGTAGTAAATTCATTACATTATATAAGGAAAGTCATGTGTTGCCCACATCAAATTTTTCTGTGCTTGTAGTCTGGTCTATGGTATTTATAGTAACGAACTACCGTATCCGAAACAAGCATTTGTTTGGGTTAATTTAGATTGAATGCTCAGACTTAACGAGGTATATAATTTGAATTAATCCCCAAATTAAGCCTAGTGCTGTTCATTTCCTTTTTCGGCCTGGTGGCCGTGGTTTAACTGTTTCGGTTATTTTATTCTCTTAATTTTTTTGGTATTAATTATTTGGTATTATTCATTAATCCATTTTTCTAATATGCAGGGTCTTTCAAAAGTCCGTATAAACTTTAAAAATTCTTTAAAAATCGAAAAATCATCGCATTGACTCAAGGACTCAAGGACGGGGTCAGTGGAGTACCCAGGAGAGGAAGACTCCTCCCTTTAAACTCCAGGCGAAGAGAAAAGTAGACATAAAGAGGAAGTAATAAAAAGCTTTTAAACAACTGATATAGTTTAATATCTAAGGTATGCCTGGGGGGGGGGGGGCGACCTAAGTCGTGCCCTTCCCCAGGTCTTCAGAAAACTGAAAGAGTTGGGGCCCAAGAGGGTTCCCAACAGAGAGAGAGAAAAGAGGGGGATAGACTGGGGCGCCCCGAGGGGCGCAGGGCCTTGAGCTTGAGCTGTGCCTAGTAGCGACGACATAAAAGGTAGCTTGCCAACGAAAAACGCGAATTCCCAAAAGCAAGGGAGGAGTACAGCATACTAGAGTCAGCATCTAAATTGAGAGCACAAGACTAGGATGGACGCAACCGCTTTTTAGGGCGGAAGAAAACATCTCTCACCGATCTAGTAGGTAACGACCGGGGGCGCTTATGCGACCCCGGGTGCCCTATTCGATAGTGAGGAATGCTGTCCAACGTAGGGTTGTTAACGCTTCTCAGACCTCCGTGGAATTTAAGAGAAAGCTTTTTGACATGTTCCAAAAAAGGCCTAATATTGAGGTCTCTGTGCAGGACTTCTAGCTGGACGTAGACCGGCAGATCAGCAAACATACGCAGTGCGTTATTCTGGAAGACTTGAAGCGCCTTAATTTTAGACTCAGCTGCGGTGCCCCAAACTGGGACTCCGTACGTCATAATGGGACGTATACAGGACTTGTATAGCAATAACTTAGTTCGAACAGACAGGCGGCTATTCCTAGCCAAAAGGGGACGAAGTAGGGCGAGTGCAGCCTTCACTTTCTTACAAGTTTCAGAAATGTGAAGGCTCCACGATAATTTGGAATCCAAGTACACTCCAAGGTACTTGTAACTATCTTGCCAGGGAATCGGCTGGTTATTTAAGATAAGATTAGTGAGATGGGTATGCCGGGGGGGGGGGGGAAGGTGACAGCAGCACACTTTCCAACGTTCACTTTGATACGCCACTTGGTTAACCACTGTGTCAGGTCATTCAGGTACGTTTGCAGATTTTCGTGCACGACTTGTGTCTGTTTGTGATGTGCGAACAGGGCCGTGTCGTCGGCGTAGAGGCCAAGGGTGACAACAGGGGAACGAGGCAGATCATTAATGTAAAGGTTGAACAGTTTGGATCCAACAAGAGAGCCTTGCGGGACCCCGCTGAGAACATTCCTGGGAGAGGATAGCTGGTCGGCAACACGGACGGCAAAACTTCGACCTGTGAGATAGAAATACAAAATATGGATGAGATTTGGAGGGAAGGATTGTTTGATAAGTTTAAATATGAGTCCCTGGACCCATACCTTATCGAACGCCTTCTGGAGGTCCAGGAAGACCAAAGTCGAGCGCTCGCGTTTGCTACGCGCCTCATAGACGAGCTCTACGACCCGCAGCAACTGGTGCTGGGTGGAATGCTTCTTCCTGAACCCATATTGTTCAGGAATAACTATTTTCCTCAGGTCGCAGAACTCGTCCAGTCGACGCAGTATAACAAACTCGAAGAGCTTCGATAAACTAGAGAGGAGAGAGATTGGACGGTAGTTGACCGCAAGCGAATGGTCAAGACCTGGCTTGGGGAGGGGAGCAACAGTGGCTACCTTCCAAGCCCCAGGAAAATAACTGTGACGAAGGAGGAGATTGAAGAGCTTGACCATGTAGCTATAAAGCAAAGCAGGCAGGTTCTTCAACATGGTAGATGTGATGCCATCCTTCCCAGGAGCTTTGTTCCTTCTAAGATTTTGAATACGGGGCTGCAGTTCTTCAAAGGTGACATCTGTCAGTGTATAAGGTACAGCTGTTGTGATGAACTGTTCAACCTTGGCATCCACGATCGCAACCGTCCTAGGATCGATTACGTCGTGGTGTGGTTCAAACTGTCTTCTAAGACTGTCTGCAAGCAGTTCAGCCTTTTGTGTGTTAGAAGTGGCCCTGAAGTTGGGACCTTCAAGGGTCGGAATGTGTGTTTTGTGCCTACGATAACGTGAGGTTGCCCTCCAAATGGTGTTGTCACTAGTCGTTAGGGACTCAACATAGGTGTTCCATCGTGCACTGGCATGGGCCTTGATCTTGGCCTTGACCTGAGCCCTGATATAATTGAGCTCAGTCTTTAACGCTGGATCTCTACTGACCTGCCAGTCCCTGCGCAGCCTGTTTCTGTCCCTGATCATCTCCCTGATGTCCTGTGGCAACCTGTGATGGTCCACCCTGTTACTTTTGGGCCTAGAGGATGCAGAGAAGGCATCCCGAATCATATTCTCGAGTTTGCCCACCTCTGCATCCAATTGGTCCTTAGTACAGGCAACGGGGGGGGGGGGGGGGGGGGAGCTCCTCAGCAAGGAGTTCCTTGAACTTATTCCAGTTGGTGTGAAGCTTGGCTGGCTGGCTGAAATTGATCATCGCATTGAGGTACGGTGACGGGTTTTTTTTTTTTTTTTGTAGTTTAAAAAATCACCTATAGATGGCGCTTACCCGAATACATCTTTAAGAAGTATGCAAATGAGACTGTTATAAAAGAAAGAGCTGTAGTGCTCTGTAGATTCTTCATTTGATTCATTAGTAAACGGTGCAAAGAAGTTCTTGCGAGAATGTTAACTATGATCGAGAAAGCCTTATTAATGAAGCTGCATTACATGAGCCGAGAATCAGCATCCGATGCTTTGCGAAAATTTCGATTTAGGAAAAATCAATCTAAAGAAAGGAAAATGTTCTATCACCTGTTCAGAGTTACTTTAGCTTGTCACACGATTTGACACATAGAGTAAGTTATTTTCTTTGTCTTTCCAATGCGTTCAGCGTCACCTATAGGTGATTTTTAAACTACAAAATTTTTTCACGTCACCCCCCCCCCCCCCCCTCCGCTATCCTAGCAATACTTATGGTTCAAACCGAACCGCAATGCGATGATTTTTCGATTTTTAATGAATTTTTAAAGTTTATACGGACTTTTGAAAGACCCTGTATATATATATGTATATATATATATATATATATTAAAAATTTTAATTTATTTGTATTATAAATACCAGAGATCGATGATTTATTAAAAATGATCTGTAGAGCAAATGTGAAAATAAAATGGTCTGAAGGGGAAATTTGAAATCAAAATTGACTCTACGACAAGCTTGAGAAAATTATAAATGGAAAATTATAAATAAAATATATATATAATATACGATGTGTAAGTGTGGGACGTGGAAAAGAAAAGGGAACCTTACAGTTTAACTTACAATTACCATTAATTGTTATTAATCATTGAAAACATGGCCGTTGATCTCATAACGTGGAATTAACATTTGAATCGTACATCGCTCGTTGTTGTGCCGCAATAGCCCTCCAATTATTTTTACCTTTTGTGTAAGTCCTGAAAAGAATTATTGATTAATATTAAAAAGATCAGACTATTTAAAACTTAAACAATATCATTTATTAACAACATCAATTTATCAAAAGCACTAATTTTCAACAATATCAACTTTCAATTATTATCAATTTGCATTTAATATTTTAGCTAGGGGAGATACGACCAGCAATATTAGCTTTCGATAATTTCTATGACCTGGGGAAATGAGCACATACATTACAGTTTAATCTTCGGCTCATCACGCTGAGTCTTGCATCCGTCTTATTGCTGACCGTACGGCCACAACTCTTTCGTGTGTGGCTTGCATCTCGTACTTATAGTCAACTGCAAAACCTGCTGCAACAACACCCCGAATGAAACTTCTTTCAACAACACATTTCGTGTCAGACTTACTTCTGCAACATTTCGTATCAAAGTTACTTCTGCAACATTTTGTATATGAGTTTCTCTTTCCACATTTCGTATCAGAGTCACTTCTGCCACATTTTGTATCCGAGTCACTGCAACAACATTTTGGATCCGAGTCACTTGTAGTTCCTTCGGCGGGGGGGGGGGGGGGAGGGAGCTCCGCCCTTCTTCTCCCTGGTGCTCATTGGTTCTTCTGAACCCAATGGCATCACTTAACATTTATCAAGGCCCCTCTCAGCCCCTTTGCCCTGGGACACCCAAATTTATAGTATTCGACCTAAAAGTTCACGTTGTTGTAAACACCGGCGCCAGCCAGGCTCGAGCTTTGTTAGCCGTTCTATGCATCATAAATATTGCAATAAAAATGCCTCATGTGAGGACATATTCTGGCCTCACAGTAAGTAAATTTATATTCTGGCTACATCAGAATTTTCTGCTATGCTAAAATCAATTAGAACCTATTGTGTATTCTTAGTTTTCTCGAAGTGATTTTCGCAATAAGAGCTATTTTTGTCTCCTTATTGTCTTCATTATGTCCGAAATATAACGTCCCACCGAGACTGCAAGAATTTCCCTCCATTACGAGACACTCACAGAGTCATTATGATGCAAAAGTAATGACTAAATACATTACTGAGCTTATCTGAGCCCCACCAAAGAATTATTATCATTTCTGAAAACGAAAGTTTCTCAACGGGATAGAAAAAAAAATCTTATGTAAACGACATTGTCCATTTGATCTTTTGTATCTTCCAATGACTTTGATATCCACTTCGAAAATTCCCTAGCTAATAACGGCACATTACGACGGCTCTTTCTTTGAATATTTTACATGTTATTTGCTCCCTTTTCAAATATATTTATGAAGGAAATTATTATCAATCGCTTTTTCTCCTGCATATCGATGAAAATAAAGTGCCATTTTCAATTTTGGAACAAAATTGATTTGGGTAAATATATTCCTTCCACAAATAGCTTCGTTACAGAGCCAAGCATGGACAATTACTGCTGATCGTTAACATCTAGGGGCTTGAACTGCAATAAAAGTTATAAAACAATTTTTTATCCCTTTTCACTAAATTATTTGAAATGCGAAAGTTCAAGTATCTTTTTTTCCTGTTTTGTTTCCCCATTATAAAATGGCGCATTTGGGACGGGGTTTGAGTTGGGAAAGATAACTATTTTATCTCTCATCACCGAAAATGCGTTAAATAAATAACTATCGGCAAGATAATATATACTTTCAGTGGCCAAATAATCTGTGCATAAAGATGATGTGTGTGTGGAGCGGGGAAGGTTGTCACTGACAGTGATGTAATCGCAACGCAAGAACTCCATGATTTTCTGTTTCCGGTTTGAAAACGCGAAGCTGAATCTGGCAACGCAGAAAAGGTGAAATGTTTCACTGGAAAACAGATATCATACGTGAAGTAGCAGAATAAAGTGTGTTACAAATTTTTGTTACGGTGTTTATCATTTCACACGATATGAGGCACCATATCGTGTGAAATGATAAACATCGTTATTGCAGGGGAAATATTGTTAGGCTCGGATCCTGATTGTGCTGATGTCAATGTCTTTCCGGTCAGTAAATGACTAGGCGTTAAAACAGTATTATTTATTCCGATTTCTTGTGTTAATGGACAATTATTTAGCGCAGCTTCAATACCCACTAGTACTGTAATGAGTTGCTCCTATGTAAGTACAGCACGGCCAAGAGATTTGTGGTGGAACAGAAAATCAAAGCTTTAGACCGTGAATTCGGTACAGGGATAGCTAAACTCCACTGATGACAGTAGTATCGAGTAGTTTTTTTTTTATTCATATTAGTTTAAAAGTTATGAACATTTGAAGCCGAAAATCTGGCGAAATTTCAGCTTGGCTAATTTCGGGGAATTTAAAGATAAATTTGAAAATTTTCGTATATGAAAATACTTCAATATAAGTGTGTTCTTAAAACTTGAGTCAAATCAGACGTAAACTTTTAAAAACAGCATGTGAAATTTTAATTTTACTTTTGACTTCAAAATCAATTTATTCCAGCAGAGGAAATTAACTTTTTTTTTATATATGTTGATCAGCTCCGAGACACGAACTTCAATCGCATAAAATGGAGGAACACGAATTGGATGATAAAATACGAAAATCCAACTTTTAAACTGAAGCTTTTTAAAGCCGAAAACTGAAAAAAAAAGTTCCAACTTTTGTAATTAAAAGTAATTCTCAGCAGTTGGAGGCACATTAAATCGTTTGGACAATACTTGAAGCATAAATACTAAGCAGGTGGTCGTCAGAATTCAGCCTTTCAGAGTATACCGACTACAACAAGAAGTGGTGTTGCACGTTATTTAAAATATTTAAAATATTTAAAAATTCGAATTGTATTCATATTGTTTTTTAGAACATTTCCTTAAAATATTTAATTTAATTCCACTATGACGATAAATACGTATAACAATCAATTTCCTTACAATGCAAAATTTTCTTCATGCTATAAAGGGCAAATATGCTTGTTTCGTTTGTAAACCAATTTGCTAGAATCGCATAGTTTAATAAAAATATGCCAAGTTCAAGACACTGAAATAAATGTTATCCCGTTTCGTTTTTTAACACTTTACAACATAGTTGAAAAGTGTTTATGACTTTGTTCATTCTGTCTGTCTGTCTATCCGTTCGCACGATTACTGCAGTAAAAATGACTTCATCAAAATGGAATTTTAGTATGTTGTTCAGACCGTCTGTGGGACCTATGGGAATATAAATGAATAATATCACCCAATTAGTTTCGGATTGAACCCTGGTTGAAAAAATAAAGTACATTGAACCCCATGGAACCTAATTTTTCAAACATTTTTTAAGCAAAT